>OZ035880.1:166851549-167490782 GCA_964034835.1 Muscina levida | reverse complement strand
TAAATTAAAAAAAAATAAAAATTACAATTCTTTTAACCTGTTCATATAACGTTTATCTACATAAGCATCAGATTCACTTTTCAATTTATCAAATGATTTTGAACTGGGATTATTTTGTAGCAGTTACAATAAAACTGTTGTACTTCGTGGCGTATGATTTACGTGGAATATTACTTATGACAGTCATACGCCACCATATAGTATTTATGTTATTTATGCCGCCATATAGTATTTATGTCAAAACGTGACAAATTCCCCTATAATACTTACTTACTTCAAATCGATATTAAATTATTATGGCATGTAACTTGACAAAACGAATGACGCAGAAGTTCTTATTTTGCGGCTACTATCACATGCAATTCTCAGAATTGAGTCCCAAAATCATGTGTTGTACCTCGTTTGTTAATTTTTATTTTCTATCAATGGGCGTGACAAAACTGTTTGTAGCCCTTAGTAGAAATTATTGAAAACAATAATAATTTCTAAGGTTTACAATGTTAAGGCTATATACTCTTTCAATTGAAGCAGATCATTGGTGGCAGCCTGTGGCGGCCATGTTGTTTTGGAAAAGTCTGCTTAACCTATGGCTTACAATTCAGTTACTTATGCAATATGTTGATTTGGCATAAGTAACTGAATTGTACTCTATTCTCAATATGACTATTTGGTATGCCAAAGGCGCACTCGTTTCGCCCATTTTTACGGCAGAAACTGAGCTTCTCCAAAGTCGACTCTTCAATGTTTGGTGACTAAATTATTTTCGATCAATGGTCGATTCACACGTGAATCGAAACTGTATTTCGGTCCTTCTTCTTTTTCTTCTTTGAATGGTAGCAACAACAGAAATTTACGTATCAGTAGAAAAGTAGAAAAGTATTGCAAGCGCTTCGGTATTTTGCGCTCCGTACATAGTTCGTCACTTCAAGTTTAAATAATAGCTCTTTACCTGGTCCATCCAACGATATTTAGGTCGCCCCCTCCTGCGCCGCCTATAAAGTTTATTGCATTTTCGTCCATTCGTACAACGTGACCAAGCCATAGCATTTAGTATTGACTACGTCGATGTCGTTGTGCAGCACATACAGCTCATGATTCCTTCGATGACGGTACTCGCCGTGAATGATGATGGGTCCAAATATTTTGCGAAGTATTTTTCTCTCAAAAACTCTCTCTACGTAAATCGTATTGATTTATAGGCAGACAGTATTATTTTTGTTTATGGCGGAGCCGAAGTAAACAAAATCATCTACCACCTTAAAGTTATAGTTGTCAATGTTCACACAGCGCTCCAAACGAGTGGAATATTTGTTCGTTGCAACAAATAGTTAACTTAGTGTTGTCCTCATTAATCACCAAAACCACTTCCACCGACTGCTTCTCAATGCTCGAGAATGCTGCAGTAAATTCTCGCAGTCCACGGCCAATGATATCTATATCATAGGCATACGCGAGCAGCATGTGGCTTTTGTAAAAGATGTTGCCAATTGTTGTTGTTGTTGTAACAGCTGGTGGAAGTAACTGGGGTGACAATTTTTCATACCGATTTTCAATCTATCGGCACTTTATCGGGCATGTAATCCGATTATTTTACCATCATTATTGGCAACTCTGTTTCGTTCCTTTGTAGATAACAAGGTTTGTGTCAAGGATTGCTACTTGTTTTTCTGGTTTAACCACAATTTTTCTCCAAGAGATCGCGTTAGCTGGTTTTTTATTGGTTTATTTTTAAGATGTTGATAAACTTTCCGTTTGTCCTTGGTCCTTGCGCTATTTGGATTTTTATTTGTAGTGGAAGCATCTAGGATGATTTTTGTTGGCTGAAGAACTCGAAAGTATTTGAAAAGCTTGGTAGAAAATGACTTTGTTAGATTTGTGCCTATTTTTACTGAAAACTTCATGTCAGTCAGTGTCATCCCGCAAAGTCCTATCAACTTCGCGGGGATCCTTAACTCAGCCATAGCATCTAAGAGTTTCTGTCGTATCGGACTGTCGAATGCAGTTTTATAATCGATAAACAAATAGTAGGTGTCGATCTGCATTCCTTGGGTCTTCCCCAGGATTTGTCGTAGTGTGAATATTTGGTCGGTCATGGATTTACTAGTTCTAAAGCCGCACTGATTAGGTCCAATCAAGTTCGCTAAAATGGGCTTTAGTCTTTCACATAAAGACATAGAACACTCAGATTCCATTCATCGGGCATGCATTCCTAGAACCACATCGTGTTTATGAGCTGGTGCATGCCGCCGGCTTTTAAAAACTCTGCCGACAATCCACCGAAACCCGCAGCTTTATTATTTTTAACCCGTGCAATTGCCATGCTGATCTCATTTGGCTCAGTGGTGTACGGTCTACTCCATCGTCGACGACAGGTGTGATTTCGTCACTTACACTGCATTCAGGAACGATTAGAGATCATAAGTATTCCCACCATATTTGCAGCACACTTTGATTGCCAATTATTAGATGTCCGTCTCCGTCCTTACAGGACGGACCAAAACCTTTTTTTTACCTTTCGGTAGAACTTTCGGGCTTCATCTATTTACCTGTAATTTTCGATATCCTGGCTCTCTCTTTCCTGGCTCTTTTTCGTCTCTCAGACGCTTTTTCCGCCTGAAGAGGCGTTTGATCTCCCTCCTCTTTTCATTAGAATGCTCCGTCACTGCACGCGTTGCCTTTCAATGAAGTTTTGCCTTTATGCAGCATTCATTTCCTCTGACATTTCGCGATATTCATCATCGTACCAAGGCTTGTTTGAGAGTCGTTTTTCATAAACCAGTACGCTGCGTTGCGGTAGTAGTCATAGAATTCACAATATGCTGCTACTGGGCGTCGGGAACATCATAATTAGGGCGGGTTGAAAATCAGGACCGACCGTGGCATAGTGGTTAGAACACGCGACTATCATGCAGGAGATGCGTGGTTCGATTACCGGCTCCAGTCATCTACGTTTTTGTTTCATTGCCGGCCCCCTTGATGTTGTCGACAGCAACGTCGCAGTACAAGTGTCGAGAAGCCGGTAAAAGCTTCTCAAACAGTGACGTTCACATTCGTCAATAAACAAGAAGGTGCCATTTGTTGTGAATCTAAAATAGACAACGCGAGAAGCATAACATACATCATTCAAGGGTTGTAAAGGGGAATTAAGTTTTTTTGTTCGAATTAATTGAGAGAGTTGGTAGGAGTAGGCATTGGTTATCTCGGTGGTATGCAGCTTTGTGATGTCTAGCTTCCTATGTGTTTTTTTACGATCGTTTTAAGCACTGCTTAATCGCGTGCGTTACTTGGCTGCAACTAGATGGTGATCCGATTCAATATTTGCACCGCCCATCACACCCACGTCTTTAACGCTTAAGACTTTCCTTCCATCAATTACCATCTGATCAATCTAGTTTTTTGTATCTTCATCAGGGGATATCCATTTTGCCTTGTGGATATCTTTATGCGGGAATCTGCTTTAACTCACTAACATTTTTCTTATCGACGCGAAACTAACCAGTACGAATCCGTTATCGGAGGTGTTGTTCTGTAGACTGAATTTTCCGCCAGCTGAACCAAGAGCACCTTTCCTTCCTTGTTCAGCACTAAAATCTCTCAGCCAATTTTAATGTCATGTTTAGGGCAGAGGTCATATATTTTCTCGAGGCGCTCATAGAATGCATTTTTAATGTCCTCGTCCATGCCTTCCGTCGGGGCTTGTACACAAATCAGCGTAATATAAAAATATTTCTCCTTGATGCGAATAGTGGCTATTCGGTCACTTACAGGTCCTGTATGGCGGTGATGTCCGCCTTGTGTATGTGGAGAACATCCGCCAGTTGAATAGAGCTACCTTCTTTGTAGAGAGTTCGGACATTCGAGGTGCATATCCGTAAATCATGTACCTGATAACGTTTGCAGGATCATCAACATTTGGGGGGCTCTTGTTTTTTCTTAACTTCGTGTTATTTTTAATAATTGTTCTTGTTTAAAAAGAGCAGTGGCCTAACACACTGCGCCCGATTCAAGTTTTTTGGGGCTGCCAAAGCCACTAAGAGAGGCTTTATGTTGAGCATTAGTAGCTTCAGGTAACTGCTCCATAAGACGCATCGATGCCATTTAGGTTACTCAAAATTGCGCCTACTCCCATTACTACTACCACTAAATGGTTGTTCAAAGGCATCGTCCAGGGAATACGTGATCTAAAGAGAGCTTCTACTTATTCCCAATTGGCCACAATATAAATTAGTACATTTTTATTCTCGATCAGTTACTAAAGGCCGTTCCGAATCCTTAATTTAAAAAAAAAACTCAATAAACACAACTTTTAGGCCAACCAAGTTGTTGAGTTTTTTCAAGCTAATGTGTGTGTAAAACGTTTGCCACTTGAATGTGACACAAATTAAATATGCCTTGTAATGTGGGACAATGCCATCGCAATCTACATATTTTTTGTGCTCTCTCTTTTCTTTTCGCTATCTCTCATTTGAAGCAAATTATCTTGCAACACTTGACCATAATTTGCCGACATTTGTCGATGTTTTACATTTTGTTTTGCCAAAATTTGTTTAGAATAATGGCAAAAGTTATTTTAAGGGGCCTTGTTAAATGTGCAAAGTTGCCACTTCAGGTGCTACAACAACTTAGACAACAACAACAACACTAATTTACCATATTTAAGGAGTCTCTCTGTATTGTCGGTCGGTATGTCTGTCTGTCTATCTAAATTACTGTTTGTCTGTTTTTAAATGACTTATGTTAATATCATTGAAAGAACTGTGCAAAAAAAAAAGTGAAAGGCAAAGAAACTGTAAGAATTTTAATTAGTTCCCAGAAATGGATATGACGTAAAAAGAAGGAGAATGGAAAGTAATGTCGAATATATTTGTTTAATTATTTTCAAATACTCGTAGCAGTAACACGATATGAAAAATCTAGGGTTATGGCTTTGTTAATCATCATTTGGTTAAGAAGTAAATGAGAAGGCATTTTTATAATGCACATGTAAAGCGTAAATATTAGTTGGCCATATAAAAAAAACAGACCTTTTTTTTAAAAAAATAACTCAAAATAGTATAAAATAAAAATTTACGGACTTACCATACAATTCATAGAAAACATTATAATCGAACACTTACCTGAAAAAAAAAGAAAACATATATTAGAAATTTTATTGTCATGGCGAGTTTGGGTGATTCATTTAGATGTTTTGTTTTCTATGTTTAATAAATCTTTTTAAATAGAAGTGCATATCGGAATCTTGAAAGAACAATCTTGGACATTTTTTTAAATCTATCAACGAGGGACCGTTCGCTTACCGGTCATCCAACTCTCGTACGTCAACCCTGTACGCTATATCAGCATAATCATCGTCGCTGTAAGTAAAGTATGCAAGAGAACTCGAGGAAGTCAGTTCATCGCCATGGACAAGAACTCGATCTTTCGGCCGACTTCTTACTTAAGAACTTAATTTCTCTTTACACACCATGAATGAGATATAGAAAAGCTTTTTGCCTTATTGTGAATTAACACGCTTTCTAGCGAATATGTTGTAATATTCCAAATTGTTTCCACTGCGGTAAATTGTTATTCATTTCATTTCATTTTAGATCCAATTTGTCCCATTTAAGTTTAATTTTGTTGCATTGATGCTAATCACAAAACTTTTGACGACCAAAATACATACATAAGTATATAGAAAATTGTGCGCTAATGCAACATTACGACTCCATTATTGATGTTGCCAAGAATGGCTGAAATTATGAACTAATTTTCGCTGATATTACAAATGAAATGGAAATTTCTTGGCAATGCGAAACAAACACATTGAAACTGGCAAACTGTTTTGGGCCAACATTTTAGGGGGGGATAGACATAAAAAGACAATTGGATGGATGTTGGATGAGCGCAAAGAGATAAGAAAGCAAAGCAGTGACAGTAACATTTGTGAAATATTTGTTATAGGTTTTTGTTTTTTGCAAAAATCTAAAAATTATATTTATTTTAAAATTTACATCAAATGCCAAGAAAATAATTGGTTTTCTCTAAAAAATTTAAGCATATTCATATACAAGTTTCTGCAACTTAATTGACAAAATGCATTTGGAACAAAATACCCAAATCTCCTGTCATCTACGGCAACCTTTAAAGCTCATCATATTGATACTGACATGTTGTTGTGATGTGATTCGGTTATTTTTTCAACATATAATATAAAGCTTAACGTGATTTCACCTTTGCGTCAAAAGATCAAACGTGAATGGAAAAGATTGAAAATTCAGCTTAAAAGTTCCCGTTTAGCTTCTGGCTATAGTTTTGACATGTCAATGCATTGCGTTTGATGTGCAATGACAATAGCAATGGCCAAAATCCCTGACAAATACGGCGGTCAGAGGTCTTTGTAATTAAATAATTTCATCATCAACAAAATCCTTTTGTATTGCATTTTCTCTCTCAATCTCTTAGTATATCTCTGTTGTATGTGTTGCTGTTCAGCATTGTTCTTATTGCAGTTGGCGGATTAAAATAAAATTTGTTGAGTAATTTCAGGAGTAATTAAGCTGTAAGTGAATTTTTAGAAATAACCTTTGCTAAATTGATTATAGTTTTTAAATACTCGGACATAAGGTTTTTGTCAGCATTTCCTTGAAAATATTAAAAAAACTGGCTGTCACCTTACTAAAAAACTTAATTTCACCTTACACCCCATGAATGAGGTATGTCATTGCCTCTCGCGTTGTTGTGAATTAACTTAAACTTACTTAATTTCCCTTTGCACCCCATGAATGAGGTATGGGATAGCTTCTCGCGTTGTTGTGAATTAACACGCTTTCTATTTTTAGATTCACAACTAACGGCACCTACTTATTTATCGACGAATGCGAACGTCACTGTTTTGAGAAGCTCTTACTAGACACGACGATTGAATCGACGCTTAATACTGCGAAGTTGCTGTCAAACAACATTCGAGGGGAGCCGACAATGAAAGAAAATTTTATTTATTTTTTTCTTTTAAGATGACTGGAGCCAGGTTTGAACCTGCGATCTCCCGCATGGTAGTCGCGTGTTCTAACCACTATGCCACGGCCGGTCCTATCAGCTGGAAATTATCGAGCCTGAAAAAATCCTCTCGTCAAGTATTACGCGGTAGTACAGAAAATTAATCAATATATTGTGATTCATTTGGTTTTGACTGGTTTCTTTTTTATGCTGATCACAAGAATTGTGTCTAGCTGCCATATTATTTGTATTTCTTATTGATTGGCAATAAGAAGAGCAAAGGTAAATATTGCGGGTGTTCCATATCAAATTTATAATATTGCATTTTTGTAGAAAATTGTTTTACTTAAAAATTAATAAACTAAAAATTACTTAAATAAATTAGAGGTTTTGTTATCAGTTGTTTTTGTTTAATACAAACACTATTGATCGCAATTGAAAATTTGGTTTGTAGATTCATGGCTTTATTGCCGAGTAATATATGTGTTGAGTAACCTTATCGGCATGGAACCACCGATGCGTCTTAGGAAGTAGGAAACAGAAGTCACTGAAGCTCGGTAGCTTCGTAAGCCACTCTCCTTAAACAAAATTATATTGAAAACACGAAGAAAAGAAAAAACAAGAACCCCCCAAATGTTGACGACCCCCGCAAACGATATAAGGACCATGAATAAAGGATATGCAACTGGAAAGTTCGAACTCTATACAGAGATGGTGCCTCTATCCAACTGGCGGATGTCCTCGACAAATACAAGGCTGACATCACCGCCATACAGGAAATGAGATGGACGGTACAGGGATGCACACGACGAAAGAACTGTGACATCTTTTAAAGCTGCCATGCACGAATTTAGATAGTCGGCAAGAGCCTTCGACACCTGGTCTCGCGGTTTAACCCTGTAAGAGACCGAATAGCCACCATTCGAATCCGGGCGAAATATTTTTACATTACGAAGATTTGTGTACACACCCCGACGGAAAACAAAGACAATGACATTAAAGATGCATTCCATGAGCGCCTGGAGGAGATATATGACCGCTGCCCTACACATGACATTAAAATTGTTCTGGGAGATTTTAGAGAGACTTTGCGGGATGACACTGACTGACACGAAGCTGAAGACTAAAGAAAATTGGTAAAAATCTGTCAGAGCTTTAGACAAGGCGATAGTATGTCCTGCGATCTCTTTAATATCGTAATGGAGATGATCATGCGGAAGGCTGCAGTAAACAGAAATGGTACCATCTTCAACAAAAGTCACATGTTGCTCGCGTATGCTGATGATATAGATATTATTGGACGTGGATTGCGAGATGTTACTGCGGCTTATTCGAGCATTGAAAAGCAGTCAGCTGAAGTGGGTCTGGTAATAAACGAAGACAAAACCAATAAAAAAAACTTAATTTCTCTTTACACCTCATGGATGAGGTATGGGATAGCTTCTCGCGTTGTTGTGAATTAACACGCTTTCTATTTTTAGATTAACAACTAACGGCATCTACTTGTTTATCGACGAATGCAAACGTCACTGTTTGAGAAACTCTTACTAGACACGCCGATTGAATCGACACTAATACTGCGAAGTTGTTGTCGACACATTCGAGGGGAGCCGACAATGAAAGAAAAATGTATTTTTTTTTTTTCTTTTTTTAAGATGATTGGAGCCAGGAGTTGAACCTGTGGTCTCCCGCATAGTAGTCGCGTGTTCTAACCACTATGCCACGGCCGGTCCCAGACAAAACCAATACTCCGGAAAATATTTGGACCCATCATCGTGAACGGCGAGTACCGTCGTCGAATGAATTATGAGCTGTATGAGCCGTACAACGACATCGACGTGGTCAAGCGCGTTCAAATAGCCCGAATGCGTTGGCTTGGACACGTTGTGCGAATGGACGAAAACGCTCCGGCTCTAAAAGTCTGCGGCAATAAGCTCGATGGGCGGCGCAGGTGGGGCGACCAAAACTCCGATGGATTGACCAGGTGAAAGAGCTGTTAACAAAGCGTGGTGTGACGAACTATCTACGGAGCGCAAAAGACCGAAGCGCTTGGAATACTTTTCTACATGCGGCTACTGATAGATAAATGTCTGTTGTTGCTGCCATTAAAGAAGATGAAAAAGAATTATATGTGTACCAAACTTTAAGTCTATAGTTATAAAAAACACTATTGCCATGTCCTCTTCTCCCACCGACCAATAATATTGCCTAATACTATTTTTGTATAAAACTCTTATTACCATTTCTTGAGATTATAAGGTCACCAAACGTGATGGTCTCACGCGCTGAATGGCATGTTACGCCGTCGTATTAGAACCATTTGGTTTGCAATGCCACATGAGAAAAAAAATAACTCAGTTTATCGTCCTCTGCTTCTAATTCTTCCACCAGTTGGATATTATATGGATGTAGGCCAAAATCTATCCCCAACATTTGCAGAGATCGAGTTGCTGAGAACCGCATCGGTCCAATAAATTCCAATCTCCTGTCACACTTAAGTCTACAGGGGCGATGGCTTCTTCTGTATGCACGGTTGATTAGAATGAACATAATCCAAACCAATAAATGTGCTCGATCTACAGTATTGCGTATGAGCTACTCAGATGGATAATTATGTACACCATAAGCTTGGCAATGTGCTCCATAAGTTTAGTGAACAAAGCACGAATTTTGAAGATATCAGAAGATCTATATCTAAATGTTCGGTATTGCTATCTCCGACATACTATGAAAATTCAAACTGTACCTCCAGTTAAACAAAAGCTTTTTCCTGCCCAACACTAATGAACACTGCCTACATTTTCATGTCGGCGCAGCTAAGATATGTCCTCAACTGCCTGGTATACAGACAATTGTTTGATACAGTTTAGTAGTCATATATTGACGTGCGTGGGCTGCGCCTCGGCACTTTTAACTAACTTGGTTCTAAATAGCCTGTTCATATCTCTAGTCGAACTGCAAGATATTGTGAAAGCGATCAAACTATTACCAAGGCAGTTATAACGGTTTATTTTAAAAGGGGCGTGGCACATCTCATCTGCATACCTCTTATAGTTCATGAGATATATCGTTTTTAAAATTCAAGTTGTATGGGCGTTACCACGCACCTTTATCCAATCACAACGAATTATAGCCATTTAATATCAAAAGGTCGTCAGTGCCACTTTGTAAAATATATTAGAAAAGTCCTCAGAGCGATTTTTAAAAAGCTTATTCTGTAATTCTAACGGTACGAACAACATATATACCAAATCTCATCGTCATACCTCTGATAGTCATGAGATGCAGACGGTTAATGTTTCAAGACGTAAGCCACGCCCACTTGGATCACGAATTTTCAAGGCGATTGATGAAACAGTCCTTCATATATTGCGTTTTCAAAAATTGAGTCCAATGGGCGGGGTCACGCCCACTAGATATATCAAAAATTCAAGTTGCCTACCGACCACTGGTATATTCTGTGAAAATTTCAAAAAGATCGAGTCTATGCGGTACATAAAAAAGCAATCAAACAAACACAAACTCATTTTTATGTTCGTTTAACACCGAATGAAGCGTAGGGTCTAGCAAAAGTCGTCATCGTGGGTTTCCGGTTAATTATTTTTCTTTTGTTTCCTGTTTTAATAATCGAGAAGACTCGTCTGAGGAGGATGATTGGTCCAGGTTACCTACCTCGCTCCTTTTGGCTCTCGGCTCGCGAGCCAGGAGCCTTAAAACTACAAAAGAGCTCTTAGCCGAGAGCGCTGGCGAGCCTAATGTGCTGGCAGATGTAATTTTCACGTTTTGTAGCTCCATGCTGGCAAGCCAATTTTAAGAAAAAGAGCAGCTTAAAGTACTATGTAAAGTAATTTTTTGTACCAAAAAGTACTTTTGTTGTACTTTTAGGGCATTAAAAGTTTTTTTTTGGGTCAATAAAAGTACTTTTTGATACAAAAAAGGTACTTTGGTACAAAAGAAAATACTTTGTACCGAAAAGCACATTAAAAGTACTTTTTAGTACAAAAAAGTACTCTGGTACCAAAAAGAGTACTGCGTGCAACAGAAAAGTACTTTTGGGCCAATAAAAGTACTTTGGTACAAATGAAAATACTTTGTACCGAAAAGTGCATTAAAAGTACTCTGTGCAAAAGTACATTGTGGTACAAAAAATGTCTTTGGTACAAAACAAAGTACAATTTACTAATGGAAAACAAAACATTTTCAAATAACCAAAAAACTATGCTTGATAGACCGGCCGTGGTTAGAACACGCGACTACCATGCGGGAGATCGCAGGTTCAACTCCAGGCTTCAGTCATCTTAAAATAAAATGTATTTTATTTTCGGCTCCCCTCAAATGTTGTTGACAGCATCTTCGCAGTATTAGTGTCGAGTCAATCGGCATGTCCAGTAAGAGCTTCTCAAACAGTGAAGTTCGCATTCGTCGATAAACAAGTAGATGCCGTTAGTTGTGAATCTAAAAATAGAAAGCGTGTTAGTTCACAACAACTCGAGAAGCTATCCCAAACCTCATTCATGGGGTGTAATGGGAAATTAAGTAAGTAAGATAGCAAACTTCTGATTTCGTATTTGATTTTCCCATATGAAAAACCCTTAGAAACACACAATGCAACACAAGAAGAAAAGCCCTTGTCGAAGAGTGTTATTAAGGCAGCTAACTTGACAAAACGAATGATGCAGAAGTTCTTATTTTTACGGCTACTTTCACGTGCACTTCTCAGAATTGAGTCCCAAAATCAAGTGTTGTAGTGTTATCTTTTATTTTATTGGGTGACCGGCACAACTTCTTTTTGTATGAAGTGCGACCCACCTTAATGAATACCCTCTCCCCAAGAAAGAAAACTTAATTTAATGTAACATCACATCAATAGTGCATATGATAGCGCGAAATTATTGTAAATTTACTAGCTTATATTTTTAGACTCAACACAACGGCACCTAGTGTTTAAAGACGAATGGGAACATCAGCTTTTAAACTAACTTTTACTGCAAAATTGCCGTTGACAACATCGAGAGGGCCACTGATGAAATAAATGTAGACAAATCGAACCCTGATCTCCCGGATGATAGTCGCTTATTCTAACCGTCTTGTCACGGTCGGCTTTCACTATTTCCAACAGCATCCATAAGACTGAGTGGCAGTGTAAGTAATTGCAAAATATGCCACCAAAAATCCCATTAAAATAATAGTGCGGTTGTAGCGAAGAGTATGGCTTATGACCGTGATCATTCGATATACACTGTGCGCAGAATCTTGTCCACTCTTATGCAAAAACTTGGCGAATTTTACTCAAAGATATTAATAATAATAGATATTATTTACCATTACGAATGAAGTTCCACTGCTGTCGAGACGAATTTAGTAGAAAGCAAAAATAACAATTACTTTGTAAACTGCAAAATCCAAAGTATCCTTTGTCTGAATATGTATTACAATTTGTTAATTAACTAACTTCTTGAATCTCTTAAGCATGTCTTAACATGGCTTGTTTCTTCAACTTGAAGAATTGCCATTTTAGTACATTTTCAACTCATTTGGAAAATTTCTTACCAGCAAAAAAACAGCAACAGAAAAATAGCATTTCGTTTAACATTTCTGGTGACTCTTTGAGCAATGAAATTCGTTTGTGTCTTTGATTGTGGTTATTCCCCTAACTACGCGCATATGATGCATTATAATATGTTCGTGGTTGTATGTGTGTGTGTGTGTGCCAACTTAGCGCATTAATTGCATTTAAAAGTAAATTTTTGGGGTTAACCCAAATAACCCCCGAAAACATATGTAGGTAAAATTTATTACCTTTTAAACGTTCCTGTGTGAGTGTGCGTGAGTGTGTGTGCTTTCATTTTCATGTGAGTTAAAATTCCACAGACTCCCCTCACAACCAGATTAAAATTGCATTGTTGATATTATTTAAAATCCGTTTATAATATAAAACGTCAACAATCATATGCTGGGTGGTTAGTGGGAAGGAAAACCGATTCAGCAGTTTTTAGGAAATTCGTTCGTATCAAGTCATTTTAAGATAGCTGCGTAATGTCTGTCTGTCTGAATTGCTAGTCAACACGATAACTCAAATAAATATTCACCGATTTGTATGAAAATCTACCAATATTTTGTAATGGCTGATAGTGAACCTGTAGTCAAATTGAAACATTCTTTATTGTTGGCTATCCACTACGGACCGGCCCGCAGTGTGTACGTTATCTCCACATTAAGGGGATGAGGCTCCCTCGGTCTCGTTGGGGCGGGTGTGAGTGGCGTTGATGGTAACTATAGAAAAAAAGTTGTTTATTACTGTATAAAATCTTTTCAAACTGTTTTAGGATTTCATTTAGTGTGATTCATTTAGAGGTTATCTTTTCATTTGTTTATTTTCATACGATCACACATGTCTTGTGTCAAGTTGTCACCCTAAATTTATTCAGTACTGTTGGACAATTCGTAACATAAACCCGAGTGATCTGTTCAACACACTCATATAGAAAAAATAATGTTGGTGAGTACCACATTGCGGATCAATCAATTGGACGCCTACGCAGTGTGATATCACACCACTAAATGTATTATTTTTAGGGGTAATGAGAATTCAAAAGTATTCAGCGACGATATAAGACTTGAATGACAAAATTTCTTGAGAAATTCGCTATATAACCTTGGTAATTTTGAAATGACTAACCGAAAGCTGAACCTTCCTAAAAAAAACCCCCTAAGTTAAAGTCGCGACGAACATAGGAATAAAAGTATCTTTTAAAAAAACTAAATGTAAGAGATTATTCTTTCGAATCTTAATAAAGATTCTGCAATCTAATAATTATTTAAGTGTTTTATTGAAAATTAAAGAAAAAGGTTCTAAGTGAATCATTTTTCTTTTACAAAAGCTTAAAAGTTACAACTTATTGCCGATTAACTAAATGTATATGGTCGGGACATATTGTCTTGTCACTACAATATCACGGTGGTCCTCAACTGTTCTTATGCAGTCCTTTTAAATCGTAATCTAGAAAACTTCTCATAGCTCTGCTTCATTTATCGTTGAAGCATTACTAAACTCATGTCCTCATGTTTTTTTGGTTATATGAAAAATCCGAAAAATCCGAGTTTACTCAAATTTGCAAGTAACAACTGAACACTAAATCGAATTTTACACATCCCTAGTTGCTATGTTAACCTCTTCCCTATTTTTTGCCTTTCTTATATTTACCAGCGTAAAAAAGAAATATATTTAAGGTAAAATTAAAAAAAACCAAACCAGAGATTCAAGTTTTTCACGCTGTATGTGGAAAAGAAACTTAACATCAAAGTGAATATTTAACTTTCGTTGCATTATCCTGTACAGTCTTTGCCTTCGCATGTTGCAGAAAGACACAAACGATGTTACCCTCAGCATAGCTTTTTGCAAATCCTTATCACGCGGCAGGTGAAAAATTATGGTAACACGAATACATCTAAGGGAACGATGCAATTACATATACGAAAAATACGCATAAAACTACAACACGGAGAAAAACAAGAGAGCAAATGTCATTCTCAAAAAATTATTGTTAAAGCATAACCAGATTAGTAGGGAATGAAGGTAATCACTTTCGAATATGTTGTTTTAAAGAACTTTTAATTGGTCTTCATAAAAGTTATGTAAAAGCCTACTAGTACCAAATGCATTGACTACCCGTATCTAGTTTGATCTAGTGTGATATGAACAATTGTTACAACTGATTGGATCAGATTATATCAGTTCTGGTCTAATTGCCACGGGGAATGTGGAATTTTCTAATTTGAGTCTTTCTGATTTTTATTCATTTGGTAATAACCAGAAGCTTTCAATGGAGATTCCCAAGTAGCTCACAACGTCCGAGAGATCACGTATTCCCCAGGCAATGCCACTAAACACAACCTAATCGTTTCCCAATCGGCATGCTAACACCGATGCGTCTTAAGAAGTAGGTAACAGAAGTTACTGAAGCTCAACACAGGCTCTCTTAGTGGCTTTGGCAGTCCTAAGAAACTAGAATCGGGCGCGGTGGCCTAATAAGCCGTTCTCCTTAAACAAAACAATTATTATGAAAACAGGAAGAAAAGAAAAAAAACCAGAACCCCCCAAATGTTGACGAACCCCGCAAACGTTGTAAGGACCATGATTTAAGGATATGTACCTGGAATGTCTGAACTCTATACAGAGATAGTGCCTCTAGCCAACTGGCGGATGTCCTCGACAAATACAAGGCTGACATCACCGCCGTACAGAAAATGATATGGACGGGACAGGGATGCACACGACGAAAGACCTGTGATATCGTATACAGCTGCCATGCAGAAAGACACGAATTGGGATGTGGTTTCATAGCCGGCAAGAGACTTCGACACCTGGTCTCGCGGTTTAACCATATAAGTGACCGAATAGCCACTATTTGCATCCGGGCGAAATATTTTTACATTACGCTGATTTGTGTACACGCCCCGACGGAAGACAAAGACGATGACATTAAAGATGCACTCTATTAGCGCCTGGAGGAGATATATGACCGCTGTCCTGCACATGACATTAAAAATGTTCTGGGATATTTTAATGCTGAAATAGGAAGGTAAGATGCTCTTGGTCCAGCAGTCGGAAAATTCAGCCTACACAACAACACCTCCGACAACGGGTTCAGACTGGTTAGTTTCGCGTCGGCAAGAAACATGGGAGTGAGTGGAACCAGATTCCCGCATAAAGATATCCACAAAGCATCCTGGATATCTCCCGGTCAAAATATAAGAAATCAGATTGATCACGTGGTAATTGATGGAAGGCATAGAAGGATGAGCGATGCAAATATTGACTCGGATCACCAACTAGTTGCAGCCAACATACGCACACCATTAAGTAGTGCTAAAAAAAACTCGTAATCAAACGCTAGCTAGACACCACAAAGCTTCATACAACCGAAATAGCCAATGCCTACTCCAACCCACTCTCTCAATTACTCCAAACAAACCCGACACACAGTGGCAACATATTGCGAAAGCTTCATACAACCGAGATAGCCATTGCCTACTCCAACCCACTCTCTCAATTACTCCAAACAAACCCGACACACGGTGGCACCATATTGCGAATTCTATGACCACTGCCGGAACGACCGTACTGGGTTATGAAAAACTACGCTAAATGTCGCGAAATGTCTGAGGAAATGGATGCTGCACACAAGGCTAAACCGTTATATAGAGAGAAATTCAGGCGGAAAAAGCGTCTGTGGAAGAAAAGACAGAGCCAGGATATCGAAAACTACAGGGATAGAGGTGAGGCCCGAAATTTATACCAAAGAATTAAAATCAAAGGTTTTGAAACAGGGATCCCGACCTGTAAGGACAGAGACGGAAATCTGGTCACGGACACTCAGAGTGTGATGCAAATATAGAGGGAAGACTTTCAATCTCTACTCGTTCCCGAAGGCAGCATCGACGATGGAGTAGACTGCCCACCACCGAGCTAAAACGAGATCACCATCGTAATTGCACGGATTAAAAATAATAAAGCTGCGGGAGCCAGTGGACTGCCAGCAGAGATTCCGCAGGCGGAGTTGAGCTGGAAACGTACCTGCACCAGCTTATAAACACGATTTGGCTAATGAAATACATGTTCGATGATTGGAATCTGAGTGTTCTAAGTCCTGTTCTTAAGCAAAGAGATGCAAGTGTGTGTAATAACTTCGGCGGGATTAGCATACAAGGACCTGTCGAGTGTGTTATGTGAAAGACTACAGTCCATCTTATCAAGCCTGATTGGACTTTATCAGTAGAGCTTAATACTGGTAAATCCACGACCGACCAGATAGTCATGTACGACACATGCTGGAGAAGACTCAAGAAACGCAGATTGACACTTGACAAGTGTTCATCTATTACAAAGCTGCACTCGCCAGTCCGATACGACAGCAACTATGATATTCTATCCCCGCAAAACTGATACGACTTTGCCAAATTACACTGACTGACACGAAGTCTTTAGTGAATCTGACAGACACATTTTCTACCTAGCGATGATATAGACAAGACGATAGTCTGTCATTTGATCTCTTTAACATCATAATGAAGATGATATATCATATATCATTTTGAAATATCAAGTGGGCCCATTGGACCCAAGTTTTGAAAATGCAATTTTTGGAGGACTATTTCACCAATCGCATTTAAAATTTATGTGGATGCTTAAGGTACCAAAATTCGTGATCCAAAAAAAAAATGGGCGGGATCGGATCAGTGGGAGTGGCTTATACCTTGAAACTTTAAACGTCTATATCTCATGAACTACACAGTGCAACACACATTTTCGGGGGTGAACCTAACCAATATCAAACGATAGCATTTGACCTCAGTAACAAAACCCTAAACTCCATTTTGCTCCAATGCATTGTTTACAGAGGTTAAAAGTTACATTTTTTTGCGTCAAAAGTAAAATAAAAGAACATGAAAAATCATGTGTAAAAATAGATTTGGGTATGTTCATGCCTTCGGAGACCTGAATTACAATTTTCCGGGGAATATTTTCTCGGAACATTTTAACCCTCTATCTGCCACCCATATTGAACATTTTGAGATATTTGACTTTAATGCTGTTTTTCAAAATTCATCCTTAGATGTCCCATACGGGTAGGAGATAGAGGGTTCAAATGTTCTAATGAAATCTTCCCCTGAATGTTTTAATATAGGTCTCCGAAGACATGAAATACCCCAAACTTATTTTTACAGATGATTTTTCATATTCTTTGATTCGACTTCTGACCAAAATATTCAAACTTCCAACCACTGTAAAAATAATTTGTGACGTAGTGAAGCAAAATGGAGTTTAGAGTTTTGTTATTGAGGTCAAATGCTACCGTTTTATATTTGGCCGATTTATACAAAAATTTTACAAAGTGGTACCGATGACTTTTTGAAAGTCCCTGGCTATACTTGGTTGTGATTGGATAAAGGGGCGTGGCACCGCCCATACAACGTGAAAGTTAAAAGGCTATATCTCATGAATTAACAGAGGTTTCGAGATTGAACTTAGTATATATGTTGTTGGTGCAGTATTAATTACAGCAAAGGCAGAAGTGGGCGGTGCCACGCCTCTTTTAAAAAAACGCTCTGACAGCTTTCCTAATAGACCAATTGATACGAAAATTTTACAAAGTGGTAGATAGTCCTTGGCTATACATGGTTGTCATTGGAAAAAGGGGCGTGGTACAGCCGACACAATTTAAAATGGTTATATCTCATGAGCTACCAGAGGTATGAAGTTGAGATTTGTTATATAGGTTGTTGGTACAGTACGAATTACAGCTAGGATTAAGTTTTTTTATTTCACAAATTACTTCTTCTAAAAGTACATTTATCATATCAAAGCGTACTCGATAGTTGCCAAACTATCTCATCAGCACCATTTTCTGTGTCTTCTCAACACATTATCACAATATTAAGTGTTAAAAGCTTCAAGAAACCAATGGGAAGCTCACACACACCAGTGCGAAAATGGTATCAACGAAGACCACACGTCAACATAATCCACACAAGCTATTGTCTTTGCCTTGTCCATCGGCTAAAATTGCATAGAATTGCCTTTGGCAACAAATGCCAAAGTACCCCCGGGTATGATTTGCTCCTGTTTTAAATTTTTTTTTTTACTAATACAAATTAGTAAATTTTCGCGAAATAGTAAAACTAAAACTAACTTCAAATCGATATTAAATTATTATGGCATGTAACTTGACAAATCGAATGATGCAGAACTTCTTCTTTTTGGGCTACTTCCACGTGCAGTTCTCAGAATTGAGTCCCAAAATCATGAGTTGTACTGTGTAATATAAACATATTTTCAAAAACTATAAATGTTTTTATTACAGTTATATATTCTCTCTATAACTTTATTCCATTTATATGCATTTTCCTTTTATATAATTTATATAAATATTGTTATTTTTCAAATTTCGTATCATATTTTTCTTAATAAATCTATTTACATTTTTATTACTCACTTACTGCCAACTTAATATACCAAAATTTCAATTGACTATTTTACAAAATACAACATCAAAAACATCCATCTTAATTAAATTAACCTAGATTTCTCTCGGTGTAGCAACTACAATATCTACTTAGTAGTATATCTGTTTCCTTTCAAAACGAAGATGTGTTGGTGTGTAGCGGGAGGAAGCAAAGCTGCGAGTTAAAGTATTGTACGATTTGTTTTAATTCGTAAAGCAATTAAAAAAGTTGCTCGTTTCGTTTGTTTTGTAATTTAATTACAATTTTAAGAAAATCTCTTCCCTCCATGTGCTTTTTTTTTGTTGTTATTCAATTTTGTGTTTTCCCTTAGTCCCGCATTTAGTTTTTTTTTGTTGCCTTTATTTTATGTGATAAATTCATGAGAAATACAGAAATAAATAAACGACTGGGGTAACCAAGGATATGTTGTTGTCGTCGTCGTCTTATAGTTGAATCCTCTTAACGAAATGTCTTTAAAATATCTTTGCATATAAGACTAAAGACCAACACAACTGCTTGTTACATTCATTGTGTAGATGTGATTATGTTTTATTTTTAAGTATTTTTTCGGACATAAACCAATTATCAATCAGTTTTGAGATGAAATATTTTTGATCATGGAGATTATGGAGTTTCGAGTGGTCGCAAGAAGAGATTGTACGAAAACTGTTTTTTATAAAAGTTAAAAATCTTTTTATGGGGTTAAGAAGTTATGCGGCAGATTTATATTCTCGTTATATGGTTAACATATAAATACTGATCAATTTTAATTACAATGCAGTTTAAATTGAAAATGCAAAAATTTTACATTGAATTAATATTTGAATTTGTTATTTAAGTATAGCTGACAATAAGAATTATATGAATTTCTAATAAAAGACAGCCTCAAACTTATTACAAAGAATTTTGTAAAAACTGTCTTTTATGTTAACAAGAATTTCTAACATGATACATTTGTATCGTCGTTTAATGCGAAATGCTTGGATATGCTAACTAGTATACTGCATATTATCCTGGCATATTGGTCATGCGTGCTGGGCTTTTTGATGGGCCAAACACCATTAAAGTATTTATGGCAAATTTTATAAATATGATCTTATTCTTGACAAGCCTTTTAAATGTATATGCCGATATACATTTACTCGTTATCAAAGCGTATACTTAACGGGAGCGTATACTTAACGTATTGAAATGGTTTGTATCGCATACGTAAAGTTAATGGTGATCCATTTAGAAGTTTTTTTTTTTAATTTAAAAGAAAATAATTAAACTAGAATGGGCAGTAGGAATCTGTATTACCACCTGAAAGAACAAAATCTGACATTTACTTTTATAAATAACTACATAGAAATGATGGCCTCATCTCTGCCGTTGGTGGTGAATTCAAAAGTTCCAAATTTTAATTCATTTAAAAATTTTTTTTTAATTTTTAATAACACACTTTAAAATAGAATTGGATGTCGGAATCTTAACCATGACCCGCCGAAGAATTACCAACTTTCGTTCACTATATCCAGCATTGCCACCGGTATGTCGCGTTGAACGACAGTAATTTTGGCTTCCAAGTCTATAGACGTAGCTGATTTTACGACGAAGACTTTTGATCTAAATTTAAAACCAAACCTAAAGAAAATAAATACAGATATGTGATATAATTTGATTTAGGCTTTCCAAATATTTTCTCAATAAAAACATTGCATTGCTTAACCCAACTCCGCTTAAAATGGCCAACATTTCAAAGCAGTTATTTTCAAAAAGTAAATGTAAGGGAAGGATATTTTAATTGATAATATTGATTCCGACAGTCAACTCTATTTAGTCTTTTTTAAAAAAAAAAAAACCTAGTAAGGTTATTATATTCGCCCAAGCTGAAGCTCAGATACCCTTCACCATTTGTAAAAATTACGATAACACTGTTTATTTGCAATACAACTAGATTTATTTAACTTTGTACCGCAAAAAGGGGAATATTGTATGAGATGTGGACGTTACTTGTAGCCTATCATGTTTTTTTTTTGTCATTGACTTTTAATCACCAGTGAAATGTCAAATACTGAGCTTGTTTTGATTATATGAGCTAAAAATATTGTTATGAATTTTTAACCACCCGAAAAGGGAAGTTTTGTTTGAGTGGTGAGAGTAGTTTTTGTCCAAGAATAGAAGCCTGCGTACCAAAGTTCAGCTCGATACCTCTTAAACTACGACTTGGGTGGACTGATAGACGGACACCCCCCAAAAAGGGGGTGTATGTTTGGGAGGTGGAAGTAAACTACTATTACAACCGGGGGGACAGAAAGACGGCAACCCAAAAAACGGGAATGTTCATATGGGAGATGAAAAAATAGTTTTGGTTCCATATTGGTCATCTTGAAACTAATACTCCGCTTAGGTTATGGAAGCTTGTGTACCAACAAGTTTCAGCGCAATAGCTCTTAAACAACGACTGTGGTCGCAGGGATAGTCCCGTAAAAAGGATCAATTTGTATGGAAGGTGAAAGTTGTTTTTGACCGATCTTGCTTATCTTAGAACTTAATCTGTCATAGAGAATAGAAGCTTGTTTAAAAAATTTAAGCTTAATAGCTCTAAAACTATAGCTGTTAACGCAGAGACACCCCAAAAAAGGGGAGGCTGTATGGGAGGTGGGAGTAGTTTTTGACCGATCTTGCTCATCTTAGAAAGTAAACTCCACTTAGAGGACAGAAACTTGTGTACAAAATTTAGCTCTATACCCTTTAAACTACGACTTTAACCGGAGGGATAGATAAACACCCATTTTAGAGATGTTTTTATAGGAGTTGGGAGTAGATATTATCTAATCTTGCTCATCTTCAAACTTGACATCTACTTAAAGAATAAAGAAGTTTGTATTGTAAATCTCAACTCTATACCTCTTTAAATACGACTGTGATCGCAGAGATAGTCCAGAGATAGATAGATAAAAGGGGCAATTCTATGGGAGGTGGGAGTAGTTTTTGACCGGACAGACAAATATACGGACAGACGGACTTCTTTAAATGGACTCAGAATTCGACGCTGATCATTTACATATATACACTAGGGTGAAAACGAAAATTCAACTTTAAATTTTCGGTAATGTTCGAGCGGAATCAGTTGTTATAAAATAGCTATGGTCAAAATTTGAGCAAAATCGGACAACTATAAGCCGTGCACCAAAGAGGTCAAAGGTACATACATGAAAATGAGTCTGTCTTTGTTTGTCTGTATTTTTCAGCGTCGTATAAACTCGAAAACGGCTTGACCGATCTTTTTGCAATATTCACAGAATGTAGCTGTGTGTGGTCTGAGGTAAAAATAATTTAATTTTTGATATATCAAGTGGGCGTGGATCTGCCCATTAGACCCTATTTTTGAAATCGGAATATCTAGAGGACTGTTTCTCTTATCGCCTTGAAACATTGTGTGGATGCATTTGGCAGCAATGTTCGAGATCCTACAAAAAAAGTGGGCGGGATCAGTTCAATGGACGTGGTTTAAAACTTGAAACGGCTGTATTCATTAACTATAAGAGGTATAAAGATAATATTTGGTGTATGTTGTTGGTACAGTTTGATTTACAGCCATTTAACACAAACCGTTATAAAAACCATAATAATAGTTTGATCGTCCTGAAAATTCAACAGTATAGTAGTTATATAACCAGGCTATTTGATAGCAAGTATGCAAACAGGGCCGAGGTGCAACCCACACACATTAATATTTGAATATAACATATTTTCGAGAAAAAATACAATTGCTTAATCGAATATTGGTAAAAAAAAATTAGGATTTACTAAAAACATGGACTTTCACCACTTTGGGGCACAAAAAATAGTTGTAATCAAAATTCAAATCAAAAAACTTAAAACTTAATTTCTCTTTGCACCCCATAAATGAGGTATGGGATAGCTTCTCTGGTGTTTTGTAATTAGCACTCTTTCTATTTTTTGATTCACAACTAACGGCACCTACTTGTTTATTGACGAATGCGAACGTCACTGTTTGAGAAGCATTAAAAATCAAAATCATTATTTTTGTTTTGTCCTCGTGGACCGCTAAACCCAATTTAACTGGCAACCCGGCATAGGCTAGTGGCATGTTGCACTTGTTAACTATGGTGTCAAATATGTTATGTTGACACCAGCCTTTCTCATCACCTTCTCCATAACTTAATTTAATAGTGTACAGTACAAGCTATCACCCTGCCTGAGGCCTTTTTCTGAGTTGAATGGTTCAGAATGATCTTTACTAATCTTAACCGAGGATTTGGTGTTTCCAAGGTACATCTGCAAAGTCAAATTAGATTTGCAGGAATACCAAACTCGGTCATGGCCTTATATAGCCTATTCCTTATCGGAGATGTGGTAGGTGTCGATCTGCTTTTCATGAGTTTTTTTCCTGTGACGTGCAATTAAGCCATAGGTAATAAAGCCATATGGCCTTATTTCGCCCACCCCCACTTCATCAACATCATTAAGCTTTTTCATTACTTTTAGACAAATGTTTCAATGGTATGGCATTATTTGCACGTTGATCGGAAATTTAATATGATGTTATTGCACAACCATGCTGGTAATAAAGCCATATGGTCTTATTGCTCAATCGAATGGGAAATAAGGCCATATGGCTTTACTACCTATGGCTTTATTGCACGGCGCCGTTTTTTCCAGGAATTGTCGTAAGGTGAATGTCCGCACTGATATGGTCCAATTAGTTTTTATACAATTGACTTTAGACGTTCACACAAAACGCTCGAAAGCACCTTGTGTGCAATTGGTAATAGGCTTATTTCACGGTTCTTACACTCACTAATATCACCTTTTTGTATATGGGACATGCATGAATGCTCTCCTCTAGCCAGATTTTTCCATGAGCTTATTTAAACTTAAAAAAACTTAATTTCCCTTTACACCTCATGAATGTGGTATGGGATAGCTTCTCGCGATGTTGAGAATTAACACGCTTTCTATTTTAGATTCACAACAAACGGCACCTACTTGTTTATCGACGAATGCGAACGTCACTGTTTGAGAAGCTTTTACTAGACATGCCGATTATCTCGACACTTATACTGCGACGTTGCTTTCGACAACATCGAGGGGGCCGGCAATGAAAGAAAAATGTAGATGACTGGAGGAGGGAATCGAACCCGCGATCTCCCGCATGGTAGTCGCGTGTTCTAACCACTATGCCACGACTAGTTCAATGCGTGATGCATGCTCTTAATTAGCTCCCCTCCACTAGCCTTAAACAATTCAACCGGGAGAACATTGGCTCCAGCTGCTTTGTTATTTTTAATGCGGGATATTGCCACACGTATCTCACACTGGCTCGAAGGTGGACAGTTAATACAATCATCATGAATTAGACAGGGTTCTTCTGGAGTGATGTCCACATCCACCAGATTTCTGAAATGTTCTCTCCATATCTTCAGAACGTTATTCGGGTCAGTCACTAGCTGAACATCGCTGTCCCTGCAGGAGTGCAAACCTGTTCAACGCATTCTCGCCTTAACTCTCTTGTTGAATTTTCGGGCTTTCCCTCTACTTTGGAGCAACTCTGTCTCTTCATAAGCTCCTTCTTTTTTCGTCTAAAAAGACGAGTTGACTCTCTCGTCTCTTCTCCCTGTGTGAAAATTTTTATCATTTTGTTGCAAAATGCAATCTTTAAACGAGGAGGGTGTCTGTAACAATTGCATTTTGTTTTTGTATGGGGACACATCTATTCTCATCTGTATATCGCTTGTATCCAATCCACCTTTTATTACTTTGTACGATTTCATGTATCCTTAAATACCACAAAAACTTCCTGTAGGTAAACAACTAAGAGTTTCCTTAAAAATTGCCATAAAAATAAAACAAATGATTACAAAAGTCTAAATGCCGCACACACACACACATACTCACAATAACAAACAGCAGCAAGACTATTGCGATTCATTTCAATATAAAACATCATTTGCAACAGGAACATCACATTCATCCATCTCATGTTGGCAAATGAATAATTTAAGAAACGAAAGACCAAGCAATATATATTTGCAAATGATTTTCCTGCATTGTAATTTCAATGAAGACAAAAGACACGGCCAAGCAAATTCATTGAGAATTCAATGAAGACAAAAGACACGGAAAGCAAAAATATACATAAGAAAAACTCAATAAGGAAATCTCATGTAAATTTTTGACTAAAAATAAGGTACAATTATGTACCAGGCTCAAACAAATAAAAAAGTAAACAAATTAAATTGAAATATGCTAAAGAGGGCAATACAACATTCCAGGAAAATGCAGAGAAAGACAAAAAAACAAATAACAACAATGAAATACAAAAAGATTTTCAATTCATTTAAATAAAAAAAAATAAACATATAAACTTAGATTTAGTTGTGTGAGATGGAAAAATTTATATAAAAACGAGAAAAAAGAAGTTGTATGCTAAAAAGTTTACAAGTTACATGACGAGCAGAGTTATGTAGGGGGAAGACTCTTTGCCAGGCCATGGAATCTATTACACCTGAAGTGTTTCCATAACAAATAAAGTAATATATTTTCTTTAAGTTTTAAATTAATAAACAAACTCACAAACACAGATGTGGCTAAGATTCTATTATATTGTAGCAATACTCGTAATGCTAAGCAAAAAAAAATCAAAGTTGCAACAGAAACAACAATAAAAAACATTTTTTTTTATGTAAACTATTTTATAAGTGGTATCATTTGAAGATTACAATCTATACTGTATAAGGCAGTGGCCAATGAAATATGTTTGTTGTGCATATTTTAAGTGATGTTGCCAAAATACATCTGATATTTTAAATTGTGGTGTATTTTATGAAAAGAATGTTGAATATTGAGGATGCTATAAATTTAATTGAGATACGGTTTTGAAATTCATATCATATAATTTAATCAAATGTTTGCAGTTATATCTAAATTGTTCATTTTTTTAGTGTTATTGGTGTTGTAATATAGAGCTTTGTTGGTATCGGGCAACATTTTTTCTATTTGATTGAAATTTAAATTAGATTGAATAGTTGAATAGGTTTAATTAGTTGGGTTTGAAAAATCGATATATTTGTTAAAGAATGAGAAAAATATGAAAATAGGACCAAGAATTTTTATTATTTCTTCGCTTTTTATTGAATGTGGTATTGTAGCTATTCTTTACCACAACATGAAACTTTTCCACAGTTTTCAATTACAATACTCTAAACACATAATTTAAAAAATAATTTAAAAAAATAACTAAAATGTGTTCTCAACATTGCATCTTCTTTACATTTGTTAGGATTTGACGGATGCCCAGTATAATTTGAATACTGGAGAATACTAGATCTGTTAGACGACGTGACCTAATTGGGGACCTTTTGATTCATACTCTTCCTATTCGGCAGCAACAACAGAACAGATGTCTATCCAGTAGAAGCCGCGCGTAGAAAAAAAGTCCAAGCGCTTTAGTCTTTTGCACTCCTTAAACTGTTCATCACAGCAAGTTTTGATAAAAGCTCTTTCACCTGGTCTATCCAAACAAATGTTAGACGCTGTCTCCTGCCGCCCTTTGAGTTTTTGCCGAAGACTTTTCGAGCCGCAGAATTTTCATACATCCGTACAACGTGTCCGAGCCAGCGTGTTAATTCTTTTTGAAAGCTCTTGTCTATGTCGATGTCGTTATGTAGCTCATACAGGTCATGGTTCTTTGACGACGGTACGAAGTATTTCCTCCCAGAATAGGTTGATCTGCTTTTGGAATTAGCCAGGTTTCTACGCTGTAGAGCAAAAACAGGTTGGATCAGTGTATGGTAGAGTTAGATCTTTGTTCTTCGAGAGAGTGCATTGTTATTAAAAAGCTTGCTAAGCACGTAGTAGCAGCGGTTTGCGATTTGTACTCGTATCCAAACTGACAGTATTATTTTTGTTTACGGCGAAGCCAAGGTAGACAAAATCATCTACCATGTTATAGTTGTCAACATTTACGCAGTGTCCCAAACGAGTAGACTCTATATTCGTTGAAACAAATAACTTGGTTTTGTCTTAATTTGCCAACAGACCCACTTTTGCCTACTACCTCTCAATGCAGTTACATTCCGCAGTTCTAGGTCAATTTTATCAATATTATCGGTACAAGCGAGTAGCATCTGACAATTACTAAAGATGGTGTCAGTCGTGTTTACTGCAACCTTCCACGTGATCATCTCCATTATGATGTGAAGAGATCGCATGACAGACTATCGCCTTGTCTAAAGCCTCTCTTTGTAGAAAATGGATCTGTCTGATGTTTGCCTATTTTTATTGAAGACGGGGACACCAAACTTAGTCATATCATCTAATGGTTTCTATCGTATTGGACTATCGGACTGGTAGGTGTCGATCTGTACATCTTGGGTCTTCTCCAGGATTTGTCGTAGTGTGAATATCTGGTCGGCAGTAGATTTACCAGATCTAAAGTCACACTGATAAGGTCCAATCATGTTTGCTAGGATGTGCTCCAGTCTTTCACATAATACATTAGGCAGGACCTTACATGCGCGATGGGTAAAAGGTTATAATGGGGTCTCAGCCGCCTCCAGCGTCTTTGCAAGGACCCTCAAAACTTTACGAAATAAAAGAATGGATTTTCCCTGACTAGGGCAAGATATTATTTATATATTTCCTTTATTTACAATCCACAAAATTTAAATAGAACGAAATACTCCGAATCCTTAAGCTAAAATGCAATCACTGGTCTGATAACCTTGAGATGTCTGATGGCGGGTAATGGTGTCTGGGATTATGTTCGATCGGTAGCCTCGTATCGCTGATGGTGTCCGGTGAAATGTATTGCGGTGTCTTTGTACGGAGTAGCGGTCCTTAGACGAGCGACAGTAATTCGGTCACGGAAATCAAGACGGGCTTGACGCGTCGGTAATTCGGTGACTGGATACAGGACGGGTTTAACGTTGCGGTACTTCGGTTGGCGTCGGACGTTGAGGACTCGCAGATAAATTTGGAAGTACCCTCTACTGAAAATTGCAAAGATCCAGGAACAGGAAAAGAAAAGGCTCTGGCATTAAAAGTACGACGACTCGTTGTACAGACTCAAGGTCCGATTGTACAGACTTATTTTCTGATTGAATAGGTCTATAGCTCGGTTGTACAGGCTTATTGCCCATTTTTACAGACTCAAGGTCCGATCGTAGTGGCCTATAGCCCGGTTGTACAGGCTCGTAGCCCGGTTTTACAGACTCAAGTTCCGATTGTACAGGCCTATAGCCCAGTTGTACATACTTTTTGTCCGATTGTACAGACTCAAGGTCCGGTTGTAGAGGCTCGTAGCCCCGTTGTACAGACTTAGTGTCCGTTTAACAAAGATGCTTGTCTTCGTACAAACCCAAAGGATCAAGGAGATCAGATGTACAGACTTACTGTCCGATTGTACAGACTCAAGGCCCGACTGCACAGGCTCGTAGCCCAGTTTAACAGACCGTAGATCCGATCTTACAGGCCTGTAGCCCGGTTATACAGACTTATTGTCCGATTGTACAGACTCTAAGTCCGATTGTACAGGCTTTTAGCTCAGTTGTACAGACTAAAGGTCCGATAAAGACTTGTTGTCCGATTGTACGAAGCAAGATCCGGTTGTACAGACTTAGTGTCCGTTTATCTTTGTTGTCTGTCTTAGTACAATCCAAAGGATTGTACTTGTACTTGCCTTGGCAATAAACTTCGTCTTGGAGGTGTCACCAACGATCGTAGTAGAAAAACGTCGTCTCCAAATAGTATGGGTGACATGAACTAAATGAGAATTATAAAGTAGTTGCCTGTGTTATGTTTGCACTAAACGCCACGATTTAGAAAGAACTTTTGTGCTGCTGAACGATGATGCTGTCGGGTGGTGGTCTAGCATGCGTCGCGGCAGCCTTTGCGTTGCTGACCGCAGATTAATTCTCTCTAAGACATTCAATTTGCCGTCGTGTTGTTTTGGTGTCGGTGGTGGACAATCCACTTCGTCGTCTATGATTGGCGTGATTTCGTCACTTATGCTGCTTTCATGAACGAACACAGTACGAAAGTAATTCCTCCATGTTTGCAGCACACTTTGCCTGTCCGTGAACAGATTCCCATATCTGTCCTTTTGATAAAACTTTCGAGCTTCAACTCCATTAATGTAATTTTCAATTTCTTCCATAGACCTTTTTTCTGCCTGAAGAGGCACTTCATCAGCCTCCTCATCTCATTATATCGCTTCGTCACCACCATTGGATGTCGGGAACATCAGAATTAGCGGGGCTGGTTCAAAGTAATTGGGGGAGTTGGTTGAAATGGGCATTGGCTATCTTGGTGGTATGCAGCATTGTGATGTCTAGCTTCCTTTGCGTTTTATTACAAGCGTTTTTAGCACTAATAATGGCGTGCGCACCTTGGCTGCAACTAGATGGTGATATGTGTCAATATTTGCATCATGCATCACACGCACATCCATAACGCTTGATATATGCCTTCCATCGATTACTACTATGCGTTCCATGTGGTTTCTTGGCATTTGATCAGGGGATATCCAGGTTGCCTTGTAGATATCTTTAGGCGGGAATCTGGTTCCGCTCAATTCCTTGTTGTTTGCCCACGCTAAGTTAGCCCTTCTAAATCTGATATCGGCGTTGTTGTATGGACTGAATTTGCCGACTGCTCAACCGATAAACAATTTCAATATCTTCAATGTCCTCGTTTTTGTCTTTCGTTGGGGCGTGTACACAAATCAACGTAATGTAAAAATATTTCGCCTTGATGCGAATAGTGGCTATTCGGTCACGAACAGAGTTAAGACCAGATGTTGAAGTCTCTTGGCGCCTATGAATCCACAACCAAATTCATGCCTTTCTACATGGCAGGCGTAACAGATTTTACAGTTCTTTCGTCGGTGCATCCCTATCCAGTCCATCGCCTTCCTGTATGGCGATGACGTCAGCCTTGTATTTGTTAAGGATATCCATCAATTGGCTAGAGGCAACTTCTCTGTATAGAGTTTGAACATTCCAGGTGCATATCCAACCGTTTGCGGGGGTAGTCAACCATTTGGGGGCAATCATGTTTTTTCTATTCTTTATGTTTTCATAATAACTGTTTTGTTTAAGTAGAGTGGCTTATCTCACCACCGAGCTATGTCCTAGTTTATTGGGGCTGCTGAAGCATGACTAATTGTTGAGCTTTAAAAACTTCTGTTACCCACTCCCCAAGACGCATGGGTGGTAGCATTCCATTTATGTAGCTTAACGTTTTGGTTATGTCTAAGTGAATTACGATCAAAAACTCAATTTAAAAAAATCTACTATTTCCTCCTAGGATGATTATTTTTGGACAGCTATTTCTTGCTGGATTTTTATATCGCAATCAAAAAAAAAAAACTAAAGTGTTTTAAATACAAATTAAAAATGTCACACACAACGAGCACAACTTTCTCCATAAATGTACTTCCACAAAAAATCGTACATGCCCTAAATTAAGTAGTCCCCTACTATTGCCAATTTGTAGAAAGCAAAACAATGCACAGCAAATGTAAAACAAACTCCAATAAAATCATTTTCTTTATTACATCACTTGAATGCAGCATCGGTTTTTGCTGCATTATTTGGTGGCATCATTCATATTTGTGCCACATTTTGTCCGACACAGACTCAGACGCTTTAGTTGGTGTCATCTTATACGATGACGACGACGTCGACGACGAATATTGCATTTGTTTTTTATATTTTTTATTTGTTCTTACCTACAAATGTATCACAGAGATGTTTTCTACTCCAAGTAGTGCAATATATTTTCATACTAATAATGTCGGTTTAACTTTGAAAAGTCCAATAAAATCACAAACACATACAGACGCACACACACAAATGCTGCCGACGAGGACATCAAGTGATACACATATAAATAAGCCAAACAAATAAAGAAAATGAGGAATATTACTCGAGTTTTAGTTTTACAGCAAAGCGGCAAAAAAAAACTTGTCACAACATTTTGCCGGAAAAAACAAAAAAAATACCAGATGCAGCTGCGACTCAGAAAAATCACCGCAAAAAAATTAAGATGGAGCAACACTGTAATGATGGAGAAAAAAACCTAAAGAAACAATGAGGAAAAGTAACGGCAGGACTAAGGGAATAATAAAAAAAACAACAACAAGCATCGCCTAAAAGACTTTTGTGAGCCAAGTCGACATGTGGCAAAAACCAACAACTTTTAAATGAAATTCATATATATTGCAAATGCCACAACACTTGTGCTCAGACACATAAACACACACACTAGTGCATGAGCATTGCGAAAGACCAACTGCAACACATACACACACGGTTATGGAACTATCATTGTAATCAGGATATATAACAAACGACAACAAACATGCGACAACTGTCATACATAACGTGTGTGCACTTAAAAGGGTCCAAAGTGTTAGAGTGCTTAAATGATGCTTATTAATGGAATGGATCAAATATAACACCGTGCGATACTTATTACACTCTGGAAGTCTACAAAAAGAAACTCCTTAAACTCAACAATTATTATGAAAACACGAAGAAAAAAAAACCCCAAAAAATGTTGACGATCCCAACAAACGTTATAAAGACCATGATCTAGGGTTATGCACCTGGAATGTCCGAACTCTACACAGATCCTACTGGCGGATGTCCTCAGCAAATACAAGGCTGACATCACCGTTGATTCATAGTCGACAAGAGACTTCGACTTCGATCTCGCGGTTTAACCCTGTAAGTGACCGAATAGCCACTAATCGCATCCGGGCGAAATATTATTACATAACACGACGGAAGCCAAAGATGAGGACATTAAAGATTTATCAACGCCTGGATGATATATATGACCGCTGCCCTGCCCACGACATAAAGATTGTTCTGGGAAATTTTAATGCTAAAAGAGGAAGGGAAGGTGCTCTTAGTTCAGTAATCGGGAAATCCAGTCTGCGCAACAACACCTCCAATAACGGAGTCAGACTAGTTAACTTCGCGTTGGCAAGAAAAATTAAAGTGAGTGGAACTAGATTCCCTTATAAAGATATCCACAATTCTGACGTTCCCGACACCCAGTGGCAGCATATTGCGAATTCTATGAGCACTGTCGCAACGACCGTACTGGGTTATAAACAGGGCCAACATAAATATGAACGAAAATACTAAAAATATGCGCATTAGATAAGCACAAAAAAGTGATAAGAAATGCGTAATCAATTTTGATTCGTAGTTAATTTTAGTCACTGAATTCATTTAATTTTTAATACAAATTTATAACAAATAATTAAAAATTACATGAAGTTATTATTTACATAACATGTGTAAGATTCAAGCTATTGATTAATTAGTCCACTGTAAAAAAATGACATGCTGTTTTTTTGACTTACAGTTTTGTATACCTACTTCGGTCGTGCTGAATTCAATGGCATACTTAATCTTTAATGTATAATAAATATTATGTATACGCCTTCACAGTAATATTTCTCACTTATTCATGATTTCCACTACTCAAAACTATTATGAATATGTTTATGAATATATGTGATTTTTAAGAAGCTATTTTGTGAAAGAAAGGATGAAACATGCTTAATGTTTTCTATGAATTTTCTTTAAACTTATATGGGAACTTAGGTTTCTGAAAGTCCAACTTTTAGAATAATGTGTGTTGACTTTAAAAGTCCCATCGCCCTTTGTTTTAACGTAAAAAGTTTTTTTCTCAATGCTGTGTGTATTGTCATATTTTAAAAGTTAAATGCTAATTAACTATTTCCTTTTGGAAGTACGCATTGTTTCATTCTCCTCAATGTTACACTATTCAACAACTTTCCTAACGTCCTTCAAATAATACTGTGATAGTTTCTGCGAACAACTTAACGAGTAAAGGATGGAACTGGTGGCACCAGAACGCTACGTAGAACTTATTGAAATTTTTGACTTCGTAATGGATCTTAATATAATATTTCGATTAGTTAGTACCGGAAACACATATTTTTAAAAATACAGCCTTTGTAGAAGATATTAAACCATTATAGAGATTATCTTTCCATCTCAATGAAATAAACATGTGTTGTCTATACTGCGAAAAATATATGAAAAGTAAAAAATATAATTTAAAAATACCTGAAAACCCCAAAATATGCATGACGGTAAGACTGTAATATGCATTTGCATATGCAAGTATGCATTGCCTACTTTTGTTGGCCCTTGTTATAAAAAACCACGCCCAGGCAAGCCCTGCTACGATGATGAATGGTGCAAAATGTCTGCGGAAATGGATGCTGCATACAAGGCAAAACTGCGAAAGTTCTATAAAAAGGTAAAAAGTAAAGGTAGCTGAACAGGGATCCCCACTTGTAAGGACAGAGACGGAAATCTGGTCACGACCACTCAGAGTGTGCTGCAAATATGCAGGGAACACTTTCAATCTCTACTCGTTCCCGAAGGCAGCATAAGTGACGAAATCACACCAATCATCGACGATGGAGTAGACTGGCCTCCACCGAGTCAAAACGATATCACCACGGCAATTGCACGCCTTAACAATAATAAAGCTGCGGGAGCCGATGGACTGCCAGCAGTGCTTTTTAAGCCGGTAGCGATGAGCTGGTAATATGCATGCACCAGCTCATAAACACGATTTGGCTCAGGGAGGGCATGCCCGATGTTTGGAATCTGAGTGTCCTATGTCCCGTGATTAAGAAAGGCGATCCAAATGTGTGTACCAACTATGGCGGGATGATCCTTTTATCAATCGCTTACAAGGTCATGTCTATTGTCTTATGTTAAAGACTGAACCTAATTGGAACTTATCAGAGTGACTTTAGACCTGGTAAATCCACGACCGACCAGATATTCACACTACTACAAATCCTGGAGAAGACCAAAGAATTGCAGATTGGCACCTACCATCTGTTTATCGACTACAAAGCTGCATTCGAAACTCCGATACGATAGAAACTATTAGAAGCTATGGCTGAGTTTGGTATCCCCGCGAAGCTAATACGACTTTGCAGGATGAATGTCGAAGTATTCAGTGAACATACGCAAAAATCTGGCAAAAACATTGTCATGTGATCTCTTTAACATCGTAATGAAGATAAACATGCGTAAGGCTGCATTAAACTGGACAGTTACTACTTAATTTCCCTTTGCACCCCATGAATGAGGTATGGGATAGCTTCTCGCGTTGTTTTGAATTAACACGCTTTCTATTTTTAGATTCACAACTAACGGCACCTACTTTTTTATCGACGAATGCGAACGTCACTGTTTGAGAAGCTCTTACTAGACACGTAAACAGGACAGTTACCATGTTTAATAATAGTCACATGCTAATATCGTATACCGATGACATAGATAGGTCGTGGACCACGGATGTTACTGCGGCCTTCCTCAAGCATTGAGAAGCAGTCACAAGCTGATCAATCTATTCTTAGAGTCTTTAAGAGAAAAATACTTCGAAAACAATTTGGATCCATCATCGTTAACGGCGAGTACCGTCGTCGAGTAAGTTATTAGCTGTATTAGCTATATATCGACATTGACGTCATCATGTTGTTGGTGGGATACTAGAATGGGAAACTTGAGGGCAATGACCTATGAAGCAAAAAAATTGGTCTCATTTGACAAAAACATCGGTATATATTTCCGAATTCTAGGGAATCGTTAAATAAAATGAATATCTATACATTAATTCTAAAGTATGCTAAATCGACTTAGCATGTTTTTAATTAGATGGAGTTTTTGAATTTAGTTAATATTCCATTTAGATCTCCTGTTGACCAGTGAATACAAAAATAATTTATAGGGAAATTGAATTTAGCATATAAGTGGAATCTATATGGGTATTTTCAGCGGAAGGACGTAAGATTTAATAGCAAAAATTGCTAAATTGTGAACTTGTTGTTTTTGTAATCATGTAATCAATTTGTTGAACTTTAACAACACAAACTATAACCATCATTGGAAAGTCTCTTTTTTCCAAATTCGCTGAGAAACTTTAAATCGGTTCATATTTATCGGCGTTACCGGTTTATAAGTGCGTATAAGTACGAAAACCCGGTTTTTTTTTACCTGTGGCTCAAGTTTTTTGGAGTGCTCAGCAGCACCTACCCGAAAAATAGTATAGTTTCCCAGTTATTGTGTTTTTGTCGCTCTGTGTTATCCATAGAACAATGCGTGTGTCCGCAACGTGTGTCCACAACGCACATTTAGATTGAATTAGCTTAAAAGGTTAAAGAATTTTAAAAGTGAAGTAAATTGTTTATAAAACCCTAACATGTTTTTTTTTATTTTACAAAAAGGAATATACTGATCACATAAAAAATTTCACTAAATTTCACAAATTTTCTTAGACACCAAGTTGCTGTGGAAATTTGTGTGTGTCCATAACGCTCTTTGTGTTAGTCATAATTTCGAATACAACATTTTTGGTAAAGTTTCATTAAAAAAAACATTAAAGTACTGTCCAAAATCTATATTTTTTAATATGATCATAATCTTTAAAATATTTCAACTTTTCGAGAAAACTACAAAATAAAAAAAGTACGTCCGCAACGCTACGTATATAAAAATGGTGACAAAAATGTATAGTAATTCATCAATTGAGAACGGCTGGGCCGATTTTGCTCAAACTTTTTTTCAGTTGTTCGTTATTGCCAGGAGAAGGTTTATGTGAAAGAAAATTTTGGGAAAATCTTCCGGAAAAGTCGGAAAATCGGATAAATGGAAAAATCGAAAATTGCCTTTTGGATGGAATTTTGTGTGCAATTGTTACAGAATGGCTTTTCGAATAGAAAAATGGAAAATTTTTGTTGAAAAATGCGGAAAATTGCGAAAAAATTCGAAAAATTGAATTTTTTTTTTACGAAATTTTTTATATTGTCGTGTGACTTTATAGTTTTGGACGATGTAACAGTGAAAAATTTCGGATAATTATTCCGAAATGACTTTCCGAATAGGAAAATAGAATAATTATCGGTGGAAAACTCAGAAAATTGAAGAAAAACTCGAAAAATTTGGATTTTTCGGAAACATTTTGCACCTCAAATTGAATTTTTGTATTACATTTTGTGTGTACTTGTTTCGTTGTGGCTTTTCGGTTGGAAAAATAGAAAATTTTGGTTGGAAAATTATGGAAAAATTCCAAAAATTTAAATTTTTGTTCGACGAAATTTTACATTTTATTGTAAGTTTTGATAATTTTGAATGATGTAAATATGAAAAATTCGGATAATTATTCCGAAATGACTTTTCGAATGAAAAATTAGAAAATTCTTTGTGGAAAACTCGGAAAATTCCGGAAAATTTTTGATTTTTTCGACGAAATTTTTTATTGTATCGCTTGATTTAATGATTTTAGACGACGTAAAGATGAAAAATTCGTTATGATGCTTGAAAAATTGCAATTATTATCTTCTGATCAAAGACATGTGCGTGCTAATGTTTGGCAGTCTACTGTCGAAATTGGGAATACCAGCGCAAAATCGTTCAATGCATGATGCATTCAATCGCGAATTGCAACAAGAACAAGACTTTGATCGAGTTGAGCTGACTGAAAGAGTCCGAACAAATGTTGCGCTCTTAACTGCCGTGCAAACGAACGTGTATGATGATGAAAATTGTTGACGATGTAACGGAAGCATTTACTTTCTCGATGATGCCGGTTGGACAGGCAAGACATTCGTAATTTCTTTGATTCGGGCAACAATTCGGTCAAGATCACAATTAAGTTAGCTGTTGCATCCTTTGGTATTGCTTCCACAATCGAACTGCACATTCCGCTTTCTTTTCACGGTTGACAACACAACGTGTAGCGAAATTTTTGCGAGAATGCTTAATCATTATTTGGAACTAATGCACGATGGCGCATAAACGAGCATTGGAGGCAGATGACCGAACGATGAAAAATTTTCGAGGTCATTTAATGAGAATGAGGCGACCAACTATTCGACAGAATTTTTGAACTCTCTAGATGTGCCAGTTGTGCATAATTTGCAGCTGAAGGTGGGATCGATCATGATCATTTTGAAATTGTAATTAAAGCGACGATCATCAAGGGCATATGCAAAGGGGAGGAAGTCCTTATTCCTCGAATCTATAATCTATTATATTATTCCAACCGATCTTCCCTTCCAATTCAACTCCCCATTCGATTGGCTTTTGCGATAACAATCAATAAATCGTAATTTTCTCACACAAACATGGAAATTTGTGGAATCAACGTTGTTTGTTTGCGTGTTGGCAAACAGTCTTCATTGTTTGTTTATACGCCGGAAACAAATCGGAAAACATTGTATATCAGATCGCTCTTCACAGATTTCGATTAAATTCAAGTAAATCAGATTACAACTTGAACTATCTGTGTTTTACTATTACACTGTACGGCCATTTAAACCCACATTTAAAAAAATTCATCACAATCTGTTAACAACTCGCAGAGTTCTGCAAACAGGAAGAAGTCACTTACAACTCGCTGTATGGGAGATTCGCTCCAAAAATTGAATTGCTCCTAAAAAAACTTAAATGAGCTGATCTAGAAAAACTGGGAGATACGTATAATTTTATTTGAGCTATATTTTCAGAATCTGGTCAGTTTGATCATGGGTGAGACCCAAAGTTTAAATTTGTCTTACAGTGTTATATAAACGAAGTTTGCCGGGTCCAAAGTTGTATGGCAGAACAACGTTTGCCGGGTCAGCTAGTTATTCATAAACTTTAAACGCGTTTCCTGTAAAACTTACATTGTACACTTAGCAAAATTTAGATATGATCACATATTAACCTCCATTTTACAATTAGACGCATAGTTATGGATATAAATTAACTTAAAGTTGTTCATATGTTTATCGACCACTTACCACCCATTTCAAGTTGAGTTCCTTACCTATTTTTATATTAAATTCCAACTGTATCTCAATGATTTTACAACTTTTGTATGGTGATCACAAATTGAACTATTTTTTGCGATTGGACAGTGAGTTTAGGAGGTGACTGAATTAAAAGTTTTCATATTAATATCGACCGATTCCCGACCAATTCAAGGGGAAATCTCAATCTATATCGAGATGAAATTCCAACCTATTTTAGTGATTTCCCATAAATTAAAATAACTGCACTTAAAGTTATTCATATAAATATCAACGTCCTTTCATCTATTTCAGATAGAGGTATCAACCCATGTCTCAAGTGCTATGGACTTGTGATGCCTATTGCAAATTTGGACTAGGATCACCAATAAGTGCCACACCGCGTTCGCTCGACAATTAAGCAGTGCCAAAACATTCGTACAGAAGATAATTTTGTATATATTATATTTTTTTAACTATTTAAAATTAAATTTTCCACAAAATCGTGATACAGTAAGATTTGCTATTCACCTTATCACAGCCTTTTCAAACAGCTCAAAGTTCTGTCACTTCGCCCCCAAAACAAAATTCGCACCCTTTGCGAAACAAAAATAAAATTTAATTTTAATTTTATTTATTTTATTTTTTCTTTCGTTTGTTTGTTTCTTAGTTTACTTTATCTTTAGCAACATTTTAACTGCAAACACACTCAAACATCTTTACAGAGAAACAATCACGAGAGAAACTGATATGATTTTACATGACGTACATACATACATGTGTGTCAGTGTGTATGCACCACCCAACCATGTGGCAATCTAACAAAACACTAACACAAAGCTGCAGAAGAAAAAACTAAATCATAGCAAGAGTTGCATAAAGTAACCAAAGAAACAATTTTGGTCCTGATGCTGGTTGCGCTGCTGACTGATGTTGGATACTGGTATGTTGGCTGCTGGCTGCTGGAGTTGCAGCGTTGCCAAGAATACGAAGATTGTTTGGTTCGAGTTTTTTTCTATTTTTTTCTTCTGTTGCCTCATTTAATAAGACGTGATTTATCTTAAATTGTTATTTGTTCAGCGTTTCTTATTCTGCTGCTGATGTTCCAGCTCCTGTCGTTGAATGCCATTGTTGTTGTTGTTGTTCTTGTTGTTATTGCCATACTTCTTTTGTTTTTCATAGTGACCATCTTTTTTGCTGTAGTTGTTGCTGTTGTTTTGTTTTTGGTGTTGCACTGTTTTTCTTCATAGAAAATGTCTGTTTTTATAATGAACGAATAAAGACAAAATGTTTGTCATGTTTCATGTTGTACTTTTTGTTCATAATTTCCAAATAATGGAAAATGTTGTCATAAAGAATGTGGAGCGGCCAAGTGGCCGGAGGTGAACATTAGCCCAGTGACTTGAGTCTGAGAGTTTAGTTTGAAATCTGATATGCTTGGTAATCGTACTAATTACCTCAATATTTCTCATTGAGATTTAGAGACCAGCGAAAAAAAACACAATATCAAACAACAACAACAACAACATCATTGCAACGAGGTAATCATCAGAATATATTGTTGGTCAATGATTTTGCAGTTGGCTATAGCATCAGCACGGGGATATTGTTTGTTTATTATGAAAGTGAACAGAATAAATGTTTAAAATATTAAATTATGTCTACAATGAAGCATTAAATTATGTCAGCACAAGCTAGTGGTTTTTATTTCCAGTGAGTTTAAAATTTATTTGTAATATAATATACATATATAATTTTACGTATATATAAAATTCCGCACCCTTAGGTGTCCTTACGTCCCGGTCAAAACAATTCGCTTTAAAATTATTCACTAAAGTTCCAATTTCCTCTTTGTTTGATCATCTGAGTATGAGTTATATAAGTGGTCGTTGCAACACTTCATTTCCTTTCAATGATGGCCATCAATAATACCAAAAGTGTTAAATGAGCAAACACTCACACTACCAACAACACAGACTGGCACACACACACACACATACAGCATTAACATGCTTATGCAACAAACCAATGCAACCAACAATACCAGCAACAAAAATGCCAACAATGCACACAGCCACACACACACAAATTGCCTTTACAATCATTGACAATGTCTTTAATGACATTTTAATGTTTTTTCATTAATAAATACCTAACAGGGCCCAACAACAACAAAAGCCCTACAAAGTCCAAAGTCAAACTATGTATGTACAAAAGAATCTTTGCTGTAGGGCGATTGGTTGGTTAATTCCACTGCACGCAGGATATGTTAAATGGGCCACTTTGTAGGCTTAAGTGCTTGTGCGTTTGTGTGTGTTGTTAACAATTAAAAAATATAATTTAATAATTGTCATAATAAATAAATGAAATAACCGACCAAAATTCATGTGGGAGTACATAACGCAGCCAGCGACAAAATGTAATGCCCAGCTAGCGAAATGGCAGCGGTGGCTCAACAATGACATGAACACCAGGCAGGCTTCATCAAATAGCCGACATCTCTCATCAACGCAGAGGAGGGAGTGCCTTGCCCCTCGTGTGTCTCGTGGTCGTGGCCGGCAACAATTTAAAATTAATTCATTCAATATACTTCGCTTGAAAAATGAGCAACAACACGGCAGCCAGTTTGTGGCGGCAACAGAAGCCGAGGGGCGAGAGCGACAAGTGATAAGGTCTGTTTTATGGATGATTATCGTAGTGTGTGTTAACTGCCTGTGGTATTTTAAATTAATTGCAGTTGATGATAATGACCATAGAAGTTGGTGGTGGTGGCGAAGATGATGATGATGACGATGATGATCATAATGATGATGATGGGGCACAAGCGGAGAAAATTTTGAAAAGTTAGCAAAGAAAAAGTTAGATGTAGTAAATTATTAGGAGGTAGATTTGAGGCTGTTAGTATTTAAGCTCCAGAAGATGCTAGTGATGACCATATATCAAATTATATACTTCGTAATAATGGCGCTCCAAAATGGTAACAACTTTTTGCAAAGTTTGAAAAGGAATACACGAAAATTTATTAAAATTTAAAGTTACAACATTACAAGAATGAAAACATTTCGCAGAAAGAAAATCTTTCCAACATAATTACGTTTTTTTGTATAAAATGGATACTTCACTTGGCAAATCGATTAACTCCATATAAAATAAAGCTGACATTCTTTTTTAAAACTATTAACCTCTACCATAAACAAAAATATTAATTTCAGCCTGGAAATCAAAAGACGAGTATTGATCGCAAACCGCTGCTACTATGCTCTAAGCAAGCGATTTAACAACAAAGCGCTCTCTAGAAGAACAAAGATCCAGCTCTTCCAGACTCTGATCCTACCTGTTTTGCATTATAGGGCAGAATCCTGGGTAATGACACAAGTGGATCAATCTATTCTGGGAGTCTTCGAGAGAAAAATACTACGCAAAATATTTTGACCTATTATCGTTAACAGCGAGTACCGTCGTCGAATGAATCATGAGCTTATGAGCTCTTGACATCGACGGAGTCAAGCGCGTTGAAATAGACCGAATGCAAATAGACGAAAACGCTCCGGCTTGAAAAGTCTTCGGCAACAAACTCGATGGGCGGCGCAGGAGGGGGCGACCAAAACTCCGTTGAATAGACCAGGTGAAAGAGCTGTTAACTAAGCTTGGTGTGACGAACTACACTGTTGGACAATGTTTTTTTTTCTTGTGTTTTATTATGTGTTTCTAAGAGTTTTTGACATGGGAAATTCAAATACGTAATCAGAATTTTTCTTTCAGGTATAGTTTTTTAGTTATTTGAAAATAAGTTTTGTTTTCCATTAAAAATTTGTATGGAGGAGATTGTTTAAAAAATTTAGTTGAAACAGGTGGCAACATCAGTAAAATGCCTTCTAGGCTGCAATTATTGCCCTATTCCAATTTATAATCACCTTATTCACTTTTTAATATTCTACGTAAAATTGGGATGCAACATGTCCTTGAAAGTGCATTTGTGCCCTCAAATTTAGATTTCTTTTATAAATGCTGCAGCAACGTGTCCGATGAATATGGTGAATAGTCTGATAAAAAAAATCTGAAAACATATTTATCTAAAAGCGGTAGAATTAGGTGCTTGACATTTAATAAAACCCTAATCAAACGCCTCAAGTAAGGATTATGCAATTTAGTATGGTTTTCCTCTAGTGAAGTAATCTTCAGCTAATAAAGCTTTATTGAATATCTAATTTGGGATCGGAAGAAATAGGCGAGGCACTAAACCTTTCTAATCAAACGAGGTATTGTGCGTTAGTAAAATATAATAGTACCCAATATTTTTAACAATAATTTTGCTGACACGATGAAGTAAGACGGGTCATCTAGTAAATTATATAATGCAATAAATTAAGTAAAAAAATTTTAAAAAATTAAAGTCAGGTAAACTGACTAATAAATGCCGTTTGATATTGTTTAAGATTTGAATTATTGATCTTAAGCGATTTTTAATTGAAATTACTTATGTATTTCCTAAGGAAAAACAAACTTCAAGAGAACTAGTCATTTGAGTGGTCCCTGCTGGGTAAGGACCGGCCCTTGTTTAAACACAAATATATAAAGGAGAAACGTCACTTTGACTTGGCTTTGTCATTAGAGGTGTGAATTAATACCCTACGCCATAAGTTGGACCACTCCTGTGTCTGTTCTACAGTACCGGTTTTAGGACGTCCCCTTAAAACATTTCTTGTGCAAATTCTATAGGACCCATTTTAGGACCAAGATCGAGGTACATGACACTGACCACATATTGAACTGCCGCACAGTGGCGCCATTTGAGTTTTTTCATTGAACCAAATTAAATAATCAATAAATTTTAAAAGCGTATGATTAGATAATTGGTTAACATACAAAATTAGTGCTTGAAACGAGTTCTACGCCTTATAGGTGCCTAATCATGGATTAGCAAATTTAAAATTTAAGGAATCAATTTCAAGGCAAGCAGAATAAAATATTTTTTTTTAATGTTTGATAATTAAACTGAACGAATTCAAAAATCTTTCATTCCAGAGTCAGCACACTTTCAAAAAAGATATGCATGTAGAACTATGGTGAATTTAGGTCCTTGGTATGGGAGGTACAAGAAGGGGTGTGGCAATAGTATCAGTTTTCTGAGAGTTTGGCCACTATTATTTACAAGCAAATAATTAATTTAAATATCTGTCCGTTTGATAGTTATGGTTAAAATATTAATTCTTCACAAATAGGTCATTTTTCATGGGAGGTACCAGAAGGGGTGGGCTATTGTGCCAGATTGCAATGCCATAACTTTATTTTGGAAAATAATGTAATAGCGTTATCATGCCCACCAGCCAGACAGACAGACGGACATAGCTCAATCACTCTCATAAGTTCTGAAACGAATTCAGTCTTAAGATAATTTTTATAAAAATTGATTTTAATATATCGGACCCATATTGGGGTGAAGATTGGGGCAAGGAATGTTTGGGAAAATTGCTGGCTCGATATGTTCTGAGAAACTGTTGGGGTTGCAAATATATTGAAGGTCGATTGAACATTTGACTCTTCCATGGGCATCATTGGGGCAGTTGATTTTTGTATGAGAGTCCGCTAGGGGGCTGATGATCGCAGGTAGGCATGTTTGGGAAAAATGTTAGGAGGGAGAAATTAGTGAGGGCCGGTCATACATTTTACCCCTCTAGTGTCGACACCGGTGTAGATTTTTCCCATTCTCCATCAACTTTGACGACGTTGCGCAGCCATTTGGCCCCATCCCACCTCCCACACTATTTGGCTCATGAATTGTTTTTCCCAACCACCTAAATCCTAAATCCCCACGATTACAGTGGTAGTATAAGAGCCAGTGAGCACATTGTAAATTGTATATACATTTGTATACATTTTTTTTTTAATTTAAACAGTGGTTGAAAATTTGTCAAAATGGCAATTTACAAACGCTCCTAAATGTTGTTATAAATTAAAATTTAATGCTTACAATTATAATTTAATAAACTAACAACAATTGTATTTTTTTTTGTGTAAAAGAAGAGCAAGATCGGGTGGAAACTACTCCCACTTTCCCTACAAATTCACCATTTTTGGTGGTTAAAAAATTCATCAAAATATTCTCAGCTTATATAAGCAATTCGAGTTCTGTATTTGACATTTCAGTAGTAATAAAAAAATTACTGACAAAAAATTCATGTGATCGGCTAAAGGTAACGTTTACCTAACATACAAACTCCCCATTTTTGCGGTACAACATTTAATAAAATATAGTTATAATGCAAATAACTAGTTTTGTCATCATTTTTACTAATGGTGAAGGGTACCTGAGCTTTGGCGTAGCCGAAGATAATTATCTTACTAGTCTTTTTTATATTTTTAACGTTTTTAATATTTTAATTACTAATAATATTTTTAACTTTATTTAAATGTTTTATTATTTTTATTCACATTTTTTTTATTTGACATAGTTAATATAACGTCCACGATACTGATCATCAGACTGCAAACATTTTACGCCACTATGCAATGACATTGATGTTGGGTGTTGATAATTATGTTGCTGTCATTATAATATCTGCTGTTTGGTGAGCTATAATGATAATGATGCCAAAGCTAAAGCTTAAGCTGATGCTAATGCTGCTGCTGCTGTTACTGCTGATGATGTTGATGGTAATGTTGATGCTGCTGATGAGCTCACAAAAGTGGCTTTCATTGTGACATGATGATAAAAACCAAACCGAAAAAGGTCTAACCGCCTAACCAACACTACCACCACTACACAGCCCCCGCGTCCCATCTGCCAAACAAAGCCAATGTACCGTTATTGTCACCAATGTGGACCACACACATCACGACAAATCAACCGACCATCCTGCTACGCAACAACCAACCATCCGGCCATCAAATGACTGATGCAGTTGAGTTCAATTACGAAGTGAGAGCTGGCCTGCCTTCTGCTCATGCCGGGTAACGCCTACAGGAGGCACTCTGGTGGTGCCGCTGTCCGACTTTAATAACAGTTAAACGTATTACAGAAAATTAAGTAAATTAATAATAATAAAATGAGACAACAGTGTCAGTTTAAATTAAAAAAAGTGTTCATTTACAACCAATACAAACAGACGGTTGCCCTGACGTGCTCTCCAATCTCACGCACACACACATTTACCAATAGACATCACTTGAGTTGATTAACAACATTAAAGAGGTTTCATATCCTGTTAAAGGATATGAACACGCGCACTCACAAACGCTGATGTTTGCAGCCATAATAAAATATGAACTAAGTGACAAGTCCGTGGAATTAAACAGTTGTAGCTTTAAGCCATTGTACAAAAAAAGCTCACTTTTGTTGCCAAACACATTGATTACTAATGAGGATGCATCAAAAATGAAGTGTCCAGATTTTATTTACTGATTGCCTTTGTTTGTACTTTTGCTGTAACAGCAGGAAAATGTGGGTGGCATTTGCGCACGGCAAATGATTGGTAAATCGAATATTTACATCATGGAAATGAAATGACTTTGAATGTCATGTACGAAATTGTATTAAAATTAAGGCATTTTCATCACATACTTCAAAAGAAAAATGTAAATTTTTACCTATTGTACAGGAACAAAACGACAAAATTTCTCATATGTCTGTAACTTCTTCAAGGACATTGGCCGCTTGCTTCCCAAATTGAAAACAGTCAAATAAGTAATTTGTATGGCGGAAGGGACTTTATGATATTTCTTTCAGTGTTCCAGACAGTTATTCCATATTTTAAGAATATCATAGAGGGTCTCATACATAAATGTGAAATAATCTATTAAAATTGTGGAATAAAATTTAAGTTAGTGACTATAAAAGTTTTTAATTATAAGTTGAAAGTAACGAAATCAGATTATTACTATAATCTAATATAATAATGATATATTCTACCAAAAAAAATCCATTTCCCGTCGCTTAGTAGTAGTCAAAGCTCCTCAATATAGACTTGATTTAAATAAGCTCATTCGTATTCATACACAATTTATGGACTATTGTACGTCTTTCTCTTAACTTAAAAAAGTCCTTTGAAATTGTTACTTCAATCAGTCAACGCTATGCAGACACAACCCAGACGAGCGACATATTTTAATGTTATTTGCGTCATCCTCACCCGTAACAAGAAAATAATTAACGAAACGAAATTATATTCGATTCAGCGAATAATTTATTGAATATTGTCTGGAAAATGTGATATATCAGCAAAAGTCACCAACAAGTTTACGATGCTTCATCACAGTTGCCAGGGGCTAGGATGATCAGATGTTTACATAATGCATATATGTAAGGACGTATGTTTGCATGTGTCATGCTAGTATATGAATGTCATCGTACTTAAGTAATCAGATTTATTAATATTTACATGAGTGTGTGTGTGTATCTGCGCTGGTGTACATGTAAACATAAACTGGATACAAGGAGCAATAATTTAAATAAAGATGTCATTAAATTACAATTATTTAAACTTATCAAAAATTGCATAAACGATATTTAACGTCGCTGAATGAAGTAAAGCGTAAACACTTTTTTACTTATAAATAACGAAAGAAAAGAAACTTAATAATAAATGTTAATTATAGCAAGTGAGATAATTGTCTTCGGCTTTGACCCTTCTCTATGTGTAAAAATTGTGATAAAACAAGTTATTTGCATTATAACCATATTTTATTCTATTTTTTATTATTATTTTATATTTCAGAAAAAAAGAGTTTTTATAAGAGATGCACCCTAGTTTTTATATTTTTATATATTTATATTTTTATATTTTTATATTTTATATTTTTATATTTTTACATTTTTACATTTTTATATTTTTATATTTTTATATTTTTATATTTTTATATTTTTATATTTTTATATTTTTATATTTTTATATTTTTATATTTTTATATTTTTATATTGTTATATTGTTATATTTTTATATTTTTATATTTTTATATTTCTTTATTTTTATATTTTTATATTTTTATATTTTTATATTTTTATATTTTTATATTTTTATATTTTTATATTTTTATATTTTTATATTTTTATATTTTTATATATTTATATTTTTATATTTTTATGGTTGGTTGGTTGGTATGCAGGCATCTCCTTCTTCAAAGGAGAACACTTAGGTCCCTATGGACCCATTGTGACACCCGTTGGGCATTTGTGCCATTCCTTCAACCTATGCTATCAGCGCGTGTGCTGACTGATCGCGTTGCCAGTTGTCGATTGGGAATCCGGAGTTTCGATCCAATCCGTCCAGTTGATAATTTTACAAAAGTTGTTAATCCTTCCGATGTCCAACGATGCAAGTTCTTCTACACCATTTAAGAAGGGTTTCCCCAGGGTTTCCAGTCTCCTTCTGTATAGCGCTGGGCAATCACAAATAATGTGGTCGGTGGATGGTTCACTGCTACTGTTTCCGCAGTAGTAGCATTCGCTTTTCGTTGCGAATCCCATTCTTCTCGCATGCTTGCCTATGGGTCCATGTCCCGTCAGGAAGGCAATTATCTTCCTTATCTGGTCCCTCTCAAGACTTACCAGGTACGATGCACGTATCGCGTTGTATTCTGGCCAAGTCATTTTGGCCTTTCTACAGGTTTCTTCATTCTTCCATCTGTCGTTTGCAATTCTAAACGTTAGATTTTCAATGGTACTTTTACAGGTGGATATAGGGCGAAGTGCTACGTGTTCAACGTCGCTTTCCAGCAGGGCTGAGCCCTGTCTGGCCTCTTCATCCGCTCTACAGTTGCCCTCGATTCCGCTGTGTCCGGGAATCCACGTAACCAGAACTCTGTTGTTCCTGGATATCTCGTTAAGAGATTTCCGGCAGGCACTGACCACTTTCGATTTGATGTCACAGGACTTCAACGAGTTTACCGCCGCTAGACTATCCGTGAACAGGAGAATATCCTCCTGTGATATCTTCCTCACGTTGATCACGTCCGCGGCTCGTTTAATAGCAAGTATTTCCGCTTGGAAAACGCTGCAGAAATCTGGAATTCTTGATCTTATATTTAGGCCCAGATCCGCGGAGTAGATACCGTAGCCGACCTTGTCATCCAGTTTGGACCCATCGGTAAATATGTTTATTGGTCCATACATTGCGTTCTCGTTCTCTGCCCACTCCTTTCTGGAGGGCGTTCTAGTTTCGTATAGAACGTTTGATTTCCGTGTGTTTAGCACGTAGTCAGTTTCGAGTGAGATGTTGATATGGTTCAGGATCTTTGAATGTCCGATGGAACGATCCCAATGATCAATCTCGTTTAGTCGAATAGCCGATTTGAGAGCGGAGCATTTGCAGCTCAGATCAGGTGGTAGTAGATTGAGTATCGTGTAGAGAGCCTTAGAGGGGGTCGATCTCATACATCCGGTTATCAGGAGACAAGAGGACCGTTGAACACGATCCAGTTGTTTGAATTTGCTCTTCTTGTCGAGCGCGTACCACCAAACTATAGAGCCGTATTGTAGTATTGGCTTCACTATAGCATTGTAAATCCAGAGTGTTACCTTGGGTTTAAATCCCCATGTTTTCCCGATAGCTTTACGACATGTATATAAAGCTATGAGTGCTTTGCTGGATCTGCTTTCAATGTTCTGTCTCCAATTAAGCTTCCTGTCTAATATAAGGCCCAGGTAGTTCGCCGTATCGGAGAAGTTGAGTTGTTTGTTGCCCAGATAGATGTTGGATGTAGCGGGCGATTTCTGTTTCCGACTGAAAAGTACCAGTTCTGTTTTGTCCGGGTTCGCATTGAGCCCTCTACTGGCACACCAGTTTGCCAGGATGTTGATATAGTCCTGCATCCTTTGTTCGAGACAAGATAAACTTCCCCCAGAGACGCAGAGTGCTATATCGTCTGCATACGCTACTACTGTACATCCTTCCGACTCCAACCGTTTGAGAACGTCGTTGACGGCAAAATTCCATAATAGCGGCGATAATACTCCCCCTTGAGGGGTGCCTCTAGTCACTCTTCTAGTGAGGGTGTGATTTCCCAGCTTTGAGGTGATAGTTCTCTTTAATAGCATGTTGCGAATCAGCTTGCTAATATGTGAGTTGATATTTAGGCTGTTGAGCTCTGTCATGATGCAGAGGGGTTCGATGTTGTTGAAAGCTCCCTCTATGTCCATAAAGGCAACCAGAGAAAATTCTTTCTTGTCTAGCGATTTCTCTATGGGATACAATAGTGCATGGAGTGCGGATTCTGTCGATTTCCCCTTTGTGTAAGCATGCTGAGCATTCGAAAGGAGATCCGGGCCAATTGAATTTTTGATGATGTCGTCCATGATTCGCTCAAGGGTTTTCAAAAGGAATGAAGTAAGACTTATAGGTCTGAAGTCCTTCGCTTTGGTGTGTGATGGCTTTCCCGCCTTTGGGATGAAGACCACCTTTGCCGTTCTCCATCGTATTGGTAGGTAGGATAATTTCACACAGCCGTTAAAAATAGCCTCCAGCCATGGCAATAGTATCTCCAGTGACTGTTGAAGTTCGGCGGGTATGATGTCGTCCGGACCGGGTGATTTGTAGGGATCAAAGTCGTTGATGGCGTCTTTGATCATGTTCCTTTCAATTACCGGTATTCTATCGCATAAGTCGGTAGGTGCGACGGTTATGGAGTTGGACTCTCCCCTGGGGAAGTGGGTATCCGATAGGATTTCCAAGGTTTCCTTTGAGGATTCAGTCCAGGTACCATCATTTTTCATTATGTATGCCGGGGCGCTGGTTGTCGAGGATAATACTTTCCTAAGTCTACTTACCTCTGCGGTTTTTTCGACATCGTTGGTGTATGTCCTCCATGAAGATCTTTTCGCCTTCTTTAGTAGTTTCTTGAAGAGTCTTAGATTCTCCTTGTACTCCTCCCATTGGCCTGTTCTCTTGGCCTTGTTGAAGGATTTTCTGGTGGAAGCACGGGATCTAGAGATATCGTCGTTCCACCATGGAGGCTTCTGCTTTTTCCCATCTTTTCGTCTTGGGCAGGATTTCCTGGTGCATAAGGCCAAGGCTTTTGTAACTTTACCTACCATGCTGTCCAACTTTTGTGGGCTGTCAATGGTGAGATCAGTTGTATTCGGTAGGAGTCTTGCAAGGTGTTCCCTGTAGACGTCCCATTTCATCCGTCTCTTGTTGAAGGTTACTATCGGCTTCGTTATTTGAGCAGATATTTCAAAGGAAATGTATTGGTGGTCGGAGAAGGAGTGAACATCCTCCACCCGCCAGTTTGATATCAAGTCGTTTTTGGCATTAGAAATTGTCAGGTCTATGACCTGCTCAGTGATCGAGTTAATAAAGGTGGGCGTATCTCCCTGGTTATGCACTACTAAGTTCCTACTTAGAATATAATCAAAGAGTAACTCACCTCGTTTGTTGATCGTTTTACCTCCCCACAGCGTGTGGTGTGCGTTTGCATCCATTCCGACAATGAGGGTGGTCTTGTTGTGTTCCGCCGTTAGTACTGCTTTCTTCAGTTCCTCTGATGGGGGGTTTTGGTCTTCGTAAGGAAGATATGCCGAAGCTATCCATAGGGTTGATTGTTTCATTTCTAAACCTATAATTGTAAGATCTTCGTTACCGAAAGTATTTAGCAGGAATGCGTCAAGCTGTTTCCGTACTAGGATGCACGCTCGTATTTTAGCATTTACCTTACCTTGGTAGAGTCTATAATTTTTGTGGTTTAATCCACAGACTCTGTTTTGATTTATCCAGGGCTCCTGGATGAGAAGTACGTCCTCCTGGAGCTCGGAGAGACGTACCTGAAGTGCTGCTGAAGCACTCTTAGAGTGGTGGAGGTTTATCTGTACCACCCGAAGAATGCTCAATGACGGTGTTGTTGGCGTCGTCGTCATCGCTCATCAGTAGGTCATCCTCATCGGCCTCCTGGAAAAGCCCTCCTAAGCTGACCATGGTAGATGCCATGGATTCAGCATCTGAGCAGTGCTCTTCATCTGCCGGATTGTTGCTTGGCGCTGCGAGGTTGTCCTCAGCGGGAGCTGCGGTTATTGGTGTCGGAGCGACGGATGGTGCTGTAGCTGCGGGAGTTGCAGTTGTTGATGTAGCTGCGGGAGTTGCAGTTATTGGTGTCAGAGCGACAGATGGTGCTGTAGCTGTGGGTGGCACGTCTGCGGTTACAGTCTGTGTGGCATGTTTTGTTTTATATATCCACATCATTGTTTCGGTGAAGCCGCAGAATATTAGGTTGTTCATTTCCTTTATTAGGTCACTGCTTTCATCGGTGATGAGGGGGGTGACGTGAACGAAGGTGTCCCGTGATTCCGATACCTTCAAGATTTTCCAGTTTTCCACATCGAGGCTGGGGTTGGAAATTTGCAGAAGCTCAAGTATTGCCTTTCGGTTACTAGCCATTATATCTGGGATTTTTATACGACCTCTAGGCCTGTTGGGGATATCGCACTGCTCTACCAGACAGAGTTTAGCCCCTGGCCATACTTCGCCAATGACCGTTAGAGCCTTTTCGAATAACTCTAACGAGCGTTGGTCGTGGAATGCCATGAGCTTTACTCTGTTCAGATGCCAGCCTGCGTCAGTACATCTTGCTGGAGTGCCAGGATTGTCCCTTATTACACTAGCGTACGCAACAAGCAGCTTAGCGTTAGCTTTCCTCCAGTTATCAAACGAGATGCTACCGCTGGGATGTGAGTTGTCTACGACGGCGCGTGTGAGACTGTTCCTGGCTATGTCGCTGTACCGGACTCTTTCTTGGATCTTTGATCTTTTATGTGAACTGGCAATGCCAGGCTCATCAGCGGATCGCTGACGTTTTATGTTAGCAGTCCCTTGTGGGGTCTGAGATTGGTTCAGTTGGTTTTTGGCCTTTTGAACCAATTGGTTTTGCTCCGTGGATCTTTGAACCTCAGGGATTTTGCCAACAGTTGAAAGGATGTAGTTGGCCCTTCGACGGTCACGGTAGCGTCGATCATGAGGTCGTACCCGTTTAGCTGGCTTGCCAGCGCGAGGTGGGGAGGCATTGCCCGGCGTCGGCTTGCTGGTCCCCGAAGTAGATGCTGCCGTATCCCCATTAGGGGGGGCTTCTTCTGCCGCGTTCTTCCTGAAGAAGGAAGATAGGGTACTAGTATTGTGCCTCTTGGCTTCTTGTGACAATTTAGTCGAGCCGAGAGGTCTGCCTCTTTTCGAGGGAGTTGGGGTGGAGGGTCCGTTACCAGACTTCTCCGAAGTTGTTGTTTGTTGTGGTTTTGTTTGTTTAGTTTGTGTATTTGAGTTCATGTTTATGGTTCGGTCCTTAGGCTGCCGTAGAAGCCGTCGGGACCTAATGAGATGAAGAGGGACAAAAACGGTCACTTACGCCAGAGCCCTTTAGCGCAAGAAGGCATTGGATTGAAACAGGTGTGCGCCCTCACCTGAGTTTTATATTTTTATATTTTTATATTTTTATATTTTTATATTTTTATATTTTTATATTTTTATATTTTTATATTTTTATATTTTTATATTTTTATATTTTTATATTTTTATATTTTTATATTTTTATATTTTTATATTTTTATATTTTTATATTTTTATATTTTTATATTTTTATATTTTTATATTTTTATATTTTTATATTTTTATATTTTTATATTTTTATATTTTTATATTTTTATATTTTTATATTTTTATATTTTTATATTTTTATATTTTTATATTTTTATATTTTTATATTTTTATATATTTATATTTTTATATTTTTATATTTTTATATATTTATATTTTTATATTTTTATATTTTTATATTTTTATATTTTTATATTTTTATATTTTTATATTTTTATATTTTTATATTTTTATATTTTTATATTTTTATATTTTTATATTTTTATATTTTTATATTTTTATATTTTTATATTTTTATATTTTTATATTTTTATATTTTTATATTTTTATATTTTTATATTTTTATATTTTTATATTTTTATATTTTTATATTTTTATATTTTTATATTTTTATATTTTTATATTTTTATATTTTTATATTTTTATATTTTTATATTTTTATATTTTTATATTTTTATATTTTTATATTTTTATATTTTTATATTTTTATATTTTTATATTTTTATATTTTTATATTTTTATATTTTTATATTTTTATATTTATATATTTTTATATTTTTATATTTTTATATTTTTATATTTTTATATTTTTATATTTTTATATTTTTATATTTTTATATTTTTATATTTTTAAATTTTTATATTTTTATATTTTTATATTTTTATATATTTATATTTTTATATATTTATATATTTATATTTTTATATTTTTATATATTTATATTTTTATATTTTTATATTTTATATTTTTATATTTTTACATTTTTACATTTTTATATTTTTATATTTTTATATTTTTATATTTTTATATTTTTATATTTTTATATTTTTATATTTTTATATTTTTATATTTTTATATTTTTATATTTTTATATTTTTATATTTTTATATTGTTATATTTTTATATTTTTATATTTTTATATTTCTTTATTTTTATATTTTTATATTTTTATATTTTTATATTTTTATATTTTTATATTTTTATATTTTTATATTTTTATATTTTTATATTTTTATATTTTTATATTTTTATATATTTATATTTTTATATTTTTATATTTTTATATTTTTATATTTTTATATTTTTATATTTTTATATTTTTATATTTTTATATTTTTATATTTTTATATTTTTATATTTTTATATTTTTATATTTTTATATTTTTATATTTTTATATTTTTATATTTTTATATTTTTATATTTTTATATTTTTATATTTTTATATTTTTATATTTTTATATTTTTATATTTTTATATTTTTATATTTTTATATTTTTATATTTTTATATTTTTATATTATTATATTATTATATTTTTATATTTTTATATTTTTATGTTTTTATATTTTTATATTTTTATATTTTTATATTTTTATATTTTTATATTTTTATATTTTTATATTTTTATATTTTTATATTTTTATATTTTTATATTTTTATATTTTTATATTTTTATATTTTTATATTTTTATATTTTTATATTTTTATATTTTTATATTTTTATATTTTTATATTTTTATATTTTTATATTTTTATATTTTTATATTTTTATATTTTTATATTTTTATATTTTTATATTTTTATATTTTTATATTTTTATATTTTTATATTTTTATATTTTTATATTTTTATATTTTTATATTTTTATATTTTTATATTTTTATATTTTTATATTTTTATATTTTTATATTTTTATATTTTTATATTTTTATATTTTTATATTTTTATATTTTTATATTTTTATATTTTTATATTTTTATATTTTTATATTTTTATATTTTTATATTTTTATATTTTTATATTTTTATATTTTTATATTTTTATATTTTTATATTTTTATATTTTTATATTTTTATATTTTTATATTTTTATATTTTTATATATTTATATTTTTATATTTTTATATTTTTATATATTTATATTTTTATATTTTTATATTTTTATATTTTTATATTTTTATATTTTTATATTTTTATATTTTTATATTTTTATATTTTTATATTTTTATATTTTTATATTTTTATATTTTTATATTTTTATATTTATATATTTTTATATTTTTATATTTTTATATTTTTATATTTTTATATTTTTATATTTTTATATTTTTATATTTTTATATTTTTATATTTTTATATTTTTATATTTTTATATTTTTATATTTTTATATTTTTATATTTTTATATTTTTATATTTTTATATTTTTATATTTTTATATTTTTATATTTTTATATTTTTATATTTTTATATTTTTATATTTTTATATTTTTATATTTTTATATTTTTATATTTTTATATTTTTATATTTTTATATTTTTATATTTATATATTTTTATATTTTTATATTTTTATATTTTTATATTTTTATATTTTTATATTTTTATATTTTTATATTTTTAAATTTTTATATTTTTATATTTTTATATTTTTATATATTTATATTTTTATATATTTATATATTTATATTTTTATATTTTTATATTTTTATATTTTTATATTTTTATATTTTTATATTTTTATATTTTTATATTTTTATATTTTTATATTTTTATATTTTTATATTTTTATATTTTTATATTTTTATATTTTTATATTTTTATATTTTTATATTTTTATATTTTTATATTTTTATATTTTTATATTTTTATATTTTTATATTTTTATATTTTTATATTTTTATATTTTTATATTTTTATATTTTTATATTTTTATATTTTTATATTTTTATATTTTTATATTTTTATATTTTTATATTTTTATATTTTTATATTTTTATATTTTTATATTTTTATATTTTTATATTTTTGTATTTTTATATTTTTATATTTTTATATTTTTATATTTTTAAATTTTTATATTTTTATATTTTTAAATTTTTATATTTTTATATTTTTATATTTTTATATTTCTATATTTTTATATTTTTATATTTTTATATTTTTATATATTATATAGTAACAATTAAACACAAAGAAAAACAATAACAAAACACTTACATTTCATCTTGTGCTCCATTGCTCCATTCCTCCAAAACTGCATTGCATTCTGGCTGTACGCGCTCTTTCGTCTTTACACATATCTCTCTCTAAGTCTCTCTCACTCGGCAGCAGAGTAATAACAGAAACAAAATTGTGACAACACAAATCACTTTGGCAGAGAAGGTGCCGTCGTTGTCCGTTGTACCGCGAGGTGAGACACCTGTTTCAAAAAACGCACAATTTCCTCTGCCACCTTCAATATTTTGTTGTTAATTTATAATTTGGCACACAAGGAATTCATATTTCACACATTTTTTTACATGGCTGCACAATTAAACACATAATTAGCACTTTTCATAAAGTGTCACAGACACGCACGGAGTGTTTAATTGCATTAAGATATAATTCATGTTAAAATTGCGTAGTTTTATCCGCTACTTTGCAAGTTACTTACAGATTAACACTTGATTTATTAATTGTGCACATTAAACATTAGTTTTATCAGTGTTCGACAGTATTTTGTTATAGATTTGCTAAGAGGTAGCAAAAAGACGACATGTTTAAACACGATCCCGATACATATTGGCATAGTTTCTTTTGTCAACAGTTTCGGTATTGCCAGCAGTGAATTTTACTCTAGCAAGACGGGTGGTTGTCAATGCTAAATGTTAACTTTTTTTGTTGATTATGGAAATGCGAGTTAAGTATTGCCAGTGGGTGTTATTTTTGTAATAGATCTTGGTATCTATGCAAAAATTTAAACAATGCGACACAAAAAAAAACAATGCCAACCAACTTGTAATAACGCAGTGTTTATGATTAATATTAGGGGGTGAAGGCCAAATATAAATTAATAAATCTGTGGTTCTCACAGATAATCGCTTTTCTAATAAATCCCGTTTTTTCAGGAGAGCAAAAATTAACCGATTTTTACAAACAAATATACGTTTTACTCATTAAAGCGTTCTTTTTCTGAAAACAATTATAAAAAGAAGTGTATTCTTATAAAATATTAGATAAAAGCTTCTTCGAAAATAACAAATAGTGATATAAACACGAAAAATTTGCGGATTCGAGGCAAAAATGGCAAATTATCTATATAAATTTATATATCATTGGGAGGGTCTAAGATTCTTTGGTAAACAGATTCATTTTGTACTCGACCAGCCCTACAACATACATTAGGTCACTCCCCAAGCGATGTTGTGAAAGCATTTTTATATAATTTTGAAGTTATGTTGTTTTTAGCATAAAACGGTACATTTTTTGAGAAAATACTTAAACACTCAAATAAAGAAGACATGTTGGGGTTTTATAAACAACTTACTTCACATTTAAAATACTTTCACCTTTTATTCTACTTCAATCTAAATGTGCGTTGCGGACACACGTTGCGGACACACGCATTTTTCTAGGGATAACACAAAGCGGCAAAAAAACACCTGGGAAATTAGACAATTTTTTGGTAGGTGCTGCTGAGCTCTACAAGAATCTGTTTTTCAAATTTCGCAAATCCAACAAATTTTTGAGCTACGGGTAAAAAACCGTTTTTTCGTACTTTTACGCATTTATAAGCCAATAACGCGGATAAATATGAACCGATTTTAAGTTTCTCAGCGGATTTGGAAAGAAGAGACTTTCTAACGATATATAAAGCTTGTTTTGTTAAAGTTCAATATATTTATTATATGATTTCAGAAACAACAAGTTAAAAATATAGCAATTTTTTACTATGAAATCGTCCGTCCTTCCGCTGGAAATACCCATATAAAACAACTCCTCCAATTAAAATATGTAACGTTTATGACAATGTAGCAGAAAATGAACTAATAATGAGGTATTTTGTCATATTTTGCCATTTTTCATCCTTTGTTAAATTTTTCGCCGAAATATGTATGTTTAATAAATATTTTTAAATTTCGTCTAGGTTTAAAATATTCATTTATACATAACCTTTACACTTTAATTTTTTTTGTTCTCACTACTTTGATTCATTTATTTTTTTGTAGCCAGCAACTATTTTGTTTGGTTCTACTAATTTTGGGGTTTTTATCCATATAATTAGATCCTACCCAAAGTTTCTGAAAAATGGATCTAACTCGAGCCTCTCTGCAGTAGGGACCTAAAAATTGAGATGATATAAGTATTAATTTAAATAAAAATTACTTTATAGTCAAAATGTAAATAATGACAATCTAATTTATGCCGAATTCTAATGTTTTTGGATTTAAAAAAAAACAAACATGAGAATAAAATTTATAAAAGTTCTTCGATCAAACGAACTATATTTAAAAAATCATTTTTACATTTTGTATATAGGGATTCTTAATATTAAACTTATTCAAATTGAATTTATTGATTATATTGATTATAAATTAAAGTATAACATTGATATGTGAAATGTTAAAAAAATATCCCCAATTGGCTATTTTAAATCAAAACCCATTAACTATGTGAACCATTATTCAAGTAAAAAAAAAATACCACACATTGCTAGCGATTTTTCCTTCGCCATCGATAGCGTATTTGATTGTGCTCAGACTCCTAACGACTGATATGTCTCAAGCAATAATGACATCTAATCATTAGATCCAATGGCAATGCTATCTATCAAAGTCATCCTCAACGGATATATGAAAAGGGATATATAAAAGCCTCGACAACAACCCGTTCATGCTACAGCCGAAGTTACTACTGGCAATACCCTTCATAGAAGAAACGCAAATATATAGTAGTATCGCACAGATTAGTAGTACTAGTTACTTTATTAGTGTCGGGATCGCTTTTGAAGTTGTCATGTTTTGTGTTGTACTGGCAGAGACTGTTTTGTTATTGTTTTGGACATTTGATGGAGACTGAGAGTGAAAGAGAGTAAATGGAAGTTAATAAGAGAAGAAGTAAATGTGAGCTGCAGTTATGGGGACGACATGATAAACAATAAGAAATGTAAGTGTTTTATTTTGTTTATAATCACCTACTAAGTATGTATGATTTATTATTACAGACAAGGAAACTTATTACATACTTTTTAGAATGTTTTACAAATGGTTGTAAAATAAAATTGCATTGTTCTCGAGCCGGAATATTCAAAACTTAGGATATTATTCAAAAATTAATAAAGTCGAATAAAACTGATTAAAAAAAAAACTAAATAATTTTGTAACAATTTTAAGTGATTTTGGATTTAGATAAAACACTAACTGCCTGACTGACCTTCACGTAATTTTTTTCATGATGAAGTTTTGTTTTGGAAAATATTTTTTAGTAAAAATTTTCATTTTTTAGTCTTGTTAAAAGATTTTTGCTCAAAAACTATGTGTCCGATTGTAACAGTAAACAGTAACAGTAAAAAATTCTCAAAAATTTGGTTTAGACTCAAAATATGAAATATCAGTAATTTTTAAAAATTCAAACCGGAAATAATTTTCCATTTTAGAAATTTGATCGTGATGTCACATCTGTTGTAAATGAAATTTGCCCTTTGCAAATAAAATCGAAAAATAAATACAAAACTCTCCTATTATTTAAGTTTATTTTGTAAAAATTTCGTAAAAGTGATTAGTATTACTCTGTGATGGTAAAACATGTTGGTATGATTTTTTATATATTGTATTGTTATAAGTATAGAAGGTAGATAAAACTTAAACAAAACTATTTTTAATCAAATTTTGAAAAAAGCTAAAAAATTTACAATGTTCCGAAATACTTTTAAACAAAGTATTTATATGGTTGTCGAGAGGGTTTTTCTTTTATTTTTATATATATGTAGTACCAACTGAGAACTAAGGACAAAGTCTTTTATTAATTCAAAAAAAATCTTAAAAGAAATCATTATTCTAAATAAGTGAAGTAGAACGTTCTTTCTTGAATTTCAATAAAAGATATAATAAAATTAAACCATTTTCAACGCTTCGAGGAGTTTCTTTTTAGAAATTATTGGGAACATATTAATTTTCGCCATAATTAGCGATTTATATAGGAGTTACTAGCAGTGACAGCACAATGCACACTCGGATTTGGGTGTCAAACCCCCTATTTTTCGACCTTTAAATTACAAAAAGCTAATGATGCAGTATTCTAGAGAATAATTTATAAATATGAAATGTGCACTTATGGTATTTTTTTAGAAAAATTTTTTATATTTGAAAAATTTAAGATATGTAAGATAAAAATGTCTTATATTACTATGGCATTCAGTTTTCTTGATAATATTATTTGACTAATTGTATATTTGAAAAATATAGCGTTCTGCAAAAATTTAAGAAAATGTAATGGACGTTGTAATAATTGTAGGAGGTAGCTGGGGTGATAATTCTTTATACCGATTTTTAATTTATCGGCACTTGATCGGGCATGTAATCCGATTATCGTACGAACAGTGTTGGCAGCTCTGTTTCTTTCCTTTGAAGATAATAAGGTTTGGGTCAAGGGATTGTTAGGTACTGTTGTGAGTTTTAACCGACAAATTCCTACATAGATGGCGCCAGCTGGTTTTGTTGATTTTTATTTTGCGAAGTTGATAAATTATTTCTTTGCGCAATCTGGATATGTGTAGTGGAAGCATCTAGAATGAGTTAAGTTTTTGTTGGGGGGAGAACTTGAAAAGTATTTTTTCATCGATGTTGATCTTGCCTGTGCCCCATCGAGGAATCGAACGAGTCACCTTAGGATTTCTCATCTACGTCGCTACCACAGAGCTATCGAAGGCCACTAAAAAGTTATGGTAATAACATAAATAGTTCAGAAGATATGCCGAAATCTGTAAGACGCTAAAAATTAACTTTTTTTGATTTTCAATGACAACGAAATACGGCTGCTCCACTTTCTTCCAAGCTTGTCGTTTTTTTTAAATAAAAAAAGGTGGAAATAGGTTCTTTCGATTTAAATAGAAAATAATTATTGAACATTTTTGGAACAGGAAGAATTTTATGCAAAAGAAACAAACGCAAATTATGCAAAAAAAACCATTCTGAGTTGTATAGGCGGTTGGCTGTGGGCGTGACCGATTTCGATGAAACTTGGTATGCATCTGTTGCTTATTCTAGAAAGTGGACATATTAAAATTGAACAATATTGCTTGGATAGGAAACATTTTATTCGAACAAATTCATATTATGCATAAAACCATATGGGGTTGTATGGACGGTGGGCGGTGGGAGTGGCCGATTTTGATATAACTTGGCTTGCATCTTTCTTTATTCTAGAAGTGTATGTACCAAATTTGAAGACTTTTCAGATAAAAAAAATTTTATGCGAAAAAATCGATTTAGATTGTATGAGGCCGATCTTGATGAAATTCCAGTTTTTGCTTAATTTAGTCAAAATAACGCTCAGTGCCAACTTTCAATGATCTCGGACCACTACTTATAGTTTTTGCAGAAAAATTTATGTAGGGAGCCCAATTGGTAACTTGTCCGATTTTTCGTAAATCGACGTTCATTAAACTCCGACCTTGTGCAAAATTTGTCAAATTTTGCAATTTCGGTCATTTGTATTAGAGATACCAGGGTGTGATAAATAGTTCAGGTTTCTGCGGTTTTGTCTACTATTACAAGATAAGATAACTGCCCACATTTAAATGTCCTCCAGGTGTCCGTTTGGAAGTTATGGAAGAGAATTTTAATGAATTCGGTGTACTTACATAAAAGGTACTTCTTTGCAATCCCAGTGGATTATATATCGCACGCAGAAAAATATTATAAACGCCTCGATCTTCTGCGCTTCTTCTCCAGTTAGTCACACCAAGTTCTTAAGGTTTTCAGTAACCTGGTCTTTCCAACGGAGTTTTGGTTGCCCTCTTCTGCGCCGTCCATCGAGTTCATTGTCGAAGACTTTCCGAGCTGGAGCATTTTCGTCCATGCGTACAACATGACCTAGCCAACGCAAGCGCTGCACCTTAATGCGTCTGACCACGTCAATGTCAGTGTACAGCTCGTACAGCTCATGATTCATACGACGCCGATACTCTCCGTTAACGATGATGGGCCCATATATTTTACGGAGTATTTTTCTCTCGAATACCGCCAGAACCGATTCATCCGCTTGTGTCATAGACCAGGATTCTGAGCCATACATTAAGACAGGTAGAACCAGTATCTGGTTTTGTTTGTTGAGAGAGGGTTGTGTCATTAAATCTCTTGCTTAGTCCGTATTAGCATTTATTTGCAAGCAGGTTTCTTCTCCGGATTTCTAGGCTGACATTATTTTCTTTGTTGATGGCGGAGCCTAGGTAGACAAAATTATCTACCACCTCGAAATTAAAGTTGTCGCAGTTTCCCAAACGAGTAGATTTTTTGTTCGTTGAAAGTAATAACTTTGTTTTGTCCTCGTTCACCGTTAGACCCATTTTCGCTGATTCCTTCTGTATACCTGAGACGGCTGCAGTCACATCCCGCAGTTTTCGACCGAAGATGTCGACATCATCAGCGTACGCGAGTAGCATGTGGCTTTTGTTGAATATAGTGCCACTCGTGTTTACTGCAGCTTTTCTCATTATAATCTCCATCACTATGTTGAAGAGATCACACGATAGACCGTCGCCTTGTTTTAGGCCTCGTCTGGTACGGAATGGCTCCGTAAGGTCCTCGCCAATCTTCACTGAAGACTTCGTGTCAGTCAGCGTCGTTCCGCAAAGACGTATCAGCTTCGCTGGGATACCAAACTCAGCCATGGCTTCGAGTAATTTCTGACGTATCGGGCTGTCGAAGGCAGCTTTATAGTCGACGAAAAGATGGTTCGTATCGATCTGTTTCTCTTGGGTCTTTTCCAGGATTTGCCGAAGTGTGAAAATCTGGTCAGTTGTTGATTTTCCAGGTCTAAAGCCACACTGATAATGCCCGATCAGGTTGGATAACACTGGCTTTAGTCTTTCACATAGCACACTCGACAGGACCTTATATGCGATGGGTAAAAGGCTGATTCCGCGTTAGTTGGAGCACACACTTGGATCGCCTTTTTTCACAACAGGGCATAATACGCCTAGATTTCAGTCGTCGGGCATGCACTCTTTAAGCCAAACCGTTTGAGGAGCTGGTGCATGCTCGTTATCAGCTCCTTGCCACCGGACTTAAAGAGCTCTGCGGGCAGACCGTCGGCACCGGCTGCTTTGTTGTTTTTAAGCCGCGATATTGCTCTTCTTACCTCGGCTTGACTTGGTGGTGGGCAATCTAAGCCGTCGTCGACAATTGTCGTGATAACTTCACGTGCGCTGCCTTCTGGAACCAGCAGTTGCTGGAAGCGTTTTCTCCATATGTGCAGCACACTCTGCGTATCCGTGACCAGATTTCCATCCTTGGGGAGGCCATTACCGTATCCATTTGCTCTTACTTTCTGGTAAAATATTCAGGCCTCACCTCTATCCCTGTATCGCTCTATATCCTCGTTCTCCCGTTCCTTCATCTGACGTTTTTTTCGCCTAAATAGCTGTCTCGCCCGTCAATTCGGTCATTTGAAGGTACCAGAAGGGGTATGGCAAAGGCTTCGATTTTCTGGGGCTATACTCTTTATATAAGGTTGTTAAACTGACAACATTTTAATGTCCTCCTGCTGTTTGTTTTAAAGTTATTGGAGAAATATTATTTTTTCCAAAAATAGGACATTTTGTGTTGGAAGTACCAGAAGCCGATTTAGTCCACATTCATTCCTGAGTCAAAGTCTTACAAGAGTACATTGTACGCAAGATATGTTGTTTGTTTGTATGTAAGGTACTAGAAGGGGTGTGACAAAGGTTTTAGTATTCTGAGGGTTTGTCTACTTATGCAAGTCATTTAAACTCTCCAAATCCAAATATTACTTAGTTTTTTGTTGGGAGGTTTTGGAAGAAATATTATTTATCCAAAAAAGACATTTTGTGCGGCAGGTATGTGGTATGTGACTACGATATTTTGCCCATTTACGATATCGTTACTTTATTTTGGAAATATTATTACTAGTAAATTTTTATAAGTATCAATTAAGGTTTACTTGAGTTTTCCAGTCTTAAAAAGTTCCGAATTTGGTCTTAAGTTACTTGGGGTCTAACACGTCTCCATTAATGCGTTACACTTTTTCTCATATCAAATGATGTACATACACCCTCATCCCTAAGGAAAAGGGTATACATATAATTACAACAAAAAAAGGAGCCAAAATTTTATCCCTAAATGTACCAAATAATTATATTTTTAACCTTTTGGTCTTTAACCATTCGAAATTTAAATGTACAAATTTCGAAATATCTTCTTTTACAAATTGCCAATATGATAAACAATAAATAACATTTTTAACATTTTTTTAAGAGTTAATACTTCTTCTATAATTGCGTCACACTGCGTTACACACAGCTTTACAAAGATTCCGAACTTCAAATTTGTTTGGCGGTCCCGTCCTCAACCACAAAAAAGGTTGTCCGCATTCCCTTATTGCAGAACACACACAAAACGGATGAGCAATACAAAGTTATAGAAAAACTATCTGACCCGGCAATCGTTATTTTGCCATGTATGTTATTTCTAGGAAAAATTTTTTACTAACATTTAGGGGGATGAAAAATAGATTTTGGCCGATTCTCAGACCTTCTCGATATGATCACAAAATTTCATGAGGACGCACCCCGTGACACGAGATTTTATATATATGATAATGATTTGGGGTAACAATTAAAAAGTTTTTTATAAGTTTACTACAACTCCGAAGTTGAATCCTACAATATCAACGAAATTTAGATTTGACAGGGCTTGAACATAGACTGAGGGTGGTCTACGATGATGGCGCGTTTTAACCTATTAATTCATATGACCCCTTATCTATTTCTTTTCTTAACCATGCCATACTAAATATGCCACTAATTTATAACTTCTACCACTACTTTCCGCAATTTAAGCACACAAACTACTTAAATCATTTAAAACACTGCAATTTGTTCTTTATTTTAATTTAAATCCATCAACGACCTACATTCACATTGGTCCTCCTCATTGGTCTGAATGTATGTACAATGTACAACTGTACAAACCATGTGAATTGTATGTAAGTGTAAGTGCATGCAAACACTACTATACAGCAGCGTTCGACATATAATGCAATTCGAAATTTAATTTGCAAAAGTAGAAACAATATCATTTTCTATTTAATTTAGGTGTGTAAACTTAAGCAATTTATACGACTTCAAACTAGGAGTCAAAGGGCGGCGGCAGCAGTGGCACAGACCAAAGTGGAAACAAAACATGCTACAGAAGATTTAAATACCCGTATCCCTACTTATGTCAACATGTTCATGTTAAGTACTACTGAAACATTAGAAGGAGAACCAACCACTAAAAATACTCGAAAACAAGAGAAAAACAAACCACCCGAAATGAAAGAAAACTATAATATGTGAGTGTATGTGTGTGTGTGTGTGTGTGTTACTGGTGAAGGGAGACCTTCAAAATGAACCTAATTCTAATAACATCGCCAGATGCGGAATATTTTGAGGGGGAAAGGAAGTGGAAGCGAAATTGAAACCAAATTTCATTCGATTCTGAGACGAGTCAGTTTTTCTGTGATTACTTAAAATCAGAGTGGGACCGGCCGTGGCATAGTGGTTAGAACACGCGACTACCATGCGGGAGATCGCAGGTTCAAACCTGGCTCCAGTCATCTTAAAAGAAAACAATTAATAAAATTTTCTTTCATTGTCGGCTCCCCTCGAATGTTGTTTGACAGCAACTTCGCAGTATTAAGCGTCGATTCAATCGTCGTGTCTAGTAAGAGCTTCTCAAAACAGTGACGTTCGCATTCATCGACAAATAAGTAGGTGCCGTTAGTTGTGAATCTAAAAATAGAAAGCGTGTTAATACACAACAACGCGAGAAGCTATCCCATACCTCATTCATGGGGTGCAAAGGGAAATTAAGTTTTTTTTTTACTTAAAATCAGAGTACGTATTGGCTCGCTCATTTCGGCTCTCGGCTCGCGAACCAGGAGCCTCAAAACTACAAAAGAACTCTTGGCTCTTTGTTTGGGTCTTGGCTCGCGAGCTAAGTACCAAAGTTATGTACCAAAAGCACTTTTCTGTTGCACAAAGTACCGGAGTACATTTTTGTACCAAAAAGTAATTTTAATGTACTTTTCGGCACAAAGTACTTTTTTTGTACCAAAGTACTTTTTTATGGCAAAAGGTACTTTTATTGACCCAAAAACACTTTTCTGTTGCACAAGTACTGTTTTTTTTGTACCAGAGTACATTTCTGTACCAAAAAGTACTTTATTGGCCCAAAAGCACTTTTCTGTTTCACAAAGTACTTTTTTGTACCACAAAGTACTTTTTGGTACTAAAAAGTTCTTTTAATGTACTTTTCGACACAAAGACTTTTTTTGTACCAGAGTACTTTTTCATACAAAAAAGTACTTTTTGTCTTAAAAAAATTCTTTGATACGAAAGAAAGTACTCTGACCAAAAATTACTATGGTACAAAAAAAGTACTTTGTGCAACAGAAAAGTGCTTTTGGGCCAATAAAAGTACTTTTTGGCATAAAAAAGTATTTTTGGTACATAACTTTGGTACTTAGCTCGCGAGCCAAGAGCCACAAAATTTCAAATGGCCTCTCGAGCTCTTTTTTGGGCTCTTGGCTCGCGAGCTAAGAGAAAATTTCAGGCAAAGAGCGGCTCGCTAGCCGATACGAACCCTGTTGAAAATGTTAATTCTCTCAGACAAAAATTCAAAATAGTAGGTTAAATTGGCCTAAATGTACATTTACAGAACCAGAAAACAATAATTTGTACCACAATGTACTTAAATTGTAACAAAATTTACTTTTTAGTACCAAAAGTACTTCCATTGTACCAGAAAGTACTTTAATTGTTTCAAACAGTACTTTTACTGAACTAAAATTTATTTTTATTGGTCTAAAAAGTACTTTAATTGTTCCAAAAAGTACTTCTATTGTCCCATAAATTACTTTTATTACTTCAATTGAACAAAAAAGTACTTTTATTGTATCATAAAGTACAGTTATTGTACCAAAAAGTATTTACAGTTCAAAGTTACTTTAGTTGTACCAAAAAGTACTTTTATTATGTCATAGAGTACTTTCGTTGTACAAAAAACAACTTTTATCGGTACTTTTATCGTACCATAAAAGTTTTCTATTGTAGCAAAAATAACTTTTATTCTATTAAAAAGTACTTTTATTGTACCAAAAAGTATTTTTATAGTTCAAATTATTTCAATTGTACCATAAAGTACTTTTATTGTACCAAAAAGTACTTTTATTGTACTGAAAAGTACTTTTATGGTACCGCAAACTCCTTTTTTTTGGGCCGCAAATTAATTTAATTCTACAAAAAAGTATTTACATTGTATCATAAAGAGCTTTTATTGTACCGCATATTAGCGAATAGTTCTTTCATTATACCGAATAGTACTTTTATTGTACCGAAAATTATTTTTTTAATACCGAAATTCACTTTAAAGGTCTCGTAAAGTACTTTTAGTGAACCGCAAAGTACTTCTGTTATACCAAAAAGTAAATTAATTGCAGAATGAAAGACTTTTATTGTACCATAAATACTTTTTTTGCATCAAAATGTACTTTCTTTGTATTAAAAAGTACTTTTATTGTACGAAAATTACTTGTATTGTACCAAAAAGTTGATGTTCGAAATTACTTTAATTGTACCAGCGTCATTTTTTTGTACCAAAAAGTACTTTTATTGTACCAGAAAGTTCTTTTAAGATCACGAAAAGTACTTTAATTGTTCCGCAAAGTACTTTAATTGTACCTAAAAGTTATTTTATTGTACCAAAAATTACTCTTATTGTTTCAACAAGTACTATTATAGTACCGCAGAGTACATTCATTGTAACAGAAATTATTCTCATTGTATTAAAAAGTACTTTAATTGTGTCAGAAAGTTTATTTATTTTACGTAAAAGTACATTTACTGTAACAAAAGCAAGAACAACAATGATCAAAACCAAAAAGCTGAGGCAAAATAGCTGACTTCTATTACTGTAAAGGTTTCTCCCTTTGTGATTCCCATTCCTAACTGTTTATTATAGGAGAATTTTATTCTTGGTAAATATTAATTTCCAGGGAACTGAGAATTCAAACTAAGCCAAGCTCCCCCTGACACTGGGATTAGAGATAGACCCTACGAAAAATCCAGATAGAATATCACATTCATCGTTAACCAAAGTTTTAGCGACGTTCTTATTTCCTTTGAAAACATCACATGAAATATACTCTCGTCTATACTCTACTTTGTAAGTCTGAATATGTTAAAGTGCAGCAGCAGCCACTCTAGAGCCCCCCAAAAGAGGAAAACAACATTAACAAAGTTAAATGTTTGCTGTTGTGGTTGTTGACGCTGTAGTTGTTGTTGTTGTTGATGTTAGTTTTTGTATGTACTGCACTGTAGGGTTATTGTTGGCGTATGTTTTTATTTGTGTTGTTGCTGCGTTGTTGTTGTCATTGTTGTTGTTGGTGGTGCTCATGGTGGTATTGGTCTATTCCCATACAGAAGCGTCTAACCACAGGATGTCCTCTTTTGGTTTTCGAGGTTTCGTCATTCACATTTGTTGTTGCTATCCTCGGATATTGTTGTTGTTGCCTTGCTTTTGTTTTTTTGTTTGTTTCTGTTATTTCCAAACTAAACTTAATCCCCCCAGAGTGAATGAGCAAAAGAGATATAGACAAAGACTGTAAGGGAATATCTCCTCAACATTAAGCCAGACCAATATGTTAGATGCAGTAAAATGCATAAACAACAGTGGCAGCAAGAACAACAAAAGTCGTAGCGGTGGCTACTACTACACTAGTGGCAACATTAGTTGCAACAGCAACAAGAAGAACAACATTCAAATTCTCAATTTATTTGCAGAAAATTCTTTGAACTATATATTTTCTCTAGAACACACATACGTATGTATGTATAAATGTGTGTGTTTGATATGTCCTTTGGTGCTGCTGTATTTTCATTTAGCAAAACAAGACAAATGAAAAAAAAAACGACTTGAGTTCTATTTTAGGGGTCATGACATAAGTGAAATTGTAATTGTTTTGTGGGTATGTATTTGTTGTGTCTATTTGAAGGCAAATTGGAGATCTGCTAGTAGATACCCTACATAGCCGTTACAGTGGACCGAAGCATAGCACAAAGATGAAGAAGATGACTACCAAATGTGACTACTTTAGGAAGTACCATAAAACTTTATCTCTTTGTCTCTTATAGTAGTTAACAATAGTTAGTTTTGCACTTTAAAAACTTACCCTCAAAATCTCTTTGCAAAGATTTTGAAATTTCTTAAGAATTGCTTACGGTTAAAATTCACCTCTCTTAATGGTTGACAATGGTGGTAGATGTTCGTTACTTACTGACCTATACCAAAAAACCATTTAATATCATTTGGTTTATAAATTTATATGCTTGTATGTATAAACAATATATAAATGTTGTGTTTGGGGGACCCCTAAAGTGCTTTTGTTTATTAGACAAGTCGAAAACCAAAAACAACAGCAGCAACAGAAGCAACACCAACATCCGACAGAACATAAGAAATTGACTCAAAAAAATACGACAACAAAAAAAACAAAACAAATTCATTTTAGAGACAATTACATATGTTGTAACTAAACAAATGGTAAACAAAAATTGTCCTTCTTGTTGTCGATGTTTGGGCATCTGGCCAACAGCAGTTATAACAATTACAACATATAGATGCTAATGTTAACAGATGCACATACATAAATAAGTATTTAAAGCAGTCAAAAACACTGCAAGTGCAAAAAAAGGAGTTGTAAGGAAGGCAGCTTAGAAATATAAACTGTAGTTTAGAGCAAAATTAATATTAATAAATTTAATAAAATTAAAAAATTAATAAAATTTATAAAATTCATAAAATTAATCAACAATTATGTAACAATTATAAAAATAATGAAAATATTAAAAGTTAATAAAATTAATAAAATAATAAAACTAAATAAATTAAATAAAAAAATTAAAAAATAATATAATTACTTAATTTAATAAAATTGATAAAATTAAAAATAACTAAAAAAAAAAATATTAAATTTATCTTAAACTGTTTGATTGTTAATTTTAGTCGATCGTGTTTTTATATATTAAATTTACGTTAAGTGTATCAAATGATACATCAAATTCGGCTTACGATCAGAAAAAGTGTTTTTTTCCTTTTTCTATTTTATTGTTTAAATATTTTTTGGTCAAATTCAGTGTGTCACGCACTAGGATGACGCGTTTCGAACTCCATGACGAGTTCATCTTCAGACCCCTTTGTGACCAACTGATACACAATGGTACATCATCAGCTGTATATATATCTACAATTATGTCAAGCATGTACATGTGAAGTAGATATCAGCCGAAAATGTTAATAAAATTAATAAAATCAATAAAATTAATAAAATTAAATTAAACAAATTAATAAAAATCTTAATATTCATAAAATTAATAAAATTTCTAAAACAATTAACAAATAATTAATAAAACTAATAAAATGAATTAAATTAATAAAATTCGTAAAACTAATTAAATAAAAAAAATTTATAAAATTAATAAAATTTATAAAAGTAATAAAAATTGATAAAAAAAAATAATAAAATTAATAATATTATATATATATTATATTAAATAATCAATAAAATTAATTAAATTATTAAAATTTAATAAAATGAATTAAATTAACAAAATTAATAAAGTTAATTATATTAATAAAGTTAATTATATTAATAAAATTAATAAAGTTAATTATATTAATAACTTTATTAAAATAATAAAATTAATCAATTTAATAAACTTAATAAAATTACCAATATTAATAAATTAGTAATCCATTTCAAACAACTCTTGTAAAACAAATTCTATTAGCAATAATAGAAAAGATCTTAAACCGAACAATGAAACCAAACTCATAAATTTAATAACATTAAAGAAATTAATAAAATTAATAAATTAATTAAATTAATAAAATTAACAAAATTCATAAAATTAATAAGATTTATAAATTTTATAAAATTTATAAAAATTATGAAGTTAATAAAATTAAAAAGTCGGCAAAATTAATAAATCATGTAAATTAATAAATATTGAAAATGAATTAAATTACTACAAATTAATAAAATTTATAGAATCATCAAAAAAAAAAATTAAAAAAATTCATAATTCATAAATTAATCATTTAATAAAATTAATGAAATTAATAAAATTAATAAAACTAATTAAATTAATTGAATTAATAAAATTAATAAAATTAACTAAATTAATTACATTAATTAAGGCTGCAAGGCTGCAGTCACATCCCGCAGTTTTCGACCGATGATACCTACGTCATCAGCGTACGCGAGTAGCATGTGGCTTTTGTTGAATATCACTATGTTGAAGAGGTCACACGATAGGCCGTCGCCTTGTTTTAGGCCTCGTCTGGTACAAAATGGCTCCGAAAGGTCCTTGATAATCTTCACTGAAGACTTCGTATCAGTCAGCGTCATTTCGCAAAGGAATACCAAACTCAGCCATGGCTTCGAGTAATTTCTGCCGTATCGAGCTGCCGAAGGCAGCTTTATAGTCGAAAAGATAGTATGTGTCGATTTGTTTCTCTTGGGTCTTTTCCAGGATTTGCCGAAGTGTGAATATCTGGTCTGTTGTTGATTTACCAGGTCTGAAGCCACACTGATAAGGTCCGATCAGGTTGGATAACACCGGCTTTAGTCCTTCACATAGCACACTCGCCAGGACCTTATATGAGATGGGTACCGCTCCTGCGGTAGTTGGAGCACACACTTGGATCACCTTTTTTCAGCACAGGACATAATGTGCTTAGATTCCAATCATCATGCATATACTCTTTAAGCCAAACCGTGCGCAGGAGCTGGTGCATGCCTGTTATCAGCTCCTCGCCATCGGGCTTGAAGAGCTCTACAGGAAGTCTGTCGGCACCGGCTGCTTTTCGTACCTCGGTTTGGCTCGGTGGTGACAATCTAAGCCTTAGTCGGCAATTGACGTAATATCTTCACGTGCACTGTCTTTCGGAACCAGCAATTGCTGGAAGTGTTCTGTCCATATATGCAGCACACTTTGCGTATCTGTAACCAGATTTCCATCATTGTCCCTTAAGTAGGGGAGCCCAGCACCGTAACGATTTACTTTTACTATTTGGCCGTCGTCGACAATTGGCGAGATAGCTTAACGTGCGCTATCATCCAGAACCAGCACTTGCTGGATGTGTTCTCTACATATATGCAGCACACTCTGCGTATCTCTAACCACATTTCCGACAGGAGGGGAGCCCAGTACCGTAACCTTTTATTTTTACTATCTGGTAAATTTACGAGCTTCACCGCTATCCCTGTACTTTATAATATTGTTTTGCTTCCGTTCTTTTTGACCTTTTTTTTGCTTTAAAAGTTGCCTTGACAGTTTTACTGTCTTCTTGTACCGTTCCCTAACAGCCCGGCTTACAACTGGCTGTAGTGTATAGTATAAGCAGTATCCTGTTCTTAGACGCTGTGCGACTTTCATCATCTTACCAGTATTCGTTTAAACACCGTTATTCATATCCAAGCACGGTTTTTGCGGCGATTGCCATGAAATGCGCAATATGCTGCCACTGTGTATCGGGAACATCAGCAGTAGGTTCGTTGTGCCGAAGTAACTGGGAGACCTGATGTGAGTAGGCAGTGGCTATCTCTGGGGTTTGAAGCTGGTTACGTGCTTTTTTCGTTCTTCTCATTTTTATACGCACCTTGGCTGCAACCAGGTAATGATCCGAGGCAATATTAGCACCACGGATTACACGCACGTCAATGACACTAGATGCATGCCTTCCATCGATTACCACATGATCAATTTGATTTTTGGTGTTTTGATCGGGGGATAGCCAAGTTGCCTCGTGGATATCTTTGTGGTGGAATCTGGTTCCACTCACTTCCTTTGTTACTTGCCGCTGCGAAGCTTACCAGCCTTAACCCGTTGTCGGATATATCGGTATGTAGGCTGAATTTGCTGATCGATGGACCATGAACATCTACCCTTCCTATTTTAGCATGGAAAGAAATTTTAGCATGGCCAGTAAAGCGGTCGTATGTTTCCTCTAGGAGCTCGTAGAATTCATCTTTAATCTCATCGTCTTTATCTTCCGTCGGCGCATGAGCACAAACCAGCGTGATGTGGATTTTATTCACTCTATCGGGCATGTAATCTTACGATCATTGTTGGCAACTCTGTTTCGTTTCTTTGCAGATAACAAGTGTGTGTCAAGGGACTGTTGGTGCTGTTGTAAGTTTTAATCGCCAAATTCCTTTAAAGATGCCGCCAGCTGGTTTTATTTATTTATTTTGCTATGTTGATAAATCATTTCCATTTTCCTTGGTCCAGCGCAATTCGAATTTTTGTCGTTTTAAGATCTAGGATAAGTTTTGTTGACCGGAGAACTCGAAAGTATTTGAAAAGTAATTTTTCCTCGATTTTCCCTTGGCCAGTGCCCCGGCCGGAAAACGAACCCGGCACCTTCGGATTGCTAATCTACGTCGCTTCCACTGAGCTAACGAATCCTAAGTCTATACTTCACAGGATCATTTCTGCAGTCAGTCCTGAAATACTTTCATTGCAAAATGAATTTTTGCATCGCGAGCATTCCTGTCCTGTCCATTCCATCTCCTGGATGGCGGTGATGTCAGCGTTGTATTGTTTGAACACATCCGCCAGTCGGTTAATGACACCTTCTCTATATAGCGTCCAGACGTTCCAAGAGCATATCCTTAAACATGGACCTTCTGCATTTTTTTTATTTTATTGAATTTATTAATTCTAATAATTAAATTAATAAATTAAAATATCTTAAAAAATTATTGATATAACTAAAATTAAAAAAATAGTAAAAATTTAAATTTAAAAAATTATATAATTAAATAATTAAAAAAATTAAAATTAAATGTTACCTAAATTACAGATTCTACTAAAATTAATAAAAAAATACTAAAACATCTAAAATTGCTAAATTTATTAAAATTATTTAAATATTGAAATTATTTCGAAATTTCACATTACTTCCCAATAGCTTTTTCACATTTTCTTGCCGCTGAACCCTTTACAATTTCATATGTTGTTAACTTCTTTTATGCCTTTAGTTTGTAATAAATACTTGCTTACATACAACAATTTTTGCAAACGTTTTTCCAGCCGTCTCCTACGTCTGCTGCATTGTCTTTTTCTCGTGTTGTGGTTGTTGTTGCTGCTGCTTTCTTTGCCAGAGTTGTTTTTCTGTAACGATTAAAAACAATTTTGTTAACAACTTTATGTTACAAAGTACTTTGACAACTCCACTTGGGGCCACTCTTCTGTTATGGCCGCCCCGTTGTTCTCCTCAGTCAGGCTTTGCTTTGAGATGTCTTAACCAAAGTAGTTGCTAAAGACATTGAGATTTTGTGAGATGGAAGACCCTGCAGCAGCACGAAGGCAGGAGCGTGATTGGGATTCGTTTGGGGGATTCTAAAATAAACACACACACACACACAGATCCCCGGCTGGTATCACATATTTTCCGTTATGTCTTGGGTTTTTGCTTTGCTTTGCCACCACTAATATGTCTGTTTTGTCATTAGGGGGTTTCCTTCCTGTTGCTTGGTATTTTCCCAACAGTTTTCATATTGTGAATGTCACAGTTCGTCGTCGTAATTTTTCGACAGTGGCAGAGTGGCAAAGACAAAGATGGGAATTAAAAAAAAAACGAAAGAATGCCAAGGTTTCGTTTAAGATGAGCTCTATGCTGTGTGTGTTTGTGTATGTGTGCCACATATAGTTGGTACCTTCCATTGTTGCCTTTTACTAATAACAATTTTTCATTTTGACCATGAAGCTGTCGAAAAATGTTTCTGTTTTGCTCTTCCAAATTGGGAATGTCTCTAAGGAGTTTGGTTAAGTGCTGAGAAAAGTTTCCATATTTAGTTTTATAATCGGACGATATTAAATCACATTAAATCTGGAATTTGAGGAAATTGAAGGATTGGGGCTTAGCTTAAATATAAATGGGGGGTTGTTGAATAATTTACTTTTATTATGACATCGATTGTGTCAAGTATATGGAGAAACGGAGAATGAGCTGACTAAGGCTTGGCCACTGCAGTCAAAAATGTGCCCAACTACGGGCACCTCAGAAGAGTGAAACAAACTTCATTAAAGAGATGCCATTGTGAAGTTTTTAAACTGAGCGAAATTAATAGAAGAAATCATTTTTTCCATATGACAGTGCCACTGATAATAGTTTTAACTTAAATATATAGCTTCTCGAGTTGTTGGAAATTAACACGATTTCTATTATAAGATTCACAACTAATGACATCTACTTGCTAATCGAAGACATGCCGATTGACTCGACACTTATAATGCGAAGTTGCTATAGAGAACATCGTGGGGCCGGCAATGACAGAAAAATGTAGATGACTGGATGAGGGAATCGAACCCGGGATCTCGGACAGTCGCGTGTTCTACATTGTGTTGTTCCTGAAATTCATATTGTAGCTTTTGTTAAACATTTTCTATTATTAATATATATTTATTAAAAATAACACAAAATTAACTTTGTTAAAAACTTAATCACTTTTCAAGCTCACAATTACATTTTCTCTCCATTTATTTTCTAAATATACTCTCCCCTTCCCCCACGCCACACCTGTTAAGACTTAACTCACAAAATATATCTTAAATCATCTCAGTAGAATATGTGTAACACATCATGATTTTTCTCTAACAGACCTTATTAGTAACCGTTGCAATTTCTTTACAAATCATCGTTTCCATTCCCACAGAGCACAAAGTTCGTAGCCTAGATTGCACAAGGATATGAATTGTGTTCACTCTGTCTCTCTTTCTCTCCCGCTCTTTATCTTCTGCACTCCCTATTAGTAAAATACACTTGATTTGCGTATGCATTTCGTGATGGCAACATTTTTTCTATCAAATGAATTCATTTAAGACACTTTTACTTTATTTTGCATCAAATGGCAGCAACAAAACACGATCACGAACAACAAATCAGTCAATGTTGGCACGAATTTGTGTATACAACTAAACGCTGTGCAGCAGGTTATCATCATAATCGTTATCATCATCAGCATCCACATCAGCGTCAGCATTATAACGAGTGAGTAAATGGAAACGTGATTTTACCGACGCACACTGGGGTATTGAACACCCAAAACGGAGATTAATTCAAGGAAGAGTCCGATCTTAGCCAAATTTGGCACAGATGATCCTTTTGCTATAAGATCGATTGGTTTGAAGTTTTTAAGAAATCGGTCCATATTTACATATAGTCCCCATATATATACTTATATGTATATATACTGTAGTAGAATCAAACCTTTATAAAAGCTACGGTTTGTGTCCAACCTCTTTGGAATTTGATATTGATTTATGTTTTAAATGTTTTAAATATATATAAATGCTTATGTACATATATATACATTCTTATGTATTTATGTACAGGGTGGACCAAAAGGCTGTATACATTTGAATAAGTATCTGCACATAGCAATCTCTGCGGGATGGGCCGGAGGCGATGGGAAAGGAAAAATCTGCCAATGGGAAATCATCATTACAGCTTCATTTAAAGTTGTTGCAAATCTAATGTAAAGCGTGCACAGAATGCTCACGGTGTCTAATCGACTGGTTGGTATCTTTAGTAACGGTCTCCGCTACAGGCGCAACATTCTCCTCTCTGTAGAATGGAAGTGGTAATTTTGGTTGCGTATCATCCAATAACGTACACTGAAGCTTAAATTTGAGGTTGATATTGACAATAGTGCTCTCAGATAATAGATTATGCACACTACGTGTTAAGCCAAGGGCTCGAAAAACATATTTTAAAAAAAATAATTTTGGAGACGCTGTTTCCATTTCATTTACTTCATGACAAAATGTCATACAATATTAAATACCAGTCAAATAACAATTCGCAATCAGTCACTTGTGTTTTGCAAATAAAACCATTTAAAAAACAAACCTTGAAATGAATCACATTTTATAAAAAAAACTTGTACTAGTTACAAGGTATTTCTCTGAATTTAGCATTATCAACTAGTTTTAGTGCTTGTTATTAATCAGTTCTAAATTAATTTTCCCAAATATGTTGATATTTTAGCGTTTTGAAAAAATTTGCTGTGACGGCTATAAACTCAAGAGTTGTTGTGAAATAACGCCATTTAATCATATTTTAAATTTGAATATTATTAAGGCAAATCAGCATATATAGCCTTATGTAGGATATAATTAAAAATTAATGCTCAACAACAAATTGCAATACAGCAAAAAGAAAGAAAATTAGGCCAAATCAAACCAAACAAATTTTTCATCGTTTTCGCAGGAGTGGGTAATATCACAATTTATTTAATAAAACAAATTGGCGCAAAAACGCGCAAAATGTTTTTCTTGATTATGTAAGTACAGATGTTATATTTTACAATTATGTTAATATTTCAACACGGTTTTACCCGGAACCATTTTAAAATTCTACATACATTTCAAAAATACCTCAAATTTAGACCATTTTTCCAAAAATATTTAAAAATAATTATACTTATTTATTGTAAACAACTAATTGTTATTCCTGTTCTTGAAAAGCTGACGTTGAATGATCCATAACAATAATTAAGTTTTTAAAAGACTAAAAGGCAAAAACTTTCACTCCAAAATATCGATATTTCACTTTTCACTAACACATAGAAAAGTCGAAAAAATTTCCCAAGTTTGAGAGAGCATAGAACTTTAAATAAACAACATATGTAATTGATTTTAGTATCTATTGAATCAGTATCCTGTGTACAATTATTGAGTATAAAACTTTAATTGGAAATCGCAATTTTCATTTTTTAATTAATCTCCGTTTTGGGGGTCCCATACCCCACTGTGCGACGCCCCCATACTGGCTTTCGCACACACACACACACACACACAAGAACGCACACTTGTAGGTGGTGCTCACATACATGTTTTAACTCTAAAGGATGCATTTTCATTTTGCTTTCACATGATGCTCACAAAGGAATCGAAAGCATAAGAAGATGAAATGAAATGAAACGGAGTTGGTTTCTTTTTTCACGCTTTATAATTTTAACATCTAAGAATTGCATTTGGAGTGATAGAAATATTTAATCAGATGGCCTGAACATTTAAAAAAAACTACACAGAAAAAAAACACAACTGTTGTGTAGTAATTAAATATTATTTTTAGCATTCGATTTCGATTTATAACAACTTTTCCATTTGAAAATGTTTGTAAATTGTCATATTGACAAATTTTCAACCACTTTTCATATTTAACTAAAATACACAAATTTTAACTATAACAAAACTGTTTGTTGTATTTACAATTTTGGTTGTTGGCGCCTTTTTAATTAAATATTTAATTGTATTGACGAAATGGTATTCAATATGACAACTAATTTGTCGTAATTTTTTTCTGTGTAAAGGATCCATTTTAGAATTTTATCGGCGTAGGGAGTAGACAATCGATATGTAGTGAGTAAATGGCTTTAAAGCAACCGCTTAGAAACAAAATTTATTATGAAAACACGGAGAATAAATAAAACAAGAACCCCCCAAATGTTGACGACCCCCGCAAACGATATAAGGACCATGATTTAAGGATATGCACCTGGAATGTCCGAACTCTTTACAGAGATGGTGCCTCTATCCAACTGGCGGATGTCCTCGGCAAATACAAGGCTGACATCATCGCCATACAGGAAACGAGATGGACGGGACAGGGATGCACACGACGAAAGAACTGTGACATCTTTTACAGCTGCCATGCAGAAAGACATGAATTTGGATGTGGATTCATAGTCGACAGAGACTTCGACACCTGGTCTCGCGGTTTAACACTGTAAGTGACCGAATAGCCACCATTCGCATCCGGGCGAAATATTTTTACATCACGCTGATTTGTGTACACGCCCCGACGGAAGATAAAGACGATGAGATTAAAGATGCATTTTACGAGCGCCTAGAGGAAACATACGACCGCTGCCCTGGCCACGACATTAAAATTGTTCTGGGAGACTTTAATGCAAAAATAGGAAGGGAAGATGTTCTTGGTCCATCGATCGGTAAATTCATCCTGCATACCGACACGTCAGACAACGGGTTTAGGCTGGTTAGCTTCGCAGCGGGAAAGAACATGGTAGTGAGTGGAACCAGATTCGAGCACAAAGATATCCACAAGGCAACTTGGCTATCCCCCGATCAAAACACCAAAAATCAAATTGATCATGTGGTAATTGATGGCAGGCATGCATCTAGTGGACGTGCGTGTAAACCGTGGTGCTAATATTGGCTCGGATCATTAATTGGTTGCAGCCAAGGTTCGCACAAGATTGAGCAGAGCGAAAAACGCACGTAACCAATCACAAAGAAAGCTGGACATCGCGTAGCTGCAAACCCCAGAGATAGCTACTGCTTACTCCAACCAGCTCTCCCAACTTTTACGACACAACGCCTCTACTTCTGACGTTCCCGATACACAGTGGCAGCATATTGCGCATTCCATGACAACCGCCGCAACAACCGTGCTAGGATATGAAAAGCGGCGCTCAGACGAATCCTGGCCAATTGTAACCCGTGCTGTTAGGGAACGGCATAAGGAGAAAGCAAAACGGGCGAGACAGCTATTTAGGCGAAAAAAACGTCAGATGAAGGAACGGGAGAACGAGGATATAGAGCGATACAGAGATAGAGGTGAGGCCCGAAAATTTTACCAGAAAGTAAGAGCAAATGGATACGGTAATGGCCTCCCCACCTGTAAGGACAGTGATGGAAATCTGGTCACGGATACGCAGAGTGTGCTGCACATATGGAGAGAACACTTCCAGCAACTGCTGGTTGCAGAAGGCAGCGCACGTGAAGTTATCACGCCAATTGTCGACGACGGCTTAGATTGCACACCACCAAGTCAAGCTGAGGTAAGAAGAGCAATATCGCGGCAGAAAACCAACAAAGCACCCGGTGCCGACGGTCTGCCCGCAGAGCTCTTCAAGTCCGGTGGCGAGGAGTTGATAACGAGCATGCACCAGCTCCTGCGCACGGTTTGGCTTAAAGAGTGCATGCCCGATGATTGGAATGTAAGCGTATTATGTCCTGTGCATATAAGGTCCTGTCGAGTGTGCTATGTGAAAGACTAAAGCCAGTGTTATCCAACCTGATCGGGCCTTATCAGTGTGGCTTTAGACCTGGAAAATCAACAACTGACCAGATTTTCAAACTTCGGCAAATCCTGGAAAAGACCCAAGAGAAACAGATCGACACGTACCATCTTTTTGTCGACTATAAAGCTGCCTTCGACAGCCCGATACGGCAGAAATTACTTGAAGCCATGGCTGAGTTTGGTATTCCAGCGAAGCTGATAAGTCTTTGCGGAATGACGCTGACTGACACGAAGTCTTCAGTGAAGATTGGCAAGGACCTTACGGAGCCATTCTATACCAGACGAGGCATAAAACAAGGCGACGTACTATCGTGCGATCTCTTCAACATTGTGATGGAGATGATAATGAGAAAAGCTGCAGTAAACACGAGTGGCACTATATTCAACAAAAGCCACATGCTACACGCGTACGCTGATAACGTAGACATCATCGGTCGAAAACTGCGGGATGTGACTGCAGCCTTCTCAGGTTTACAGAAGGAATCAGCAAAAATGGTTCTAACGGTGAACGAGGACAAAACGAAGTTATTAGTTTCAACGAACAAAGAATCTACTCGTTTGGGAAACTGCGTGAACGTTGACAGTAGTAGGGGAATGCCGGTTCTGCACCGTACTCCGAGGAGCAATCGTGCTCCCAAATGTTTGCAATTTTACTCGGAGTATGAAATTTTGAAATATGTCTTATCTGTTATGTACACAGAATATTAAGATGTTTTGTGTATTGACTCGGAGCTTAATAGAGTATGAAATTTGTGAAATAATTCTAATATATTTTGACAGCATTGTTTTTGTTTATATTGTTATTGTTTAATTTCTTTTTTTTTTTGTACTCTGTTATATTGTTGTTTTTTTTATTTTTTTTTGTTTTTTTTTTTTTTTATACATGAATTTCTTTTTTTGCTCGGATTTTAATAGGGTATGAAATTTCTAAAATAATTCTTATCTTTTTTTTCTTTTTTTTTATTGTTGTTTTTTTATTCTTATACTCGGAGCTTAATAGAGTATGAAATTTGTGAAATAATTGTAATCTTTTTTGTCAGAATTGTTTTTGTTGAATTTCTTATCAGAGTGACATTGACAATGAAATTTGTCAATATTTCTTTTAAGTTCAATGACTTTACTATCTCTAAAATTTAAATATTATTTTCATTGACCTATATAATTTAAATAGATGATGCTGAGAGAATTTAAAATAAATTATAGCATAGATCTTAGCTTAACAACAAACATATTTAATGTACAATGTATGTACATTCTACATCAATTGACCTACATTTTTCTAGAAATCTAATTAGGTGTGTGAGACATTCTAAAAATTTCAGTCGTCCAATTGGGGGTATATCCTTTTTCAAATATATGTTTATGTTTGCTTATACGTACAAAGTCTCCAACATGAATTTTTTGTGAAGGTTTAAATATTTTAATGTGGTTAAAGACAGTGTTCAACAATTGTTTTTCATTAGATGAATTAACATTAATAGGTTTCATTTTTATAGATCTATGCTTTGTGTTATTATATTTTACTGCTAAATCTTTATAAATGTCAATCCAATGATAAGTACCATTTATACTAAATTCCTTCCACATTATATGCTTGAATGTTCTGTTGAAACGTTCCACAATAGACGCTTTCATAATACTATACGTTGAGTAGTGATTTATGTTATATTCTATCATTAATTTTTTAAACGCTTTATTAAAAAATTCCTTTCCATCATCAGTTTGTAAATTTTTTGGAATACGTCCTAATTTAAAAATTTTTTCCATGGCTTGTGAAACATGTATGGCGTTTTTAGTTTTTAAGCTCTCAACCCAAGCATATTTCGAAAATGTATCGATAACAGTCAATAAATATTTAAACCCTTTATTATATATAGAATAATTGCCCATTTCAACTAAATCAGCTTGCCAGAGATCATCAATCCCTTTCGTTATCACTCTTCGACGGAAAAAATTTTTCCTTACTTGGGCGTGAAGTTCATTAACTATAGACTTTTTTTCCATCATCATCATCATGTGTTGTCTTATCTTCCGCTGGGTTTCTTCTCAAATGATTACTATTTAATGCATCGTTTTTATTAATAATCTGTCGAAAATGAATATTTTCAAATCCATTTATCTTTTCAATTAATACTTCCATCATACTAATATAATTATCATTAACATTAGAGATTGATGACTTAATAGCATTTATTTCATCGTTATATTGAGTCTTCCTCCATTCATCTATAGCACTTAAATCTATCTTAATTTTTTTAAGTTCATTCTCAATTTCTTGTGATTGTGTTCTCAAAGTTGAAATTATATTTTGTTGCAATTGGGCATTCTGAACTTGTAAATAATGTTTTGTGACAGCATCATTTTCATCTACTGGTCGACCTAAATGTTTTATTCTTTTATTTTGAACACTAAGATTTCTGTCTTTATCTGTATATATTCCTATTAATTTAAAGGCATTTTTTTTAAGTGTATCCGTGGTATATTTATACGTTGAGTGGTGTCCAAACTTATCGATGCTCATGTTAATATGTATAATTGTTTATTCTATAATATTAGCTTCTCTCAACTCTTCAATTATTGATGTTATTTCGTTATTATGATTTGTATGACCAGCTGCTTGTGAAGCTATCAACAATTTTAGACGATCTACAATTTCATTAGGATTGTCCCAATATATATAGTTAGGAGGATGAATATTCAACTGCTTTAAACCTTTTCCAATAGAGCTCGGCCTGTTATCATCTTTAACGAATAAGTTTTGAATAATTTTTTTATATTTGTATGCTTTAGTACCCTTAGTTTGAGAATTGGCATTATAGTTTCTTTTATGTGCGTTTGTGTATATTAATAAATTCTTGTAAATAGATAGTTCAGAACTATCATAATTCTTAGGACGTTTATGAAATATTAACTCAAACAGTCCTGGTGTTAAAGCCCATTTTTGGTTTCCTACTTTAATATTTTCATCATTGAATTCAATATCACTATTACCAAATTTCCACATTCCGTTTGCCATTTTGCGTGGACCATACGCTAAGTCTGCTTGATTCGTTTTTTGTAAAAATGATATGTTTAATTCATTATTATCTCTATAAGAGGTGGATTCACCATCATCTTTGTCTTCATCTTGAGAGTAGAAACTCTCATCGTCAGCATCATCATCATCATTTTTAGGAGCTTCAAGATATTCTGGTTTAATAATTTTCTTTGGTGTACTTGTTTTAATTTTTATTTTCTCTTCCTTTGATTCAGCACTATCATGCTTTTCAATTTTTATCGATGTTGGATTGGTTTTCGTATGATTGACAATTTGTTTTAAAGGATTAGTAATAGGTTTAAATTTGTTTTCTAAATATTCATATGTGTTCTCTTGCCCCACTTTAATAGCTCGAAATTTCTCCTTTAATGCCTTTCTTGATTTTATTAACTCTTTCAACATTTTTTCATTCATTTTTTATAATGGTTTAAGTTAACTCTTGATCAGGTCAAACAGGAACGGCACAATTGTTGTTCAGAAAAGTTTAAAAACGGATTAGTATCTGATCAGATCGGCTATACCTAATACCAATAGAAGTTCAGAGCAGTTTTTGAAGTGGATGAGAGTAGATTAGCACCAGATCAAATCAGATCAGATCAGGTAGATCCTATACCAATAACAGTTCAGGAGCAGTTTTTAATCAGATCAGATCAGATCAGGTAGATCCTATACCAATAGCAGTTCAGGAGCAGTTGTAATCAGATCAGATCAGATCAGGTAGATCCTATACCAATAGCAGTTCAGGAGCAGTTTTTAAAGCGGATAAGAGTTTATAAGCACCAGATCAGATAAGACCAAGTAGACTCTATACCAATAGCAGTTTAGAGCAGATTAAAAAGCGGATAAGAGTAGAGCGTATGTGTTTTTATGATTTCTATTCAACAATTACAATTTGAATGTTTTTAGTTTAACAGAATAGGTCACTTATATATGTATAAATTTATCGAATTGTTTTCTATATCGTCCTGAACTTATTTTATGATCCTTACTAATGAGTAGAAAACCATAGTCATCTTTACAACATTCTCGACAAATCTCATAAAATTCTTCAAATTTCATATCACATCCAACATGGTCCTTATATATATGTTTCATATTCAATTCATCTTGCTTGAACATTATAATCATATTTGCATTATCTCGAATCAAATGTTTCGGTATATGTGTATATGTTTGACATAAATAAAATGAGTCAATATCTTTGTGTCGCCCCATACAAAAATATTCACGTATATTGTTCTGCTTCTCACAAGCTACATCATCAAAAATGATTATCGAATTCTACTTAGCTTCATTTGTTGGTATAACATCATCGTTTTTAGAAAAAATATAATAACCCATTCCTTTAACTGATGTAATGAGTTTTTTTAAATACTCATACTTTGGTTGATACAAAGAATTCGAATATAAGTAAATATTTTCAAATTTTAAACCGTTGGGACTTTCAATTAGGTTGATCATAACGTTTGTTTTACCACAATTTGAAGGGCCTACAATTAAAGCTCTAACAGTGTTGGGTAGTAAAGAGTTATGTCGAGTGTTATTAACATCTTTACTTTCTGTAAAACTAACACTTCTCACAACTATATTTTTATGTTGTTTAACCAAACGCATTTTTATAACTAAATAAATAAATATGGTTTCTTTCACAGATATATATACATATTCTTAAAAGCAAAAAAAAATAAAATAAAAACTAAAATATATATATAATGATTGTTTTTCAAAATAAATCAATTAATATGGAAAAGACTTCTCATGAAGGTGGTGGATTTATAAACAACATTATAGATAGTTTACCTTTTGAAGTACATTTACCCGGATATCAATATTGTGGCCCTGGAACTAAGCTTAAAAATCGATTAAAAAGAGGAGATAAGGGAATAAATCCACTAGACGTGGCTTGCAAATCTCATGATATAATATATGCGCAAAGTAGAGATAATCAAGTACGTCAACAAGCAGATCGAGAGTTAACAGAAAAAGCGTGGGAGAGAGTTAAATCTAAAAATAGTAGTCTAAAAGAAAAAATAAACGCGTATATTGTAACTAACGCAATGAAAGCAAAAGTTAAACTTGGTATGGGTATACAAAAAAAGAAAAGTAGAAACTTGTTTACTAAAGCAGTCAAATTTGCTACATCATGTTTGAAAAAGGAAAAACCTCAAAATATAAATAATGCTATCAAAATAGCACGTAAAAATATTCAAAAGTCGTTTAGGGGAAAAAAAGCACTAGTACAAATTCCAAGAATTATATCAGTTCCAAAAATTGGTGGTTTTCTACCGTTGATACCCATTATTTCCGCTCTAGGTGCCTTAGGAGCACTAGCATCTGGTGGTTCAACAATTGCAAAAACAATCACTGCTGCAAAAAATGCTAAGCAACAACTTGAAGAAGCAAAGCGACACAATAAATCTCTGGAAGCCATAGCTATGGGGAAAGGATTGTATCTCAAACCATACAGAAATGGATATGGTCTCATATTTAAAAAGGATTTAAAAAACTTCCCAACAGGCCGCTCACAGACATTGACTTGAAGAAATTCGGGAGGAAAATACCTAATTTTAGAGGAGTGTTTATGAGAGATACCCTTCCTAAAAAACCATACAAAGATGAATGTGGGATAATTAATTTGGATTCTATAACCGGTTTCGGTACACATTGGGTTGCGTATTTTAAGAAATGTAAAACTGTTGTATATTTTGATAGTTTTGGGGACTTGCAACCACCATTGGAAGTTGTGAAATACCTCGGAAAAAATATTATGTATAATTATGAAAGGTTGCAAGAATTTAACTCAATTAATTGTGGCCATCTGTGTCTTCAATTTTTGTATGAAATAAATAAAAGATAATATAATACTTTATTCAATGTGTTTTTATTTTCATTTAATCAATTTTCATATTATAGGTTTGTTTATATTTTTTTACATCTATTAATTTTATATCACTATTACTAACGATATCACCAATACGAATCATTTCCACTTCACCATTGCTAAGAATTCTTTCAGTTTCATATTCATGATACTCATAACATCCAATATTAAGGGTACGTCTTGAGTAATTACTTTCATATGTACACCGAATTGGAATACTCGCTTCATCATATTCCAATTTAAAATGTCTATAAAATGGAGTATCACTTTCAATTATTCCAGCTATATTTTTTTCTTTTTCTATGAGATCTTGCCTAAATGCTTCTATAGCTTCATCCACGTTGAATATGGGAATTGCCGGTATCCGTTGTGTTGATGGTGATGGTGATGTTGAAGGTTCATCTAAGGCATCGTAGTCATTAAGTATTGGACTTTCACGCATAAACTTGAAATTCATCTCAATAAGCACGGTTTCATTATTAGGCAACTTTAAAGAGAATTCGGCATTTGAAGCACCACCTCCCTCCAAAACTATTGGTGTTGGCTTTGCATTACATAAATTAAATATATGGATTATGTATAAAGTTGATAGATATACTTTCAGGAAGAACATGTTGGAAACGTCTACTTCATATAAAAGCTTGATGAGAACTGTTTACTTTGAACTAGTTTGGTTTTGTTTGCGGTTTTGTCCTCCCTACAATTTCTACTCTAAACCCATAGTTGTTTTCGTCAATGTCATTAAACGGACATTGACTCTGAAAGGCGTCTTGTATAAATTTAGGTCTCGCGCCAGGGTGAGTAACACCTAACATAGTAATTTCTCCACCAAAAACTTCAATTTTGACATGTTCCCGAGGATCAAATTCTAGTAAAGTATTTAACAAAAACTCAGGTATGTGACAACCTCTAAACCACTCCACAAGTTTTCTAACGATACCTATACTATTGGTTAGTTGAACTTGAATATAATCTTGTTCAGCTTGAATATTTATAATCTTTAAATGTTTCCACCCATCTTGACAGATACAATATTTTTGATCCTTAGAAATAGTTTGTAGTAGAAACATTTTTATTTGTTTACCATTAATTCGTTTTATGGAATGATATACAATTATAAACAACAGTGCTTTATATATATATATTTATTTATAATAATTTATTTTTAATTTTTTATTAAAGACATTTTAAATTCTATTTAGTAAAAAAATGATGATATGTTGTTCGCAGAATGGATGGTTGCGAGATGAAGACGACAAAGATGCGTATCCTTATCCTCCTTTATTGGTATTTTTGTTAGCGTAAAACTTCCATCACAAAGCCTTTCAATAACGTCATCTTCTAATGAATTATACCTTTTTGGTAGGTACAACATCTGGTCTTCCAGTTCCACAACCACAGAATCTCCATATTTTGTGGTGGTTCTGTACGCCTTCTCAATAATGTAGGGTTTTTCCATATCCATCTCCGCTAGTGTAATAATTTTCCTCAAGTTTTTGGAATTGAAGGATTCAATTACGAATTTGTGTATTGACTCGGAGCTTAATAGAGTATGAAATTTGTGAAATAATTCTAATATATTTTGACAGCATTGTTTTTGTTTATATTGTTATTGTTTAATTTCTTTTTTTTTTTGTACTCTGTTATATTGTTGTTTTTTTTATTTTTTTTTGTTTTTTTTTTTTTTTATACATGAATTTCTTTTTTTGCTCGGATTTTAATAGGGTATGAAATTTCTAAAATAATTCTTATCTTTTTTTTCTTTTTTTTTATTGTTGTTTTTTTATTCTTATACTCGGAGCTTAATAGAGTATGAAATTTGTGAAATAATTGTAATCTTTTTTGTCAGATTTGTTTTTGTTTTTAGTTCTTGTTTTTTTCTTTTTACTCGGATCTATTCTTATTAATTCAACGACTTTATCAATTTATATTTTATATCTAAGAAAAAGATGTTTTTTTCTTTTTACTCGGATCTATTCTTATTAATTCAACGACTTTATCAATTTATATTTTATATCTAAGAGAATTTAAAATAAATTATAGCTTAGGTCCGTATTTATTATTAGTTAACAAAGCGTATTTAATATATAATTTAGAGAGTATTTTTTCTTTTTACATCTATTAGAGTAAATAATAATAATAATAGATGAGAATATTTCGATCTAAAGAAACTATATAAATCTATTTGAATTTCCTATAAATTCATATGTACAGCTATAAAATTATTTAAATATATTTTAACAATGGACAACTCAATTGCTACTACTACTAACAAATTCGTAATTGAATCCTTCAATTCCAAAAACTTGAGGAAAATTATTACACTAGCGGAGATGGATATGGAAAAACCCTACATTATTGAGAAGGCGTACAGAACCACCACAAAATATGGAGATTCTGTGGTTGTGGAACTGGAAGACCAGATGTTGTACCTACCAAAAAGGTATAATTCATTAGAAGATGACGTTATTGAAAGGCTTTGTGATGGAAGTTTTACGCTAACAAAAATACCAATAAAGGAGGATAAGGATACGCATCTTTGTCGTCTTCATCTCGCAACCATCCATTCTGCGAACAACATATCATCATTTTTTTACTAAATAGAATTTAAAATGTCTTTAATAAAAAATTAAAAATAAATTATTATAAATAAATATATATATATAAAGCACTGTTGTTTATAATTGTATATCATTCCATAAAACGAATTAATGGTAAACAAATAAAAATGTTTCTACTACAAACTATTTCTAAGGATCAAAAATATTGTATCTGTCAAGATGGGTGGAAACATTTAAAGATTATAAATATTCAAGCTGAACAAGATTATATTCAAGTTCAACTAACCAATAGTATAGGTATCGTTAGAAAACTTGTGGAGTGGTTTAGAGGTTGTCACATACCTGAGTTTTTGTTAAATACTTTACTAGAATTTGATCCTCGGGAACATGTCAAAATTGAAGTTTTTGGTGGAGAAATTACTATGTTAGGTGTTACTCACCCTGGCGCGAGACCTAAATTTATACAAGACGCCTTTCAGAGTCAATGTCCGTTTAATGACATTGACGAAAACAACTATGGGTTTAGAGTAGAAATTGTAGGGAGGACAAAACCGCAAACAAAACCAAACTAGTTCAAAGTAAACAGTTCTCATCAAGCTTTTATATGAAGTAGACGTTTCCAACATGTTCTTCCTGAAAGTATATCTATCAACTTTATACATAATCCATATATTTAATTTATGTAATGCAAAGCCAACACCAATAGTTTTGGAGGGAGGTGGTGCTTCAAATGCCGAATTCTCTTTAAAGTTGCCTAATAATGAAACCGTGCTTATTGAGATGAATTTCAAGTTTATGCGTGAAAGTCCAATACTTAATGACTACGATGCCTTAGATGAACCTTCAACATCACCATCACCATCAACACAACGGATACCGGCAATTCCCATATTCAACGTGGATGAAGCTATAGAAGCATTTAGGCAAGATCTCATAGAAAAAGAAAAAAATATAGCTGGAATAATTGAAAGTGATACTCCATTTTATAGACATTTTAAATTGGAATATGATGAAGCGAGTATTCCAATTCGGTGTACATATGAAAGTAATTACTCAAGACGTACCCTTAATATTGGATGTTATGAGTATCATGAATATGAAACTGAAAGAATTCTTAGCAATGGTGAAGTGGAAATGATTCGTATTGGTGATATCGTTAGTAATAGTGATATAAAATTAATAGATGTAAAAAAATATAAACAAACCTATAATATGAAAATTGATTAAATGAAAATAAAAACACATTGAATAAAGTATTATATTATCTTTTATTTATTTCATACAAAAATTGAAGACACAGATGGCCACAATTAATTGAGTTAAATTCTTGCAACCTTTCATAATTATACATAATATTTTTTCCGAGGTATTTCACAACTTCCAATGGTGGTTGCAAGTCCCCAAAACTATCAAAATATACAACAGTTTTACATTTCTTAAAATACGCAACCCAATGTGTACCGAAACCGATGGTGGTTGCAAGTCCCCAAAACTATCAAAATATACAACAGTTTTACATTTCTTAAAATACGCAACCCAATGTGTACCGAAACCGGTTATAGAATCCAAATTAATTATCCCACATTCATCTTTGTATGGTTTTTTAGGAAGGGTATCTCTCATAAACACTCCTCTAAAATTAGGTATTTTCCTCCCGAATTTCTTCAAGTCAATGTCTGTGAGCGGCCTGTTGGGAAGTTTTTTAAATCCTTTTTAAATATGAGACCATATCCATTTCTGTATGGTTTGAGATACAATCCTTTCCCCATAGCTATGGCTTCCAGAGATTTATTGTGTCGCTTTGCTTCTTCAAGTTGTTGCTTAGCATTTTTTGCAGCAGTGATTGTTTTTGCAATTGTTGAACCACCAGATGCTAGTGCTCCTAAGGCACCTAGAGCGGAAATAATGGGTATCAACGGTAGAAAACCACCAATTTTTGGAACTGATATAATTCTTGGAATTTGTACTAGTGCTTTTTTTCCCCTAAACGACTTTTGAATATTTTTACGTGCTATTTTGATAGCATTATTTATATTTTGAGGTTTTTCCTTTTTCAAACATGATGTAGCAAATTTGACTGCTTTAGTAAACAAGTTTCTACTTTTCTTTTTTTGTATACCCATACCAAGTTTAACTTTTGCTTTCATTGCGTTAGTTACAATATACGCGTTTATTTTTTCTTTTAGACTACTATTTTTAGATTTAACTCTCTCCCACGCTTTTTCTGTTAACTCTCGATCTGCTTGTTGACGTACTTGATTATCTCTACTTTGCGCATATATTATATCATGAGATTTGCAAGCCACGTCTAGTGGATTTATTCCCTTATCTCCTCTTTTTAATCGATTTTTAAGCTTAGTTCCAGGGCCACAATATTGATATCCGGGTAAATGTACTTCAAAAGGTAAACTATCTATAATGTTGTTTATAAATCCACCACCTTCATGAGAAGTCTTTTCCATATTAATTGATTTATTTTGAAAAACAATCATTATATATATATTTTAGTTTTTATTTTTTTTTTTTTTGCTTTTAAGAATATGTATATATATCTGTGAAAGAAACCATATTTATTTATTTAGTTATAAAAATGCGTTTGGTTAAACAACATAAAAATATAGTTGTGAGAAGTGTTAGTTTTACAGAAAGTAAAGATGTTAATAACACTCGACATAACTCTTTACTACCCAACACTGTTAGAGCTTTAATTGTAGGCCCTTCAAATTGTGGTAAAACAAACGTTATGATCAACCTAATTGAAAGTCCCAACGGTTTAAAATTTGAAAATATTTACTTATATTCGAATTCTTTGTATCAACCAAAGTATGAGTATTTAAAAAAACTCATTACATCAGTTAAAGGAATGGGTTATTATATTTTTTCTAAAAACGATGATGTTATACCAACAAATGAAGCTAAGTAGAATTCGATAATCATTTTTGATGATGTAGCTTGTGAGAAGCAGAACAATATACGTGAATATTTTTGTATGGGGCGACACAAAGATATTGACTCATTTTATTTATGTCAAACATATACACATATACCGAAACATTTGATTCGAGATAATGCAAATATGATTATAATGTTCAAGCAAGATGAATTGAATATGAAACATATATATAAGGACCATGTTGGATGTGATATGAAATTTGAAGAATTTTATGAGATTTGTCGAGAATGTTGTAAAGATGACTATGGTTTTCTACTCATTAGTAAGGATCATAAAATAAGTTCAGGACGATATAGAAAACAATTCGATAAATTTATACATATATAAGTGACCTATTCTGTTAAACTAAAAACATTCAAATTGTAATTGTTGAATAGAAATCATAAAAACACATACGCTCTACTCTTATCCGCTTTTTAATCTGCTCTAAACTGCTATTGGTATAGAGTCTACTTGGTCTTATCTGATCTGGTGCTTATAAACTCTTATCCGCTTTAAAAACTGCTCCTGAACTGCTATTGGTATAGGATCTACCTGATCTGATCTGATCTGATTACAACTGCTCCTGAACTGCTATTGGTATAGGATCTACCTGATCTGATCTGATCTGATTAAAAACTGCTCCTGAACTGTTATTGGTATAGGATCTACCTGATCTGATCTGATTTGATCTGGTGCTAATCTACTCTCATCCACTTCAAAAACTGCTCTGAACTTCTATTGGTATTAGGTATAGCCGATCTGATCAGATACTAATCCGTTTTTAAACTTTTCTGAACAACAATTGTGCCGTTCCTGTTTGACCTGATCAAGAGTTAACTTAAACCATTATAAAAAATGAATGAAAAAATGTTGAAAGAGTTAATAAAATCAAGAAAGGCATTAAAGGAGAAATTTCGAGCTATTAAAGTGGGGCAAGAGAACACATATGAATATTTAGAAAACAAATTTAAACCTATTACTAATCCTTTAAAACAAATTGTCAATCATACGAAAACCAATCCAACATCGATAAAAATTGAAAAGCATGATAGTGCTGAATCAAAGGAAGAGAAAATAAAAATTAAAACAAGTACACCAAAGAAAATTATTAAACCAGAATATCTTGAAGCTCCTAAAAATGATGATGATGATGCTGACGATGAGAGTTTCTACTCTCAAGATGAAGACAAAGATGATGGTGAATCCACCTCTTATAGAGATAATAATGAATTAAACATATCATTTTTACAAAAAACGAATCAAGCAGACTTAGCGTATGGTCCACGCAAAATGGCAAACGGAATGTGGAAATTTGGTAATAGTGATATTGAATTCAATGATGAAAATATTAAAGTAGGAAACCAAAAATGGGCTTTAACACCAGGACTGTTTGAGTTAATATTTCATAAACGTCCTAAGAATTATGATAGTTCTGAACTATCTATTTACAAGAATTTATTAATATACACAAACGCACATAAAAGAAACTATAATGCCAATTCTCAAACTAAGGGTACTAAAGCATACAAATATAAAAAAATTATTCAAAACTTATTCGTTAAAGATGATAACAGGCCGAGCTCTATTGGAAAAGGTTTAAAGCAGTTGAATATTCATCCTCCTAACTATATATATTGGGACAATCCTAATGAAATTGTAGATCGTCTAAAATTGTTGATAGCTTCACAAGCAGCTGGTCATACAAATCATAATAACGAAATAACATCAATAATTGAAGAGTTGAGAGAAGCTAATATTATAGAATAAACAATTATACATATTAACATGAGCATCGATAAGTTTGGACACCACTCAACGTATAAATATACCACGGATACACTTAAAAAAAATGCCTTTAAATTAATAGGAATATATACAGATAAAGACAGAAATCTTAGTGTTCAAAATAAAAGAATAAAACATTTAGGTCGACCAGTAGATGAAAATGATGCTGTCACAAAACATTATTTACAAGTTCAGAATGCCCAATTGCAACAAAATATAATTTCAACTTTGAGAACACAATCACAAGAAATTGAGAATGAACTTAAAAAAATTAAGATAGATTTAAGTGCTATAGATGAATGGAGGAAGACTCAATATAACGATGAAATAAATGCTATTAAGTCATCAATCTCTAATGTTAATGATAATTATATTAGTATGATGGAAGTATTAATTGAAAAGATAAATGGATTTGAAAATATTCATTTTCGACAGATTATTAATAAAAACGATGCATTAAATAGTAATCATTTGAGAAGAAACCCAGCGGAAGATAAGACAACACATGATGATGATGATGGAAAAAAAGTCTATAGTTAATGAACTTCACGCCCAAGTAAGGAAAAATTTTTTCCGTCGAAGAGTGATAACGAAAGGGATTGATGATCTCTGGCAAGCTGATTTAGTTGAAATGGGCAATTATTCTATATATAATAAAGGGTTTAAATATTTATTGACTGTTATCGATACATTTTCGAAATATGCTTGGGTTGAGAGCTTAAAAACTAAAAACGCCATACATGTTTCACAAGCCATGGAAAAAATTTTTAAATTAGGACGTATTCCAAAAAATTTACAAACTGATGATGGAAAGGAATTTTTTAATAAAGCGTTTAAAAAATTAATGATAGAATATAACATAAATCACTACTCAACGTATAGTATTATGAAAGCGTCTATTGTGGAACGTTTCAACAGAACATTCAAGCATATAATGTGGAAGGAATTTAGTATAAATGGTACTTATCATTGGATTGACATTTATAAAGATTTAGCAGTAAAATATAATAACACAAAGCATAGATCTATAAAAATGAAACCTATTAATGTTAATTCATCTAATGAAAAACAATTGTTGAACACTGTCTTTAACCACATTAAAATATTTAAACCTTCACAAAAAATTCATGTTGGAGACTTTGTACGTATAAGCAAACATAAACATATATTTGAAAAAGGATATACCCCCAATTGGACGACTGAAATTTTTAGAATGTCTCACACACCTAATTAGATTTCTAGAAAAATGTAGGTCAATTGATGTAGAATGTACATACATTGTACATTAAATATGTTTGTTGTTAAGCTAAGATCTATGCTATAATTTATTTTAAATTCTCTCAGCATCATCTATTTAAATTATATAGGTCAATGAAAATAATATTTAAATTTTAGAGATAGTAAAGTCATTGAACTTAAAAGAAATATTGACAAATTTCATTGTCAATGTCACTCTGATAAGAAATTCAACAAAAACAATTCTGACAAAAAAGATTACAATTATTTCACAAATTTCATACTCTATTAAGCTCCGAGTATAAGAATAAAAAAACAACAATAAAAAAAAAGAAAAAAAAGATAAGAATTATTTTAGAAATTTCATACCCTATTAAAATCCGAGCAAAAAAAGAAATTCATGTATAAAAAAAAAAAAAAACAAAAAAAAATAAAAAAAACAACAATATAACAGAGTACAAAAAAAAAAAGAAATTAAACAATAACAATATAAACAAAAACAATGCTGTCAAAATATATTAGAATTATTTCACAAATTTCATACTCTATTAAGCTCCGAGTCAATACACAAAACATCTTAATATTCTGTGTACATAACAGATAAGACATATTTCAAAATTTCATACTCCGAGTAAAATTGCAAACATTTGGGAGCACGATTGCTCCTCGGAGTACGGTGCAGAACCGGCATTCCCCTACTACTGTTGACAACTATAATTTCGAGGTGGTAGATAATTTTGTCTACCTAGGCTCCGCCATTATCAAAGCAAATAATGTCAGCCTAGAAATCTGGAGAAGAATCCTGCTTGCAAATAAATGCTACTACGGACTAAGCAAGCGATTCAGTGACAGAGCCCTCTCTCGACGAACAAAACTCCAGCTATACCAGATACTGGTTCTACCTGTCTTAATGTATGGCTTAGAATCCTGGGTTATGACACAAGCGGATGAATCGGTTCTGGCGGTATTCGAGGGAAAAATACTCCGTAAAATATATGGGCCCATCATCGTTAACGGAGAGTATCGGCGTCGTATGAATCATGAGCTGTACGAGCTGTACACTGACATTGACGTGGTCAAACGCATTAAGGTGCAACGGTTGCGTTGGCTAGGTCATGTTGTACGCATGGACGAAAATGCTACAGCTCGAAAAGTCTTTGACAATGAACTCGATGGACAGCGCAGAAGAGGGCGACCAAAACTCCGTTGGAAAGACCAGGTTACTGAGAACCTTACAGAACTCGGTGTGACTAACTGGAGAAGAAGCGCAGAAGATAGAGGCGCTTATAATATTATTCTACGTGCGGTATATAATCCACTGGGATTGTATAGAAGTACCACCTAAGTAAGTAAGTGAGTACATGGGAGTAAAAGTAAACTAAAAGTTCCTTCTCAAGTTATGGAGACCAGTGTCTCATGATACGAACAGACTCGCATTCTCATGTGCATCATGTGATAATTATACATAATTTCGTAGCCAAGACGAGGTGTTGTTTGTGAACCGAGAAGTTTGAATTGAGCTTTGTAGTTGTTTCTACAGAGTCGTTTTTATGATCGACCTGGAGCGTATGGAGCATGGCATAGGCCAGGTCTTCGGACCTGGTACCCTTATAAAGATCGATAAATCTTCGGAGGATTAGGGTCCGAAAACATTTCAAAGTCGTAATTACTACAGATGATATTGACGTGAGTAACGTTCGAAGGAGAAAATATGTGGAAAGACGGATGGATGAAACCAGTCGGATGGGGAAATTTGTTCATAGCTAGATGATGGCAGAACTGTGAGAGTGTTATCTCGATAATTGGATGGAGAACTATTGTTGAGACTGTGTACTAAGTAATTTCTGATGCAGTTTGTATCTGTAGTCGAGGCAATAGTTTCGTTAGTGATGCATGTGCCCTGATAAGCTTCTAACATAATACACACACAGAATTCTGTAGAGTCGCATAGTTAAGACGTTTCCCAGAAAATCGATATAGTTAACTCAAAACATTTAAAATTAGCATAGAAATTTCAGTCAGGTGAACTGACTTATGAATACCCTCACCCTATGTATGAAATTGTTTAACTATCGAGTTAATACAATTTACTGATTTTGAAATAAAATTACTTATGTAATATTATTTCCATCTTGTGGAGCGTAAACGGTTGGGAGTAAGACTTTCGGTCATATGACCGGCCAGATGTTTACATACATGTAGCAAAACTATCAATAAATTTAAAAAGTTGCGTTCATTATCTCAGGTCGTCTTGCATGGGATACCGAAAGGGTCTTTTCGGTGAAAACTGAGAATCAAGGAAAAAGTCTCTAATTAATTTGCACAAAAATTACACATCAGAAATCATCATATCTAATGGGTGGAGTAAAACTTCCGGTTTCTTAAGTTTGACTTATTTAAATTATTGGAAAATATAGAAGGTGTGATCACAACGTTTCGATATTTTTTCGAAAGTCAACGTTCAATAAAAGTTGGCATTGTGCAAATGTGCATATTATTGTGATTTCGATCACCTGTCTGGAAGGTACCTGAAGGGTCCTGGGAAATGTTCGGTCATTTTTTATAGGAGGTATCAGAAGGGGTCGGCTGTTTGGATGTTATGGGAGGAATATACATTTTTCAAAATTCGAGAGAAAAACACTTCGCAAAATATTTGGACCCATCACCGTTAATGACGAGTACCGTCGCCGTCTATCGGACTACCTAGATATACTGGTAAATTTTCATGATTAAGTATTCGAGTTATCCTACCATCTATGTAACCAGATGGGTCCAACTGTTTTGCGAAGTATTTTTCTCTCGAAGTCTCCAAGAATAGATTGATCCACTTGTCTAATTACTTAGGATTCTGCGCTCTAGAGCAAGAAAAGTAGAATCAGTGCCTGATAGAGTTGGACCTTTGTTGTTCGAGTGAGCGCTTTGTCATTAAATCGCTTGCTTAGCGCATAGCAGCAGCGGATGGTGTCTCTTGATTTCTAGGTTGATATTATAATTTTTTTTTCTTCGGAACGAAAGTAGACAAAATCATCTACCACTTCAAAGTTCTAGTGTCAAGCGTCACAACCGACGAGTAGACTCTTTGAAACAAATAACTTGGTTTTGTTCTCATTAATCACCAGATCCACTTCTAAGGACTGCTTCTCAATACACGAAAAGGCCGCAGTAACATCCCGCAGTCCTCGGCCAATGATATCTATGTCATCACCGGATGCGAGCAGAATGTGGCTTTTGGTAAAGATGGTGCCAGTCGTGTTTACTGCTGCCTTCCCCATGATCGTCTCCTCATCTCTCTCATCTCTCTGTTAGTTTTGTGCCTATTTTTACTGAAGACTTCGTGTCAGTGTCATCTCGCAAAGTCGTATTAGGTTCGCGGGGATACCAAACTCAGCCATAGCATCTAATAATTTCTTTGATATCGGACTGTCGATTGCAGCTGTGTAATCGATAAACTGATGATAGGTGTCGATCTGCATTTCTTGGTTCGTCTCCAGGATTTTTCGTAGTGAGAATATCTGGTCGGTCGGGGATTTACCAGGTCCACTCAGGTCCGCTAGGAAAGGGTTTATTTTTTCACATAACACACTACATAGGGCTTTGTATGTGATAGGTAAAAGGCTGATCCCGTTATAATTGGAACACACACTTGGATCGCCTTTTTTTAAACACAGAGCATAAAACACTAAGATTCCAATCATCTGGCATGCATTCCTTGAGCTAAATCGTGTTTATGAGCTGGTGCATGCACGTTGCCAGCTCATTGCCACCGGCATTAGAAATCTCTGCCGGTAGTCCATCTGCTCCGCAGCTGTGTTGTTTTTAAGCCGTGCATTTTCTGTACTGATCTCGTTTTGGCTCGGTGGTAAACAGTTTACTCCATAGTCGATGATTGGTGTGATTTCATCACTTATGCTGCCTTCGGAAACGAGTAGAGATCGAAAGTGTTTCTTCCATATTGCTGCATACTCTGAATGTCAGTGACCAGATTTCCGATTACGTCCTTACAGGTGGGAATCGCTGGTCCAGAACTTTTGCTTTATACCTTTTGGTAGTACTTTCGGGCTTCACCTCTATCCCTGTAATTTTCGACATCCTGGCTCTCTCTGTTCTTCTATAGAGGCTTTATCCGCTTTATCCGTCTCGTTACAGCGCTCCCTCACCGCAGACGTAGCCATTGGCTGCAGTTTTGCCCTGTATACAGCATCCTTTTTTTCAGACATTTCGCGACATTCCTCATCATACCAGGACTTATCTGAGCCTGGTTTTTATACCCTCACCCTCATTTGATACGACCCAAAAGTGTATCACATAGAAGAAGACACTAGGCTTCTTTAAACCAAATTCGATTTATGACTTTTTAAATCGTTTGAGCCATGTCCGTCTGGCTGTCCGGCTAGTACGCACGATAACTTTCGAAAGGCGCAATCAAATGTTTTGAAACTTTGTATGAGTTAATATTTCCTCAAAACTACGTACGGTATTGCAAATGGGCTGCATGGCCACGCCCCTTCTGGTACCTGCCATACAAATATATAATTCCGCCCACTTTAGAAATAGAGTAATAATATCAATACACCCAACGGGCTCGTACACAAATTCTATATTTACTAAAGCTATAACAGGATAAAGTTTTTGAATAAAAAAATTGGAAGCCTACCCACGCCCCTTCTGGTACCTTCCATACAAATGTACCTTTCCGCCCACTTCAGAGATGGAGCAATAATATCAATACATCCAAAGCAATCGTACCCAAATTCTGTAAAGTTTTGGAGAAAAACATGAAATGCTAGCCACGCCCCTCCTGATACCTCCCGTACAAATGCACCACTCCACCCACTTTAGAAATCGAGTAGTAATATCAATATACTAGAAAATTTTAGGTGTAATTGAGGGTGAGGGTATATGTAAGTCGGGTTACCCGACTGAAACTTTCTTACTGGTTCATAACACAGTTTGGTCGTTGCGGCAATTCGCAATATGCTATACCTAGGTGTCGGGAACGTCATCGTAGTAATTAAGACAGTTGGTTGGAGTAGACATTGGCTATCTCGGTGTTATGCAGCTTTTTGATGTCTAGTTTTCTTTGCGTTTGGTTACGAGCGTGTTTAGCACTACTTAAACGTATGCATACGTTGGCTGCAATTAGGTAGAGATCCGTGTCAATCACACGAACGTCCATAACACTTGAGACATGCCTTCCTTCAATTACCACGTGATCAATCAATTCCTCCCAGAACTATTTTAATATCATGTACAGGGCAGCGGTGATATATTTCCTCCAGGCTCTCATAGAATACATCTTTAATGTCCTCATCTTTGTCTTCCGTCGGAGCGTGTACACAAATTAGCATAATGTAAAAATTGTTCGCCTTGATGTGAATAGTGGCTACTCAGTCACTTACAGGGGTAAACCGCGGTACCAGATGTTGAAGTCTCTTGCCAACTATGAATCCACATCCAAATTCGTGTCTTTCTGCATGTCAGCTATAAAAGATGTCACAGTTCTTTCAACGTGTATATCGCTGCCCCCCGTACATCGTATTTTCTGTATGGCGGTGATGTCAGCCTTGTATTTGTCGAAGACATCCGCCAGTTGGATAGAGACACCTTCTATGTAGAGAGTTAGGATATTCCAGGTGCATATACGTAATTCATAGTCCTTATAACGTTTGCGGGGGTCTTCAACATTTGGGGGGTTCTTGTTTTTTCTTTTCTTCTTGTTTTTATTATAATTGTTTTTGATTAAGGAGAGTGCCTTATTAGGCCACTGCACTCGATTCAAGTTTCTTTGGGCTGCCAAAGCCACTAACAGAGCCGTAGTGTTGAGCTTCAGTAACTTCTATAACCTTCTTCCTAAGACGAATCGATGGTAACAAAATGGGATATAGATCATGAAAATTGGTGGTTAAAGATTTGCCCACAATGAGCAGGTAGAATCTGCCGTTGATGGCTATTTTAAGAACCGATACAGTTCATGCTATAAACTGGGAACAGTTTAGAGTGTAGTCAAGCTAAAAGAAGAATACACAGTACAATATTTTTCAGCTCATTAATTTGGGACTCAATTCTGGCAACTGAACGTCATAGTAGTCACAAAAAGAAGAAGTTCTGCATCATTCGTTCTGTCAAGTTACATGCCATAATAATTTAATATCGATATGAAGTTAGTAAGTATCGTATACGGGATTTTGTCACGTTAAAGGCGCTTTTGTTTTATATAACTCGAGAACCACCTAAAAAGTGACAAATTCCCCTATACGATACTCACTAACTACAAATCGATATTAAATTATTATGGCATGTAACTTGACAAAACGAATGATGCAGAACTTTTTCTTTTTGGGGCTACTTTCACATGCAGTTCTCAGAATTGAGTCCCAAAATCATGTGTTGTACTATGTTATGTAAAGAAATAAAGAAAATTTCCCTTAAAATTGTTATTTGTTCTTTATTAGGTCGGATAACTGGTAGGACCGCCCGCCCTTTTATTTTTGTCTCTCCGCTTATAAAGGAGTAAAAAATATATCTACACATTTAAAACATAGGAACACTTGTAACACATTCCCCATAAAATCAAATTTAAAATTCATTGTTAACATTTCAATACAAATATTTCCCACACAAAACTTAACACTCCTTTTGCGCATATAAGCGATGCGAACTCATGCAGTTTTCCTACAGGACATAAACATAAAACAAAACCAAAGCCAAAAAAAGCTCCTCAGTTGCAGTAGAAACAATGTGTTGAAAATATGATGTGAAAGAAAGATGATGAAGATACATAATAACAACGCTACAGATTCTCTCACTCAGCCAGCCAATGCGAAATGAGTCAAAAGGGAATCATAACTCAACGATGCCAAAAAGTATCTATAATATCTTCAAATCAAAGAAGGATACATTTCCAAGCGAATGGTTACGAATGTGAATATAATGATTTCACTTCGCACAACTCACGTCACGATTATGAATTAAGGCAGCCGCCACTGGCAGGCAGCATCAAAAATGTTATTGTGTTACGTTTCTCTCTGCCGTCCACCTCTGATTTCCACTGGCTTCAACGAATGCCTGACTGGTGCTTCTTTTTTAAAGTTGATGATTTACTTTTAAGGAGTCTCTGTTCGAGCTTTTCTGTAAAATATCGACATCAACATCATATGCACGCGAACACAATGGTAGAAGGAGTAGTAACGATTTACTAATGTGTGTTTGGGGAATCCTTAAAGTAATGTTATGCACTTATTAAAACATTTCATCTTTTTTTTGTACTCACTCTATGTTTTGTGTTTTCTGTGTGGCGGCGAGACATACAATGGTCGGTGGGTCGGCTTACTCCAACTGTGGGGGAGGCAGTTTGTGTTGGTGTTTAAATTTTAATGTATTTGATTTATTAAAAGGAATTATGGTTATAAAAATATATTTATCTTTACATTTGAGTTGATTTGTTGGTTAGCTTAAAAAAAGACCCGCTCGCTTACGCTGCATCCGCCCAAACAATGGAATAGTACCCTGGGGGTACTTAGCCCACTACTCTTTGAGCGTGCGACCGTTTGTGGCAACGTGAGGGCCATTAGAATATGAAATGTAGGGCAATTGATGTTTTCCCCTCTTACACACAGGAAGAAGAATACGATGTTTTGTTGGGCGTTTTATTATTCCATTTGTAACACCTTGAAATATTGCTAAGGGACGTCAGTCAGCTGCACGAGATATAGAAGTGAAATATATTGTGGATTTTTCGAATATTTCCTTAAGGTGAATTATTATGTGAGGCAGTATATAGGGGGAAATATATTAATCCTTTCGAGGTACATGCTTAGAAATTGTCTTTTACGTTTCAATGTGTTTTATAAAGATTTTGCTATGTTCTATATAACAGTACAACAATATCAGCTCATTGATTTGGGACTTAATTCTGAGAACTGCGCATGAAAGTAGCCCTAAAAAGAAGCAGTTCTGCATCATTTGTTTTGTTAAGTTACATGCCATAATAATTTAATATCGATTTGAAGTTAGTATCGTATAGGAGAATTTGTCAGGTTTTTTTTTGGAATTTTTTATATTTTTAATATTTTTATAATTAATATATGTAAAATTATAAATATTTTAAATATTTGTAATATTTTTAATAATTTTTGATATATTCAATATTTTTAATATTTCTAATATTTTTAATATTTTTAATATTGTTAATATTTTTAATATTTTAATATTATTAATATTTTAAATATTTTTAATATTGACTTTAGAATTTATCTCAAGCTCAAGACCAGGGGTTTTGAAAGAAGTTAAAAGCAGAATGATATTCTCATAATGCCAGGCAGTCTGTACAGCTGTTTCGGATTCATCCACGAATCCTCATCAGCAGACTTTGGTATAATGATTGCAAAATGTTTATCAAGTCTTATGCACCAGAATCCGAAACAGCTGTACAGACAGAAATTTTGAATGTATATTTGTTTTATTATGAGAATTTTTTTGTATATATGGACCCGCAGTTGATTTGGCTAGGGTTGAATTATTTCAAAAATTTATATCGATTGTCCGATTTTACTTTAACTTAAAATATCTGTTTTTTTTGGCATGAGAAAATTTTGAATGTATGTTTGGAACCAGTTGCCGGTGTTAAGCTTATGATACACTTAATTTTTGGAATGTCTTTAGTCGTTTTTTTTAACATCATAGTTATTCAGAAGTCTATATATATAAAAAAGATGTACATTTTGATGTCACCACTAATTGTGAAAATGGTTGACCCCATTTGTCCCAAAATTTCAGTGAAAGCTGGTGATTGGCTGTAGATGGTCACCCAGACCGCAAAAAGGCTTAAAGAAGAATGACTAACTTTTATAATTGCGTACTTCCAACGGAATTAGAGAGTTTCACAAAGTGGTTTTCCCATTTCGAAGTTTTAGGGGACAAACACGAAAATGGGAACAACTGTTGCTCTCACCCAGACCAAACGGTTAATAGGATTGTTGAGCCCAATGAAGGGATTTTTGGAAATTGGTACTCCTTAGAATAAAAAGGGGCAAAGTACTATCATGGCTCAGACTAAACACCTAAAGCATCAATCACCCAGAACACCAGCGCAGAAAGTTATATGTTAGTCAATCGGCTTAAAAATGTTGTTTTTGAAAATATGCCTATCAATAACGACGACACTGCTGAACCATTTTAGCAATTCTTACAAATATAATCTCTTAGATTTATATGAAGTATAGAATATGTCCGGGAATACCTCGCCCTTTAAATTTAAATATTTCAGAGGCCAAGTAATAAACCAATCGTTGTTAGATTTCAACTGCACTCAACATCTTTTAAAATAATTTGAAGGCAGGACGAAGTCTGCCGGGCCAGCTAGTTTTTAATATTTCTAATATTTTTAATATTTTTAATATTTTTAATATTGTTAATATTTTTAATATTTTTAATATTTTTAATATTTGTACAATTTTTAATATTTTTAATATTTTTAATATTTTTAATATTTTTAATATTTTTAATATTTTTAATATTTTTAATATTTTTAATATTTTTAATATTTTTAATATTTTTAATATTTTTAATATTTTTAATATTTTTAATATTTTTAATATTTTTAATATTTTTAATATTTTTAATATTTTTTAATATTTTTAATATTTTTAATATTTTAAAAAATTTTTAATATTTTTAATATTTTTATTTACTAACTTAGCTGGTACTTCTTTGCAATCCCAGCTGATTAAATACCGCACGCAGAAAAATATTATAAGCGGCTCGATCTTCTGCACTTCTTCTCCAGTAAGTCACAGCAAGTTATGTAAGGTTCTCAGTAACCTTGTCTTTCCAACGGAGTTTTGGTCGCCGTCTTCTGCGCCGTCCATCGAGTTTATTGTCGAAAACTTTTCAAGCTGGAGCATTTTCGTCCATGCGTACAACATGACCTAGCCAACGCAACCGTTGCACCTTAATGCGTTTGACCACGTCAATGTCAGTGTACAGCTCGTACAGCTAATGATTTATACGACGCCGATACTCTCCGTTAACGATGATGGGCCCATATATTTTACGGAGTATTTTTCTTTCGAATACCGCCAGAACCGATTCATCTGCTTGTGTTATAACCCAGGATTCTGATCCTTACATTAAGACAGGTAGAACCAGTATCTGGTATAGCTGGAGTTTTGTTCGTCGAGAGAGGGCTCTGTCATTGAATCGCTTGCTTAGTCCGTTGTAGCATTTATTTGCAAGCAGGATTCTTCTCTGGATTTCTAGGCTGACATTATTTGCTTTGTTGATGGCGGAGCCTAGGTAGACAAAATTATCTACCACCTCGAAATTATAGTTGTCAACGTTCACGCAGTTTCCCAAACGAGTAGATTCTTTGTTCGTTGAAACTAATAACTTCGTTTTGTTCTCGTTTACAGTTAGACCCATTTTCGCTGATTCCTTCTGTATACCTGAGAAGGCTGCAGTCACATCCCGCAGTTTTCGACCGATGATGTCTACGTCATCAGCGTACGCGAGTAGCATGTGGCTTTTGTTGAATATAGCGCCACTCGTGTTTACTGCAGCTTTTCTTATTATCATCTCCATCACAATGTTGAAGAGAGCGCACGATAGGCCGCCGCCTTGTTTTATGCCTCGTCTGGTATAGAATGGCTCCGTAAGGTCCTTGCCAATCTTCACTGAAGACTTCGTGTCAGTCAGCGTCATTCCGCAAAGACGTATCAGCTTCGCTGGAATACCAAACTCAGCCATGGCTTCAAGTAATTTCTGCCGTATCGAGCTATCGAAGGCAGCTTTATAGTCGACAAAAAGATGGTACGTGTCGATCTGTTTCTCTTGGGTCTTCTCCAGGATTTGCCGAAGTGTGAAAATCTGGTCAGTTGTTGATTTTCCAGGTCTAAAACCACACTGATAAGGCCCGATCAGGTTGGATAACACTGGCTTTAGTCTCTCACATAGCACACTCGACAGGAACTTATATGCGATGGGTTAAAGGCTGATCCCGCGGTAGTTGGAGCACACACTTGGATAACCTTTTTCAGCACAGGACATAATACGCTTACATTCCAATCGTCGGGCATGCACTCTTTAAGCCAAACCGTGCGCAGGAGTTGGTGCATGCTCGTTATAAGCTCCTCGCCACCGGACTTGAAGAGCTCTGCGGGCAGACCGCGATATTGCTCTTCATACCTCGGCTTGACTTGGTGGTGGGCAATCTAAGCCGTCGTCGACAATTGCAGTGATAACTTCACGTGCGCAGCACACTCTGCGTATCCGTGACCAGATTTCCATCACTGTCCTTACAGGTGGGGAGGTCATTACCGTATCCATTTGCTCTTACCTTTGGTAACATTTTCGGGCCTCACCTCTATCCCTGTATCGCTCTATATCCTCGTTCTCCCGTTCCTTCATCTGACGTTTTTTTTTCGCCTAAATAGCTGTCTCGCCCGTTTTACTGTCTGCTTGTGCCGTTCCCTAACTGCACGGGTTACAATTGGCTGTAGCGTTGCCCTATTAGCAGCATCCTGTTCCTCAGACGCTATGCGACATTCTTCATGGTACCAGGATTCGTCTGAGCTCCGCTTTTCATATCCTAGCACGGTTGTTGCGGCAGTTGCCATGGAATGCGCCATATGCTGCCACTGTGTATCGGGAACGTCAGAAGTAGAGGCGTTGTGTCGTAAAAGTTGGGAGAGCTGGTTGGAGTAGGCAGTAGCTATATCTGGGGTTTGCAGCTTCGCGATGTCCAGCTTTCTTTGTGTTTGGTTACGTGCGTTTTTCGTTCTGCTCAATCTTGTGCGCACCTTGGCTGCAACCAGGTAATGATTCGAGCCAATATTAGCACCACGGATCACACGCACGTCCATGACACTAGATGCATGCCTGCCGTCAATTACCACATGATCAATTTGATTTTTGATGTTTTGATCGGGGGATAGCCAAGTTGCCTTGTGGATATCTTTGTGCTGGAATCTGGTTCCACTCACTACCATGTTCAATATTTTTAATATTTGGAATGTTTTTAATATTCTAATATTTTTACTATTTTTAATAATTTAAATATTTTAAATATGTGAGTGTATTATGTTGGCATGTTGTGCGCTTCGAGAATGCGTCTTCGCACCGTTGGGAAAAGTTCTCATTAGCTTTGAGATGTTTTCTTCCCCTAAGGTATGTGATGATAGAGGAGAAGGCACAGCAAAGCGCGCTGACGAGACATTGTGGTTAATGTCGAAATGACGTCATACGCCTAACCTGCAGTCAACATAATACATTTCACAAACTCGTGAACAAAAACCTATTGGCAATAATAAAAATTGCCAATAGAACTGATCTCAAACCGAACTATGACAATATCATATTTTAAATATCTTTAATATTTTTAATATTTTTTTAATATTTTTAATATTTTTAATATTTTTAGTATTTTCAATATTTTTTAATTTGTTTCAGATAAATCGGACTAGTGGTTCTCGAGTTATGTCAAACAGAAGAGCCTAAAACGTGACAAATTTCCCTATACGGTACTTATTAACTGCAAATCGATATTAAATTATTATGGCGTTACATGCCAAACATAACAAAACGAATGATGCAGAACTTCTTCTTTTTGTGACTACTTTCACGTGCAGTTATCACAATAGAATCCCAAAATCATGTGTAAATCATGTAAAACATATTACCGTGATTGCTGTCAATGGTATTAGGTATGACTATAATTTGCCAAGAACCCCTAATTTATAATAATCTTGCGAAAGCTCAGATGACGGTCTTTGTTTTAAAAACTCCAATTTAATTATTCTTTATTTCCATAATTTTCTTCACTCACCCATCCTACTGATGTACAAATAGTCCCTCCTATCAATAATTATACATAAACTCATGTACAGCGTGAAACCAATTTAACTATGTATTAAAACGCCTGCAAATGCTTTCACTTTCGCATTTCGCCTAAATGTCTAATAAACATTCCTACACGGATATGGATGTGTCAACAACAACAGCAATAACAACAACACCCAAATAAATTCACACACATTATGAAATTACACAAATCTCTGGTATTAGTACAATGTGTAAATATACAAGTGTGTGTGTGTATGTGCGGGTGTGGTTGTGTGTGTTTTCACGAGAATGTCTGTCATAGCCTCTGTGACACAAACCGGAACAATTTAATATTCAATAAAGTAAACAAATAAAAATAATAAACCCTTAATGTACTTTATAATGTAATGTTAAAGCATAACAAAAACAACAAAGTACAAACAGATAAACATGATCCTAATACTCATGCCATCAATTCACTCACTCATTTATTTATTCTCTACGCCAATACAATTTAAGCAAACAACTTATCCATAGATACGGGTATCCTTTGTATAATGTAGTGTGTGTGCGTGTGTGTGTCTGATTGTTTTTGTGTGCGATTAAGTAGCAGCAGCGCTCAGTGTTCACTTACATTTATGTGAATTGACTTTGGTAAATATTTTAACATTATGAAAACAATTACAAACATAAGCGGACTCATCCATTCATTTGAAGAAAGGGAGACACTCGCACACACACACACACACACTCGAACACGCCCATTTATATGTGTGAGCATTAATAAACAGTGTAGGAAGTGTATCCAAATGCCAGTAAGGGCGTGCAGAAATGAGCTTAGTTATGGAAAATCATAATATCTGCAGAAATTATTGTAATATTTTAGAAATGGTTGTGCATTTACATAGATTACATATAAAGATGCTTTCAGTGCGAGCTGAGTACATAGGGTTTACATTAGCTGGACCACATTTAAGAATATAAAATGCATTAACATAATATTAGTAAGGAAAATAAGAAAGTGAATTTTATTAAAAAAAAAATTAAGGATCTCTATTGTGGGTCAGGCTTTAAAAAAAAAACTAAATATGGAAATCAATTTTGGAAAAAATATAAAATTGGCAAAGTTTTCTTCTACAAAAATTATTGTTATTTTCATAATGCCAGGCAGCTATTAGCGATGGTGCCCGGACATAACCCCCACGGACATAATCCGCCACGCTCTGCGGACATAACCCCCAATTTGCATTTGGGATTATGTCCGCGGGGCATAACGGACATAAGCCCCAACAAATATAACGGACATAACACCCAAACTAATTTTGCGACTAAAAGTAATGAAAAAGGTTTATGAAGTTGATGAAAGAAGAGTGACTTTTTAAGTAACTAACAAACTACGACGTATGCGGCGGGGGGCGTGCATTCGTCTCTTGCTGCAGAGAGACAGATTAAGTACGCAACTAGACTAACTACGGCCGCATTCGTCTCGCGCTGGAGAGAGAGAAAAAGAGTAGCAAGGCTAATTACACAGCGAGACTAACTATGGCGTATGCGGTGGGGGGCGTGCCCCCCACCGCATTCGTCTCGCGCTGCAGTGAGACAGATTAAGTATGCAACGAGACTAACTACGTGGGCGTGCCCCCCACCGCATTCGTCCCTCGCTACAATAGCAATATTTAAAATCGTTCACTTCATATGTTGAAATACTAAAAACAACAACAAATTCGGTCATAATCCCCAATGAAATTGGGGGTTATGTCCGACATGTTGCCCTGACATAAGCCCCAAAATCGTTTTGGGGATTATGTCCGTGTGGGGTTATGTCACGGCACCATTAGCGATATAGCCACAGCCAACCGAAGAGCCACCGAAGAAAGTGAAACAGCAAATCTGGGTGAGAAATTCCAAGACAGGGTGAAGATACTGGTATAGCATAAAAAAAAATTATTTATTTAAGCCTTAGCTACGATTCAGCTGAAAAATAAAATGATAAATCATAGTCAAAAAGGCCATTAAAAATTATTTAAATAAATACCATTTCGCGGTTGTCAAAAAAGTTCACCCACAAAACGCTGTAAAATCGGAAATCAGATTTTTTAAATATATATCCAAAGCAAATATTTTTTTATATCTGTATATCAAACTGTTTCGAATCTGTATTTAGATAATGCGGTAGTAAGGGGAAAGAATCGGCTGTTTTATTTAAAAAAAATATATGAAAGTCATACAATTATGAGAAAATTTTGCATTTTTTATAATTATAATTTTATAATTTATTTATAATATAATTTTATTTTTGAAACATGTTATTTTTTTTTTAAAAAAAATTTAAATTTTCGTATGAAATATTTAATAAAAATTGCTGAAGCTTTATTCTTACATTCTTATAAATATGGGTTTATGAAATGAGTTTTGTTTCGGCAGCTAATTTTTCAGTTTGTAATACTCATGGTAAAAAGGAGGAATATATTTAAACGCTTTTAAGATTCAAAAACCCGGTTCCAAAACTCGGGTTTATGACCTGGTTTTATACCCATAGGCGACTGTCCCCGCTCTTTATGTACATAACATTTTTCAAAGTACCAGAATTATTTAAAGTTTAAATTTTAATTTAGGTTTCAAGTCACCACTTTGCACTGTCACTGAATATGGCCTGACTTAGACCATTCTCAAACGAACAATGAAGACAATACTGTTATGCATAAACCGTATAATGCATATCTAACGGTATATTTTCTTAAAATTCTAAATACCGACTCCTGAAAATTTAAGAACTAGTCAAAGTAAAGCAAAATATATGATTATCTTAGTTTTTTATATCTTGGCTTAGACCATTGTCATTCTAACTGGCACATATATACTGGGTGGACAAAAAAGTTGTTTTTACTTTTCAAATGATAATAACTACAACAATTAGATAAATAAGACTAAAACTTGTTATTTATTACACCCTGCTACAATTTTCAATTATTTTCTTCACACTTGATGATGACTATATATACGTAAAACTAGAGACCTTATGTAGTAAAACTACGTTCTCAGTTTATCGCCAGAACGTCAGGATTTTTTTTTAAAGGACTTCAAAAGACACTTTCAAAAAATTAAATCAAATATTTCGACGAACCATATGATAACGATATGGGTATCAAATGAAAGGTAAGAATCTCAGCAATGCAAACAAATAACAGAGTTTAATGGATTTGGACCAAAAATTTCAAAAAAGATTCATTTTCTATAAATCCATCTTGACTTTTTTCCCCCAATTTGGGAAATTTCAGTGATGAGCATGGTCAGCGCTTTCATCAAGAAATCGCGACGATTGAAAATCGATTTAGAGGAAAAAGTGAATGCCACATGATGGCAGAATATTGTTGACAATATGTCGTGACACAGACGATCAGCATAAGCGGCAAAGTCAACGCTTACATTTAATTAATGTTTATCCAGTTTTTTTTTTATAAATATATAATATTTTGAAACAGGATTAATATTTTTTTCTTTTTTACTAAACTATTAAAGTTAGATTAATAAAATGTACATATAACTTATTCCACATATATTTTTTCAGAAAAAAAATTTTTAAATGATATTAAGCTTTAAAACTTTAAAGTGACATTTTTGAATTTTTTGGTCCAGATCCATTAAAATCTGTTATTTGTTTGCATTGCTGAGATTCTTAACATTCCACAGTGGTTCCTTTTTGGTTTTTTTTGGAATTAATTCTATAACTTTTGAACGGATAATGCTATCTTGTTGAAATTTAAAATAGTTAAAGCTGAATATTCGGCTCCCGAGGTGGTGTGGGGGCCACTGCGTGGCCCTCCAAAGTTGGTCACCTCGGGTGTTTCAAAATTTCAAATGCTTGAGAAATGTGCATTTATGAACCGATTTAAATGATTTTTTGCATTTAGATAGTGCTTCAGAAAACCTTCAAAAAACATGCTTACGTGCACATGTTATCTCATTTAGGTCAAGAGATATTTGAGAAAATAAAAAAAATTGTGTCATTTTTGGACGAGGTTGATTTAGTATTTTTAAGGGTGTGAGCTCAGTTTTTCCTTGATTTTAAAGATATTTATATCGTTAGTTAGCTTATAAAATTCTGAATGAAATTGCTGAAAAAATAATTCAAATATTTTGTTCCAAGTAAAAGTTATAAGCATCGCAAGTAAAAGTTTCCAAAAAAAGGCATATTTTTACTGTTTTTTTTGCAAAAAGGCGACTACATTCTTTCGTTTGTAAAAAAAATATTTCTTCCGGGAAGTGGCAATTTCTTTATTATTCCTCATAGAAATGTTGATGCAGATGCATTTAATGCTAAATTTGAATCAGTTCAGCAAAATGGTTCCCCGGCAAGGGAAGTCAAAAATACCCCATTTTTGAAAAAAAAAAATTTTTGTTTTTAAAAATTCTCAAATCGCAAAGCGCCAACGAGAAAGCTCATTATATATTTTTTTGACCACATATGTGGACTAGTTAACCGTAACGTATTTCAACATCCCTGCCATAAACAAAGACAGTGTGGCCATTTTAGTAAAAAATTCGGAATTTTGGAACATATTTTCCCCGTTTTGGGAATTTGGGTAGTTTGTTGTAAGATATGGCAACATATTGTTATTCGTTTTTTTAAGGACAATTTTATGTACATTATTCCAAAATTTCGTTAAGATATTTCAGTCCGTTTGGATTTTACGCTATTTTTCATATAAGATATTATTTCTCCAAAAAATACGTTTTGACCAAATTTTATATTTGACTCAGAATTATGTCCAAAATAAAATGTGCTTTTAATTAATTTTTGTAAATTATTAAACTTTATGTAATTCCCTTTCCATTGATATGCAATACTTGTATGTCAAGAGTCTATTTATTCTTTATAATTATAATCAAACTTCACTACCTCCGTAATAAAAGTATATATCGTGAAACACACATATATATGGGGGCTATATCTAAATCTGAACCGATATGCTTAGTTTTGTTACCACATCATAATAGTGTAAAAAAACTAAGATGTGCAAAGTTTTGTTAACACCAGAACAAAAATGTGGTTTTTGGCTACAATAATGTATAAAAGGTTATGCTAATTTGTATGGGAGGTACCAGAAGGGGCGGGGCAAGCGGACCCATTATTTCAGTATATACTACACGCTGTCAAATAATAATACCATCCAAATTTTAGCTTCGTAGAGCCCTCCATCAGGAAGTTAGTGACAATATAGTAGTTTTAGTGAAATAGGTAATTTTGTATGGGAGGTACTTGAGGGGGCGTGGCTATTTCGCCCATTTTCCAACCAACATCGCGACTAGTGAATTTTATGCCACTGGTAAATTTCTATTGAAATTCATTAAGAACTACTCCATTTATCGTCGTAACCATTTACCCAGCCGGCCAGACGGACATAGCTTTATTGGGTTAAGAAGCCCCGAAACTTATTTTTTCTGAAGGAATCTAGGGTCTCAGTTATATACACTGATGGGCTTAACTTCTTCCCGTATAAAATTATATATTCTCTCTTCGATGTTACTGATATAATACAAATTTTGTTCAAAAGTTGTTAAAAATGGTAATAATAACACACAAAAGCAGCAAAAACATATGAATATTGCATTAAAAATCAAATATATAACTTTAAAAATAATTTTGCTGGATATGTTTATGCAATAGGAGACATTTTTCGTACACATGAGACTAAAAAATTATAATGGAGTCGTTACTTATAAATAAATCTTGCAAGCCCATAGACTCTTTAATTAAGTTATTTATGATTTATAAATCCCTATACACAGGAATGAGAGACAAATTACGAAAAATTTCTCTTACTGCATAAACATATCCAGCAAAATTATTTTTAAAGTTATATATTTGATTTTTAATGCAATATTCATATGTTTTTGCTGCTTTTGTGTGTTATTATTACCATTTTTAACAAATTTTGAACAAAATTTGTATTATCTCAGTAACATCGAAGAGAGAATATATAATTTTATACGGGAAGAAGTTAAGCCCATCAGTGTATATAACTGAGACCCTAGATTCCTTCAGAAAAAATAAGTTTCGGGGCTTCTTAACCCAATAAAGCTATGTCCGTCTGGCCGGCTGGGTAAATGGTTACGACGATAAATGGAGTAGTTCTTAATGAATTTCAATAGAAATTTACCAGTGGCATAAAATTCACTAGTCGCGATGTTGGTTGGAAAATGGGCGAAATAGCCACGCCCCCTCAAGTACCTCCCATACAAAATTACCTATTTCACTAAAACTACTATATTGTCACTAACTTCCTGATGGAGGGCTCTACGAAGATAAAATTTGGATGGTATTATTATTTGACAGCGTGTAGTATATACTGAAATAATGGGTCCGCTTGCCCCGCCCCTTCTGGTACCTCCCATACAAATTAGCATAACCTTTTATACATTATTGTAGCCAAAAACCACATTTTTGTTCTGGTGTTAACAAAACTTTGCACATCTTAGTTTTTTTACACTATTATGATGTGGTAACAAAACTAAGCATATCGGTTCAGATTTAGATATAGCCCCCATATATATGTGTGTTTCACGATATATACTTTTATTACGGAGGTAGTGAAGTTTGATTATAATTATAAAGAATAAATAGACTCTTGACATACAAGTATTGCATATCAATGGAAAGGGAATTACATAAAGTTTAATAATTTACAAAAATTAATTAAAAGCACATTTTATTTTGGACATAATTCTGAGTCAAATATAAAATTTGGTCAAAACGTATTTTTTGGAGAAATAATATCTTATATGAAAAATTGCGTAAAATCCAAACGGACTGAAATATCTTAACGAAATTTTGGAATAATGTACATAAAATTGTCCTTAAAAAAACGAATAACAATATGTTGCCATATCTTACAACAAACTACCCAAATTCCCAAAACGGGGAAAATATGTTCCAAAATTCCGAATTTTTTACTAAAATGGCCACACTGTCTTTGTTTATGGCAGGGATGTTGAAATACGTTACGGTTAACTAGTCCATATATGTGGTCAAAAAAATATATAACGAGCTTTCTCGTTGGCGCTTTGCGATTTGAGAATTTTTAAAAACAAAAATTTTTTTTTTTCAAAAATGGGGTATTTTTGACTTCCCTTGCCGGGGAACCATTTTGCTGAACTGATTCAAATTTAGCATTAAATGCATCTGCATCACATTTCTATGAGGAATAATAAAGAAATTGCCACTTCCCGGAAGAAATATTTTTTTTACAAACGAAAGAATGTAGTCGCCTTTTTGCAAAAAAACAGTAAAAATATGCCTTTTTTTTGGAAACTTTTACTTGCGATGCTTATAACTTTTTATTGGAACAAAATATTTGAATTATTTTTTCAGCAATTTCATTCAGAATTTTATAAGCTAACTAACGATATAAATATCTTTAAAATCAAGGAAAAACTGAGCTCACACCCTTAAAAATACTAAATCAACCTCGTCCAAAAATGACACAATTTTTTTTATTTTCTCAAATATCTCTTGACCTAAATGAGATAACATGTGCACGTAAGCATGTTTTTTGAAGGTTTTCTGAAGCACTATCTAAATGCAAAAAATCTTTTAAATCGGTTCATAAATGCACATTCCTCAAGCATTTGAAATTTTGAAACACCCGAGGTGACCAACTTTGGAGAGCCACGCAGTGGCCCCCACACCACCTCGGGAGCCGAATATTTCCAAATCATCTCGAAAACACCTCAGCTTTAACTATTTTAAATTTCATCAAGATAGCATTATCCGTTCAAAAGTTACAGAATTAATTCCAAAAAAAACCAAAAAGGAACCACTGAGCATTCATTTGATACCCATATTATTATCATATGGTTCGTGGAAATATTTGATTTAATTTTTTGAAAGTGGTGTATCCTTTGAAACTTTGAAGTCCTTTAAAAAAAAATCCTGACGTTCTGGCGATAAACTGAGAACGCAGTTTCAGTACATATGGTCCCTAGTTTCACGTATATATGGTCTTCATCTAGTGTGAATACCACTGTTGCATGGTGTTATGAAAGAACACAAAGAGCGTTTTAGAGGGTTTTTAAAACTTTTAAAAGTTAGATGATGTAATGAATATGTGATACACAGCTGCGACTTTGGGCAACTTTTCAATGACGACTTGACATTTCTGCACATTTCTATTTTGTTTGCGAATACGTTTCTTTAATATTTCTCAAGAGACACTGGATTACTTTGCAAAAAGTCCTCTTTTGCACCAGAAAGTACTATTTATGTACCAAATTAAACTTTTAATGTACTTTTATTATACCAGAAAGTACTATCCGAGTGCCAAAAAGTACTTTTAATGTACCTAAATGTACTATTAATGATTCAAAAAGTACTTTTTTTGTAACAGTTCTTTTAAGTGTAATCAAGTAATTTTATTGTATAAAAAGTACTTTTATAGTACCAGAAAGTACATTTCATTTAGTTTTACTGTACCATAAAATACTTTTATTACACCAGAAAGTACTTTTAACTACCGAAACGTACTTTTGTTTTGCGAAAAACTACATGATTTAAATACTTTTATTGTGCCACAAAGCTTCTTCACTACACCAAAAAGTACTTTTATTGTTTAAACATGTACTTTTATCATACCAAACAAATACATTTATTGTGCCGAAAAGTACTTTTGTTGTACTTAAATGTAAGTAATTCTATTGTAAAAAAGTTATATTATAGTACCAGAAAGTACATTTATTTACTTACTTTAATTGTACCACTAAGTTCTTTTATTGCACCGAAAAGTACTTTTATTATCCCAGAAAGTACTACTCGTGTACCAAAAAGTACTGAAAAGTACTTTTATTGAACCAAAAAGTAATTTTTTTGTTACAGTTTTTTTAAGTGTAATAAAGTAATTTTATTGTATAAAAAGTACTTTTGTAGTACCAGAAAGTGTATTTCATTTAGTTTTACTGTACCATTAAGTACTTTTATTACACCAGAGGCATTTTCACTGCACCAAAAAGTACTTTTATTGTTCAAACATGTACTTTCATCATACCAAAAAAATACATTAATTTTGCCGAAAAGTACTTTTGTTGTACTTAAATGTACGTTTCTTTGTTACAAATTACTTTTGTTTTAATAAAAAGTACTGAAGTTAAAGTACTTGTACCAATTGTAACAAAAATAACTTTTCTGGAACTAATGGTGCCGTGCAATAAAGCCATAGGTAATAAAGCCATATGGCCTTATTTCCCAATTGATTGGGCGTGCCCCCCACCGCATTTGTCTCTCGCTGCAATGTGTTCTCTATAAACCACCTAGTTTATTGACTTATGGACAGAAACTGAGATAGAGAGAGTAGCTAGTACCACACCTTCTGAGGTAATAAAGCAATATGGCCTTATTTCCCGATTGAATGCATTATTTCACCTTTAGACATTTTCTGAATAAAACGTATAAGTGTATTTGTTTTGCACCCACCGCATGCATCGTAGTCAGTCTAGCTGCATAGCCAGCCTAATAAGTCGATAAAGAAAGTGGTGTACTAGAGAACATATTGCAGTTCAAGAGGAATGCGGTGCGGCACGCATACGCAGTAGTTATTTTCATTGCGTACTTGGTCTCCCAAATCTCTCTCTTTGTCTTCAACACATTGCAGTACAAGACGAATGGAGTGGGGGGCACGCACACCCCCCAACCCCTTTCACATTTTGGCAGTAAACATCCATAATAATAAGTTGCTTTTTTCACTGCTGTGGCATTATATCCACTTTGATGGGACATTTAACTATGATATAGGGGAATTTATCACGTTTTAGGCTCTTTTGTTATATTGTAATATTCCACGTAAATCATACGCCACGAAGTACAACAGAGTTATTGTTACTGCTACAAAATAAACCCAGTTCAAAATCGTTTGATGAATGGGAAAGTGAAACTGTTGCTTATGTAGGGAAACGTTATATGAACAGATTAAAGGAATTGTAATTTTTAATTTTTTTAAATTTGTTTGAGCAAAATCGGACTTGTGGTTCTCGAGTTGTGTCAAAAAAAAAAGATCACCAAAGGTGACAATTTCCCATATATGCATAACGTTGGTGTTGTAAATAACCGTTGTTCTGAAAGCTGTAAAATTAGCCAAAATTAAGTAACATTCAAAAATGTTGCTATAGTTACTACACCCGTAACGCTACAGTTTTCTAATTATGTTCTGGAAAAACTCACTCTTCCGTTAAATAAAACATGAAGTTCAAATGATAACACTTTTTTTATTTCAAACAAAAATTATACAAAATTACATTTATTTCTACACAGCACCCTTCTCCACGACTGGCACACTACACAAACCAGTCAATTTTAATAAAAACCCAGTTAATACATATAACAACTTTGTCGTGTAAATAACACGATATGAAATCTATATGTATATGTATGCATGCATGCGTGTCTTTATATTTATAAAGTATCAAAAACTCATTTAATGGTATTTTTACTCTTTTCCGTGCTCTTTACTTCCGTCTCCGTTTGATTTGCCGGGTAATGATAGCACCAAATCGACAACAACTAAACGAATAAGTAATGAAAGACATGGCAGATACAAATAGATAATGACGGCAACAAATAAATGTACAGTAGTCAAACACACATACACAGTTTATATCCTTATATCTTTGTGTGTGTGGCTGTGTGTGTGTGCAATGAATATATCTGTTTGATTTGTTGATGATGATATGAAACAGAGCAAAAATTAGCGCTTATCGTGTTCATTTATATAAAATTGCTGAGTAATACTTAGTTCGCGCAACATAAACACGGACGTCAAACAATGGGTGGCAAATGTTGGACGGTCGTAGTTGAAGTTGTTATATTAAGTTAAAAGACGGACCGAACAGACTTTTGATGGACACCGTGGTTTTTGGGTACTCGGTCGATAATGGTCGATAATTCAATGAAATGTCAATGATATTAATGTTAAATTTAAAACTACTTTATGGCACAGCTGGCAAAATATAGGCAAACATATGTTTGATTCCTACAGGCAGGAGAAGTGGTTACATATACAAATTATAGTTTGTCAAGAAAAAAACAAATAGATCCCAAATGTATCTTTATAAATTACACAGGAAAGACATGACCAGACTCGACGTTTTTATTCTAATTCGGACTTAAGGGATCGAACAGCAACATTAGTTTTTTGAATTACAATGACAATTTCATACAATTTTTTTTACAGTGGATTTATTATTGATATTTTATTTTTGACTAACACTTAACTCTTAACCCTATTTTGATTTAGAAAATCAGTGAAAAAACAAAAGAATTTGTAAAGTACTTTTTAGTACACATCAAACAGATATATTCATTGTTGCACATTTAAAAATATTTGTGATACAATAAAGGTACTTTTGTCACAAAAAAAAATACTTTTTAGTACATTTATTGTACATTTTAATAGAAAACCTAAATTTTAACATAGTACTTTTAGGTGCAACAACAGTATTTTATGGTACTTGCGAAGTACTTTTGACTCAATAAAAGTACTTTTTGTACTTTCTTTCTTTCTTAATTAATTTCAATCCCAGTGGGGAGTACTTTCTGGCACAGTTTAATTACTTTGTGGTACAATAAATTTACATTTTTCTTTTTGGTAGAATAAAATCGATTCCTTTTCCTTTGTGACACTGTCCAAGCAGCTAACTACTTCCGGTCTTAGACCAAGTATTCCCTGGGCAATGACTTTAAAGCAACCGCTTTGAAGTTAGCTAGAGTTAGAAGGCGAAATGTTGAGTAACCTAATCGGCATGCTACCACCGATGCGTCTTAGGAATTAGGTAACAGAAGTTACTGAAACTCATCACAGGCTCTCTTAGTGGCTTTGGCAGCCCAAGAAACTAAGATCGGAAGCGGTGGCCTAATAAGCCACTCTCCTTGAACAAAAATTTATTATGAAAACACGAAGAAATCGAAAAACAAGAACCCCCCCAAATGTTGACGACCCCCGCAAACGATATAAGGACCATGATTTAAGGATATGCACCTGGAATGTCCGAACTCTATACAGAGATGGTGCCTCTATCCAACTGGCGGATGTCCTCGACAAATACAAGGCTGACATCACCGCCATACAGGAAATGAGATGGACGGGACAGGGATGCACACGACGGAAGAACTGTGACATCTTTTACAGCTGCCATGCAGAAAGACACGAATTTGGATGTGGTTTCATAGTCGGCAAGAGACTTCGACACCTGGTCTCGCGGTTTAACCCTGTAAATGACCGTATAGCCACCATTCGCATCCGGGCAAAATATTTTAACATTACGCTGATTTGTGTACACGCCCCGACGGAAGACAAAGACGATGACATCAAAGATGCATTCTATGAGCGCCTGGAGAATATATATGACCGCTGCCCTGCACATGGCATTAAAATTGATTTTATTTTAATGCTAAAATAGGAAGGGAAGATGCTCTTGGTTCAGCAGTCGGAAAAGTCAGTCTACACAACAACACCTCCGATAACGGATTCAGACTGGAAAGTTTCGCGTCGGCAAGAAACATGGTTGTGAGTAGAACCAGATTCCCGCATAAAGATATCCACAAGACAACCTGGATATCTCCCGATCAACATACAAGAAATCAGATTGATCACGTGGTAATTGATGGAAGGCATGTCTCAAGCGTTATGGAAGTGCGTGTGATGCGCGGTGCAAATATCGACTCGGATCACAACCTAGTTGCAGCCAAGGTACGCACACGATTAAGTAGAGCTAAAAACACTCTTAATCAAACGCAAAGGAAGCTAGACATCACAAAGCTGCAGACCACTGAGATAGCCAATGCCTACTCCAACAAACTCTCTCAATTACTCCATACAAATCCCCCTAGTTCTGATGTTCCCGACATGCAGTGGCAGCATATTGCGAATTCTATGACCACTGCCGCAACAACCGTACTGGGTTATGAAAAACCACGCTCAGACAAGCCCTGGTACGATGACGAATGTCGCGAAATGTCTGAGGAAATGGATGCTGCATACAAGGCAAAACTGCAGCCAATGGCGACGCGTGCGGTGACGGAGCGTTATAAAGAGAAAAGGAGGGAGATGAAAGGCCTGTTCAGACGGAAAAAGCGTATGTGAAAGAAAAGAGAGAGCCAGGATATCGAAAACTACAGGGATAGAGGTCAGGCCCGAATGTTCTACCAAAAGGTAAAAAGTAAAGGTTTTGGAACAGGGATCCCGACCTGTAAGGACAGAGACGGAAATCTGGTCACGGACACTCAGAGTGTGCTGCAAATATGGAGGGAACACTTTCAATCTCTTCTCGTTCCCGAAGGCAGCATAAGTGGCGAAATCGCACCAATCATCGACGATGGAGTAGATTGTCCACCACCGAGCCAAAACGAGATCAGCACGGCAATCGCCCGGCTTAAAAATAATAAAGCTGCGGGAGCCGATGGACTGCCGGCAGAGCTTTTTAAAGCCGGCGGCGATGACCTGGTAACATGCATGCACCAGCTCATAAACACGATTTGGCTCAGGGAATGCATGCCCGATGATTGGAATCTGAGTGTCCTATGTCCCGTGCTTAAGAAAGGCGATCCTAGTGTGTGTACCAACTATCGCCGGATTAGCATTTTACCCATCGCATATAAGGTCCTGTCTAGTGTGTTATGTGAAAGACTAAAGCCCCTCCTGGCGAACCTGATTGGACCTTATCAGTGTGGCTTTAGACCTGGTAAATCCACCACCGACCAGATATTCACGCTACGACAAATCCTGGAGAAGACCCAAGAAATGCAGATCGATACCTACCATCTGTTCATCGATTACAAAGCTGCATTTGACAGTCCGATACGACAGAAATTGCTGGATGCTATGGCTGAGTTTGGTATCCCCGCAAAACTAATTCGACTCTGCGGGATGACACTGACTGACACGAAGTCTTCAGTGAAAATTGGCAAAAATCTGCCAGAGCCATTTTCTACCAAGCGAGGCTTTAGACAAGGCGATAGTCTGTCCTGCGATCTCTTTAACATCGTAATGGAGATGATCATGCGGAAAGCAGCAGTAAACAGGAATGGCACCATATTTAACAAAAGCCACATGTTGTTCGCATATGCTGATGATATCGATATTATTGGACGTGGATTGCGAGATGTTACTGCGGCTTTCTCGAGCATTGAAAAGCAGTCGGCTGAAGTGGGTCTGGTGATAAACGAGGACAAAACCAAGTTATTTGTTTCAACGAACAAAGAGTCCACTCGTCTGAGACGCTGCGTGAACATTGACAACTATAATTTTGAAGTGGTAGATGATTTTGTCCACCTTGGCTCCGCCATAAACAAAAATAATAATGTCAGCCTCGAAATCAAAAGACGAGTATTGATCGCAAACCGCTGCTACTATGCGCTAAGCAAGCGATTTAACGACAAAGCGCTCTCTCGAAAAACAAAGATCCAGCTCTACCAGACTCTGATCCTACCTGTCTTGCTCTACAGCGCAGAATCGTGGGTAATGACACAAGCGGATCAATCTATTCTGAGAGTCTTTGAGAGAAAAATACTCCGCAAAATATTTGGACCCATCATCGTGAACGGCGAGTACCGTCATCGAATGAATCATGAGCTGTACAACGAAATCGACGAGGTCAAGCGCGTTCAAATAGACTGAATGCGCTGGCTTGGACACGTTGTACGAATGGACGATAACGCTCCGGCTCGAAAAGTCTTCGGCAATAAACTCTACGAACTATCTACGGAGCGCAAAAGACCGAAGCGCTTGGAATGGTTTTCTACGTGCGGCTACTGATAGATGAATTTCTGTTGTTGCTGCCAGTAAAGAAGAAGAAGAATAAAATTATTTTATGATACAACTTTTGGTGCCATAAATGTACTTTTTGGCACAATAGAAGTACTTTGTGGTGCAATTAAAGTATTTTGTGATATAATTAAAGTATTTTTTGGTACAAAAAATTACATTTAGGTGTAATGCATGGACTTTTGTATAATAAAATACTCTGTGGTACAATAGAAGCACATTTTGGCACAATAAAAATACTTTTTGGTACTACAAAACTACATATCAGTGTAATGTATGCACTTTTTGTTACAATAAATTTACTTTTTGGTAAATCAAAAGTATTTTTTGGTATAACGAGTGTAATAAAAGTACTTTCTAATACAACAAAAAACCATTTTGGTAAAACAACAGTACGTTTTTGGTACAATGAAAGTACTTTATGGTACAGAAAAGTGCTTTTAGATAGAAAAATTTAACTTCGACAATGAAAATACTATTTGAGATACCAAAAATGTTTTTTGTAGAACAAAAAAGTACTTTTTGGTATAATAAAAGTACCTTTCGCGAATTTAAAAGTACCTTCTGATACAACAAAAGTACTTATTGGTACAATAAAAGTACTTTTTAATAAAATAAAAGCACAATCTGGTACAATCAAAATGTGCTGTGGTACAATAAATGTACTTTTTAGTTCCTTTGTGGTAAAATAAATTTACTTTTAAGTACAATAAAAGTACCTTCGGGTGCCATACATTTACATTTTGGTACAATAAATGTACTTTTTGGTACAATAACAGTACTTTTTAGAGTAATTAATTTACTATTTCGTACAATAAAAATAGTTTTGGGTACAACTGAAACACAATTTGGAACAACAAATGTACTTTAATGTACATCTAAAGTAAAAGTACTTTTTGCTACAGGAAAGGTATAAATGTACATTTTTAAGCATTATAAGTAGTTTCTACTACAACTAAAGTTCTTTTATATTTCAGTTTTTATTCGACCTGTTTTTCTTTAATATTCTTGAAATAATTAGTCGAGCTCAAGGTCTTTTATTTTTAATATTTATTTCGATATTTCGCTATCCGTCGGATAGCATCTTCAGGAATCTTTAAACAATAAGAAATACAAATTGTTTTGGTCTTTATTTATGTTCACATCACAACATTAAACAAAACTTACGAGTAACAATTATAAAAAGGTCATTTACATACAAATTTAAAAATTGCACTAACGTTAACATCTATTGTTTTTACAGATGATGTGTCTGTAGTTTAATGCTAAGTTCTCAATATCCGATTTGTAGTTCATTCTTCTCTCTTTCGGTATATTGATTACACAGTGCAACAGTGAAAAAAATACAAGAACGTGACAGTATTGGTTCGATTCTACTATCGAAGGGTAATAAAACCCTATACTCAGTTTGGCTAGATTGGTGACCAATTTTTTTTTATGGACTCCTAAAGGTTCTCAAAATCAGTGAGCCCCTCGAAAAAATGTGTCATCAGTTTTTGTCCAACAGCTTACTCCCACTTCGTGATAGCACTAAACTATATTCGGCAATAATGTAGCTGTCTCTTCTTTCTAAATCCTTTGAGAAAATTAAAATCGGTTGATATTCAACCACGTTACTGGCTTATATGTGCGTAAAGCTACGAAAAATCGGTATCATAGTGGACTTTATGAGCTATTTAGGTTGCCTAGACACGTTCAGATTGTATCGATATGTTCACGAAAGTTGTTCAACTTTACCATGGCTACAATTATGGCGAACATTGTTAGTGAAAAATTTGGACTCCCTCAAAGTTATGCCCAAAAAAGTGAAAAAATAATAATTATTTCTTCAATTTGTTTTGAAAAAGTGCAGGAATAACCAACCTTTTTGACATAATTTGTTAATAAAGTTAGTGCGCAAAACTCCCAGCTACATTATTGCCGAATATAGTTTAGTGCTATCACGAAGTGGGAGTAAGCTGTTGGACAAAAACTGATGACACCTTTTTTCGAGGGGCTCACTGATTTTGAGAATCTTTAGGGGTCCATAAAAAAAAATTGGTCACCAATCTTGCCAAACTGAGTATAGGGTTTTATTACCCTTCGATAGTAGAATCGAACCTATACTATCCCGTTTTTGTATTTTACAAAAAGTCGTCATTTGTTGCATAGTGTTATGTGGAACATTTCAAGCATAAATCTTTTGCTGTAATGCTGTTCCGTATCCAAAATGTTAACATTTTCTAAATCCGGTATATGTCCTCTCTCCGCACAGTGGGTAGCAAGTGCGGTTTTTTGGGTTGCGGATTTGACCCTACTTTTAATTAAAGTAAAAGTTAAAAAAAAAGTAAAAAAAAAAGTTAAATTTACTTTGTGTTATAATAAATTAACTTTTTTGGTACAATGAATGTTCTATGCAGTAGAATAAAATAACTTTTGGTACAATAAAAGTATTTTGCGGTACTATGCAATAGTATAAAGGGAAGACTTATGATTTTTGATACTTGTAACAAAGTGACCCAGAACAATTATAAGTATCACTGTACTCTATGGACTCCAGTCTATCAGAAATGCTACATGAGAACCCCTGTATATTGTGTGTGTAGCACAGTGTAATTGTAAAAAAATACAAAAAAGTGTAATACAAAAAAAATTCAAAAGTCCAATAAAGCTTTTTTCCCCACTGTGCGGCAGTCCATTGGCTCCCGCATCTTTATTGTTTTTAGTCATGTTACTGCCATACTGACCTAGTTTTGGTTCAGTTGTGGACAATCTACTCCATCGACTATGTTGGGTGTAATGTCGACAGGTGTACTGCATCTCGGGAACAGGCAATTTGAATGCACGATCAGTGTCCTTGTCCAGATTCTAAACTCTGTGAGGAAGCCTGTTCGGCACCCCTTACTTAGTATAGTTTGATACAATTTTTCTTTTTTTCGAAACTTTCCCAATTTTGTAATCCATAAAGACTTTTTTGATCTGAAGAGGCATTTCGTACACCCACACCATTGGCTGCAGTGTTGCCTTGCATACAACATCCTTTTCCTCAGACAATACACTACATTCATCATCTTACCAGGACTTAGCTGAGCGTGAGTTTTCAGACCCAAGTACAGTCGTTGCAGCAGGGAACATCTTAATTAGGGGTGTTTTAAACAAGTAATTGAGAGAGTTGGTTGGAATAGGCATTGGATATCTCGGTGGTATGCAGCATTACAATGGCCTGCTCTCTTGTCGTTCGCTATATTCATTAGTACATAGCTTGGATGTCACTATATGATGTACCAACTCTTAATTTGCACCACACCTCCCTTCTATTACCACGTGATCAATTTGGTTTCGTGTCTTTTGATCAGGGTATATTCAGATTTCCTTGTGGATATCCTTGTGTGAAAATCTGGTCCCAGTCAATAACACTCTTCTTGCTAACTAACCAGTCTGAATCAGTTATCGGAGATGTTACAGTGTAACCTGATATTTCCGACTGCTGATCCAAGAGTATCTTCCCTACCTATTTTTAGTTTTTAAGTTATTTTAATATATGGCAGCGGTCATATATTTTCACCAGGCTCTCATCGAATGCATTTTCAGTGTCCTTGTCTTCCTTGGGGGCTTGTATACAAAATATTTAACCTTAATGGGGATATTGGCTATATGGTCAATTACATAGCTTATGTGCAAGGCCAGATGTCTAAGTCTCCTACCAACTATAAGCCACATCCATCGGTTCTTTGCATATGTAAAGGATATCACAGTTCTTTTGTCGTGTGAATACCGTTTCCGTTCATACGGCGGTAATGTCAGTTATACATTTGTCGTGGACATTCGCCAATTAAATAGAGGCACATTCTCTGTGAAGTATCAACATTTTGGGAGTTTGTATATTTTCTAGTTATTTTGAAATGATTGATGATATGCACCTTACATAAGCATTAGTTTTGAAAATCCTCGCCCTACAGCATCAACATGACTTTACTTGTTATTTCATATACAAATTTAAATTATATTCACTAACCACTGACTAGCACCAGTGGACCAGGCACGTAACGCTGTTTTGAAACAGTTGACCATCTCCGGGGATTCTATTATTATCTCTGATCTCCAATACCACTGTAGCCACATGGACGCGTATCCTTGTGCCTTCGCGTATGGGAGTATAGTCTACCATTTGTTCGCCTATATGGGATTCTTCGTCTCTATGCTAAGCTACATATGTATTTATTTCACAACACTCATACACAGCACTTTGTTCTATAATATCGTCGTAGCGTATCATAGATACCCACTCGTACGTACACTGGCTTTGTTTTTGCTGTAATAACATTAGAACATTACCCTAGAATAAAACCAGAAAGCAACAACAACAACAACAAAAAACAATCTCTAACAAAACATGTACAGGCCATTAAAATCTACAAATGAAATAAAGAAAAAGTTTAGCAACACTCAGTCACCGCACGCTCGCTGCCTCACACATCCCGAAGACAGCAAAATTTCCTAAGTTAAGTCTATTTGTCTTTGGAGCAAACGACCGCTAAAGGAGGAACGCAAAAGGAAAAATTTTGTGTGGTCATGTGGTTTGGGATTGGCCATTATTATGTTAGGTTAGGGCCATGAATCGAGCACTTCTTGTATGACTTGTAATGGCTGTTTAAAGTAAGTAACCATATAATGTGGCCTCCTCATTGCTCGTTGTTTTCTTTTTTTAGTGTGCTCCCTCCTCTCTCTCTCTCTCTCTCCAAACGAGTCCTTATTTTTCATTTCCAGTTGCAGGCAATTTGATATTTTTCGTGTGATAACCAACGTTTGCGACAGGACGAGGGCGACCAACGGGGGTAAGTTTAATGCGGGAAACAAGTTACAAGCTGACGAATCTATCTGAGTTGATAAAATGAAGTATCGTTTTGTATCCTAAAGGCTGATAGCAAAGGACGCGTTCTCTTTGCATTCCCAGTTAGTTATCTACTTGGCCAGGCTGGGCCCGGCCAAAGGGGGTTAGGAAGTCAAAGTCTTAATGAGATTTGCGATTTGTATGTGTGTGTAAAGCATACATAGTGTAGTCCACCCCGGCCGTCTAACAGCCGGTAATGGAAACCACTGCAATAGCGACATGGTGGCAAATGGTAGTAGCAGTAACTTGGCGTTCTCGTTTGTTTTCTTCTTTGGCCTCGGATTTGTAACCAAAAGGCATGTTTAGCCAAATGGATGGTTTAAAGAACAACAATCCTAAATGACTGACTTTAAGCTGCGAATATAATCGAGTCAGACATTTAGCCTTTTAGCCAGTAAATAATGCTAGCCAACATAACAGCCAGCCAGCCAGCCAGCCTTGCAATTGGAGTATTGTAGTCAACCAGCCAGCAAAATGAACCCGCCACAAGCTCCTGGTAATTTCCTGCAACAACAGCACCAACAACGACAAGGTTTTGTTATGCAACTTCATTTTCGCCTGCCGCCTGGGAAACCTTTTTATTGGTGTTTCTCTCTTTGGCTAAGTATTCAAATACCATTAGGGCAAGTCACCGATAGAGGCAGGATGATTAGGAAGGTGAACAACAATACCCGCCATTAGAAGGCATCACATAAGGTTGCATATCTTAATGAAGTATTGATTTCAAAAGTTTCACTGTGAAGACGACCACAGTGACTAAAGAAATGGTAACTGTTTTTGATATGGGGCATATCACACATAATTTATTAGTAACATCGTATCAGATTGGAAGTTAAGTGAAAAAAATTTAATTTAATTTTCTACAAATCGGACCAAAAATCGTATTACCTTTTTATATTCTTAAATTTTTATATTTTTATCTATACATATAAAGTCAGTCACCCGACTGATAACTCCCCATCCCAAACGGCTAAAGCTAGAACCGTGAAATTTGGAATATAGGTCCATTTTATGGCGTAGGCGCGCTCTATGACGGGATTTTTGGAAAATCGGACTGCAAGGGCGTAAAATGGGCGTAGCCCCGCTCTATACAACTCGAATTTTGAAATGACTGCATCTTTTAAGCCATTATAGGCAAGAAGTCGAGATTTGGAACGTATATCCGCCTTGTTGAAGGTGGGCAACGTCACGCCCCTTTTAAGAAAATCGTTATTTGGGCCAAATAAATGGAACGATTGCAATTATATTTTATTTGAGTGATACTGTACTTAGGGCCTCCATCATATGCAACATGAAAACATAGTTGGACAATGGGGCGTGGCACCGCCCACACAAACCGAAATTACAATCGGTCATATCTCCCAAACCATTAGAGGTATGAAGATCAGATTAGCTACATATGTTACTGGTACAAGGAAGAATGCGTTTCGCTGGGAAATGGGCTGTGTCACGCCCCTTTTGAAATAATCGTTATATCGGCGAAATAATTGGACCGATTGCAATCAATTTTTCACTGTGTAGTACTATCCATATGACCTCTATCATAGGCTTCATGGAAACATAATTAGACAAAGGGGCGTGGCACCGCCCATACAAACCAAAATTTCAATCGGTCATATATCACGAGCACTTACAGATATGAAGATAAGATTTCCCTGGAAAATGGAAGGTGCCACGCCCCTTTAGAAATAATCGTTGTATCGGCAAAATAAATGGACCGATTGCAATAAATTTTTCACTGTGTAGTACTATCCATATGACCTTTCTCATAGGCTACATGGAAACATAATTAGACAAAGGGGCATGACACCACCCACACAATTCAAAATTTCAATCGGTCATATTTTACGAGCCATGTAAAGTATGAAGATAAGATTTCCTACACATGTAAATGGTACATGGGGGATTACATCACGCTGATAAATGGGCGGCCATATTGATAGGAAGGTAGTAATAACATTTTTATAATCTATACTATCGCCCAGACCAAACGGCTTATTATATAATCATAATAATTTATATTGGCTTGCTCCCTACGCAATTAGGTCGAAGCATGAAGGGTTTTCGAAACTCTTACCTTTAAGGGGTAAAAAAAGTCCGCAAAGGGATAAAACTGGTACCATTGCCCAGGCTAACGGGATAAAGCTATAATCGTATATGGGCATGTTTCCTGTAGAATTGGAAGGGGGGGTACCAGACCATTTAGTTGTGTGATACGAATTTATCTTTTGAAATTTGAAATGAAATGAGGTGTTTGTTCGTGTTATGAACCATTGCATTTTACCTGTATTGCTTAAATTCATAAGAAGATTTATTGAGAGTACGGTTGAAGCAACGCGAGCCGGGAAAGATATCTATACAAATTTGATTCGTTACAAGGATCGCTCTATCTAGTAAGAAAGATTGTTGTGTATGCGTTTCCCATGTATGTATGTATAATGCATTGGGCCGTTATCAGTGGCACATGAATGTACAATGCGTATTTTCCTTCGATAAGCAAGCGGATGTGTGGTATAGTACTCACTCGCTTGATCGTTAGTAGAGGAGAGCCCCCAAGGTTGATACCAATCTTCCAATCAATTGTAGAATCCAAACAACATGACATATCTTGTACAATTATACATTTGCTGAAACTTAAACTGATAAGTTAACTGTTCATGAAGCACAATTTCGATATTATCAATATAACCAAAATGTTAACTGATTTAAAAAATGATACAAAGTTTCGACTTTAAAATAGATCCCCCAAACTGGACACCTATGAGAAAACCACTCCAAAAGTTGGAAAAATAGTCTAAAAATTAATATTTTGATCATGGGAAAGTAGAACGGCAATCAGCAATTTATTCGGTTTGTGTAACAGAGATCCCTGTGTTAGTCACACGCCAGTGTCTGTATTTCTCTTTCAACCTTCATAAATATAAATTGATATCGATTGTGCAGACCGCAATTTCCATGGTAAAAACGAAAAATTTCCAAGGGTGTCCAACTTGGTGATTGTTCATCTTGGAGGTCTCTCACCTGTAGTATTAGTTAAGATATAACTTTAATGTTATCACTTAAGTTCATATCTTTCTTATTAAAATTACCTCGATCTCTCGATTCAAATGTAAATGAACTTTTGTTACACCCCGTATTTTTATATTTTATTATTTTTTTATTATTATTTTTTTATTTTCATATTTTTATATTTTTATATTTTTACTAGCGGACCCGGCGAACTTCGTCTCGCCCCAATTTTATGCCTTCAGATAAACTCAGTAGAGAATGTTTGATAAAAAAAAGTTTTTCGATTAGTTTTCAGCCGCAAAAACAAATAACGAAAGCGGTTCTTGAAAACTCGAAAAGGCAACGTTCACCTGACCGCACGTAAAACAGGGAAATTCGAGATTAATCTCACATACTTCCTACAATTGGCCTTGCGATTTATTGATTGTCGTCGGAGAATTGGAATGGATGATCGATCAGTTGGAATTATCTGATTCGTAAGATAAGGACTTCCTCTTCTTTGATTTTGTTCTTGATGATCGTCTGAAATCACATTTTTTATCAGATTCTTGACGGACAACCGCGTACCGTTGCACAATTTCGGTTGATTCAGATTCCGCAATATGAGTATGACCGATCCGACCTTTATCTGTAAATTATGCGGCACATTAAGCGAGTGGAAAATTCGGTCGGATTGTTGGTCGCTTCATCCTCGTCAGTCCCGGTGTAAACAGATTTGTACAAATGCAGTTCTCCAGCTATTTAACTTTCTAAATTGAAATTCTAGCTATTGATGACTTTATTCTTCGCTGCTATTAACATACTGCCCGTAAATTAATCCAATTGAGATTTTTATAATTTTGAGCAATGTCATGAGTTACTTTTTCAACGATGTGAACTGGCAAAAATTTGCAGGGAAGGATATCAATTCAGTCGAAACATCAACCCGAATTTGGCCATTGCCAAGTGCTAGCAGTTGTTTCGGGAATTCGGCTGAAGATGGGAGGTTCTGGAATGAGCCCCTAATTTTCTGGTCAATTACAACTTCTTGACATTGACGACGTTTTCAAGCATGGTTTTAGTAAATCAACAGTATTAGACATTTTGAGCAAAATCATAGCCCCACAAAATCGTTTTAAATCCCCTCGTAAATCCTTTATCGTTCGGCCAACTACTTCCAAAGCTCGTTTATTCGTTATCGCGCATTCATCCGAAATGTTTATTTGGCATTTCCGCATCTACTTCGCCGTTGTGAAATTCTTGGTCATTGTGTACTTTGGCTTTTCAACCGTGATAATATTCATCGAAAGTTTTCAAGCGGAATTTGCAGTTCGAATGCCTTCCAACAATGTGGCAGGTATGCCAGAGGATGCAGCGGCTAACGTTATTTGAGATCTTGACCAAATTGTTGCCGAAATCATCAAAAAAAAGTCTTGGCTGTCCCACTCGGAGCATCGAGAAAGTACATGCCTCCAGTTTCATCGTGAATGGTACACGTTCTTGTACTCGGTATTTAACAGCTGCACATTTGTTCGAACTCTTCCGGTCAGTTCATATAGATTATAGACTTGCTCCCGTTAAAATTCGCGATGGAATGCATCTTGCATCGAACGATTTGACGCAGGCATTCCCAATGTCGACAGCAGATTGCCGCACATCCCGTCGGGTTCGACGGATTTTTTATCTAAATATTATTTATCTCGTTACCAATCAACATTTAACCGAAATTTTCCACCTAAACATCGTTCAAAACCATCAAATCATGCGAAAATTGGAAAATTTGTCGATAAAATTTTTTTTTTTACTTTTCCGAGTATTTCCCTAATAATTCTCTATTTTTCCACTCGAGAACAACTGCACACAAAATTCCATACAAAAAAACAATTTTCGATTTTTCCAATTTCCCGACTTTTCCCAAGGAAAAGGACTTTTCCTAAAAAAATCCAAAATTGTCGAGTTTTTTCTAGAATTTTCCGAGTTTTCAACCAAGAATTTTTTTATTTTTCCATTCGAAAAGTCTTTTCGGCATAATTATCCGAAATTTTCACATTTACATCAATCAAAATTATCAAAACACAATAAAATGTCAAATTTCGTCGAAAAAACATTCAAATTTTTCCATAATTTTCCAACCAAAATTTTCTATTTTTTCAACCGAAAAGCCACTACGGAACAATTGCACACAAAATATTCCAGTTTTTTCGGAGTTTTCCGAGTTTTCCACGGAGAATTTTTCTATGTTTCCATTCGGAAAGTCATTTCGGAATAATTATCCAAAATTTTTCACTGTTACAACGTCCAAAATTATCAAATCATACGATAATATGCAAAATTTCGTCGAAAAAAAAATTAAAACTTTTTGAATTTTTCCGTAATTTTCCACATTTTTCAACAAAAATTTTCCATTTTTCTATTCGAAAAGCCATTCTGTAGCAATTGCACACAAAATTCCATACAAAAAGGCAATTTTCGATTTTTCCAATTTTCCGACTTTTCCGGAAAATTTTCCTAAAATTTTCTTTCACATATACCTGCTCCTGGCAACAACGAACAACTGAAAAAAAGTTAGAGCAAAATCGGCCCAGCCGTTCCCAATTGATGAATTACTATACATTTTTGCCACCATTTTTATACATATAGATATTTTTATATTTTTATATTTTTATATTTTTATATTTTTATATTTTTATATTTTTATATTTTTATATTTTTATATTTTTATATTTTTATATTTTTATATTTTTATATTTTTATATTTTTGTCCATTTGTTATAGAATTTCTCATATACGAGAATATATTTGAGAACCCACATTTGTACGCTTTCCGCCACTTCGATGCAATGCAAAGTCTTTGCTTCTAGAAAAGGACGAAGACTTTTAAACTTGACACTCTGATTTCTTTACTGTAGACCCATTCAATCCATTATTACGTTTTGTAATTTTCTTAAAGCAGCAGAATTCACTTCCTTTTACTGAATGTTATTTTCGCTGATAGCTTTTGGTTAAGGGATAACATTATCTATTCATTGTTTCGTATTTTAGCCTAAAGTTATGCAAACACTACAATGAACACAATCCGGATATTTAGTTGGTTGTCTGCTCGGAGTTCGTAGGAATTTTAGAAATCTCTTTCGCCATTACGGGTTTTCTTTGGGATGGCATGACAAATTAATTACTTATTTAAATCGCTTTTCTTTCTCGCCTCCATCATTATCACCTCCCCCCAATCTGCTACAAAGCTTTCAATGTTCCTTATCTAATGTTGAGTCGTCGCTAATAGCTGGAATAACACAGGAAGCTAGTGTGTATACATGGAAAGAGCAAACAGAAACAGTACATAGTAAAGTAGAGAAGAAGGATAACATGAACTTATTGGATTTCAATTAATCATTGTTTGATCACAATGAATGTGATTTTCATTCTTCTACGGTTTTTGCGTGTTTTCTATAATTTCTTTAGTCTCTTGTTTCGTGGAATTCATAATGCCGTAAATGTTTCGAGTACTTGAGTTCTTATTACAGTTCAATATTTGCCATGGAAGTGGAGGATAATTACCGACATTACCCAGAGGAGTTTGTTCGCGGAACTGTAATGTAATGTGCCACTGGAAATTCCTTAGAATTATTGTTGTCTTTGTGTTGTAAAGCAATTTCTTCAGTGTGGAATTATTTGCTTTGACTCTTTTTTTTTAATATTTTATTTTATATAAACACTTTTAAGCATCAACTGCTACCATGCAACACATTTAATTACCAAGTTCCAAGGTTTTTATGCGTTTTTATGTACATTGTAAAAAATTAATCCCCACTTCGTTGTTGTTGTTGTTGTGCCAACACAATTGCACAAATATTATGCCACTAAAACTATCATAAAAAATCGGACTTTCATAATGGAAACTTTAAGGAAGTGTTAGCACAAAACTCTGCAACATATTTTATTCCATTAACGTGTTCTTTAGTATTTTCCCCAGATTTCATTGCTTCATATACAGGCAAATCTATTGTTATACTTAACGCTCTCCTTGATTTTCTATTACAACGCTAGAGCGAATAAAAAAAAACTCTAGAAAAGAAAACAAACAGAAAAAAAAACGAGCAGAATAATAATATGAGAAGATGAAAGGATAACTAACAATCCTATGCATATAGAAATATAAAATTTTAATTATATTCTATTAACTTGAATTTTTTTTATTTTGTAAAAATTTTCTTCCCCTTTGTTATTGTTGTTGGCTATTGGTGTTACATTCTCAAAGTCTTTATAGCATACTAAACATCATTTGCACCATCAGCTTCAGCACCAGCATCATCATCGCTATCAACATCCTCGTTGCTCTCTGCTGTCTCATTCTTCTGCATTGTATTTTCTTTTGTTTATCTCCTAAGCCAATTGAATTAATTATGGCTAATGAAAATTTACTTAAAGTGTAAAATATTAAATTTCTGTTTCAATGCTTGAATAAACAAAGTCCTATGCTTAGGGGGCGAGGGTGGAGTTAAGATACCATATCCGCTATAGGTTCCAGCTGTTGTGGCTGGTGTTGATTGTTTGGCGCTCGCTGGCTGCTATAAGTGATGATGATAAAGTGAAGCATAAAAAGTTGAAACGTCGTCTCATGATAGTCAACATTTTAGATTTAGATTGAACAAAATGTATTAATAGAATAATGTAGTCGGGTATAGAGAGTATTTCTGGGTAAACAGATATACCTATAGTTGTGTCAGATGGGGAAAACTTATGAGACACACTAAGTGGCGTATTTAAAATAAAGATATACTCAGAACATCAGTGATGGATGGCGGACAAAGGTGATGAATTTTTATGTTTGCAGTGTCAAAAAGTAGGGGTCCAAAACTTGATGCAAACTTTTCACTGTCATTGGTCATATAACTTAAGTGTAAAAGTAAATTAGTAGATTTAATATAGAAGTAATATATTTTGAAAATTTTGTATATCTTTAATATTTTTAATAATTTTAATATTTTTAATATTTTTAATTTTGTGGATGGCTTGACTCACACGGTCTTCAACTGGCTTCACATAAGACGGAGCTGCTTCTACTTACCAGAAGACACATGCCGATGGAAGTAAATATTGACGTTGGAAACATTTCCCTTACAACTAGAAGGTGTGTGAACTACTTGGGAGTACGACTTGACTGTAAACTGACGTACTCTTACCAGATTCAGCACGCGGCGAGCAGGGCCACAAAGACAACGGCACAACTAAGCCGTCTTATGGCAAACGTAGGTGGGCCACTACAATCAAAGCGTAGACTCCTGATGGATACCAGCAACAGCATTCTTCTTTATGGCTGCGAGATTTGGGGAGATGCAATGAGATGAAAAAAGAGGGCAAACGCCTTACTTGCAGTTCAGCGAACCGCTGCCTTGAGGATAACATCGGCATACCGTACAGTGTCGGCTGCCGCCGTTCTTGTCATTGCGGGTACAATCCCCATTGATCTGAAAATCCAGGAGAGAAGGAAAATATGGCAGAAGAAGCGAGCAAATGCGTTAGAAGAAGGCGAAGAGGAAGAAATAAGGGAAAATACCCTGCAGACTTGGCAGGCAAGATGGACTGCGGAAATCAAGGGCAGATGGATGGCCAAACTAATCCCACGTATTGACAATTGGTTAAGAAGGAAAAATGGAGAAGTAGATTATTACTTGACGCAGATGCTGACTGGACACGGATACTTCCGGAAGTATCTGTTTAGAATGGGAAAGTGTTGCACACCGTACTGCCTGTACGAAGATGTGGATGAAGTTGATGATGCTGAACATACATTCTTTAAATGCACCCGATGGGCCCAGAAGAGGCGGCAAGTGGAAGATGTGACAGGACCAATAACAGTGTCAAATCTTACGGAACTGATGGCTAGAGATGAAGGTAACTGGCGAACAATAAAACAGTACTGCGAAGACATCCTGCGGTTGAAAAAACCCGATCTGGATGCAGCAGACTGAACCACACACAAGAATGTAAGCGGACGATGGCTGACTCAGCCTACAGGAAACCACCCCGAAGTAATGCAAACGCGGTCCCGGGTGGACTACTTTCCAGGATGAAGACAAGGGGGTTTTTTAGTCGGTAGGCCCAATTGGGAGAGCCCGACATATCACGACTGGCGACGGCGCATCGTGAATGCAATAATGCATTTTTAACTCCTTGCCCGCAAAAAAAAAAAAAAAAAAAAAAAATATTTTTAATATTTTTAATATTTGTAATTTTTTTAATATTTGTAATATTTTTACTATTTTGAACATTTTTAATATTTTTAATATTTTTAAAATTTTTAATATTTTTAATATTTTTAATATTTTTAATATTTGTAATATTTTTAATATTTTAATTTTTTTTAATATTTTAAATATTCTTGATTTTGTTTATTGTTGATCTGTAAAGAATTATGATATTGTCATAGTTCGGTTTGAGATCAGTTCTATTGGCAATTATTTATTATTGCCAATAGGTTTTTAATCAAGAGTTTGTGAAATGTATTATGTTGACAGCAAGTTAGGCGTATGACGTCAATACATATCACAAACTCTTGATTAAAAACCTATTGGCAATAATAAATAATTGCCAATAGAACTGATCTCAAACCGAACTATGACAATATCATATTTTAAATATTTTTAATATTCAATATTTTAAATATTTTTGATTTTATTATTTTATTTATTTTATTTTTGATATTTTTAATATTTTAAAGAATTTTAGTTGTCTACATTCGAGGCATAGTAAACTGCATGGGATCCTGTACTATATAAGAAACCTTCTTATAGTGTAATGACTGGTTCCACTGCTAGAGTTGGAAACTGTACACACCAATGCCAACTCTATAGCTCTATTTATATGTGTCCCTCTATTACACTACGAACTCTCTTATGTGCTTATATTGCAAAAACCATTAGCAATCACCATTCCCACAGTATTCCCTTCATTTTTCGTGTTTATAGGAAAACGCGAATAGCGCCAGACGAAATGAACCTAAATAAATAAAGTTCAACTGAAACGCAATTTCCTAAAAATATTTGAACTAAAACTTATAACGTTCCTATGGCCATATTATATTGACATAAAGCTATGCGCTTTCATCCATCGCTTCCTCCCCCTGCCGCCTTGCTCAGTCCTGATATGCATGCATATATTTGCATTAACCGCAAATTTATTACGGCCAAGTTGGAAAGAAAAACAAAATTTGCAACAACAAAAAAAAAATTGCTGAAACCTAAAAAGGCTTTTATTGAAATTAGTTTTTATTTTGCTCTAACATTTGAAATTTGTTTTCGCATTGTTGTTGCCACTGCAACTACGTGGCATTAACCAACAACATAACGCACTCCCCCATATCCACTAACTACCGCCTTAGCCGCGTTTAAAACTCCTTTCCTCTATTGGAGTAGTTTTTAAACAGTTTCGTGTTAAGTCCTTTTAGCTTTGGCGAAAATCCTTTAGAGCGCTTGAAACTCTGTTAAATAATATCAATTTCCGCCACAAAACTCCATAGTCCAGGGAAAGTATAGAAAAGTCGTTAAGGATCTTTAAAAACTTCTTGGAATAGCAAAGAAAGTTGTAGACTTTGGGATGAAGAGTGAGCAGAAGAGCGCGTACAGCTAGAGGCAATCAGCGGTAAGTTCCGTCACCTACTATGAATGGCCTCCAATAGTGCGGTAGAGCGTAGTAAATGAGTGGTCTGGAACTTCTCTTTTGTACATTTATTAACCATGAAATATAAAGAAGTTAATTTGAAATAAAAATAACGAAATACTTACATGGAGTCGTGAGCGAGGTGAGTCATAAAAGGGACTAGTGTGCAGTTGAGTTAAATATACCCAGGAAAATTTTTCAGAACTTGTTGCGAATGGTATTGATACTAGAATCGTTTCTTTTTTAATCGACTTTCTATTCTGTTTCTGGTTCTATATAACCGATTATGTACAACATGTTACACCACAGATTCCGTAGAACAGAAAATGAATATTCGTATTCGAAATAAGTATTTTTTAGAGGGTATTTATTAAGAAAAACTCAAAAATCTGAGTTAAAATATATTTCGAACTAGCACCCAATTGAAAATCAATGAAATTTCAAAAAACAGCATATCTAATTCAGTTATGTAGCAATTCATTTCATAACAGGTTCCATGAGAACATGTTGATTTTGGGACAATTTCAAACTAAAATAATATATTGTGCAACCGAAAGTGGAACTTGTTACCTATCAGTAAAAGCTGTTCTGTAATTGTTTCTTTGCAACAAAATATTTTGCTGGGTAGTGAAAATTTAATAAGTATTAAAAAAAATATGTTAAAAATGTTAAAAATATTAAAAATATTAAAAATATTAAAAATATTAAAAATATTAAAAATATTAAAAATATTAAAAATATTAAAAATATTAAAAATATTAAAAATATTAAAAATATTAAAAATATTAAAAATATTAAAAATATTAAAAATATTAAAAATATTAAAAATTTTAAAAATATTAAAAATATTAAAAATATTAAAAATATTAAAAATATTTAAAATATTAAAAATGTTTAAAATATTAAAAATACTAAAAATATTAAAAATAATAAAAATATTTAAAGTATTAAAAATATTAAAATTTTAAAAATATTAAATTTATAAAAAATATTACAATTGTATATATAATGAGTGTTTTCAAACCGGTTGCCTAATTAAACTTTTACTCCTTTACACTGGCGTATTTTTCGCCCTCTCTCATGTTCGTTCTTTTTTACGGTTCTCGGTTTTAATATTAAATAGCTAAATACGAACCAAATTACAAAACTTATCTAACACTTATTATGATTACAGAGAATAACGTAGAACATTTTTTGTTAAAGTTCAAAGCACCACAAACGATAAGATGGACGCATACCGGGTAGAGAGGGTATGGCCAAACGAAGCAATGCTACATGTGGCCAATTCGCATAAAACGTTGTGGCCAACAACAAAGGCAAAGAGGAGAAACTTAACACCGCTTATAATAAACGTTCAAAAGCAATCGATTGCTGACGGCTTAATTCATTTGCTGTTAACAGTTTTGGGGTGTTAGTTCACCGGTCTCGCCCCGTCTTCCTGACGCTGGCTCAAGCGCAAGCCCAGGGTGAAGGTAGTGTTTTATGCATCATATAGTTTTTAATAAACTTGTTGGGGTAAAAGTTTCCTTTTCTTGTGGCATTTCATTTAATGATATTGTTTTTGTTATGTTGCGGTGCACAATGGGGGATTTGAATGACAACGTTGTGATTTAGTAAAGAAAGATTTTCTTATAAAGTGTGATGCTCGTTTTGTAATATGTACTACAAAATAGACAGTTTTGTACAAATATAGCTCAAAATATGTTCTACAGTTCAATATATGTAAATATGCATATATTTTAATGCCTACAAATGAATGTATTGAGCAGCACTAAGCCCTAGTACTTATATCCCATCATATGTACTCTAGTGAGTGTATACAAATAGTGTTGCCTTGTCAGCCACAATGCTCTCTTCCATTTACTAGCCTTTTCCAAGTTGTTCAACATCATAAATCCTACATAAATGCAAAATATAAGACGTACGATCTATAAGTATTTAGTATCCAGTATATAGCTATTCAACACAGTTTCCCCTATGTTATCCTTTAAAATGTCCTCCATTTCATTTGAATTTTTGTTCCTTTCTATAAAGTTCTTAGAGATTTACTTTAATTTAGACACAATCGTAATCATCACATCGCACAACAATTTGCTAAAAGCCACCCCACTGTGTGACTTTGTATTTGGTCTTTTAGTTAATGTACGTACGTCGTCATTGTCGTTATTTAGTTGGTTACAAATTTGTGTCATAATTCACAAAAAAAAAACAAAGAAAACCGCCTCGAACACTGACTGAAAACGCACAAAGTGGCAAAGTGGGGTAAAGGAGACCGTGATACGGAGAGAGTACTCAGTGAAACCTTTTCACCGCAGAAAACAAACTTAATTGTTGCGCTATGTTGTTGGTTTGCCTCAAGTTGCTGCTACTACTAATGCCTCCGCATGCCTCCAACTACTACTACTAAAAATACTTCCTATGGTCCCCCTCCCCACTTTACCTATGACACTGTGCAAACAAGGTGTGCCACTAGTACCACTTTTAGGAGCAACTCTTGCTCTTGCCCATGTATCGTCGTTATGCTCGAGTGTATATTCACTTATAACCCTCCCCCTCGCCGCACCACCATAGGTGGCATTCTTTTAGCTAGAGCTGTTGGCTGTTTGGCATTCTTGTTGCCTTCTCGCTATGGCACTTCGGGGCAGAAAGAGGCGGAGGAACACTATTACTAATAGAGATTTTTAAGTACTTTCATTAGTCTTTCAAGGCGGCGGGTTGCCAAGAGCCAAGTGAGGAAGGCGGTGGTGATACGAGTGCCAGTGTGAGTGAGAGGTTGGTGTTTAGTTTGATTGTATTTAGGTCTTTGCGTTAACCAACATTAGTACATGTTGATACCTCGAGCTTATGGCATCCTTGTGGCAGGATTATTAACTTATTTTGTATTAGTTTTTATTAATGTGTTTATCGCTTTAGAGTCAACCTAACGAACATGAACAACATTTCTTTCAACAGGTGTTTAGCACATTCTCTATCAAAATCGCACACTTAAGTATGCGGACTCTTGGTTTTGTGAACGTTTAGACAAATTGCTAAAACGCCTTTACTAAGTGTATTGCAAGTTGAAGCGTGAATGTGTTGTGGTGAGTGGGGTAGGGGGAAGGAGATTGAGAATTAGTGTAACCGATTTATTTAGAGACTGGGCATTGTTTCATGTTTTGTTATGGTCTAGAATGTTAAAATTTCCTTATCGTTGTGGACATTTATTTTGTTTTTTTGTTGACATATTTTTTATGTAACTCATATTGTGTGGACCTTATTTTTAGGCTTAAGTGTAAAGTCAAATCAATTTTGAAAGTAATTAAGGCTAGATAAAGTTGATAGCACTATTCAAATAACTAACTATGCTTACAGCCTGACCCAAAATATAAAATTTCTTAAATAAAACATTTTCAAAAAATAAATGTTTCAGTAAAAAAAAATATTTATTATTCAGATGAATATTGTGTATAAAAGCAACTTTTACCCAAAGATGCACCACAAAAACTTAAAAGCGTTTTATTTTTTGAAGTAGTTGTTAATCAAATAAGCAATATTATGCAACCAAAACATGATTTTATTGTAAAATATGCTAAAATATATCACAGTACAAAATTTTCATTAATTTGGGACTCAATTTTGAGAATTGCACGTGAAAGTATTCCCAAAAAGAAGAAATTCTGCATCAGTTGTTTTGTCAAGTTACATGTCATTATAATTTAATATCGATTTGAAGTTAGTAAGTATCGTATAGGAAAATTTGTCACATTTTAGGCTCTTGTATGCATAAATATGGAAAAATACATATTTTCTGCAAAATATGCAAAAACGATTGAAGGCCATTTTAAAGGAATTTTCGTAGTTCGTCAGAATAACTTAACCCTTTCTATTTTGGGATGTCCAGTGAAAATATGCATTCGCATAAGATGTCTTTCCCTAGTGATCACTACATATCTGGAGTTCTATCAAATTAATAACCTTAATTTTCTACCAAGTAATCTGTGCAATTGCAGAACAATTTTCACGACCGAATTGTTGGTCGTGGCACCTCCTGTGGAAGCAACAACAGATATTCATCTCTCAGTAGCCGCATAGCATTCCAAGCGCTTCAGTCTTCTGGGCTTCGTAGGCAGATCGTCACACCAATAACAGCTCTTTCACCTGGTCCATCCCATGAAGTTCTAGTCGCCTATCGAGTTTATTGCCGAAGACTTCTCAAACTGGAGCATTTTCATCCATTCGTACAAGATGCCATAGCTATCTTATCGGTCTATTTGAAATACGTCGATGTCTTTATACAGCTCATAGTTTATTCGACGACTGTAGTTACTCACCAATAACAATGATGAGTCCAAATATTTTGCGAAGTATTTATATCCGGAAGATTTACAAAATAGATTGATTCGATGGTGTTATTACAAAGGATTCTGCTCTGTAGAGCACAAGACAGGTAGGATCAGTGTCTGGAAGAGTTGGATCTTTGTCGGTCGAGAAAGAGCTTTGTCATTTAATCGCTTACTCAGCTCATAGTAGCAGAAGTTTGCGATCAATACTGGTCTCTTGATTTCCAGGCTGATATTATTATTTTTGCTTACGAAGGAGCCAAGGTAGACAAAATCATGTACCACTTCAAAGTTATAGTTGTCAACGTTCAAGCAGCGTCCCAAATGAGTATACTCTTTGTTCGTTGAAACAAGTAGCTTGTTTCCATTTATCACCAGTCCCACTTCTGTCTTCTCAATGCTCAAAAAAGTCGCAGTCGTCTCGCAGTCCTTGACTAATGATAACTGTATCAACGGCATACACGAGCAGCATGTGACTTTGGTTAAAGATGGTATCAATCGTGTTTACTTCAGCCTTCCGCATGATCATATCCATTACGATGTGAAAGAAATCGCATGACAGACTATCGCCTTGTCTAAAGTCTCGCTTGGTAGAGAATGGCTCTGTTAGATTTATACCATTCAGTGTCAACCCCCAAAGTCATATCAGCTTCGCGTCAGCCAGAGCATCTAATAATTCCTGTCATATCGGAGTGTCGAATGCAGCTTTGTAGTCGATAAACAGATGGAAGGTGTCGATCTGCGTTTCTTGGGTCTTCTCCAGGATTTGTCGTAGTGTGAATATCTTGTCGGTCGTGGATATACCAGGTCTAAAGCCACACTGATAATGTCCAATAAGGTTCGCCAGAATGGGCTTTAGTCTTTTACATAACATACTAGATAGGACCTGGTATGCGATGGATAAAAGGCTAATTCCGACATAGTTGGTACTCACACTTGTATCGCCTTTCTTAAGGACGGGACATAGGACACTCAGATTCCCATCAATGGGCATTCATTCCTAAAACCAAATTGTGTTTATGAGCTAGTGCAAGCACGTTACGAGCTCATCGCCATCGGCTCTTAAAATCTCTGTCGGTAGACCATCGGCTTCCACACCTTTATTATTTTTAAGCCATGCAATTGCCGAGCTGATCTCGTTTTGGCTCGGTGGTGGACAGTCTACTCCGTCGTCGAGGATTGGCGTGATTTCGTCACTTATACTGCCTTCGGAAACGAGCAGGGAACGAAAGTGTTCCCTTCATATTTGCCGCACACTCTGAGTGTCCTTGATCCATGTTCCAAAACTTTTTGCTTTTTACCCTTTGATAGAACTTTCGGAATTCACATCTATCCCTGTAGTTTTCGATATCCTGGTTCTCACTTTTCTTTCGTAAACTAATTTTCAGTCTAAAGAGGCGTGTCATCTCTCTCCTATTTTATATATAGATCCTTCTCTGTACACTTCTTCATTGGCCGCAATTTTTCCTTGTATGCAGCATACATTTCCTCAGACATTTTGCGACATTCCTCATCGTACAAAGGCTTGTCTGAGGGTGGTTTTCATAATCCAATACGGACGATGCGGCAGTGGTCATAGAACTCGCAATATGCTGCCATTGGGTGTCGGGAACATCGGAATTAGGGGGGTTGGTTTGAAGTACCTGAGAGAACTCGTTGGAGTAGCCATTGGCTATCTCGGTGGTTTGCAGCTTTGTGATGTCTAGCTTCCTTTGCATTTGGATATTAGATTTATTAGCACTACTTAATTGTGTGTGTACCTTGGATGCAGCTAGGTGGTGATGCGGGTCAATATTATCTCCATATATCTCCTCCAGGCGCTCATAAAATGTATTTAATGTCATCGTCTTTATCTTCAGTCGGGACTTGTACACAAATCAGCGTGATGTAAAAATATTTCGCCTTGATGAGAATAGTGGATATTCGCCCATTTACAGGGTTAAACCGCGAGACCAAGTGTCGAAGTCTCTTGCCAACTATGAAACCACTTCCACATTCGTGTCTTTCTGCATGGCAGCTGTAAAAGATATCACAGTTACGGTAATACCAGCCTTGTATTTGTCAAGGATGTCCGCCATTAGAATAGAGGCTCCTCAGTACAGAGTTCGGACATTCCAGCTGCATATCCTCAAATCATGGTCCTTATATTATTTGCGGGGTCGTCAATATTTGGGACGATCTTGTTTTTTTCTTTTCTTCGTGTTTCCATAATAATTGTTTTTGTTTAGGGAGAGTGGCTTATTTGGCCACCGCGCCCGATCCTTGTTTCTTTGGGTTGCCAAAGCCACTTAGAGAGCCGTTGTGTTGAGCTTCAGTAACTTCTCTTACCTACTTCCTAAGTCGCATCGGTGGTAGCATGCCATTTAGGTTACTCAGCATTGCGCCTTCTCACACATGTTACCACTGAACGGATGTTCAATGGCATTGCCCGGGGAATACGTGATCTCTCGGACGTTTTGAGCTGCTTGGAAACTTTTAAAGAGAGATTCTGGTTACTACCAGGTGAATAACAATCACAAAAACTCAAATGAGAAATTCCCTCTTCCCACTTAAAAGACACATTACCTCTTGAAATTTTGTTGAGATATTCTGGTTATTTAGCAGTTTATAAATCTCAAATCAGATATTGCTCTAACCTTGCGGCTACTGCCACTTTTTTGGCCCGTTTACTAACATTATTTTCTCCTACTACTACTATTTGACTGATGATGGGTTGAAATCGTCGCCGCAGCAATAACAATCAATATCATCAACAGCAGCCTTTTATGGTTTTGGGAGAGCTGCCTGTCATTTCCACGTGCTCGTGCTGTATCTATAACTCTGATCGATCCCAAAACTTCGCCTGTAATTATAATGAATTGCGGCAATTTCTAGCAAGGAAAAGTAATCATTTTTAATTAAGTGTATTTGTGTTTTTGTTAGTCGATCTTACATTACATTATATTAATTTACGTTAAGTGTATCGAAGTGATACAACAAATTCGGCTCAAGATCAGAAAAGTGTTCTATTATTTATTGTTTGATGTTTTTGGTCAAATTCAGTGTGTCACGCACTAGGATGACGCGTTTCGAACTCCATGACGAGTTCATCTTCAGACCCCTTTGTGACTAACTGATGCACAATGGTACATCATCAGCTGTATATATATCTACAATTATGCCAAACATATGCATGTGAAGTAGATATCAGCCGAAAATGTCCAGCATAGTTATGAATTTGACCATTCACAATCAAACATGAGAATGGAGGATATTTTATCCCCACGATTCCCTTTTTACCTCACAAAGCTCAAGCTTTACCATGGCTTTTCACCACAAAACTCAAGCTTTTTTACAAGGTTTGTTGTTAAACTAAGCTTACTATTGTTACTGAGCATATACAGTGTTTGCTCACTACTAACTACTAAGCATATATAGTTTGTTAGGCCGTGCCGTGCCAGTGTATGTGTATTTGTGTTTTTGTTAGTCGATCTTACATTACATTATATTAATTTACGTTAAGTGTATCGAAGTGATACAACAAATTCGGCTCAAGATCAGAAAAGTGTTCTATTATTTATTGTTTGATGTTTTTGGTCAAATTCAGTGTGTCACGCACTAGGATGACGCGTTTCGAACTCCATGACGAGTTCATCTTCAGACCCCTTTGTGACTAACTGATGCACAATGGTACATCATCAGCTGTATATATATCTACAATTATGCCAAACATATGCATGTGAAGTAGATATCAGCCGAAAATGTCCAGCATAGTTATGAATTTGACCATTCACAATCAAACATGAGAATGGAGGATATTTTATCCCCACGATTCCCTTTTTACCTCACAAAGCTCAAGCTTTACCATGGCTTTTCACCACAAAACTCAAGCTTTTTTACAAGGTTTGTTGTTAAACTAAGCTTACTATTGTTACTGAGCATATACAGTGTTTGCTCACTACTAACTACTAAGCATATATAGTTTGTTAGGCCGTGCCGTGCCAGTGTATGTGTATTTGTGTTTTTGTTAGTCGATCTTACATTACATTATATTAATTTACGTTAAGTGTATCGAAGTGATACAACAAATTCGGCTCAAGATCAGAAAAGTGTTCTATTATTTATTGTTTGATGTTTTTGGTCAAATTCAGTGTGTCACGCACTAGGATGACGCGTTTCGAACTCCATGACGAGTTCATCTTCAGACCCCTTTGTGACTAACTGATGCACAATGGTACATCATCAGCTGTATATATATCTACAATTATGCCAAACATATGCATGTGAAGTAGATATCAGCCGAAAATGTCCAGCATAGTTATGAATTTGACCATTCACAATCAAACATGAGAATGGAGGATATTTTATCCCCACGATTCCCTTTTTACCTCACAAAGCTCAAGCTTTACCATGGCTTTTCACCACAAAACTCAAGCTTTTTTACAAGGTTTGTTGTTAAACTAAGCTTACTATTGTTACTGAGCATATACAGTGTTTGCTCACTACTAACTACTAAGCATATATAGTTTGTTAGGCCGTGCCGTGCCAGTGTATGTGTATTTGTGTTTTTGTTAGTCGATCTTACATTACATTATATTAATTTACGTTAAGTGTATCGAAGTGATACAACAAATTCGGCTCAAGATCAGAAAAGTGTTCTATTATTTATTGTTTGATGTTTTTGGTCAAATTCAGTGTGTCACGCACTAGGATGACGCGTTTCGAACTCCATGACGAGTTCATCTTCAGACCCCTTTGTGACTAACTGATGCACAATGGTACATCATCAGCTGTATATATATCTACAATTATGCCAAACATATGCATGTGAAGTAGATATCAGCCGAAAATGTCCAGCATAGTTATGAATTTGACCATTCACAATCAAACATGAGAATGGAGGATATTTTATCCCCACGATTCCCTTTTTACCTCACAAAGCTCAAGCTTTACCATGGCTTTTCACCACAAAACTCAAGCTTTTTTACAAGGTTTGTTGTTAAACTAAGCTTACTATTGTTACTGAGCATATACAGTGTTTGCTCACTACTAACTACTAAGCATATATAGTTTGTTGAGTTTTGTGGTGAAAAGCCATGGTAAAGCTTGAGCTTTGTGAGGTAAAAAGGGAATCGTGGGGATAAAATATCCTCCATTCTCATGTTTGATTGTGAATGGTCAAATTCATAACTATGCTGGACATTTTCGGCTGATATCTACTTCACATGCATATGTTTGGCATAATTGTAGATATATATACAGCTGATGATGTACCATTGTGCATCAGTTAGTCACAAAGGGGTCTGAAGATGAACTCGTCATGGAGTTCGAAACGCGTCATCCTAGTGCGTGACACACTGAATTTGACCAAAAACATCAAACAATAAATAATAGAACACTTTTCTGATCTTGAGCCGAATTTGTTGTATCACTTCGATACACTTAACGTAAATTAATATAATGTAATGTAAGATCGACTAACAAAAACACAAATACACATACACTGGCACGGCACGGCCTAACAAACTATATATGCTTAGTAGTTAGTAGTGAGCAAACACTGTATATGCTCAGTAACAATAGTAAGCTTAGTTTAACAACAAACCTTGTAAAAAAGCTTGAGTTTTGTGGTGAAAAGCCATGGTAAAGCTTGAGCTTTGTGAGGTAAAAAGGGAATCGTGGGGATAAAATATCCTCCATTCTCATGTTTGATTGTGAATGGTCAAATTCATAACTATGCTGGACATTTTCGGCTGATATCTACTTCACATGCATATGTTTGGCATAATTGTAGATATATATACAGCTGATGATGTACCATTGTGCATCAGTTAGTCACAAAGGGGTCTGAAGATGAACTCGTCATGGAGTTCGAAACGCGTCATCCTAGTGCGTGACACACTGAATTTGACCAAAAACATCAAACAATAAATAATAGAACACTTTTCTGATCTTGAGCCGAATTTGTTGTATCACTTCGATACACTTAACGTAAATTAATACATTTTTAATTAATTTGCATTATATCTTTTGATTTTGCTACTACTCGTGTATAATCTACTAGAGGCCGGTCTCTGCTCTATCTCTGTTCCATAATCGACCTTTGCAACCTCTCAATTTTTTTTGTTTTGCCAGACCCCATTGCCCATAAATAACTTAACTTTAAATCCCTGCCAGGCTCTCTCAGTAAAATTGCCCAAACGTTTCTCTATTTAATGAGTCGGCAACAACCAAACAGCATAGGCTGCAGCGGTGGTAACATACTTATTTTCCCATTAACAACATCATTTTTTGCCATCCTAACCAGAGAGGCAAGAAAAAAATCTTTATTTCCTCTCACGTAAAGGAAATTATTTCTTTATATGTAAAGTTATGTATTAATTTTGTTTATTTTAGAATTTATTTGCCCAAAAAATACAAGAAAATATTGTCGAAAATCTTGTACTGTAATAGGTTTGTGTTGAACGATTATATACCAGATTGTGAGTTGGGCTAGAGGATATCACAGCTACTTGGCTGTGGTTGTGGGATTTGTTTATTCCATGCCATCATAAATCGAATGAAAACGTGACGTTAATAAAAAAAAATTTACATTTATTATTTGTAGCCCCGCGCCAAGGGGCCCTAGGGATATTTAAAAAATCTTCATTGGCAATACTAATAATAATAATAATAGTAGTGCGAGTACCATTTATGGTGTTTATGTGGTAGGATGTATGTATATGTAAAGGAGGGTGCGTTGCGTACCAATATGCGAAGCATTGCAGGAGGCTAATGTGTTCACTACAATGCCTTAAATAATACGGGTAGTAGTAACAGTATTCGTATCTGTGCTCAAAACAAAGGACTTTGATAAGCTTCGTCCTTACCCTACAGTACTTGGCTTTTGTGATTTTACTTAACAGATTTCTAAACTTTAAAGCATTGCTTCCTCTAGCACAGCATAGCAATCATCATGCAACCCTCGCTTTGATATATGGAGAAATTGTCATAAATTATTTTTGGGTTTTACAGTTCGTTCTTCCTTAACGATAGCTGCAAAGTGCTGCAAACTCCACAGAGACACTGAAATTGTGTTTCTTAAAGGTTACCCACCATCCACCCCTTCCCCTATCCCAACCACTGCAAAACATTTGTGACCTTGAGTGAAATGATGTAATTTAACAAAACGAAGTAGAAACTTTGTCTTTTTCCCCTCCCTCTATGCTAGAGCGAGAGCGAAAGAGAGAGAGAGAGAGAGAGAGAGAGAGAGAGAGTCAGGCGGGACAGCAAAATATTGTTCATCTTAAGAAACACAAAAAGGGATCGTCATCATTATGAATTTATAATTGTTCATATTTGTCTTGTGTTGTGTGTGTGTGGATTATTTAACAATTTAAGTATTATTTAATAGCTACAAGTCTGCCAGAGGACAAAGGGGATACGTTTTACATAGATTAGTTTTTGTATAGAATTTAATGTAGACCTGCTAAAACTGCTCAACTAGTGTGTGTGATTTCATTAGCTATAAAATATTAATAGATATTTTGCTTAGGTTAGGGTTTTCCCTTACACGGGGGAGAAGGGAAAGTTTTTCATTCGATTAATTATTAATTTTAGCAGTTGGCAGTGAATATGTTGAGGTATGTGTGGGGGGGTATCTATTGGGATCTTTGGTTAAATGATTTTAAGACTTTAATTTAAGTTGTCTTTCGATAGTCGCCCGGGACGTATGACTGATATTTTGTATAAGGTGTAAATAAAACTCATACGTCAACGAGTGAATGATTGGTAGTTAAGTTAATTGAAGCGTTTTGGTGTGGGTAATAAACATGAAGACCACAATTTTGCCTAATAAGTGGAATTGTTTATATTTTAAACGCTCTATAGTTTAGTGGACACAACTATGTGTAGACTTTTGCGAATCTCTTAAGATGCTCCAGCAGTATAGTATAGGTATAGTAGTATACAGTATAGGTTCAAGGGAACTGCCATTTGAATTAGAAGTACCATTGGAATTGGTAATAGTTGGCATTTTTTAAGTAATTTGCAAGTACTTTCTGCCAGATGATAACAACCAGATATTGACAGTGGCATATAATTCGAAGTGATTTTCGCCTTAACATTTCATTTTGATTTTATTTTATAACCTTTGACTTGTAGTGGGTATTTTTCTTCGATGACTCTTATTGGAATTTGCCGGACAATATTTCTATGGAAGATTCTAACACTTGACCTCGATCCAAATTTGTAAGCTTTAAGCTTTTTTCAAAATTGGGCCCAAAATGAAAGCTTCTTCTTCTTCTTCTTCTTCTGCTTTAGTGGCAACAACAACAGAAATTTATTTAGAAAAGAAGAAAAGTATTCTAAGCTCTTCGGTCTTTTGACCTCCGTAGATAGTTCGTCACACCAAGCTTAGATAACAGCTCTTTCACCTGGTCCATCCATCGGAGTTTATGACGCCCCCTTATGCGCTGCCCATCGAGTTTATTCCCGAAAACTTTTCGAGTTGGAGCGTTTTCGTCCATTCGTACAATGTGTCCAAGCCAGCGCATTTGGTCTATTTGAACGTCGATGTCGTTGTACAGCTCATTCATTCGACGGAGGTACTCGCCGTTAACGGTGATGGATCCAAATATTTTGCGTAGTATTTTTCTCTTGAAAACTCACAGATTAGCTGTGGAGTAAGACAGGCAGGATCAGTGTCTGTTAGAATTAGATCTTCGTTCTTCGAGAGAGGGCTTTATCATTAAAACGCTTGCTTAGCGCATAGTAGCAGCGGTTTGCGATCAATACTCGTCTTTTGATTTCCAGGCTGACATTATTATTTTTGTTCATGGCGGAGCCAAGTTAGACAAAATCATATACCACTTCAAGGTTAGAGTTGTAAACGTTCACGCTGTGTCCCAAACGAGTAAACTCTCGAAAAGGCCGCAGTATCATCCCGCAGTCCTCGGCCAGTAATATCTAAGTCATCACCGTACGCGAGCGAAATGTGGCTATTGTTAAAGATGGTGCCAGTCGTATATTCTGCTGCCTTCCGCATGATCATCTCCATTATGATATTAAAAAGATCGCATGACAGACTATCGCCTTGTCTGAAACCTCGCTTGGTAGAAAATGGCTCTGTTAGATTTGTGCCTATTTTCACTGAAAACTTCATGTCAGTCAGTGTCGTCCCGCAAAGTCGTATCAGCTTCGCTGGGATTCCAATATCTGGTCGATTGTGGATTTACCAGGTCTAAAGCCACACTGAGGTCCAATCAGGTTCGCTAAAATGGGCTTTAGTCTTTCACATAACACACTAGACACTAGACCTTGTATGCAATGGGTAAAAGGCTGATCCCGCGATAATTGGTACACACTTGGATCGCCTTTTAAAGCACAGGACACAACACACTCAAACTACAATCATCGGGCATGCATTCCTTGAGCCAAATCGTGTGTATGAGCTTGTGTATGCATGTTGGCAGCTCATCGCCGCCGGCTTTAAAAGGCTCTGCCAGCAGTCCATCGGACTCCGCAGCTTTGTTGTTTTTAAGCCGTGCAATTGCCGTGCTGATCTCGTTTCGGCTCGGTGGTGGACAATCTACTCCTTCGTATATGATTGGTGTGATTTTATCACTTATGCTGCCTTCGGGAACGAGTAGAGATCGAAAGTGTTCCCTTCATATTTGCAGCACACTCCGAATGTCAGTGACCAAATTTCCGTCTCCATTCTGACATATGGGATCGCTGGTTCTGACCCTTCGAATTTTACCTTTTGGTAGAACTTTCTGGATTCACCTCTATCCCTGTAATTTTCGATATCCTCGCTCTCTCTCTTTTCTCCCATAGACGCTTTTTCCGCCTGAAGAGTCGTGTCATCTCCCTCCTCTTCTCATTATAACACTCCTGTATGCAGCATCCTTATCTTCAGACATTTCGCGACATTCCTCATCGTACCAGTATGCTTTTGCTTGACCCAGTACGGTCGTTGCGGCAGTGGTCATAGATTCGCAATATGCTGCAACTGGGTGTCGGGCACATCAGAATTAGGGGGGTTGGTTTGAAGTAATTCAGAGAGTTTGTTGCAGCTTTGTGATGTCTAGCTTCCTTTGCGTTTGGTTGCGAGCATTTTTAGCACTATTTAATCGCGTACGTACCTTGGCTGCAACTAGATGATGATCGGAGTCAATATTTGCACCGCGCATCACATGCACGTCAATAACGCTTGATATATGCATTCCATCAATTGCCACGTGATCAATCTAATTTTGTGTATCCTGGCTGGATATCTTTATGCGGAAATCTGGTTCCACTCACTACCATGTTTCTTGCAGATGCGAAGCTAACTAGTCTTAATCCGTTATCGGAGGTGAAGTTGTGTAGATTGAAATTTCCGACTGCTGAACCAATAGCATCTTCCCTTCCAATTTTAGCATTAAAATCTCCCAGAACAATTTTAATGTCATGTGCAGGGCATCGGTCATATATTTCCTCCAGGCGCTCATAGAATGCATCTATTAAGGCATAATGTAAAAATATTTCTCCTTGTTGCGAATAGTGGCTATTCGGTCACTTATAGGGTTAAACCGGGGGACCAAATGTCGAAGTCTCTTGCCGAATATGAATCCACATCCAAATTCCTGTCTTTCCGCATGACAGCTAAAAAAGATATCACAGTTTTTTCGACGTGTGCATCCCTGTCCCGTCCATCGCATTTCCTGTATGGCAGTGATGTCAGCCTTGACTTTGTCGAGGACATCCACCAGTTGGATAGAGGCACCTTCTCTGTAGAGAGTTGAAACATTGCAGGTGCATATCCGTGAATCGTGGTCCTTATAACGTTTGCGGGGGTCGTGAACATTTGGGGGGTTTTTGTTTTTTCATTTCTTCATGTAAAAATAAAAAAATAAAAATAATCATAAAAATTGGTTTTCTTTAAGAAGAGTGGCTTATTAGGACGGGTGGGAGCTAAAGGGTTAAATTGTTCCGTGGAAACATTTTCCAAGGGCATGAACTATCACAAATGTATTTGTATACATGATTTTTCATATTCTTTGATTACAAACCACTGCAAACAAAATTGTGACGTAGTGGAGGAAATTGGATTTTAAGGCTCTGTTACCGAGGTCAAATGCTATTGTTTGATATTAGTTTGGTTCACCTTCGAAAAAGTGTGTTGCACTGTGTAATGTTAAGAGCATCTTTTAGAGTCTTTTAAAACATTAGGAATATTTAGCAACAAATTGGGATACGAATTTTCAAATCAAATTCTTACCTCTCATCTTTATTAAGCTACTACCAGATCTAGCAGATTTTCTTAATCTCCAGATAAAAAAAAAAACTAATAAACTATTTAACGTCAACATCAAAGATAAATTTACCCTAAAAATTTAATCCGACACCATAACTTAAAATATTTTCTCACATTTGCCAAGAACTCAGTCGCAGCAGCAGCAGCTTGCGCCATAATGACTATAAGTCATCACAACATGTGTCATCATCATTAGTACACCTTTTTTGCATTAAGGCCTTCTCGCAGATGTAAACGTACGACAAATGTGCCATTAAGACTGAAAATACAAATTATCCTGGAAAACTCTGGCATACGCACAAACAAACAAACACACAAGCATAAAAGCAGTGTTGCATAGAAAACCAAACCAAATTTGCCACAGCATAAAATGGTATGAAAGAAATGGCTGAACAAACAAAACCTAAACGTGAATGCAACACGAAATTTGAACAATCGCACACACACACACACACACACGAATGCACTCACACACACACACATATAAACGGAAAATAGTTTGCCACAAAACAGGAAACTAACGATATGCGACAACAATAACAACACCAACAACAACAACAACGCAAGATGCAACGACAACAATAAATAAACAACAATGCCGTCTAACGCCAGAGTAAGGACTGCTGCAGCAACAACAACAATGGCAAACAAACAAGAGAAACATGACAAAGTGGTGAAATGCTGAAGCAAAAATAAGGATAATACATCAAATGTAACACACGCACACACTCATACACTAACATCCATTCATAAGAGACGTCAATAAGGACTCGAGACAACAAAACTAATATGTACACGCAGTAGCACTAACACACACACACACTGGCAGGCAAACATATCGCCCGAAAAGATGTCATAAATGAATGGTTAAATAAATCTAAAAACCCCAACACATCCTCTGCTAAGCCGCAACAACAGAACCAACCCGGAGCGTATGAACAACAACGACAGCTACTGAGAGAGTAAGGACTCAAACCTTAGCGCACCCATCACCATCAACATCATAACAACATCATAATTATGATTAACATTGCACAGTGGAATATCAAAAGATATTATTTGGAAATTATTTATTAATAGATATTTAACATTTTTAACATTTTAAATGTTTTTAATGTTGTTAAGATGATGTGTAGTGTCCTCGAACAGTGTTTTGAGTGAGCCTTCAAAAAATTTATCGAAGATACATACCCTATGCCCTTCGATCATGGGCAACCTACAAAACGTAACAGGTAGTGATAATGATGATATAGAGCAGACACCGAGATCTACCCAGAGCACCTCGACAAGAATTTATCTTGAAAATGAGGATATCAGAGGAAGAGACTGTTGGAAGATGCCGAAGTGTTCTTCAAAATATAAAACAGGCCATGAGCAGGCAGAGGAATATAAGTATGGATATGCAAAATGGAGTTTCCGAACTGGAAGAGCTCCTCGACATCATAAGAGACTACCGCAAAAACTGCAAAGAAGCAGAAAGAGAAAAATCTACGGCAATGACAAGGAAAGTTGTGTCATCACCCAGGATCGACGAGACCTCAACGCCCTCGGCAACACAAGCAAAGCGTAGTGCAACGAGCCCGTCTAAGATGACCATTCCGGAAGAAGAACTGTTCGTCTATGAAATCCAAATATGTTGGACCAGAGAAGAGCTTCTGTCTCCCCAGCTGTAGCGAAGGGGACCTGACAGGAAAGGGGTATATGTATCAAATGTGGCGAAGGAGGCCACTTTTTGAAGCACTGCAAAAACCCACCTAAGTGCTGTCTCTGTATGTGGTCGTATTAGACGACTGACCGGGGTCGAGCAGCTCCACAGCAACCAAACAGAAGTGAAGGTCTTACAACTGAATATGCACAGAGGAAAAGTGATATAATAAACAGCAGACATAGCCATAATAAGTGAACAATGCAGCAAGAAGACAAGCATTTTTTAGGTTGAAGACGATACTGGCACGGCAGCTACATGGATTCCAGATAGAAGCAGACTTACCCCAGAGATCCGTGAAGGGGAACTGCTTTACATGGGTAAAATCGGAGACACTGGTCAGTTGCTATTTCACACCCAGTGACAACATAGAGGATTTACAGGAGAAACTAGACGGTATTGAAGACTATGTTCGGGAAGCTCAAGAAAATCTTGTAGTAGCTGGAGACTTCAATGTCTGAGCGGTAGATTGGGGCAGAAGGATAATGGAGATGGTGGTTAGAGCGGGCCTGATTGTGGCGAATGTGGGTAACGACCTAAGTGCTGTCTCTGTATGTGGTCGTAATAGACCACTGACCGGGGTCGAGAAGCTCCACAGCTACCAAACAGAAGTGAAGGTCTTACAACTGATATGCACAGAGGAAAAGTGATAGAACAAACAGCAGACATAGCCATAATAAGTGAACAATGCAGCAAGAAGACAAGCAGTTTTTGGGCTGAAGACGATACTGGCACGGCAGCTACATGGATTCCAGATAGAAGCAGACTTACCCCAGAGATCCGGGAAGGGGAACTGCTTTACATGGGTAAAATCGGAGACACTGGTCAGTTGCTATTTCTCACCCAGTGGCAACATAGAGGATTTACAGGAGAAACTAGACGGTATTGAAGACTATGGTTGGGAAGCTCAAGGAAATCTTGTAGTAGATGGAGACTTCAATGTCTGAGCGGTAGATTGGGGAATGGAGATGGCGGTTAGAGCGGGCCTGATTGTGGCAACGACCCTAGAAAATGAATCCAACAGTTTTAGTTACGGAAATCGACAAAAGACTAGACCAGGTTCCAGAAGCGGCAAATGCCTCCTTAACAGCCGAGATTGTGATGAGCATTATATCAGAAAGCTGTGATAAATCGATGCCCAGAATTAAGGCAAACAAGGCGTTAAAAAAACAGTCTATTGGTGAAACGAGCATATCACAAAGACAAGACGCGACTGTTTCAAATACAGAAGAAAACATACAAGGACCAGGAGGCGAGGCGATGCTAAAAACGAAAGAAGAGATTACAAAGAGGCAAAGTAAACTCTTAAAAGTGTAATTAATTACAGCAAAAGATGGATATTGGAAGCGTTTCGGGATGATATAAATAGGAATCCATGGGGTACAGGATAGCAGTTAGTCATGGACAAACTGGGCGACAAAAGGGAAGGGAAAATGACCAACATAGTAATGTCCCTTTTCCCGAACAATAAAGTCCCAGCAGATGAACCGGGAATAGAAACAGATGAAGACACTACATTATTTACAATGAATTGGCAGAAGCTGCGAACCGATTCAAAACCAGGGTGACCGCTGGCCCGGATGGTGTACCACAGAGGTTATTATGGAGAAAGCAGTTAGACGTCCTGAACTGTTCCTCAATATGTTTAACAAATGTTTGATGGAAGGACTAATAATACATTTCACACAAATCTTGTTAAAACACATTCTAGTGGCGGGGGCCAATAAAAAAATATTTTTTTTCCTAATTTGTCAGTCATCTATTTAATTTTTTCTCAAGAAATTAAAGGGATACCATCACGAATCTTATTGGGGGTTCAACAATCATATTATCTACTACGGAGAAAAAACTAAAAATAAAGGATGTTTTTCTTAAAACAGTTTTAATTTTTTAATTCAAATTTAAAAAATACAAAATCGTTCTATTCTATTCTATTCTATTCTATTCTATTCTATTCTATTCTATTCTATTCTATTCTATTCTATTCTATTCTATTCTATTCTATTCTATTCTATTCTATTCTATTCTATTCTATTCTATTCTATTCTATTCTATTCTATTCTATTCTATTCTATTCTATTCTATTCTATTCTATTCTATTCTATTCTATTCTATTCTATTCTATTCTATTCTATTCTATTCTATTCTATTCTATTCTATTCTATTCTATTCTATTCTATTCTATTCTATTCTATTCTATTCTATTCTATTCTATTCTATTCTATTCTATTCTATTCTATTCTATTCTATTCTATTCTATTCTATTCTATTCTATTCTATTCTATTCTATTCTATTCTATTCTATTCTATTCTATTCTATTCTATTCTATTCTATTCTATTCTATTCTATTCTATTCTATTCTATTCTATTCTATTCTATTCTATTCTATTCTATTCTATTCTATTCTATTCTATTCTATTCTATTCTATTCTATTCTATTCTATTCTATTCTATTCTATTCTATTCTATTCTATTCTATTCTATTCTATTCTATTCTATTCTATTCTATTCTATTCTATTCTATTCTATTCTATTCTATTCTATTCTATTCTATTCTATTCTATTCTATTCTATTCTATTCTATTCTATTCTATTCTATTCTATTCTATTCTATTCTATTCTATTCTATTCTATTCTATTCTATTCTATTCTATTCTATTCTATTCTATTCTATTCTATTCTATTCTATTCTATTCTATTCTATTCTATTCTATTCTATTCTATTCTATTCTATTCTATTCTATTCTATTCTATTCTATTCTATTCTATTCTATTCTGAATAGCATAACCTTTATTAGATTTTTTTTTAAATTATTTATTCTTTTTCTGCGCATTTAAAGTACATTAGAGTACTTTATGTGAATTCCATTAAGAAAAAGACAATAGTAGCGGAGTTGGACATCGTGCTCCACCACACGTTTGTTATTTATGAAATTTTGAATAAATTGTGTGAAATAGGTCACAATATATTATATGCCGTTAAACAGGTGAAGTGAAAACCTATAAAAGTATATGACTAGACTCTTATAGATAACGAAAAAATTTCCAAGAATACCATATAAGAATCACCCTTATATACATATTTGATAAATACCCTTACAGGTAGGAGGATATATATCATTTGATACGACCCAGAAGTTTAACACACAGAAGGAGTCACTTTAGACCCTAGGTTTCTTCAAATCAAATTCGATTCATGACTATTTAAGTCGTTTAAGCCATGTCTGTCTGTCTGTCTGGCTGTCGGACTGGTAAACACGATAACTTTCGAAAGACGCAACAAAATGTTTTGAAATTTTGGACGAGTTAATATTTCCCCACAATTACTTACGGTATTGCAAATGACTACATGGCCACGTCCCTTCTGGTACCTCCCATACAAATGGAGTAATAATATCAATACACTTAACGGGATCGTACGCAAATTCAGTATTTAGTAGTACCACTTCGCCCACATTAGAAATCGAACATATAGAACATTTTATGTTTTCCTGAGGGTGAGGGCATATGTTAGTCCGGTTGACCGACTGAAACTTTCTTACTGGTATTTTTTTCAACTGGTTTTGGCCCCCTCCGACATGAGAATGGGGAACAACTTTCCTCCAGGGGTCTGATGATGAACTCGTCATGGAGTTCGAAACGCGTCATCCTAGTGAGTGACAATGAATTGCCATTAATATTGACAATAAAAAACTTTTCTGATCGTTAAGCTAGATTTAGCAAATTTAATAATAAAAACCTTATCACACGATCTTCTCATCTCACATGGAAATTGTACACTATTTTTAATATTTTTGTAGTATTTTTAATTTTCTTAAGATTCTTAATATTTTTAATATTTTAAATATTTTTAATACTTTTAATTTTTTTAATATTTTTAATATTTTTAATATTTTTAATATTTTTAATATTTTTAATATTTTTAATATTTTTAATATTTTTAATATTTTTAATATTTTTAATATTTTTAATATTTTTAACATTTTTAATATTTTTAATATTGATATTGTCATAGTTCGGTTTGAGATCAGTTCTATTGGCAATTATTTATTATTGCCAATAGGTTTTTAATCAAGAGTTTGTGAAATGTATTATGTTGACAGCAGGTTAGGCGTATGACGTCATTTCGACATTAACCACAATTTCTCGTCAGCGCCCTTTGCTGTGCCTTCTCCTCTATCATCACAAACCTTAAGGGAAGAAAGCATCTCAAAGTTAATGAGAATTTTTCCCTCCGGTGCGAAGAAAGCTTTCTCGAAGCGCACAACATGCCAACATAATACACACCCAAGCACTTGCCTATGCATGTGTCCATCGGACACAATTGCACAGTAGTTTTGTTGTTGACAAAGTGCCAACCCCGTTCTGTGTACCTTCAGTGTTTTCATCGTTCTTGATTTTATTTATTGTTGATCTGTAAAGAATTATGATATTGTCATAGTTCGGTTTGAGATCAGTTCTATTGGCAATTATTTATTATTGCCAATAGTTTTTTAATCAAGTGTTTGTGAAATGTATTATGTTGACAGCAGGTTAGGCGTATGACGTCATTTCGATATTTTTAATTTTTTTAACATTTTTAATATTTTGGCCAGATCTGGCTCCTCCTCTCTTTCTTCTCACATAGATATAGAAAACCTTTATTTTCAATAAGTGTTTTTGTTTTATAACATTTTCCTAATCATTTTGCTTTGTAACGCACAGAAAATAGGTCAGCTTCAGTGACATCAACCCTCACTTCAACCTCAACCCCAACCACTGTGCACCAACATCACCTACTGCGAATGCTTCCGTAACCGTGGCAGTGGCAGCAGCAACAGGAGCTGTGTGGATTTATGCCTGCAACAGTCACAAAACAAGACGCAAGTGCCTTGCAGCTGTCATTTGTATTGTTGTTATGCTGACGCTTGTGGTGACATCTAAAGTGGCACACAACGGTGGCTCAGCACACAAAGCACACATGGCGTAGCCTCCAAATGCACACAGACCAGCACTAACACATGCAGACAGAGCGAAGACACCGTTACAATCAACATCCACGTTGCACATTTCTTTACTTCATTCAGAAAGTCCTTTCTTTTGGTGTTGTCTCCTTTTGCATTTACATATGAGACACGTGTAACCAACAGCAAACATATCATCGTCATCTCCGCTTTGTCATGCCGTGCAACATGACACACTTGTCGCAAACGCACTTGAGAAGAGAAATATTGTGTGTGTGTGTTTGGTGGAGAGTGATATCACTTGGTGCTCCTTATGGATGGGCCTATACATCTATGTGTGTGTGTGTGTTTGGGCTTAATATTATGGTGCGCAGTAATAAACAAGAGGACAAATGGAATAAAGTGCAGTAGCAAATGTCTGATGTCGTTTTAGTACAAAACATTCGTGCGCTTATATTTAAGTTTTCCTCTGCACACACACACACTCACATGTGCAAGTCAATCCCAATTGTGCATTGCATTTTTTCAGCAATTTCATTCATACATTTTTAGATATGTAATTTCAGCTTAGGAGGGATGTTAACAGAGTTAAAAAATTAAATTGAAAAAAACTTCAACATTATTTCATAATCTAAAACACAATAAATCTGTGGCCGTCTGGAAAAACCAGGTAACTCCAATTGTTTAAAAAACGAGAACGAGACACACTTAGAGTTTTAAACAACATAGTTTTTACACATAAATTGGTAATTTTCTTAGATTTGTTTTTCAAATAACTTTTGAATGAGAAACTATACAAAATTTCGATCTGACAGAGTGATAGTAAATGAAATACCCTTTACAAATCATGGCATATTGTTTTAAGTACTTTAAAAGTAGATATACATATTCAAAAGTGCTTTATCATCATGTCCTACTTTTCAGCTTGCACTGTTAAATTGGTTCTTTAAGAATCAGTAATCGCTTTGTCTCTCTTTTGGAATATAAAGCGACCCGATTTAGAGGCCACATCAACATTATCTATCGACCCATACTAGTGTACACCCCAAGCCTTAAGTATCTTATCTTATGTTGTCACTAAAACAAGTTAAATATGCATGTGCAGCATGAGCTCTAAACTTCTGACTCACCTCTCTCACTCGCTCTATCTCTCTGTGTTTCTCATTTTTCAACTGCACCATTATCAAATCACTTGTGCTCATGTATGGCCCATTCTGAGGCCGATGGCGATGCTGACGACGTTGATGTGGATGCAGCCATAGAACAACAATTGTTGTTACTTAGCTGTCACTCCGATGTCCTTAGCTCTATAGCAGGACTAGTGGATGATGACACAACAGCAACAACAACAACAGCAACAGCACAATAGACATGTACTACTAAATAAACCATACATTTTTGGTTTTCTCCAAATCCACTGCTGGCAGAGGCCAAGGGACGTTGCAAACCCCAAATAGATCCACACCAAATAAAGATGCATCGAGCAGGGCTCGAAGGAAAGCAAGACACAACACCATCGCCGTCGTCGTCATCATCATCAGCCATATCATAACGTGACTTTGGTTGCTTGTCTACTTAGAGTGCTGGGGAATTATCTAAACGACAATCATACTTAGAAAATATTGACTGGGAGATGTAGCAAGGAGAAAAAAAATGCAAGCAAACTGAAAGGAGATGTTGAGGAAATCTCTACAGAGTTGACGTCGCCGTCGTCGTCATCATCATTATTATCAAGATGACTATTCTATAGAGTGACACATCAAGACAAAATGATGCTGGTAATCATTAGAAGAAAAAGGAAACATTTTTCAATTTACCTCTAAAAAGTTGTACAGTTGCGTATGTAATTTAAATTGCCTAAAACTTTGGTTAAACTTTAATTACATCCGTTTCCTATTCGTTTCACTCCAAACCACTGCAAAGATGATAAACGTACTATGAGCAGTGTTGGTATGCATGTGTGTGTTTGCTACAAAGTGGGCATTTATCGTTGCGGCTGTCATCATATTTGCTGTAGTTGATTTATGTTTTCATTAAGGTCATGCCATCGTATATTTTTGGGCTTTTCATCAACACTTTAACTTTTTTGGGCGCCAGCGAATGGGGGGACATGTGCAGGGCAAGTGGAAACATGACATGAACAAAGAATAAAATCACCCAAATGTATTATGAATTATGTTTATAACGTTAACATACGAAGCGTTTAGGCCGCCGACATCGACAACGACACCAACTGCCAACAGCAGCAAACGGAAGTAACCTCTCACGTCCTGGCAACACAAATTGAAGGTCGGCAACTTTGGTGTGGTATTATTAACATTATTTTTACACTTGTAGTTATTTAAAGGCTGACGAGTGTGTGTGTGTGTGAGAGAGAGAGCATTTGTGCATTTGTCCAAGTGGAAATGTGTGCGTACGTGCTGGTGTTTGTCTGCAATTTATATTATGACATTATTTTCACACCCGACAAGAAAGGAAAACGTACATAAATTCCATTAAATCAAATCCCTAACAAGTTTTAGAAGGCAAAACGTATATTTCAAGCAAAACGTTATTGTACCAAAAGGTTGGTGGTTGAGCTTTTTTGGAAATACGCAGACCATTACAAATACAGTGTTAGGGTACTGCAACTATGATTACTTTATATGTATAATATAATGGTATAATAGTAAAATAGTAAAACAGTATAATAGTATAATAGTATAATAGTATAATAGTATAATAGTATAATAGTATAATAGTATAATAGTATAATAGTATAATAGTATAATAGTATAATAGTATAATAGTATAATAGTATAATAGTATAATAGTATAATAGTATAATAGTATAATAGTATAATAGTATAATAGTATAATAGTATAATAGTATAACAGTATAATAGTATAATAGTATAATAGTATAATAGTATAATAGTATAATAGTATAATAGTATAATAGTATAATAGTATAATAGTATAATAGTATAATAGTATAATAGTATAATAGTATAATAGTATAATAGTATAATAGTATAATAGTATAATAGTATAATAGTATAATAGTATAATAGTATAATAGTATAATAGTATAATAGTATAATAGTATAATAGTATAATAGTATAATAGTATAATAGTATAATAGTATAATAGTATAATAGTATAATAGTATAATAGTATAATAGTATAATAGTATAATAGTATAATAGTATAATAGTATAATAGTATAATAGTATAATAGTATAATAGTATAATAGTATAATAGAACTCGTCAACATGAACACAAATTTGCAGACGAAATTTTAGTTTGGATCAGTAGGCAGAGAGGGCGTTGCGTAATAGTATAATAGTATAATAGTATAATAGTATAATAGTATAATAGTATAATAGTATAATAGTATAATAGTATAATAGTATAATAGTATAATAGTATAATAGTATAATAGTATAATAGTATAATAGTATAATAGTATAATAGTATAATAGTATAATAGAACTCGTCAACATGAACACAAATTTGCAGACGAAATTTTAGTTTGGATCAGTAGGCAGAGAGGGCGTTGCAAACTGTATTTTAGCCCTGGAGAGATATAATTTGGGTGACAGGTAGCACTCGGCACCAGACGCAAATTTTCAGATGAATTTCTTTATTTTCGATAAGTAATCCGATTTTTATCGTTTATTGTACCAAAAAGTACAATTTATTGTACAAAAAAGTACATTAATTGTAACAAAAACGTAATTTGTAAAATTTATTTTATCAAAAAGTACAAATTATTGTTTCAAGTAGTACAATTTGTTGTACCAACAAGTACTTTTATTGTACAAAACAGTACATTTATGGTATCAAAAAGTAATAAGTAATCTTGTTGTACACATAGAGTACTTTAATTCCAAAATCTATTTTTAATGTACCAAAATGTACATTTATTTTTATTAAAAAGTACTTTTATATACGTCTGCATATTTATTATTACCCTCACCCTACAGGTAGGAGGATATACATCATTTGATATGAACCAAAAGTGTAACCCTTAGAAGGAGTCACTTTACACCCTAGGTTTATTTGAACCAAATTCGACTCATGACTTTTTTAGTGGTTTGAGCCATGTCCGTCTGTCTCTTTGTCTGGCTTTCCGGCTAGTACTGGCTTTCCGGCTAACTTTCGATAGACGCAACCAAATCAAGTACTTACTTACTTACTTAAGTGACCCATTACAATTTACGATCGCGGTTCATAAATTAGAGGCCTGAAGTATTAAAGAATTCCACACGCTTTGGTCTTTGGCGTGCGTTCTCCAGTTGGTCCTACCAGATGGTGGGACGTCGCCAACCACTTGATCCTTCTAACGAAGTTTGGGTCTCCCTGCTCTGCGCCATCCTTCAGGTTCGCCTTCAAACACCTTTCTCGCTGGAGCATTTACATCCATCCTGGCAACATGTCCCAGCCATCGTAGTCGTTGGATTCTGACTCTTTTAGCTATGTCGATGTAGTGGTAAAACCCATCGCCGTCGACGCATATAGATCCATATATTTTTCGGAGTACTTTTCTCTCGAATACTCCCAGGGTTTGTACGTCCGTTGTCGTAAGCACCCATGATTCGGCATCATACAACAGAACGGGTAAAATTAACACCTGGTATAGCTGTTTCTTAGTATTCCGAGATAAGGTGGAGTTACAAAAGTGCGTAAAAACATCTATTGTCTAGCACAATTCTCCGTTGACGAAAGATCCGACGTAGGTAAACTCATGTACTACCTCAAAACAATAATTTTCAACGTTGACGCTGCGTCCCCATTGAGAAGACTCTTTGTTCGTCGTAATCATTATTTTTGTTTTGTCCTCGTTGACGGTTAAACCCAGTTTTGCTGACTCCTTTTCTAGCGATGAGAAAACTGCAGTTACATCCAGGAGATCATCTTGTGAAATTTGGTGCCAGACATGTTGACACCAGCCTTCCTCATCACCTTCTCCATAACTATGTTAAATAGTTTACAGGACAGGCTATCACCCTGCCTGCATGGTTCAGAGTGATCCTTACCAATCTTAACCGAGGATTTTGTGTTTTCCAATGTTCATCTGCAAAGTCGAATCCGCTTTGCACGTATACCAAACTCAGATATGGCAACATATATTCTATTCCTTATAGGAGAGTCGAGAGCAGCTTTGTAGTCGACAAAGAGGTGGTAGTTGTCGATCTGCTTTTCATGGGTTTTTTTTCCAGGATTTGTCGTAAGGTGAATATTTGATCCGTCGTAGATTTGCCAGGTCTAAAGCCGCACTGATATGGTCCAATTAGTTTTTCTCAGAGCTCGCAACAATTGGTCTCTCTTGTTCTTGTTGTCAGAAAAAAACCACTCACCCACTGACACGATGCGAAACTGTCGCGAAAAAAAACTTAAACTTCGTTCTTCTTTGGATTGCTCTTTGCACAACCGACGAGCATTTCTGTTCACTAGATCGGCTCATGGGTTTACTCGAGACCCTCTACTTCGTAAAAACTCGTCAAACGGTCTTTTGAGCATGTATATGTGTTGCGCGTGTGGACAGGCAAACGCTTTTCCAGTTTCTTCTTCTCTCCTCTTTAAAGCATATGACGAAATTTTTAAGGCAACATCATAATGCAAAGCAACAATAAAAATAAAGACCTTTTGTACGGACACTTTGCTTGCTTTGCTCACTTACTGATTCTCAGTAGCTACGCGACGGAAGGTTCTGTTCGTATCGAGCGGTCAGTAAGAGACCGATTCATGTCTTACGTTCAACCCGAAACCTGAGAGCAAGAACACGAACAAAACGAGAAATTGGTTGCTGTTCAGACACTGAGCGATTCCGTCTCATTTGTTTCGGTCTTTTAAGTGAGCAGACCGCGCAGTAAAATTTGGTTGAGCATATTTTGCGAGCTCTGGTTTTTCTACAATTGGCTTTAGACGTTCACACAATATGCTCGAAAGGACCTTGTACGCAATTGGTAATAGGCTTATTCCACGGTAGTTCTTACACTCACTACGATCTTCTTTATTGTATGTGAGACACAACAGATTGAGACTCCAATCCCCGGGCATGCTCTCCACCAGCCAGATGTCATCCATAAGCTGATGCATGCTCCTAATCAGCTCCTCTCCACCTGCCTTAAACAATTCAGCCGGGAGACCATCGACTCCAGCTGCTTTGTTTTTAAAAGGCGGGTTATTGCCACACGTATCTCCATCTGGCTCGGAGATAAAACGTTTAAAACCATCGTCATGGATTGCAGCGGGGTCTTCTGAAGTGGTGTCCGTATCCATCAGTTTTCTGAAATGTTTTCTCCATATCTTCAGTACGTTATCCGGGTTAGTCACTAGCTGGCCACCGCTGACCTTGCAGGAGGGCAACCCTGTTCCAAGCATTCTCGCCTTAACTCTCTGGTAGAATTTTCCCTGTACTTCGGAGCAACTCTGTGTACTCATCCTGTCTCTTCTTCAGCTCGCGTTGCCATTGGCTGCAATTTAGCTCTGCAGCATCCGTCGCTCTCGTGGCATTACGACATTCGCTGATGAATGCCTGGCATCTTCTTGAGACGACTTTGAGTATCCAAGTACGCTTCTCGCAGTCCGTTCTATGAAGTCGGCTATAAATTGGCATTTCGAGATAATATTACCAGGGATTGGAGCATTCCGTAGCGGGTTGAGCCGTGAGACTATGTGTCACAATCTTTTGCCAACCACAAATCCACATCCTAACTCGTGCATATCCGCACTATAGTAAATGTTGCATGTCTTCATGAGCGGGCACACTTGTCCCGTCTACCGTATTTCCTGTAAAGCGGGTATGTCAGCCTACGAGCCGTGGCATAGTGGTTAGAACACGCGACTACCATGCGGGAGATTACATGTTCAACTCCAGTCATCTTAAAAAAAAAATGTTTCTTTCATTGTCGGCTCCTATCGAATGTTGTTGACAGCAACATCTAGTTGTTGTTGTTGTTGTTGTTGTAACAGCTGGTGGTAGCTGGGGTGATAATTCTTTATACCGATTTTCAATTTATCGGCACTCGATCGGGCATATAATCCGATTATCATACGATCATTGTTTGGCAACTCTGTTTCGTTCCTTTGTAGATAACAAGGTTTGTGTCAAGGATTGTTAGGTGTTGTTGTTGTGAGTTTAACCGCCAAATTCCACCAGAGATGGCGCCAGCTGGCTTGTTGATTTATATGAGATGTTGATAAATCATTTTCCTTGGTCCTTGTGCAATCTGGATTTTTGTAGTGGAAGCGTCTAGGATGAGTTTTGTTGGCTGGAAAACTCGAAAGTATTTGAAAAGTAATTATATTTTCATCGATGTTGATTTGGCCAGTGCCCCGGCCGGGAATCGAACCCGGCACCTTCGGATTGCTAGTCTACGTCGCTTCCACTGAGCTATCGAAGGCCACACGTTCGCATTCGTCGATAAACAAGTAGGTGCCGCTAGTTGTGAATTTAAAAATAGAAAGCGTGTTAATTCACAACAAAGCGAGAAGCTATCCCATACCTCATTCATGGGGTCTAAAGGGAAATTAAGTTTTTAAGGTAATGTCAGCCTTGTATTCTTCGAGAACAGAATATTTGCCAAAATATTTTCGACATCAATCTTTGCTATGCATACCCTCATTGACCTGCCACCTTATAATCACGACTCGCAACACTGTGCCTCGTTGTTCTCTGACTATTTGTATGATTGTTTGCATTGAGTTTTTTGGCTTTTATTGTAGCGATTTATTATTTTGTGCCATTTAGCTCCGTTTCGTTCCCATCTGAACTTGTTCTTGTTATTTTTGTTGTTTTCTTAGGGTTTGTTTTTGTAGCTCGAGCACCAAACATCATGAATGCCGTTTTTAAAACGTCATCATACACGACAGCTGCTACCTACAATAAGCTTTTGTTTGACGATATTTCCCTGCTATGCCAGTGGCCTTTTGCCTTCGTCCGTCTGTGAGTGTACAATAACCGGTCTCATTTTAACCAACCAATCAACCCAAGGCGACTATTATTTTATAACCCACTATGACCTGTCCGTTCGGTAGTGTAAAGCTAGATTCTTTATTTTTTGGTTATGGGCTAGATAACACAAAAAATTGTTGGTTTGTGAACTACCAAATATCACCAGGTATTCAGCTGGGATTTTTCTGTGTGTGTGTGTTTTTTTTATCGTTATGGTGTTGCTCGGATTCTCACTTGTTTTCTAGGCAAACAATAAATTAATCTCGCTTAACGTAGCAGAACAGCACTTACACATAGTTGACGCGATTTTTAGTCCTAAACACACCTTTGAGATATAAAACTGCTGTGACTGTGTGACTAAGAAGCAAGAGAAACTTGACACCAAAGATGAGGAGGAGGAGAAGAGAGAGGCTAAGGCCTGGAATCACTAGAATCAACAGAGAACACAACAACACCGGTAACAAAACCTGATGTCAACAAAGCAGGTGCTTGAACTGTGTTCCTTGTTAAAGTAAAGCTTTGACACACTATTAAATGGGCACACATACAAACAACACGCTCGTGACGAAACATTGTTATGAGGGTTATGGCTTGGTTTTTTTTTTGGAAAGGGACCGTTAAATGTGTCAGCACATTAATTAGTACTTTTTGTAATGCGATAAGAAAACTGTTGTAACGATGGGGTTTAATCAGATTATAACATGACGACATTTACAGCTAGGATTTATGGTCTTAAAGGGTTGATATAATGCGATTATCCATAGAGCGAAAAAAAACTAAATAATATCTTCGAAATAGCCGATTCTAGTTTTTGATTGATATAAAACCCATATTTAATTTGCCATAGAGATTTTCATTTATATAAAACTAATAACTAAGGCTTTCACTGGAATCGTTCTTAATCGTTTTGCTTTTTTTGTAATACCGCCAATTTATAGTTCCACAATATTCATAATAATTTTGAAAGCAACACTATGTACAATTTTTTCCAACAACTATGTGAAATCTCTCAACTCTGATCACATTCACCTGCAATGCTCTCGCAAATGTAATGTCGCAGCCTTGTTGTTCTCTAGGTGTTTACTTAGAAAATATTAACTACAAATACACGGACAATAACGCACACAGCCACATATACACATCACATGAATATTTTAAAGGGATTTTACGTATGTATGTATTGGTTCTGCTCTAACAGTGAATTCCATCGTACACAGACTCTCACGCTTTCACTCTTTTACTGCCGCTGACGCTTTAGCATTGTTGTTTTAGTTAAACGATGTCGCTATGTGTGTGTGTCTGGTGTGTTTTTGATCTCCACCATCTTCTTGACCTGACCCTCTTTAGCATGCAACTGCAGCAGCAGCAACAGGAGCTGTAGCTTGTTTAACAGTTTGTTGCTGGCGCTGTTGCATGTTTAGCCAATGTTGTTATTCCTCGCTTCAGCTGTCGTTGTCGCCGTAGCTGTTCTTGTTGTTATGTAGTGTTTTCATGCCGTGTTAGTGTTTGTTTTGCATCCTCTTGTGTTTACTTTCAACACATTTGTACATTTTCGCTCCCTCATTACGAACACAACAATTATCGGAGTGTTAGAGCCGCGCAAGCAGTGCAACCAGTGTACGACAACTAATACTAATGTTTTATGCGATGCCAAGCGAGGGAGGTATGAAATTATGTGAGGGTCAGTTTAGCACCAAGTAGGATTATCTTTCCAAACAACTCACTCAATTATGAAACAGATGACGTATGAATAATGTAATAAAAAGTATACGTTAATATAGATTTTCATACATTTTTAGGGGAAATACTAAAACAAAAGTGAATGCTTCAAAGTGTGAATAGTAAATAATGCTCAACTTTTTAATTCCCCCACGATATACGTTTTATACTAGGGGTCGTCGTCGTCTAACAGCTGGCTTGTGTATAAGTGTATAGTATGTTTCACGGTGTCGCTGCTGCCGTAATCATGTTATGCAACTTTTTAAATCTCATTACATTATTATGGAACGTAATTTACGAGAAAACCTAAAAACGAATATTTTACTTTGTTGTTGCATAAAGAGTGCGACGATTGCTTGCACTGCAGGTAGATACAGAGTACGCCTTGTTTAGCAGCTCATATGTCATTAGCGCGATTAACAAATTATTATGCATTGCTAAATTATTTACGATGTACTACTGTTGTACTACCTGCAATTTTCATAAGTTTTCTAATTTTGAGAAATTTTTTAACATTTATACTCTTTACATTTTTTGGTATTTTTTTTTATAAATTTTATAACTATATTAATAAATTCATTTTAATTAATTAATATAGTTAAAAACAAAATTTTAAAAAATATAAAAATTATTAATTCATTGGAGAATGGGGAATTTTCTAATTTGAGCCTTTCTGATTGTTATTCATTTGGGAATGACCAGAAGCTCTGTTTAAATGTTTCCAAGCAGCTCACAACGTCCGAGAGATCACGTATTCCCCGGCAATGTCATTGAACACCCGTTCAGTGATAGCAAATGTGAGAATGCGAAATGTTGAGCAACCTAAACGGCATGCTACCACCGCACAGTGGTCGATCTTGTATAGAGCGAGCGGCCAAAAATACTTCTAGTGGAGATATTATTGTGAAATTTTTTCCAAAATTCTATAAAAATTAGAGTTTCTCCTTTTCCCGGACTTTTCATTTCCCGGGAAACCGGGAAAAATTTTTGCCTTTCCCGGGATTCCCGGGAATTCCCGGGAAATTTCGCGCAGTAGAAAAACAAGACAAACTATGTTAATTTTTTAAATTTTCCAGTATGTACATATCGCTCATTTGGTACAAGATCGTCATAACTCAAAAAATCGATTTCGAGATAAACGCGTTTAAAGTTTTCAATTTACACCCAACTTGTACGAAATGGAGGAATATAAAAAGCTCTCATGCGGTGTATATGAAAGATATTAATATGAATTTTTTACACAACATGGAGTATGATGAACAATTCAACTGATGTTCGGCTTATTGTCAGAAGAGCATTCAATTAAATGGTGACATTTTCCGTTGCTTTTCCACTTGCTTCGAAAAATTGTAAAACCCTTTTTATCGAGTTATTAAGTAGTTTATTACTTGATGCAACATTTGCATTTGTGATGGCATCGGTTAAAATATCCTCAAATGGTCTTTCGGTACTAATGTCACAAATAGGAATTTCGTCCGATTCCAGAACTTTGTCGATAACGTCTTCTTTAAAAAGTCGAGTATAAATAAGCAGTATAAGAAGCAGTTTGAAATAAGTTATTAGCATTCTCATCAAATACTGTTGGATCTTTAAGATGCTTCACTAAAGAATAAAGTCGCTTGTCCCTTCTTGCTTCAATTCGCTTCTTTAAAGCTTCTAAAATTTGCTCTGCCAAGGTGTTTCAATTTCCCGGGAATCCCGGACGAATTTCCCGGGAAACCGGGAATTAAAAATGACCGGGAATCCCGGGAATTCCCGCCCGGGAAATCCCGGGAGAGAAACTCTAATAAAAATATAATTAGTAATAAATCGAACAGACATTGGTCGTTCCTAAGCCCCTACCGAAACCCCACAATTATAAGGGTACACCGTATGATATTTTATTATAGTATGTAATATAGTGTTATATAATACATCATTTTAACAGGCCAAAAATAGATTTATTTAAAACTGACTTTGATAAGATGATAAATTGTTAACTTCCGTTATCCCTTAATTATTCATCTGAAACTAAATGTCCCTTAAATGGACTTCAAAGTTTCAAAAGATATCATTTCTAAAAATTCATTTTTTTTTTTTATTTTCAACGGAAAAAAATAGCGTAGCCCCACTTTTCCCTATTTATTATATACAAAAATAAACTGAAATAAAAAAATTATTAGAAATTTTCCGAACAGAAACAATTTTGGGCATAAACCCATATTAGGTTGTATGGGCGGTCAGCCGAGGGCGTGGCCGATTTGGATGAAACTTAGCACGCATCTTTTGTTTATTCTAGGATTTTTTTTTAATTTTACACTTTTCCTTGGATTAGATAAATTGTGTGCCAAAAATTTGATTTTATACAAAAATTCGTTTGAATTGTTTAAGCGGTGGGCGTGGCTGCTTTTGATGAAATTCGTTTTTTTTTATTATATTAGTCGATATAATACCCGGTGCAAAATTTTAATGATCTTGAACCAACACTTTTTAATGATAAAATGGGAGTGGTTAATGACTCATACCCCCTCCTCTCCTACCGTACCCAGGCACTAACATTAACCCCATGTTAGCAAAAACTTGAGTAAAAGTACGAAACTTGTTTTTAATTTATATGTTAACAATGTGTTTACAAGATTACTTTTAAACAATAAAAATATTGAAAAATTTCACATAAAATAACATGTAATACAAAATTATAAAAAGGTTAAGGGGGGATTGTTTAAACATATAACGATAGATACTCTTTGAAATAAAAAAAGAGCTAAAAAACTTTGCGTATTCGTTTTTTTATAGCAGTTTTAAAATTATTAATATTAAGGCTGTTTTTTAGTCACAATACCCTTTAAATGATAATCGACTTTAAAATTAATCTAGCAATTCAAAACCAGATTTTAATAAAATTTTGACATAAAAACAACGAGGCCGCTTTGGTCTGAGAGAGATAACACAAAGACGAGCAAAAGTGAGCAGCTGATATTACCAATTTTAAAATGTTGAAATATTAACGAATAAACCAAAAAAAGTCCCATTGGAGACTTCAGGGGGGAACACTACTAAAACTCTAGTTAAAATTTACATATATGGACGAAAGAACACTAACAATGCAACTGGAAAAATATTAATTTTATAACAAATCTACAACAAGCTTAACACATTTTTATTATTTTAAAATATAGTTAATACCATGTAATTCAATATTCATTTCGATTTATTTCGACAGAAGTTTTTTTTCTTTCGTTTTAATTAATTTAAAGTTGCACTTAATTTTCCACTTTTTTACACTGCAAAAACCAACTGTTTACTCGCTCTTTTTTTTAAGCTGTTCTTAAAGAGTACAGATGGAATAAAACAAAAACAACTATAAATTTTAAAACCTTGTTTTTATAAGAAACAGTAATGCCACACTTGGTGACAAACTTCAGACTTTGATTTTTTTATTTTTGGCCAATGGAATCGACCACTGTGCACCGATGCGTCTTAGGAAGTAGGTAACAGAAGTTACTGAAGCTTAACACATCGGCTCTCTTAGTGGCTTTGGCAGCCACAAGAAACTAGGATGGGGCGCGGTGGCCTATAAGCCACTGTTCTTAAACAACACAATTATTATGAAAACACGAAGAAAAGAAAAAACAAGAACCTCTCAAATGTTGACGACCCTCGCAAACGATATAAGGACCATGATTTAGGGATATGCTCCTGGAATGTCCGAACTCTATACAGAGAGTGTGCCTCTATCCAACAGGCGGATGTCCTCGACAAGTACAAGGCTGACATCACCGCCCTACAGGAAATGAGATGGATGAGACAGGGATGCACACGACGAAAGAACTGTGACATCTTTTACAGCTGCCATGCAGAAAGACACGAATTTGGATGTGGTTTCATAGTGGGCAAGAGACTTCGACACCTGGTCTCGGGTTTAATCCTGTAAGTGACCGAATAGCCACCATTCGCATCCGGGCGAAATATTTTTACATTACGTTGATTTGTGTACACACCACGACGGAAGACAAAGACGATGACATTAAAGATGCATTCTATGAGCGCCTGGAGGAGATATTTGACCGCTGCCCTGCACATGACATAAAAATTGTTCTGGGAGATTTTAATGCTAAAATAGGGAGGGGAGATGCTCTTGGTTCAGCAGTCGGAAAATACAGTCTATACAACAACACCTCCGATAACGGATTCAGACTGGTTAGTTTCGCGTCGGCAAGAAACATGGTTGTGAGTGGAACCAGATTTCCGCATAAAGATATCCACAAGGCAACCTGGATATCTCCCGATTAAAATGCAAGAAATCAGAATGATCACGTGGTAATTGATGGAAGGCATGCATCTGGTGTCATGGACGTGCGTGTGATCCGTGGTGATAATATTGGCTCGGATCATTACCTGGTTGCAGCCAAGGTGCGTTCAATATTGAGCAGAGCGAAAAACGCAAGTAACCAAACACAAACAAAGCTGGACATCGCGAAGCTGCAAACCCCAGAGATAGCTACTGCCTGCTCCAACCACGTCTCTTAACTTTTACGACACAACGCCTCTACTTCTGACTTTCCCGATACACAGTGGCAGCATATTGCGCATTCCATGGCAACCGCCGCAACAACCGTATGAAAAGCGACGCTCAACCGAATCCTGGTACGATGAAGAATGTCGCATAGCGTCTGAGGAACAGGATGCTGCTTATAGGGCAACGCTACAGCCAATGGTGACGCGTGCGGTGACGGAGCGTTATAATGAGAAAAGGAGGGAGATGAAACGCCTGTTCAGGCGGAAAAAGCGTCTGTAGAAGAAAAAAGAGAGGCATGATATCGAAAACTACAGGGATAGAGGCGAGACCCGAAAGTTTTACCAAAGGATTAAAAGCAAATGTTTTGGACCAGGGATCCCCACCTCAGAGACGGAAATCTGGTGTGCTGCAAATATGGAGGAAACACTTGCAATCTCTATTCGTTTCCGACGGCAGCTTAAGTGACGAAATTACACCAATCATAGACGACGGAGTAGATTGTCCACCACCGAGGCAAAACGAGATCAACACGGCGATCGCAAGGCTTGAAAATACTAAACCTGCGGGAGCCAGCTGGACTGCTCGGCGGTAGATTGTCCACCACCGAGGCAAAACGAGATCAACACGGCGATCGCAAGGCTTGAAAATACTAAAGCTTCGGGAGCCAGCTGGACTGCTGGCAGAGCTTTTTAAAGCCGGCGGCGATGTGCTGGTACCCTTCATGCACCAGCTCATAAACACGATTTGGCTCAGGAGTGTATACCCGATGATTGGATTCTGAGTGTCTTATGTCCCGTGCTTAAGAAAGGCGATCCAAGTGTGTGTAAAAACTATCGCTGGATTATCCTTTTACCCATTCTGCCCATTCTGTCAAACCTGATTGGACGTTATATGTGTGGCTTTAGACCTGGTAAATCCACGACCGACCAGTATTCACACTACGACAAATCCTGGAGTAGACCCAAGAAATGAAAATCGACACCTACCATCTGTTCATCGATTACAAAGCTGCATTCGACAGTCCGATACGACAGAAATTGTTGTATGCTATGGCTGAGTTTGGTATCACTGCGAAGCTAATACGACTTTGCGGGATGACACTAACTGACACGAAGTCTTCAGTGAGAATTGGCAAAAATCTGTCAGAGCCATTTTCTACCAAGCGAGGCTTTATAGTCTGTTCAGCGATCTCTTTAACATCGTAATAGAGATGATCATGCGGAAGGCTGCAGTAAACAGGAATGGTATCATCTTTAACAAAAGTCACACGTTGCTTGCGTATGCCGAAGATATAGATATCAATGGCCTTGGATGTTACTGCGAGATGTTACTGCGGCTTTTTCGAGCATTGAAAAGCAGTCGGCTGAAGTGGGTCTGGTAATTAATGAGGACAAAACCAAGTTATTTGTTTCAATGAACAAAGAGTCCACTCGTCTGGAACGCTGTTTTTATTAATTAATTTTATTTATTTTTATAAATTTATTAATTTTATTTATTGCATTATGTTTAATAATTTCATTAAATTTTATTAAATTAATAATTAGTATTAATTAATTGTATTAATTTTATTAACTGTATTATTTTCTTTAAATTTATTTATTTTTTAAATTTTATTAATTTTGTATATTATATTAATTTTCTTAGTTTTTTTAATCTTGATTAATTTTAAAAATTTTAGTTATTTTTGATTTTTCTTAATTGTATTATTGTATTATTCATTAATTTTCTTAATTTTTTTATTTTTCGTAATTGTACTAATTTTTATTAATTTTATTAATTTTGATAATTTTAATATATTTATTAAATTTTATTAATTAAATGATTGTAATGTTTTCCTTTATTTAATTAACACAAAATTTCTGCGATAAAATACATGTCATTAAAGAAGAAGCGATTAATAATATCATCTCTCGGTCCGGATGATATTATACCCATCGAACTTCAACAAGCCTTGAAAATACCAATGCCTTGGCTGAGGGTTATCTTCAACGGCTGTGTGAAACTCCATTTTTACGATGGAGAATGGTGGTCTTCATCCCGCAGGCAGGAAAACCATCAAACACCAAAGCGAAGGACTATAGAACAATAAGTCTCACATCATTCCTTATGAAAACTCTAGAGAAGATCGTAGATGATGCCATCAAGAAGTCAATCGACCCGAATCTCGCATCGAATGATCAATACGTGCACACAAAAAGAAAATCAACAGAAACTGCACTCCATGCATTAAAGTATCCCATAGATTAATCTTTGTAGAGAAAAAAGGATCTCGACTTTGATCCTTTAACAATATCGAACTCCTGTGCATAATCAAAGAACTCAACAGCCATCTCACATATTAGCAAACTGATTAGCAAGATGGTTTTGAATAGAACTATTACTGCCAAGCTTGGAAATCACACCCTCACTAAAAGGGTGTCAAGAGGTATCCTACAAGGAGAAGTGTTATCAAGGCACTGCTAGCTTTATACCTATGCAGGAAAACTATTGAAGAAACCTCAGGATTCAAACCCAAAGCAACACTTTGGATTTACAACGATATTGTGAAGACAATACTTCAATACGGCTCCAAAGTCTGGTGGTACGCACTCAGCAATAATTGCAAATTTAATTTAATTTTACTAAACTTGCTCAATTTACTAATTTAATTTACGAAAGGAACTGGTAGACCAAACTTAACTTATGTTATTAAATTTATAAAAAAAATTAATTTTATAAATATCCCTCAATTTACAAAATTTTTTACCTTTGCTCATTTAATTACTTTTACTATTTTAAGTAATTCCATTAATTTCTTAACATGTTCATCAATCAGGAGTTCGATTTTAACCATATTCACATTTTATTATTTTAAAATTGTTAACCACTTAGCATCACTCGCAAATACATTTTGTATTATGCCTCAGATTTGAGGCTTTCCATTAATCACTGCATGCGTTAACATTTATCAATTCGTTCATCTTCTTTACTTTTTGGGTGTATCTCATCATCATCACTCCTTTCCACGAATTTCGTGTATTCGCCATTATCGTAATACACGCTCCTCTTATTATCCTTCAAATATTTGTACATTCATCATGTAGATTGTATTACTGGTTTCTACAATATTTCCTTTTGTAGTTAATAATTTTATCGCATGCCACCAAACCCCTCTTCACCACGAAAGTAAATGTAAAACGCCACTTCCCTGCGCCTTGATTAATGACTCCCAAATTCCCTTAAGGTTGTTGGCGTCAAAGTAGAGCCAACTCTAGTCGTCGCTTATCGAGAAAGCGGTTAATGCCTCAACTTATTCAAATTCAGATTTTTTTTTTGCACCTTTGAAGCTGGAGCTAGTTCAACACAACTCTTGTGTGTGTGTGTGTTTTGCTACCTTTTTCTCTTTATTTTATTTTTTCGTTGTATCCCCTTTAATGTAAGCGTGAACGCTAGCGAGTGCAAGTGTTTGCACTTGTTGAAACTATGCTGTCTAAATATCACTAATGAGTTTGGCATTGTCTTCTAGTATGTAAAGTCGTCGCCTGCTGCAAATGCTTTAATCATTAAATAGAGAGCAGTTTTCCGCTACAACTGTTCTGTTACCTTTGCCAGCTTTTGGCTGCCATTATTTACCGAGCGCTAAGCATAATGTGTGTGGGTGTGTGTGTGTGTGCGTTTGCATGTTTGTCAATAGTACAATTTTATGATTCTAACGAAATAAACATGGTGGCGGAGGAGCGATATCAACACAATCGCTATTTGTTGTACAATAGTTGCTGCATGTAAACCAACCAGTACACCACCTGTTCCGTTGTTGATAATCACAACCGCCATAAACCAGATTCATTAATGAAATCAAGCGCGCGTATCAAGAATATGATGGTCGATGTTAACAATTTTGTTTGATTTTGCATTGGTATTAATTAAAAGTTTTGATTACCATTGACGGCTGTTTATGGTTAAATTTTGTTAAAAGTGATGCAGCTGGCACTGGGTTATAAAGACATGTGCGAGAGAGTGAGGGAGAGGGAGAGGAGAAAAAACATCATGCAAACAACACAAATTGTTCCCTTTATATATTTTATGGGGGAGCTTATAGAGCAAGGAGTTGTTCAACTAGGAAGTGAAATTAAATTAACAAAATGCTGGGTCGGTATTTGGTAAATTGTGTTAAAACTATATTATGAGGTGTCAAACGAGAATGTTTTATTTTTCACTGGACAATAAGAAAGTTTAGCACTTCACGTCAATCTATTAATTTGTATAGCCTTTATCACACACGCTCAGATCAAAGGGTATATTTAGCTTGGTCTGCCATTTGTAATGTCCATAAGAAGCAGTAGTAGGTATGACAATAGATACCTATTAGAATGGGTCAATTTGTATGGAGTAAAAAAATCACCAAAAGGTTATCAAAATCTTAATCTACGATGAATTCTAAGAAAATTTGACCAAAAAAACATGAGTCTAAAATCTAAATCGAGCCCCCTGTTTTGAAGGAGAAGATTAAAAGATTTCAAACGAGAAAATTCAAAGATTTCAAACTTTAATATGAAATAGGGTTGGTCAGTGCACAAGTTTTCGATTTCATCTACCAAAGCACCCCAACTGCCATGGAGTCACCCATGTTGGAGTGGATGATTTTTTTCAATTAAGAAAAAAAATCCACATCAAGCCCCGCAACTGCTCTAGAGTTACCCCTAGAGGGTTAAAGTGTATGACCGTATATAATATAATTTTTTATAAATCTTGCTAACAACTGTAACTGCCCCAAAAGTACCCAGATACTAGTCAAACGTATGACAGACCGCCAATATTTTCGCAACCGCAACAGTTCCTCAAAGCATATCTACCCTCTATCTTCAAACCTTAAGCTCCTGTCGCTTCCAAGGTGCATCCCAGACCGACCCCAGTAATTTTTTCCTCCTTACATTTTCCCCAACCGTACCTACCCCTCATCCTCATACCATAAGGGGGTTTCCATACAATAATAAAATTGTTATAAATTTTGCTCCCACCGTTCTAACTACCCCTGCAACTGGAGGAGTCAAATATATGACCGACGCCCAAATATTTTTGCAACACCAAGCTTAGATATCAGCCCTTTCACCTGGTCCATCCATCGCCCGCTCGGAGTCTGATCGTGACCGTGATGATGATCACACGCATTACGGAGCTTCGAATTAATTATTGGTGCATCTCTGTGTCTATAAAAAAGCGGGGCTTATCTCTATTCCATTAAACAACCTTATTACTGAACAATTATAACAGCATTGTGAAAAAGAAACTAAAAAATCTCTTGAAAAATTCATTAAATAAAAAACTAAAATGAATGAGCATGATGCTCAAAAATCACATCAAATAAAAGAAAAAAACAATGATTCACACTTCAATGGAGAAAACAGAAAAAGAAAAAACAGCAACATGATTACAAACACTCAATCTAAACAACATAGAGCTAACTATTACTCAGTACTCGATATTGAGAATGACAAACAATGTGATAAGTCAATTCTACAACAGTTTGAAAAGCATGTTAAAGAATACAAAGAGAAACAAACTAATGAAAGTACATCTCCAAGAGCAAGTGAAATAGAAACAATAACTAATAATAACACTAGGCTTCAGAATCAGCTTAATAAAAAGAAAAAAATTCCACCTATAAATATATTTGATATAGATTCAAAAGAACTTATTGAATTTATCAAGAAAGGTTTAAAAATTAATAACTTTCAAATAAAAGAATTAAGGAATAAAAAATCATTATTTATGAATAATCAAGAAGACTATACGAGAGTTAAGGCATACCTTGAAAAAATCAAAGCAAAATTTTTTACATATACGCCAGAAGGAGTGAAAACAAAAACATTTATATTAAAGGGTTTAGATAACAATACCAAAGTTGATGATATATTAAACGAACTAATCCAATATCAAGAAGAAGACTTACAGTTCTTAAAAGTTAGTCAATTCACAACAAAATTGTCTATTAAAAATGGTTACAAACTACCAATATATTTAGTGCAAATAAGTCCTAATGCCAATATACACAAACTTAAAAACATAAATGGATTATTGTATCGCCGTATTAAATGGGAACAACTTAAACACCCTGAAATTCCTCAATGCAGGAATTGTCAAGGGTTTTTCCACAGTGCCGCTAATTGTTATCTGCCTACAAAATGTGTGAAATGCGATAAGTCGCATGAACGTGGAGAATGTCCAATGAATGATGTGCCTGTCATCGAAAGGGCAAAACTTTATTGCGTTCTGTGCGAAAAATATGGTCATCCAGCCTCATATAAAGGCTGCCCAGTATATAGAGAGCTACAAACCAAACTTAGAAATAAGAGAACAAATACTTCACAAAGAGAAATAAACTTACCCAATATGAATTTAAAACCAGGAATAACTTTTGCAAATGCTTTAAAAGGAAACAATACAGCAACTAATCACAATTATAATTTACCAAATGATTTCATGCAAGAAATGAAAAACATGATGCAAAATCTTACAGCACAATTGCTGAATCTTCAAAAACAATTGGAGATACAAACATCTCGAATAAATACATTATTTTCCATAATTGACGTGTAATGACACAAAATTTAAATCTAAACACAGATATAAGTTGTATGAAGATTGTACAAATAAATGTAAATTCTATAATAAGAATTAGCAGGAGATATGAACTCCAATGCTTTTTAGAGAGGAACACTCCAGATATTGTTTTATTAAATGAAACGAAATTAAATGACAGACACATATTACATTTTAACAATTATAAAATTATTAGAAAGGACAGAGTCAACGGTAAAAAAGGTGGAGGAACAGCAATATTGATAAAGAATAATATAAAATACAACTCTTACAGCAACAGTACAATTTGCTCATTAGAACATTTGGAAACTTGCGTAGTTAAAGTTCCAATAACAGGTAATAGAAAACTTTTTATAATCTCTGCCTACTATCCGGCAGGAAATAATAACAATTACTTGAAACATGACCTTTCACAACTGTTTAACTCATTAAATCTTCATGACTTAAATAACTATTATATCATTGCTGGAGATCTAAATTGTAAACACTCTGATTGGGGAAACACTATAAACAATAGTAAGGGAAATTATTTAAGGGAATGGTTGTCTGATTTCGGAATCGATTTTAGATGTAGACTTCTAGCGTCTATTTTGCCATCATATCCTAGGTGTGGTTCTTTCTTAGACATATGCATTGTTGATTCCAGATTAACACTGAAAACTTTCAATGAAAATGAAAATATAAACAGTCTTAGAACATTAGAATATGACAGTGATCACAATGCACTAGAAATGATTTTACTAATGAACATTGAAAATGAAGTTTTTACATTTATTAATGAGAATGAAATACAAAAAAAAAATTATAAAAAAGCCAACTGGAAAAAATTTCAATCTAGCATCAAAGATAAAATCAATAGCAAGGCCAAAATCCCAAATAATAGAAATCTAACAAAACAGGAGATTGATGACAATTTACAATGTTTAAATAACATAATTATAGAATGTATTGAAAGTTGTATACCATCTTTTAAAGATCAGAATCATTTTGCTACTATATCTAATGCGATAATTAAAAAATTACATGTCGAAAAGAGTAAATTAATCACATTGGTGAAAAAACATAACCGACTTGAGCGCACTTTAACTGAGTCAATGATTATTTTAGTAAAAGCTAAATTAAAATTAATCAGAAAATTATTGGATGACAATTTCACACAAGCCTTAAACAATATAATCAGAAACAAACTAACAAACATAACTTCTTCCGATCCAAGTAACATGTTCCGGGAATTAAAAAAGAAATTCAAGAAAAATAAACAGCTTAAAATTCAATTCATAAAACTACCGAACAATTCAGAACATCTTATAAGAAGAGCGGATATAGATACTGATAATATCGAAAAAGATAATACAGATAATTTTATAATCAGAGATGAGATACAAATATTGGATGCACTAGGAGCGTACTATGAATCATTTCATTCTCATAAATTTATTGATAATGACAATGTTACGCATAGAAATGTGAACAATTCCTTCAATTTATTTTTAGAGACAAAAACTATATTTGAAAGTAATCAAACACATATTTGTAATTTTGACAATGAAATGTTATCTAATAGTCTCATCGAAAATGAATTAGGAAAATACTTTGTAACAGTTCCACAACTTACATATATTTTTCGTAATCTAAAAGGAAAACTATCTTCAGGTATTGATACCATTCTTAATATCGTATTAAAAAAAATTCCAGATTCACTGATAGAAGAATACTGCATTCTATTTAATAACATGATAAATAGTTCGTACTTTCCAAGCAATTGGAAAACAGCAAAAGTGGTTTTACTTCCAAAAAAAGATAAAATTCCAAATGAGCCTAACAACATTCGAGCCATTAGTTTGCTTCCAAATATTAGCAAAGTTTTTGAAATTTGTATAAATAACATTATAAACAAATTTAGTCAAGATTTAAACATTTATAACGAGCGCCAGTTTGGATTTAAATATAGACATTCAACTGTCAATGCCATTCATGCTTTGACTGCAAATATTAATTGGAATTGGAACAGAGGTTTCTGCACAGGATGCTGTCTTATAGACATGGAAAAGGCATTTGATAGTATTTGGATTGAAGGTTTAATATTTAAACTAACTTTACTGAACTTCCCGACATGGATTATTATTTTAATATATAATATGGTTAGCAAAAGATCATTCTTTATATCGAATAAAGACAATTCTAGTACAAAAGTATACACATTAGAAAATGGTTTACAACAGGGAACAGTAAACGCCCCAACACTTTTCAATATCTACATAATGGATTTAGTTCAACAAGTACCTGACTTGATTTCATTTGCAGATGATATAGTAATATATCAAGCAGATAGAACCATAAGTTCAATCAATGAAAAACTTCAGGTACAATACAATACCGTCGAAAAATATACGATTGACTGGATGTTGAAAATAAACATTGATAAATGCGAGACTATTCTTTTCAGACCACCGATTAATAAGTGTAATAATAATGTTAAAAAAAATTGGAGAGTTTTTGGAATTAGGTCGGAATTGGCTAATACAAATATTACTAACAAAGAGGTTGCAAAATATTTAGGAGTATATTTAGACAAGTTTTTATACTATAATACACATATCAATCATAGTATTACGAAAGCAACTAAGGCGTTCTTTTTGTATAGATCACTATTTCAGTCAAGATATCTACAACCTCGTGTTAAAATAATCATGTATCAATGTCTGATTCGACCCATTATCACATATGCATGCCCAATTTGGTTCAATATATCTCCATCTTATATGGAAAAACTACGAGTCTTTGAGAGGAAATGCTTAAGAGCATGCACATCACTCTATAGGACCCCAGAAACCAATTTTATGAAGTATGTTTCTAACAAAAAGCTTTACAAAGTTGCAAATATTGTCAGAATAGATAATTTCGTAATACACTTAATTCGAAATCACATTTTAAGAAGTACTCAATGTGAGGTCAACAATATAATAATGGCACCATATTACACTAGTGACAACTATCTGACTAATACAATAGCTAAAGGATATGTTCCCCCTGAAGCATTTATTCTTCTAGACAAACGAAAATATCTTCAAAATGAGAGTGGAATTCCTGTCTTTTATCACATTTATAGACGGGCCACAGATAAATCCATACAATTTACACTGTATAATAATAGGTCTAAACGATTCGATTCTAGCATATCTAAAAAAGATATATTATTAGCATCAAAATGCAAGAAATATTGGTGGATATCATAAGTCTGTATTTTTTCCTTTTAAACGTAGACTTTTTTTTAACTTTTTTCAAAAAATAAAATAAAATAAAATAAATAAGTAATGATTTTTGCTACTTTTTCATTGCAACCAATTTATATAAAATGTATATTTTACAAACCATGCTTTTTATAAAAATATCTAAAGATTTATACTGTAAAAAATTTCAAATTATACTTGAGAGTCTGTGTGGGGCCAGTGTATATATAAGCTTATAATTCTAGAAACTATTGTTTATTTTAGTTAAGTGTATGAATAATAAATTTGAATAAATAAACGTTGAAAAAAAAAAAAAAAATCCATCGCCCCCTCCTGCAAGTTTATTGCCGAAGAATTTTCGAGACGGATCATCTTCGTTCTTTCGTACAACATGTTCATGCCAGCGTATTCAGTTTATTTGAACGCGCATGACTACGTCGATGTCGTTGTACAGCTCATGATTCGAAAATTCACAGAATAGATTGATCCGCCTGCGTCATTACCCAGGATTCTGCGTTGTAGAGCAAGATAGGTAGGCTGAGTGTGGTAGAGTCGGATCTTTGTTCGTCAAGAAAGGGCTTTATCATTAAAACGCTTGCTCAACACATAGTAGCAGCGATTTGCGATCAATACTTGTCCTTGATTTCCAGGTCGACGTTAATATTTTTGATAAAGTATGTCGGTGCCGCGGTAGACAAAATCATCTACCACTTCAAAGTTATAGTTGTCAACGTTCACGCAGCGTCCCAGACGAGTGGACTCTTTGTTCGTTGAAACAAATAACTTGGTTTTGTCCTCATTTATCACCAGACCCACTTTAGCCGACTGCTTTTCAATGCTCGAAAAAGCCGCAGTAACATCTCGCAATCCACGTCCAATAATATCTATATCATCACATGATCATCTCCATTATGATGTTAAAGAGATCGCATGACAGGCTATCGCCTTGTATGAAGCCTCGATTGGTAGAGAATGGCTTTGTTAGATTTGTTCCTATTTTCACTGAAGACTTCGTGTCAGTCAGTGTCATCCTGCAAAGTCGTATCAGCTTCGCGGGAATACCAAACTCAGCCATAGCATTTAATAGTTTCTATCGTATCGGACTGTCGAATGCAGCTTTGTAATCAATGAACAATTGTTAGGTGTCGATTTTCATTTCTTGGGTCTACTCCAGGATTTGTCGTAGTGTGAATATCTGGTCGGTCGTGGATTTACCAGGTCTAAAGCCACACTGATAAGGTCCAATCAGGTTCGCTAAAATGGGCTTTAGTCTTTCACATGACATAGTAGACAGGGCCTTGTATGCGATAGGAAAAGGCTGATCCCGCGATAATTGGTTCACATACTTGGATCGCCTTTTCTAAGGGCAGGACATACAATACTCAGATAACAACCAGCGGGCATTCATTCCTTGGGTCAAATCGTGATGGTAAGCTGATGCATGCACGTTGCCAGGTCATCGCCGCCGGCTTTAAAAAGCTCTTCCGGCAGTCCATCCGCTCTCGCAGATTTGTTGTTTTTAAGCCATGCTGATCTTTTTTTGGCCAGTATACTCCTTCGGTGGCGGACAGTGTACTCCATCATCGATGATTGGTGTGAATTTGTCACTTATACTGCCTTCGGGTACGAGTAGAGATCGAAAGTGTTCCCTCCATATTTGCAGCTCACATTTTGAGTGTCCTTGACCAGATTTCCAACTCTGTCCCTCTTCCAAAACCTTTGCTTTTTACCTTTTGGTAGAACTTTCTGGCTTTTCCTCTATCCCTGTAATTTTCGATATCCTGGCTCTCTCTTTTCTTCTATAGATGTTTTTTCCGCCTGAAGAGGCGTGTTATCTCCCTCCTCTTCCCATTATTACGCTCTCTCACTACACGCATTGTCAGTGGCTGCAGTTTTTCCCTGTATGCAGCATCCTTTTAGACATTTCGCTACATTGCTCATCGTATCAGGGCTTGTTTGAACGTGGGTTTTCATAACCCTGTAAGGTCGTTGCGGCAGTGGTCATAGAATTCGCAATATGCTGCCATAGGGTATCGGTAACATCACAATTAGCGGGGTTGGTTCGAAGTAATTGATAGAGTTGGTTGGATTAGGCATTGGCTATCTCGGTGACATGCAGCTTTGTGATGTCTAGCTTCATTTGCATTTGGTTACGAGCGTTTTAAGCACTGCTCAATCGCGTGCATACCTTGGCAGCAACTAGGTAGAGATCCTAGTCAATATATGCACGCACGTCCATAACGCTTGAGACATGCCTCCCATCAATTACCACGTGATCAATCTGGTTTCTTGTATTTTGATCAGGGGATATCCAGGTTACCTTGTGGATATCTTTATGCGAGAATCTAGTTCCACTCACTATCATGTTACTTGCCGACGCGAAGCTATCTAGTCTTAATCCGTTATCGGAGGTGTTGTTGTGAAGACTGAATTTCCCGACTGCTGAACCAAGAGCATTTTTCCTTCCTATTTTAGCATTAAAATCTCCCAGAACAATTGTTATGACATATGCAGGGCAGCGTTCTTATATTTCCTCTAGGCGCTCATAGAATGCATCTTTAATATCCCCATCCATTTCTTCCGTCGGGGCGTGTACACAAATCAGCATAATGTAAAAATATTTGATGCGAATAGTGGCAATTTGGGCACATACAGGGTTAAACAGCGAAACCAGAAGTCTCTTGTCGACTATGAATCCATATCCATATTCATGTCTTTCTGCATGGCACCTATAAAAGATGTAACAGTTCTATCGACGTGTGCCTCCCTGTCCCGTCCATCTCATTTCCTGTATAGTGGTGATTTCAGCCTTGTATTTGTCGAGGACATACGCCAGTTAGATACATGATACTCGAGTTTTTATAATTGGTTTTGTTTAGGGAGACTGACTTATTAGGTCACCGCGCCCGATCCTAGTTTCTTGGGGCTACCAAAGCCACTGGGAGAGTCGTTGTGTTGAGCTTCTGTAAATTCTGATACCTATTTCCTAAGACGCATCGGTTGTAACATTTGCTACCACTGAAAAGAGGTTCAATGACATTGCCCGTGGAATACGTGATCACTCGGACGTTGTGAGCTGCTTGGGGACCACCGAAGATAGATTCTGGTTATTTCCAGATGAATAACAATCAAAATACTCAAATTAGAAAAACCCTCTATCTTACTACTTTCTTATAAATTTTATATATTTCAATCAGCAACCCACGATTTTATTACACCTATGAATGAATGTAAGGACCAATCAGGATCTTTGCTACTACATTATTAGCACTCTCACGCTCAAGCGACATTAACATAAAATCATGCATGGTTTTTAAAACAAAGAAACACAAAGATACAGAAGAAAAAAAGTTTCATGTTATAACCATACTCACCTACTATTTGGGGTGGTGGGGGCGACAATAAAACCATCCCTGCCTTGAAAAAACATTACCTTTTTTCATTCAAAAATTTATGAAATTAAATGGGCAGCAATTAATTCTCGGTCCCCAAACTATAATTCTTAATACGAATATTTACACATGTCGACCATAACATTTGTTTTGTGTCAAAGGTCCCCCGCCCTTTCGCATCCTCCAACCTTTTAACCACAATTTACAACATTTTCCTTATTTAGGCACTTAATGTCCTGGCAAAAGAATTATGAGCAATTTATTTGCAATAATAAAAAAAGGAAACTACAAAATAACCTTAAAATATTTAACACTTTCACTAGACTATTATTTAGAGACCACCACCCACCCCCCGAACTGTCAGGGGGAAATAAGAAATTAATGAACAAGAAAAAAAAGGGGCAATTGAATAAATGCACATATTCGCACAAACTTATAAATAATTTCAATGGAAATCGGACTGTAAATGGCCATAAAACCCATATACGTTATAGCAGTAAGATACATACCTAAAAAAATCACCATTATTAAGTACAAATACGATAGAGTTTACATAAATACATATATAGCACTGCATATTATGTTTGTATGGGGTATGCGAATTGTGTGTTACTTGTTTTATAAACTTGATTTATAAAATATTCATAATAAATCTACACTTTGCCAAATCCCCCATGAAACCATAAATTTGCGAAAGTATAAACTCCAACCAAAATAACAACAACAACAACTGCAGCAACAAACAGCTACTACAGCACAATGAACATAAACATTTTGAATATTTCATTTTATAGAAACTCAAACTGGGAAAATCCGCAAACAACAACACCCGTTCCAATTCATATGTTGTTGTTGTTGGTATGTTACTCCTGTGCAATCCAAACAACATCAGCAGCAGCAACCACAATAACTGAAAACCTTTTCCTCTGCACCTTTGAAGCCAAACAAAAGCAACTCTATACTAACCACCATGGTACAATTCCAAACTCCCTATGTGGACGTTTGCTATGAATTCAGGCGAATATTTGTATTAGGCCATAATAAAAGCTAATAAATTGTATAATACTAACAACCAACGAATGAATGAACGTATGAACTACCAAACCAAACAGCCAATGCTTCGATATCCTTCAAATTGTGCCTGAACTCGAACTCAAATTGTTTGCCAGCGCATAAACAGAATCGTAAAGACGGCTTAATGCCTTTGACCCCCAAATGGGGGAAAAAACAACTCACAAGAGAACGGTAAGAGTATAAATTGCACTGCCTATAAATTATAACCACATATAAAACTGATTTTTTAAGGTCGCCTCAGTTATTCTTTGCTCTAGGCGGAGGGAGGAGGTGAAAGCTTAGCGTAAAAGGTGAAATTGCCACAAAAACTTCATTAAATATAACGTAATGCGTTTTTGTTATTTGTTCCGTTACGGCAGCCAATAGGTTTGCCAGCAGAACGCAAATTTGTTGCACAAGAAAGCGGGTATTTAACTTTACTGTCCAAATAGAATTTCAAATATAATATTTAAAATTTCGTAAGAGTTTTTGGAAATTTTAGTTTTGATATCTTTTATACACCGGAAATGTGGTTTTGTGATTAATCAATCTTATAAACAAATAAAACATCCCAGCAGCAAAAAATGGGACTTTGCATGCCTACAAGAAGGCAGTCAGAAGTCCTACCCTACAAATGCAACTTCATTTCAAATTAATATAGGGCGCCATAGGCAGGCAAGGCCTGCACATTCCCTTTCTCATTGAAGGCGTTTCAGTAGGCGTGCTTTATAAGTCCTGCTTGGAGTCCTAAACACAAGGGCCTTCCATGAGGTATTGCTATTGCTGACCAGCTTGCACGCCTGCAAAAGAGCATTTATAGAAGAGCTGCAATAAAAAAAAACATATGTTTTTTTAATTTTTAACACAATATTTTTGTTACAATTTGTAGTAACTATTTTTTAACTCCAAGAGCAGGAATCGAACACCCGACCTCAGTAATCATAGTGGATCATGCTAGCTACTCGGCTATCACATGATATAGTTGTTGTACGACAAATAGCATACATGTGGTTCTCATAAACAACAGCATCTGCCTTACCTTCCCTTTAGAGGCCTGTCAACAGGCCTAATAGGCGAAGTGCACGGCCATGAGCGTCAATTCTTCCTTCTACTAATAGGCCTGTCAACAGGCCTGTTTAAGACAAGAAAGTTTGCATGCCATTTGTGCACATCTATGTAATTTTTGTGGGGCACACAGTAGGGCTGCTCACAGGGCAGTTTTAAGAAAGGAAAGAGGCATGTCTACCAGATATTTTCTCACCCTCGTTAGAGGCCTCTTTGCAGGTCTCATTTTAGAAGCGAAATTTGCATGGGTATGAAATTTTTTGTTAGGCTTAGTGAAGGACTAATTATAGCCTGTACATATGCCTGGAAAAAGAAGGAGTATTTGAATGTCAACAAACTGTCTTTGAAAGCATGTTTGCAGGCATATTTTTACAATGCCTCGTCTTTTCCGCTGCTGGGATAGAATCAATTGTTATTAGATCAGTGAAGGAGACAGAAAGGAGATAATATTACTACTACTACCTTCTTAGAAAAAAAATTGGCCACGCCCATTTCTATATGAAAAATTCTTATTTACTCGTAAAAGATGTTTAAAAAAATATTACAAATAGAAATTACTGGATGCTATGATTTTTTTAGAATTCTTGACCCTATGAGCCGAGTGGGAGTGGCAAAACTTATTTTTAGACCTAGAGAGATGAAATTTGTTACACAGATAGTACTCGGCAACACGAATTTGAATATGCAGACGAAATATTAATTTAGGATCTGTAGGCGGAGTGGGCATGGCCAACTTTTTTTAAGTCCCAGAAAGATAAAATTTGATATCTTGATAGTACTCTGCAACACAATTATGAATATGCAGACGAAATTTTTAATTTGGGCCAGTGGGCGGAATGAACTTGACAAAAGTATATTTTTAACTCTAGAGGCATAACATTTGGTGTACAAATAGTACTTGGCAGGACTGGTTTAAATTTTCAGGTTCAGTGGACATGGTAAAACTTAATTTTAGTCCTAGAGAGATAAAATTTGATATATAGATAGTACACGCCACAAAAATTTCGTATTTTAATCAGGGGATGAAGTGGGCGTGTCCAAACTGTATTTAAGGGAGATGAAATTTAGCATACAGATAGTACTCCACACTAGTTATCATTTTCCATTAGTAGTTATATGGGGCGTGGCAAACATTTTTTTTATTTGGTGTACAAATAAGTTTCCGCTGTTTTTTATAAAAAATTAGGAATTTATTGTGAAGGAACAGTACATTACGTTTTATTCAAAGTATTTTCCATCATTTGCCACTACTTTTCCCCATCTTTCTGGCAACATTCGGATACCCCGTCGAAAAAACTCTTCATCTTTTGACGCTATCCACAAATCTACCCAATTTTTGGTGTCTTCATATGATGTGAAGCGCTGCTCAGACAGACCATGTGCCATCGACCGGGAAAGGTGATAATCAGAAGGTGCTATGTCTGGTAAATACGGCGGGTGGGGTAAAACTTCCCAGCTGAGTGCTTCCAAGTATGTTTTTACCGGCGCCGCAACATGTGGACGAGCATTATCGTGTAAAAGAATAATTTTGTCGTGTCTGGAGTAGTAATGGGCGCGTTTTTCCTTAAGTGCCCGACTCAATCCTTTCAATTGTGTTCGGTAGAGAGCTCCAGTAATGGTTTCGCTTGATTTGAGCAACTCATAATACACGACACCAAACTGATCCCACCAAATACACAGCATGAGTTTTTTTCCATGAATATTCGGCTTAGCTGTCGATGTTGATGGTTCGCCGGGCTTAACCCATGACTTTCTCTTCTTTGGATTATCGTAGTGAATCCATTTTTCGTCACCAGTGACTATACGATGCAAAACACTCTTTTTTTTATTCCTGGCAAGCATCATTTCACTCATGCATAATCGGCGTTCAACGCCTCTCGGCTTTAGTTCATATGGAACCCAATTTCCTTGTTTTTGAATCATTCCCAACGATTTTAAACGATGTGAAATTGCTTGTTGAGTCACTTGTAATGTAAGTGCAAGTTCTTTTTGCGTTTGGGACGAATCTTTCTCCAATAATACTTCTAATTCCATGTCTTCGTACACTTTCGGCCTTCCACTGCGTTTTTTGTCCTTCACGTCAAACTCACCGTTCTTAAACTTTTGAAACCATTCCTGACAACTTCTCTCACTTAAAGCAGCTTCACCATATGCTTCTAAAAGCAATCGATGCGCCTCAGCTGCAGATTTTTTCAAATTAAAGAAGTTAATCAAAAGTTCCGGCAAATGATGCTTATTCGGCACAAAACTTGACATTTTTGCACGAAAAAAATTACGTGATGCTGATACGGAATCTCTAGTACTTTAAGGTTATGGTGTTGCCGGATGACGAAACTTGGGATATTACGTTTTACAATTTCTCCATAACCTTCTGGTGGGGCCATCTTTTGACAAACCGCGGAAACTTATTTGTACACCTAATATATCCCCAGAGAGATGATATTTTATATGCCGTCGTTTCCGCAGTTTTTAAGCAAATATCATATAAATTCTTGGACATATTTTACTAATGTTGTTCTTCAATACTGCCAACCTATTTGAGTAAGTGTTTTAGAAACGCCGTTCCTGGATAAACGGAAAAACTGAAAAATTTCATGCATGCATAACAAATTTCAGCTCGATAGCTCTTAAATTATGGCTACAAACGTGGTATAGACAGGTGGACACCACCAAAAAAGGGCAGTATATGTAGAAGGTGGGAGTAGTTTTTGACCGATCTTGCTCATCTTAGAACTTATCCTCCGATAAGAGGATAGAAGCGTTTATACCGAATTTTAGCTAAATAGCTTCTAAACTAAGGAGGTAATCACGCAGATAGCTCTTAAATTACAGCTGTAATTGTGGGACAAACAGATGGAAACCCCGAAAGGGAGTCGTTTTTGCCTGATCTTGCCTATCTTGGACTTATCTTCAGATTAGACGATAGAAGCTTGGATACCGAATTTCAGTTCGATAGCTCCTAAACTAAGGCTGTAATCGAGAGAAAGACAAATTAACTGCCCCAGAAAGAGGGAGTTTGTATGGGATGTTGGAGTAGTTTTTGTCCGTACTTGCGCATCTAGTAGTCTTAGTCTACAACATTTATGGCGGGGACAGACCAATGGACCTCTTTAAATCAGTATTCGATGCTGATCATTTACATAAACATAATGTCATACTTACCACGCCTCCTTAAGCGCGTTACATATGGAAAAACGAACGGAATATACCCTTTGATCCGTATCCAGTTATAGGTTTAATAAATACAGAATTTAGGATAGATCTCTTTGGGGGTATTGATATTATTTCTCAATTTCTTAAGTGGGCGGAATGATACACTTGTATGGGAAGTACTAAGGGGCGTGGCTGGATTTCCAATTTTCCTCCAAAACTTTGTTCTTTTATAGCTTAACAAAGTATAGAATTTGGGCACGATCGTGTTGGGTATATTGATATTATTACTCAATTTCTAAAGTCCCATACATTTGTATGGGACGTACCAGTAGAGGCTTGGCTGGTCTTCCAAGTTTTTCTCGGAAAATTTATCCAGTAAGTGCTTTACTAAATACAGAATTTGGGATAGATAACTTTGGGTGTATTGATATTATTACTAGATTTCTAAAGTAGGCGGAATGATACATTTGTATGGGAGGTATCAGAAGGGGCGTGGCCATGTAGCCTATATGCAATCCCGTAAGTTGTTTTGGAAAAATATTATAATCCATGCAAAGTTTTAAAACAATTGGTTCGGTCTATCAAAAGTTATCGTACGTACCAGCCGGACAGACAGACGACTTAAAAAGCCATGAATCGAATTTGGTTCAAAGGAACCTAGGGTCCTAAGTGATTCCTTCTATGTGTTACACTTTTGGGTTGTATCAAATAATATATACTCTCCAACCCGAAGGCTGAGGGTATTATAAGGGGATATAATAAACCATAAATATATGATATTTTTAGATTTTCTAGGGTATATAGGAAAAGTACTTTTATTTTACTAAAAGTATCATTAAGTTATTATTATGTACTTTTATTGGATTTAAAAAAACACTTTGATACTTTCATTGTATAAAAAAGTACTTTTATTTTGTATATATTTTGCATGCCAAAAAGTACTTTCATTGCATCAAAAAGTACTTTTATTTAGTACATATTTTGTATAAAGTACTTCTCGTTTCTTAAGAAGTAAATTTTTTAGCCAAAAAGTACTTTAATTGTATTACAAAGTACTTTGTTTGCTTCTCAAAGTCATTTTATTGTGATAAAAAGTAATTTTATTGTACCTACATATAAGTACTTTTATTGTACCAAAATGTACTTTTCATATACCAATTAGTAGTTTTATTGTACATAAAAGTACATTTATTGTACAAACAAGTACATTTATTGTACATAGAAGTACTTTTATTGTACAAAGAAGTACATTTATTGTACATAGAAGTACATTTATTGTACATAGTTTTTTTTTTGTACTCACAATTACATTGTCTGTTTCTCAAAGTACTTTCAATGTAATAAAAAGTACTTTTATTGTACCTTTAAATACTTTTATTGCCCCAAAAAGTACTATTCATGTACAAAGTAGTACTTCTTTTGTACCAAAAAATACTTTGATTCTGCTAAATAGTATTTTTGTTGTACCAAGTAATTCTTTTATGACAACGAAAAGTCCTTTGATCTTGCCAAGAAGAATTTTTTTTAACCAAAAATATTATTAATGTACTTAAAAGTACTTTTGTTGCATTTAAAAGAACTTTGATTTTATTACAAAGTTGTTTCATTTTACCAAAAAGTACTTTCATTGTATTAAAAAGTACTTTTTTTTTGCAAAAAAGGGCTTTTATTTTCTTAAATAGTACTTTCTTAAAAGTACTTCGTTTGCTTCTCAAAGACAGGTATAACTCAAAAAAATCGATTCCGAGATTATGGATTTAAAATTTTTCAATTTAGTTATCGTGAGCACTTTATACACATTTTTTTGTTAAAATATTTATTTTCAAGGGTAAAACCGTCGAGTCCGGTCTTGTTTTTTCTTTTCGACTGTCACAGTGTTATCTATATAAATTTTAAAAACTAACATCATCAATAATCTGGGCAAATCTCACATTACATTCTCAGCTATTTATAATTTTACAAAATAAACTACGAATATTTGGTTTCTTACGATTCTTCCACAATCCTGTCCATTTTCAGATTTTCATAAGTTTCAAATATAAACGAACATTTTATTTCTTCGTCAAACACGCGCATTTGTGTTAAGTGTATCCCTTTTGTGTCGCTCCAAACAACTCTCAGTCTCCTGTTTTTTTTTTTAGCAAATATGTACGGGGAACAAAAAATCACTAAAGGTGGCAAATTTATTACCGGACAAATTTTTCAGCTTTAACAAAAAAAACACAAAAACAACAGCAATACATAAGAAACAAGACCAACACCAGGAATGCCACTAAAGGTGCGAACTTATATGTTAGAGTTCCACGTTCCTTTGTAACATTGGAATGGGGACAAGGTAAGTAAAAAATAAGACATTTTACAGCGCAGCAACAAAAAACGAAAATAACAAAACGAAGGACGGGGTAATGCGATAAAAATAAATAAATGCAAATTCCCAAAGAAAAAATTAAGTACGTATGTCAGCAGAGGTGTTAACATAGCACCAGCAATAAAAACAACAACAACAGCAGATTCCCTTTTCATGCTCCACACCAACCTGCGGTCTTCTGAAGGTATGAACTGCGTCAGTAACAAGAACAAAGGTAAGTTTGAGCGCGAGTACGAAAGGCTTTAAGGAAAAGAACATTTATAAAACCTTGCACACATGAGGATAGTGTAATCGGTGAGGGAAATGTGCTAAAGGGACACTTAATGTAATCATAAGCAAAATTTTGACTAAAAAAGAGTTATAAAAAGTTTTAGCAGTATACAAATTTAACCGTTGCACACCCCCAAAACCTGTACACACTTATAAGCCAGCGACATGGTTGAATATAAACCGATAATAGGATAAGAAAATTCGGTTACTTGAATAACACGAATAACTTAACCATTTGTTAACCGATTTTGACAAACAAATATGCAACACTTAATACTTAAACTTCCCAGGAAAATTTTTCAGAACTTGTTGCAAATGGTATTGATACTAGAATTGTTTCTTTTTTAATCGACCTTCTATTTTGTTTTTGGTTCCATATAACAGATTTCATAGAACAGCAAATTAATAAAACTTATTTATTTTTTTTTGCTGTGACTACACCTGACCATTATAATATGTGTAGAGATTACATAAAAACAAGATTCTAGTTGTCCGTTAATGAAACTTTATATCCATCGGATCATTATAAAAGCTTGTTAAACCGATGGTATTCGAAATAAGTATTTTTTAGAAGGTATTTATTAAGAAAAACTCACAAATCTGAGTTAAGTTATATTTCGAGCTAGTAGCCAATTGAAAACCAATTACATATAAAATAACAGTATATGTAATTCAGTTAGGAAGCAATTCATTTCATAACAGCTTCCGAAGAACATGTTGGTTTAGGGACAATTTCAAACAAAAATAATATATTGTGCAACCGAATGTGCCCAGGAAAATTTTTCAGAACTTGTTGCGAATGGTATTGATACTAGAATCGTTTCTTTTTTAATCGACTTTCTATTCTGTTTCTGGTTCTATATAACCGATTATGTACAACATGTTGCACCACAGATTCCGTAGAACAGAAAATGTGTATTCGTATTCGAAATAAGTATTTTTTAGAGGGTATTTATTAAGAAAAACTCAAAAATCTGAGTAAAAATATATTTCGAACTAACACCCAATTGTAAATCAATGAAATTTCAAAAAACAGCATATGTAATTCTGTTACGTAGCAATTCATTTCATAACAGGTTCCATGAGAACATGTTGGTTTTGGGACAATTTCAAACAAAAATAATATATTGTGCAACCGAAAGTGGAACTTGGTACTTATCAGTAAAAGCTGTTCTGTAATTGTTTCTTTGCAACAAAATATTTTGCTGGGTGGAACTTGTTACTTATCAGTAAAAGCTATTCTGTAATTGTTTCTTTGCAACAAAATATTTTGTTCTACTAAAAAGTAATTTTTATGTACAAAATTATACTTTTACTGAATCAAATAGAACTTTGATTTTAATAAAATGTACTTTTAATATTATTGTCCTTGAAAGTAGTTTTATTGTGCCAAATAGTACCTTTCGTTTACCAAATCGTATTGCACTAAAAAGAACTTTACTTTTACAAAAAAGTTCATTTATTTTGCCACAAAGTAACTCTGCTGTACTCAAAATTACTTTTATTGTGGCTAAAAATATTTAATTGTAACAAATAGTACTTTTATTGAACCAAAAAATACTTAAGTTTTGAAAAAGTACTTTTTATTCACATAAAATTGCTTAATAGTGTTGCACCAGAAAGTTCTTTTATTTTGCAAGATTTAACTTTTATTGCCTAAAAGAACTTTATTGCACCCAATAGTACTTTTACTGAACCAAAAAGTACTTTACTATTTGTACTAAATAGTATTGAACCAAAAATTAATTTTTTGTTGGAAAACGTACTTTTATTGTACCAAAATGTGCTTTTAAGGTTCCAAAAAGAACCATTTATGTGCAAAATTTTATTTTTATAGTTATGCCGAAAAGTATTTTAATTGTACTTAAAGTAATTTTAATGTACCAAAATATAGTTTAATTTTGCCAAGAATTTTTTTTATTTGCTACAATAAAGTACTTTTATTGTACCTTTAAGTATTTTCATTGTCCAAAAGAAGAAGCGCAGAAAATCGAGGCGCTTATAATATTATTCTACGTGCGGTATATAACCCACTGGGATTGCATAGAAGTACCAGCTAAGTAAGTAAGTAAGTAAAAGGTGTTTTACATGTACCAAATAGTACTTTTATTGTTCCACAAGATTTCTCAAAAAGGTACTCTCATTGTATCAAAAAGAACGTTATTGCACCAAATAGTACTTTTCAAATTATAAATAGTAGTATTTTATATTGTTGCACCAGAAAGTACTTTAATTTTGTACTCAAAATTACATTTGTTGTACTTAAAAGTTTATTGTACCCAAAAGTACTTGTCTTTTGCCAACAAGTATTTATATTCTACCAAGTAATACTTTTATGCCAAAAAGTACTTTTATTTTGCTAAATGTATTTTTAAGTTACAAGTTATTTCATTAGACTTAAAAGTTCTTCCATTTTGCCAAAAAGTTGTTTTACTTTGTACCAAAAATGACTTTTATTTTGAAAAAAGTACTTTTATTTTTTTAAAAAGTACTTATATTGTACCAAAAAGTACTGCTATTGCTCCAAAAATAAAATTTATTGCACCAAATAGTACTTTTCAAATTCTAAATAGTTGTTTTATTGTACCACAAAGTACATTAATTGTACATGGCATTTTATTGCCAAAATTTACATTTATTGTGCTTACAAATCTTTTGCTCGAACTATAAATTACTTTTATTGTAACTAAAGTACTAACACTTTATGCACAAATAGTACTTTCGTTGCTTCAAAAAGTACTTTTATAATTATAAAAGTTATTTTATATTGTTCACTATAGAAAAAAGTACTTTTATTTTGCCAAAAGGTACTTTTATTTTGTTTGGACCTTAAAGTGTTATTGTAACAACTTTTCGTGTACCAAATACTACTTAGATTTTGCTTTATTATACATAAAAGTATGTGCTTTTATTGTCCCTTAAAAACTTTGATTTTGCCAAAAAGTTTCTTCGTTGAAATAGTACATTTATATTGCCAAAAACAGTTATTTGTACTTTAAATAGTTTTATTGTACGTACAAATACACTGTTTGTACCGCAAAGTACATTCAGTTTAACAAAAAGTACCTTTTTGTACCATAAAGTACTTTTATTGCACAAGCAAAACAGTACTTTTTTGTACCAAATATACTTTGATTTTGCCAGAAAGTAACTTTAATCTTACCAAAAAAAAATATTATTTATGTACTTAAAAATACTTTTACTGTACAAGAATGTTGATTTTGTTACAAAGTTGTTTCATTTTGCTACAAAGTACTTTTATTGAATCAAAAAGTACTTTTATTCTGCAAAAAAAGCACTTTATTTTCCTAAAAAGTACTTTTATTTCAAAGTACTTTTACTTTTATTTTTCTAAAAAAGTACTTTTATTGCATTTAACAGTACTTTGTTTGCAACTCAAGTACTTTTATTGTACCAAGAAGGGTAGTTATTGCACCAAGAAGTACTTTTCATGTTCCTTGTTTTATTTTACCAAATAGTAAATTTATTGTACATTAAATTACTTTTATTGTACCAAAAAATAGTTTTATTTCGCCAAAAAGTACATCTCGTATAGCATATATTGTACCAAAATGTACTTTTCATATACCAAATAGTAGTTTCATTGTGCATAAAAGTACATTTATTGTATATCGAGCCCTTACCGCCAAAATAGTGTAAGCGACAAAAACAAAATTTTACAGGAGAAGGTTTTTTCTAATTATCTCTGCTTTTGGTCTAAGTATTACCGTGAAATTTAATATGTAAGCATAATTTTGTCTAATATTTATGATAAAATTGGTTTTATTTACATATCCACAACTTAACGGGTATTTTTGTCGTTTACATTATTTTCGCTGTCATGCTCACAAGCTTCTGACTTATGTTATGTCGGTTACGTTAAAATAATTTAAAAAAAAAACTTCAAAGCAGACACTGGGGGTAATGAAAATTAGTCTATAAATTTATATTGTGATAGGAGGCAAATCCATAGAAAACTTAACTATTTGACACACACTTTCTGGTACCTCCCATACAAATGACCGAACTCACCCCCATAGTCTTACATACATATCTTATTTGTGAGTACACTGAATTCAGTCAAATTATGGGTAAGTTGTACATTTATAAAAATTGGACTCAGGAATGAATATAAACTATATCTGTTCACGCCTTCTGGTACCTCCCATACAAAACGGCCTATTTTTGAAAAATTAATATTTCTCCCATAACTTCCAAATCGGCACTTGGGGGACAATCAGATTTGGTCAGTTAATTTATCTTGTAATAGGACGCATAACCTCAGAAAACATTACTATCTGACACACCCCTTCTGGTACCTTCCATATAAATAACATATATTGCCCTTTAACATGCATATAGTTTTTGTATGTACACTAAACTTAGACAAATTTTAGCAAGAAAGCAATAATTGAACGTTGATTAACGAAAAAATAAGACACGTTGTGCCACCCCTAATTGTACCTCCAATACAAATAAGTCAAATTTCACACATTTCTTCTTCAATATCTTCAAACTCTAATTCAGTTAAAATGTTTGTAAATTTATTATTTCCACAGAATCAGAATCGCTGTATGAAACAAGCGATTTTTTGTTGAAAACTGAAACAGAAATTTCTTTTAAATTAAAAAAACACGCTGACCTCAAGTTGATTTAACGACAAAACGAAAAAATAGTAAAATCGCGAATATATTGTATTACTTTGTTACAGAAAATTTTAATGTAAGCGACACTTCGCAGTTACAAAAAAAGTAAACAAACTTAGAATGTCCACTTACCTTAAAATTGCTTTTGCTGTAAATTCGTAACGGAACTTTTTACAGTTATAAAATTTTAAGAGATGATGCAAATAATAGTAAATAATCGATTTTCATCAAAAAACGAAAATCGATAAACGTGTCGCTTACACTATTTTGGCGGTAAGGGCTCGATATGAAAGTACTTTTAATGTACCAAGGAGTATTTTTATTGTGCCAAAAAATTATTTTTTTCGCCAAAAAGTACATTCCATATATGAAATAAGACTTTTATTGCATTGAATATTGTCTGAGCCGAATCCATCAGCATGTCGTCTTGTAAAAGCTTCTCAAAATGCTGGCATTCGGATTTATTATTCAACGGTAGGTCCCGTCATGGAAGTCCAAAAATATAAAGTCTGAAAATAAAAGTCTCACAATAGAACTCATATGCGAGAAGCTCTCTCGTATCTCATTCATGAGATGCAAGTATAAATTATATATTATTCCTAATATATACGACCATGATCGGCTTAACATATCCCTTGGGCCACTTACGCATTGGCTCACACATTGAAAGAAAAAAATAACTTGATTCAGTCTCGCTTAAGCATTTGTCTGGTGAGGTTGTATCCAGGCATCCCAGTAAAAATATGTGGATTGCTACCGAAATCGACCAATACATCCATTTGGAGTAATAACCGAGCAAACGAAGCATTTTGCTTGATTTTACTGTAAAAAAAAATACCCAACCTAAATTTTTTGTAATTTTTCTTGACCTTACTATTAATTGTTGATGTTTTCACTTTGTTTGCCTCTTTTCTCAGTATACTATTTGTCTTCAAAACATAAAGACGTATTTTTATTGTTTGTCTTTAAAATTTGCAGTATTTAATTTATAACACAGTGCAACACATAAATTGGCGCCACCTTCGTACCCAGCTATTTTTGAAGTACATACCTATATGTAACTAAAAAAATCCCCAAAGGACTTGGCCCCATTACATCGAAACATTTTTTTTATGGATACTCCAATATTTTCACCCCAACACTATTTTTTAAAAAAGCAGCTGGGTACCAAGGTGGCACCAGACGTTGACCTTAGAAATGTTGCACTGTGTAATATAATTCGTGCGCTTTCAGAAAATAAAAAATATTTCTCTTTCAGAAGATAATCACGTCTAATCCCTTAGGAAGGATATGCAATGTTAAAAAGGAGGACAAAATGCATGATGCTCGGTGTTTTGTAGAGTAATCCATTACTCGCAAAGGAGCGATCCAAGATTGGTCTTTGAATAATCCATTTTTTTTATTTGTTTTTCAATTTTATTCATGGATTTTTATATTATAATTATGTTCAGTTACGAAAAAAAATTTTCATCACTACGGTGAGAGAGGGAAGAGAGCAAGTCACCAACATAAACACATATTGAGGTTATATCGTGCTGCCGATCACTGATATACGCTATGATACAACTGCATTTTAACTTTCTTTACCTAACCTCCCTCCTATAGAGACATAAAACCCCAAAATGGTGTGTAAGCCTAGGTATGAATGTTCCTTTGAATGAAGAATAATAAGCCGTATGTAGAGGGAATACTCTTAACATGTCTATAAGAGTTTTTCATACGTTGCGTTCTTTTTTTTTTGTTTTCTTGCCTCCATAATATTGTTGTAGTTATTCCTGTTTTAAGACGGAAGTAACAACATGCAATTGTTCCTTCACTACACACACACACACTTACTTACATACACAGACACACTCACACTACCCACCTCCCGCTCTCTTTTGTACTCCTAGCCACTATTATGTTGATACACATTTATAAGATCCTTTCACTCGCGTGACAGTGTGTGAGAATTAAGTGTATCCACAACAATGTGTGCGTTTCATGTTTTTTTTCTGTTGTTGTTTTTGTTATTGAAGGGGACAACTTTGTACTACATGTAGTTTGTGTTTTTCTTATTGCTTTTGGTGGCAAAATGTGCAAATACTTAATACTTTTTGAAATAAACGAAAATAATCGCGATAATCTAAATTTATGCACACAAAGAATTTAAGTGTCAAATGTTTTCGCATTTCACAAGGAATAGAAATGCGACAACATCACCACCCGTCAGTCCAAAGTGCTTGCCTGCTGGCAAAGTGGCTAAAAGAGCAGCAAACGTCTTTTTAATTGTGTATGCGTATGCTTTTAAAGCGACGTCCCCGTATGGTGACGTTGAGGGAAAGTATAGCAATTAATTCGCCTTAACACTTTGTACGTCGCTCGCGTATTTGCTGCGGTACAACACATTAACACGTTCCAAGAACAACAACAAAAATATAGAACACAACCACAATTTCTTGGGAGCAATTTGGAAAGCCACAATAAATTACAAATTAAATTGTATAGTTGTTAAGTGGAAATTGTTAACAAAAATGGGGGTACACTAAATAGGTGTACAATTAGAGGCAATGTTTACATTTTCATTTGTAACAACACATGCAGCTTAAGTTGTTTTGTTACTGGTTTCAGGCAAAATGGCACATAAATGGGCAATTATGGTTCCTTTTACATATGTCAGTAGGTCACAATAGTGATATATCATATCGAGCTGCCTCTATCGTATCGTTATTGTGGTACAATTTTGGAAATGATATATTTTTTAAATAATTTTGTTGCGATGTTGGAAAAAATCTATGTGACACTTCTTGAGATAAGTTCACAAGTCATGATCGGCGTTAACAAACAAATTTAAAAATAATGATTTCTAATTTGGTCTCTCTGGCCGTTATTTACATGACAGAGAGTAAGTGGTAACGTACGAATAGAGATATCCAAATAAGCAGATTAACACAAAATGTAGTACAGGATAATTCATTAAGAAGTTTGTTTTCTAATTTGAAATAAAACACTTAAAATATAATTGGATGTCAGAAGCATTATTATGACGTGAAAGAACAATCTTTGACATAAAGTTTTTAAGTCAATACTCACCACTCAACATACGTACATCGCAGGAAGATCAGTTGACAGAGCTCTCCATGACGTGTTTGGCTTTGTGGAACGTTACCTAAATTTAAGTGACTTTAATTTAGTTGCCTTCGAGGATACATATGACATTATGCGCCATAAAGAACTCTTTGGAGGACATTAATGTATCACCTCTGGTGGTGAATTGAGTAGATTGGGCGCTGGAAAGCAGTGTCTTCTACTTAGAACTTGGCGGAAGCTGCGTGAAAAAGATTGCTACTACAGAAACACCACAGGCCCTCTATTCTTTAGGTTCAAGTGCTAAACAGAGTACTTAGATCGTTTAATGAGGATGGTATGAAAATTCTGTTATAAGAGGACGATGTGGTCATCATGATATGTGGAACATTTTTACCAACGTTTTAAAAAAGGGAATTGGTTCTCTTTAGGCCACCGAAACTGAATGGGATGTAACTGAAGCTCTCAACGGAGGCCAAGCAACTAAGAGTTGTTCGTGATCAGAAGCTTAATTGGTCAAGGTATATCAAGAAATGTGTAAAGATTACCTTTATGAATACCGGAACACTATATATAAAAGTTGGGCATTTCGACAACATCTGACCAGTAAGAAAGTTTTAGTCGGGCAACCCGACTTACAGAAGGTACAAGAAGCGGCGCGGCTAGACTTCCAGTTTTTTTCTCCAAAACTTTGTCCTGTTATAGCTTCACAAAATACAGAATTTGGGCACGATCATATCGAGTGTATTGATATTATTACTAAATCTCCAAAGTGAGCAGAGTGGTACATTCGTATGGGGGGTACCAGAAGGGACGTGTCTAGACTCCAAAACTTTATCTTGTTATAGCTTTACTAAATACAGAATTTGGGCACGATCTCGTTATGTGTATTAATAATATTAATCGATTTTTAATGTGGGCGGTACCAGATGTGTATGGGAGGTACCAGATGGGGCCTGGCTAACCTTCCAATTTTTTTCTCTTAAACTTTATCCTGTTATAGTTTTACTAAATACACAATTTGGGTACGATCCCGTTGGGTGTATTGATATTATTACTCGATTTTTTAAGTGGGCGGAACGATGTATTTGTATGGGAGGTACCAGAAGAGGCGGGGTCATGTACCCCATTTTCAATACCGTAAGTAGTTTTGGGAAAATGTCAAAACATTTGGTTGCGTCTTTCGAAAGTTTTCGTGCGCACCAGCCGGACAGACAGACGGACAAGGCTCAAACGACTTAAAAAGTCATGAATCGAATTTGGTTCAAAGAAACCTAGGGTCTAAAGTCACTCCCTCTATGTCTTACACTTTTGGGTCGTATCAAATTCCTGCCGGCCTGCCAGGTCAGTTACGAAAACTACCTTGGCGTGCCCATCTTCATCAACTCAAGCGTCCGGCAAGGCTGCGCTCTCTCACCAATGCTCTTCAATTTCGCGCTGGACGAAGTAATGAAAAGGGTCATGAAAGAGAACTTGGGGTCTGCATGGTAGCCTAGAGCACTTAGATTATGCCAACGACATCTGCCTATTGGCTCACAAAAACACCCACATGAAAAGCAAATTAGACGATGTCCGGTCACATGCTGCCAAAATTTGAGTTGAGAAAAAATATTGCTAAGACATAAATAATGTGCATAAATGTCCAAACTCCCGCAACAGTTCGAGATCAACGGACAAACCATTAAAAACGTTCAACAATTTTTCAATTTTACAGTCTGTCACTTGTGGATCCACGGAAGACATACAGTTGAGAATAAGGAAGGGATGAGCAGCGTTTAGCTCACTAAACAAGGTATGGAGGTCCTCATAAGTCCTCATACACATCTAGCAACACAAATATAAGACTGTTCAACTCAAACGTGAAATCGGCTCTTCTCTACAGATGCCTAAGGAGAGTTTCACGCTTATTTTGGTCAGCAACTATTTCTTACTCTAGCCTATGGAATATCACACAACAAGAGCCAATACAATGCGATACAAAGCGCAGGAAGTGGAAGTGGTTAGGCCATACTCTGAAGAAACCAGCGAATGACATCGCCAAACCCGCAATAGACTGAAACCCCAGACTGAAGCCTAAGGAGAGGCCGTCCGGCAAACATATGGCCAAGACTTGTAGTATCAGTGACACTCAAAGCAGGACATAGTTGGAGAGAAAGCACTAGCATTAACTAAACCAGTTTTTAATAACTTTGTTAAGGCCATATGTTCCACATAGGAACTTTTTGGAAAATATATATATATATATATCCAGCCCAAAGGTAACAATCTGACCAGATACTGCGATAGTCCGGCCAATTATTACCTATGGATGTCTGGTTTGGTGGGAGGGCCTAGATACGATTAATTTATTAAAAATGCTCAGCAAGGTCCAAAGGATGTCTGCAATCTGGGGCTAGAAGGAGCACATTGCAAACGTCTTTAGAGGTGTTCCTGGGCCTTTCGCCCCTGGACTTGTACGTCAATGGTATTGCAACCCGAGGGTCTATCAGACTGAGAGAATCTGGTGATTGGCATCAATCTATACATGGTCCTGCGAGGATTGTCCAGCATTTAGGTAGTGGCGTTTCTTTTATTGGAATTTATTGCAATTCCGGAAAGAACGGAAAGGAATGACGGTGGGGCTTCTTATGGTGACTCCATTGCTGACTTACTGATGTTTCGAAAACGGAACAGGACACAGGATGTTGGTGTTTACAGCGAACAGGTATTGGCTACTCAGGAAACCGCGGAGGCTATAGGAGAATGTGAAAATGATACTAGCAGACGGATAACCAGTCTGCAATAAAAGCAATCAATTCTACATTATGTTAATCAAAGTTGGTGAGATACTTAAAGACGGTCGGATAGACTGAAGAATGTCGATGTCAGCCTCTGTTGGGTCACAGGACATTGCAAGATTCCCGGTAATGAATCAGCGAAACTCGCCGTCGACACAGATAGGTCCATATATTATTGGGATTCCTTACTCTCGAATACTCCCAGGTTTTGTATGTCCGTTGTCGTAAGCACCCACGATTCGGCTGCATACAACAGAACGGGTAAAATTAGCATCTGGAATAGGTGTTTCTTTGTTTTCCGAGATAAGGTGGTGTTACTAAAGTGCTGCCGAAGTCCGTTAAAACATTTATTGGTCAGCACTATTCTCCGCTTAATTTCATGGCTGACATTATTTCTCTTGTTTTCGGAAGATCCGAGGTAGGTAAACTCATCTACTATCTCAAAACAATAATTTTCATCGTTGACGGGGCGTCCCCACCGAGAGGACTCTTTGTTCGTCGAAATCATTAGTTTAATTTTGTCCTCGTTGACCGCTAAACCTAATTTGCTGACTCCTTTTCCAGTGATGAGAAAACTGCAGTAACATACCGCAGATTTCGGGCAATGATGTATATATCAGTGGCAGAGGCTAATGGCATGTGGCTATTGTGGAATATGGTGCCAGACATGCTGACACCAGCCTTTCTCATCACCTTCTCCATAACTGTTTTTAATAGAGTATAGGACCAGCTATCGCCCTGCCTGAGACCTCTTTTCGTGTTGAATGGGTAAGAGTGATCCTTATCAATCTTAACCGAAGATTTGGCGTTATTCAAGGTACATCTGTAAAGTCGAATTAGCTTTGCAGGATTATCAAACTGAGACATGGCCTCATATAGCCTATTCGTTATCGGAGAGTCGAAGGCAGCTTTGTAGTCGATCTGCTTATCATGAGTTTTTTCCAGGATTTGTCGTAGAGTGAATATTTAATCCGACGTGGATTTACCAGGTCTACAGCCGCACTGATATGGTCTAATTAGTTTTTCGGCAATTAGCTTTAGACGTTCAAACAATATGATCGAAACGACCTTGTACGCAATTGGTAATTCTCTTATTCCACGGTAGTTCTTACACTCACTGCGATCTCCTTTCTTGTATATGGGACATAACTGACTGAGACTTCAATAGCCGGGCATGCTCTCCTCTTGCCAGATTTTCTTCATGAGCTGATGCATGCTCCTAATCAGCTCCTCCCCACCTGCATTAAACAATTCAGTAGGGAGATCATCGACTCCAGCCGCTGAGTTATTGCCACACGTATCTCTCTCTGGCTCAGAGATGGACATTTAATACCAACGTCATGGATTGGAGCGGGGTCTTCTGGAGTGGTGCCGTATCCAGTAGATTTCTGAATTTTTCTCTCCATATCTTTAGAACGTTATCCGGGTTTGTCTCTAGCTGACCATCGCTGTCCCTGCAGGAGTGCAACCCTGTTCCATGCACTCCTGCCTTAACTCTCTTCTAGAATTTTCGACAATCCCCTCTACCTCGGAGCAACAGCTCTGGATACCCATCCAGGCTCCTCTTCAGCTCTCTTCTTCCTGTGCCGTTAACGAACAGCTCGCGTTTCCATTAGCTGGAGTTTCGTCCCGTATGCAGCATCCGTCTCTCTCGTTGCATTGCGACATTTATCGTCATTCCAAGTACGCTTTTCGCAGTCCGTTGTATGGAGTCGGCTATATATTGCCACTGCGAGGTTATATTATCAGGGGTTGGAGCATTCCGCTGAAGTTGAGTTAAATGGTTGGAGTAGGCTTCCGCTATCTCTGTGGTCCACAGTTTACCGATGTTCAGCTTTTGTTGTGCCTGGATACGTACGTTATTCGCCATGAGTAATCTTGTGCGTACCTTAACTGCGGTAAGGTAGTGATCGGAGTCAATGTTCGCACACCTGATCACTCGTACGTCCAGAAAACTCGATGGGTGCCTCCCATAGACAACTACGTGATATAGCTGATGCCTCGTCAAATGATCTGAAAATAAACATGTTGCCTTATATGTTCTATGTTCAAATCTAGTGCAGCTAACTACCATATTTCTTGACGCAGAGAAATCAAGCAGTCTGATGCCATTGTTTGACGTTTCGGTGTGCAGGCTGAAATTTTCGATGGTAGGCTCAAATGCGGTCTCCCTGCCTATTGAAGTATAAAAATCGCCTAGTACAATTTTGATGTCATGGCTCGGGCTACGGTCATAAACATTTTCTAGGCTCTCATAGAACTCGTCTTTGTTCTCGTCGATTTTCTCTTCCGTCGGAGCATGGGCACGTGTTAATGTTGTGTAGAAAAACTTTATCTTGACTCTTATGGTGGTTATTCGTTCACACACCGGGTTGAACCGTGAGACTAGGGTCGCAATCTCTTGCCAACCACAAATCCACATAAAAACTCGTGCTTGTCCGCGTGGCCACTATAGTAGATCTCGTATGGCATCATGCGTGAGCACCCGTGTCTCGTCCACCGGATTTCCTGTAAAGAGGTTGTGTCAGCCTTGTACTCTTCGAGGACTGCTGCTAGTCGGATGGAGGCACCTGGTCTATACAGTGTTATAATATTCCAGGTGCATATCCCTAAATCATGGTCCTTAATTCGTTTGCGGTGGTCGTCAACATTTGGGAGGTCCGTTTTATTATTTCCTTACTTCATTCCATTGCAGGTGTTCAAACGTCAGTGGCGGGTTGCAAGCCCAGCGCACCGCGTCGCAGTTTCCCCCTCCTGCCAGGATTTTATTACAGCCACCCATTCTAGGTTAGATGCTAACAGGGTATCACTCACTGTAAGCCGGCGTGCCTGGGCTTTGCATTTCTCACAGTTAGCCGTGCTCTGAAGGGTGTCCAAAGCACGTTTTCAGGCGCCACCACGTGGAGGTACTCCGTCCTCAGTAGTACCACGAATACGTAGCTCTGTGAGTAGACCTGAAGTGTATTTGGCAAGGATCACTCGGGGTTTGACAAGTTAAACCGATCAGAAGCATTACCTCGCATCGCACTCCCGGCCAAACAACTCATTTTTGTGGATGTAATGGTAATTCAATTTTATCAACCCAAAAGTGACTTATATGTTTATTGACAGACGTATCCATTGAATCAGATTTATGCCTCGTCACTGAGCAAACTTCAGTGACAGAGCTATTTCATAATAATGACACAAAACGTTTAAACAGCCACCTGCTTATGTATATACCATCGATGCACATTCTTCCTCCTTATAACCATTACTATTTTTTATTTCTTCCATCGTTGTACCCTTGATCATCCTTATCCTTTCATCCGTATAGTATCTGCAGTTCCAAAATACATGTACTTATATAAATAAGTTTCCTGAGATTTCATACTAATTAAATTACGTCCAAATCTTTTGCTGAAATCTATATACCACATATGAACAATCTCTTTAAATTTGCCTGAACATATGCAACAGTTTATACTTAAAATTGCCCCTCCCTTACTCCATAACAGATAAGCAGTTCCCGAAGCTATTTGTGCAAACAACCAACAAAACACAAACTTTGTTTCTTTAAACTCCTATTTATCCTTTGACATAGCTTTATCTATTGCCATGCATACACGAGCGTCTATGTCCTGCATCCTGCTCATTTTCTTCATAACATAATTTTCCTCTAGTTACAAATTTTGTGTACCCAAAATGTACAAAGATTACGAAACTTTGCACCGGAGTCCCAACATTTGGTAATTCAAATCAGCAGTTTGAGTGTTCTAAAGGCTTAAACGTTTTAGCAACGATTTGAACGAAGTCGAAAGTATCTTTATGGTTTTTTTTTTGTTTGCTGCTTGGGACCTACATTGCTGCTGCATCTTGCAAATAGTTTTTTGCATGTGTGGTGGTGAAGAGACCACCAGGGGACAACATTGACTTAATGGTCAGTTGTAAGAGTATTATGACATTGATGTTGCCACATAGATGAAGAAGTTGTATGTGCATGTAGCAGGGGAGGGGGTACAAGAAAGCGAAGCTAAGAATAGTTGATGCTTTTTCAAATTTTGATAGCAATATCGGCAAGCCAAATCCTTTCATGGGTATCATCAGCATCAACAACACAATACTCGTCTCAGTAGCTCGTACAGCAATCTTTAGCACTTGTTTTCCCCCCCTGCGTATTGACAACAAGAGTGTGGAGTAGCTGAATGCTTGCCATGCTACTACAAAATACAACACCAACAACAACTGAAGCAACAGACACTAGCACACCACTGATGTTGCCGCCACACTGCCAACTGTTGTAAATGCTCGAACTACAACACCATCGTATATGCGGGTAGTATAAGATACACAGCAATACATATGTACTAAACACTTATGTACATTCAGTAGTAACCACAGTAAACTTCGGCTTTAATACCCGGGGCTATAGTTTGTAATGCACTATAAAACCAAGCCAAACGCAAGAGCAGACCACGGAGAACCATAGCCAAGCGTACCTATTCAACCAGCCAACCAGCCGGCCAACCAACCAACCTACCAACCAACCGACTTAAACAAACGATCTTTACTGCCACTACAAACTCCAAGGATTCGCAATACAAACGCATAAATGGGTAGACAACCATACGCACACGCGGATGAACACTGTCATCGCTAGGTACGTAACTGCACTTTTATATGTTGTGGACCACATATGTATGTACACACACACACCTCACAGAGATAGATATGCATTTGCATTTAAAAAGCCACAAACAAACTACCCACACTTATGAAAATATCACCCCAAAGAATTGCCAGGACCAAGTGCAACAAACCAAATATCCTTTAACAGTTATGTTTAGCAGACTACTACTGCGGCAGCAGCAGCAGCAACAAGAGCAATAACAACAACAACAACACTAACAAGAAAGTTAAGTAATAATATGCATTTACTATCCATTAATATTTGTTATGCATGGCAAAATATTGTAAATATTGAGATTGGGTAGGAAAAAAGTTGATATACAACGAAATATTGCAGCAGTATGGGGCAAAGAAATATAATATACTAGCTGACCCGGCAAACGTTGTTCTGCCATACAACTTTGGACCCGGCAAACTTCGTCTCGCTCCTAAGGTAACGCCTTTATATAATAGTAAAACACAGATAGTCCAAGTTTGAATCTGATTTACTTGAATTTAATCGAAATCTGTGAAGAGCGATCTGATATACAATGTTTTCCGATTTGTTTCCGGCGTAAAAGCAAACAATGAAGACTGTTTGCCAACACGCAAACAAACAACGCACAGCTGACCCTGTGAAAAGCAGGGAAATTCGAGGTTGATTCCACAAATTTCCAATGATTGGCCTTACGATTTATAGATTGTTATCGCAAATGACAATCGAATAGGGAGTTGAATTGGAAGGGAAGATCGGTTGGAATAATAGATTCGAGGGATAAGAACTTCCTCTCCTTTGCATATGCCCTTGATGATCGTCGCTTTAATTACAATTTCGGATGATTCAGTTTCCGTAAAATGATCGATCCCACCTTCAGCTGCAAATTATGCACAACTGGCACATCTAGAGAGTTCAAAAATTCTGTCGAATAGTTGGTTGCCTCATTCTCGTTAAATGACCTCGAAAATTTTTCATCGTTAGGTCATCTGCCTCCAATGCTCGTTTATGCGCCATCATGCATTAATTCCAAATAATGATTTAGCATTCTCGCAACAATTTCGCTACACGTTGTGTTGTCAACCGTGAGAAGAAAGCGGAATGTGCAGTTCGATTGTGGAAGCAATACCAAAGTATGCAACAGCTAACTTAATTGCGATCTTGACGGAATTGTTGCTAGAATCAAAGAAATTACGAATCTCTTGCCTGTACGACCGGCATCATCGAGAAAGTAAATGCTTCCGTTCCAATGTCAACAACTTTCATCATTGAATCGTACACATTCGTTTGCTCGGCAGTTAAGAGCACCACATTTGTTAGGACCCTTTCAGTCAGCTCAACTCGATCAAAGTCTTGTTCTTGTTGCAAATCGCGATTGAATGCATCATGCATTGAACGATTTTGCGCTGGTATTCCCAATTTCGACAGTAGACTGCCACACATTAGCACGCACATGTCTAAAATCATGAAATCAAGCGATACAATGAAAAATTTCGTCGAAAAAATCAAAAAAAAAATCGATTTTTTCCGGAATTTTCCAAGGTTTCCACCAAGAATTGCCTAATCTTCCATTCGAAAAGTCATTTCGGAATAATTATCAGAATTTTTCACAATTATATCATTCAAAATTATCAAAACTTACAATAAAATGTAAAATTTCGTCGAAGAAAAATTTATATTTTTGGAATTTTTCCATAATTTTTCAACCAAAATTTTCCATTTTTCCAACCGAAAAGCCACAATGAAACAATTACACACAAAATGTAATACAAAAATTCAATTTGCGGTGCAAAATGTTTCCGAAAAAATCCAAAATTTTTCAAGTTTTTCCTGAATTTTTCGAGTTTTCCACCGAGAATTTTTCTATTTTCCCATTCGTAAAGTCATTTCGGAATAATTATTCGAAATTTTTCACTGTTACATCGTCTAAAACTATAAAGTCACACGATAATATGCAAAAATTCGTAAAAACAACAATTTAAATTTTTCGAATTTTTCAGGAATTTTCCGCATTTTTCAACAAAAATTTTTCATTTTTCTATTCGATAAGCCATTCTGTAACAATTGCACACAAAATTCCATACAAAAGGGCAATTTTTCGATTTTTCCAATTTTTCGACTTTTGCGGAAGATTTTCCCAAAATTTACTTTCACATAAACCTTCCCTGGCGATAACGAACAACTGATAAAAAGTTTGAGCAAAATCGGCCCAGCCGTTCTCAATTGATGAATTACTATACATTTTTGCCACCAATTTTATATATATAGATGTAAGCTAAAGAGGTATTATAGATTCAAAAAAATTACACTTCATAATTTAAAAAAAAAATGTTCGAGTGATATTTTTGCTTTCCATGATAGGTTGTTATGCAAAAATTGGAGAAAGATAAAAGGACACGTCACAAATGAAATTTGGCATTTAGCTGTAACTAATCAATGTTTGGAAAAGAAATTTACAATTGATCCCAATCAGAAAGTGAACTGATGTATTACTGACAACTATGTTGAATTATATCAAATTAACTCGAAGGACACGCCCACCTCCCCTATATCCTGAATGGCAAACACTTATATTTTCCAAAATGAGATACATTCACTTAATTGTAAATAAAAACGAAACGAGATAATCGATTTTCATTCTGTTTATAGGTTATTTGGCATTACGTGAAATTTGTAAGACGACAGTTTTTTTTTTTGTTTTTTTTCATAAATTTATTTTTGACTACGAAGCTGTGGATTATGCAAAGAAATCATATATGAACAGATTAAAGGAGTTTTAATTCCCCCCCCCCCCCCCCCCACAACTTGGCTGAAGGAGCTTAAAAACTTTCAGCCCAAAGCGGCACGGGTTATCATACTCCAATCGTGCTCAAACTTTGGCTATCCTAAATGGTGAGGAACTAAAGCCTCTGGAAGTGAGCCTCTATTGGATCACAGAATATTGCGATATTCCTGATAATAAATCGGCAGACTTATTGTTCAGAGGAGGCTGTTATATGCCTGATCATGACCCTGTGGAAGAATTTCAACGTTAGTCCACTTTAGATTATTCGTTCTGAATACTTGAGAAGGTTGTAGTCACAGTTTTCGAACAATGATGTCAAAATAATCGGAGAAAGCAAAAAAAAAATGTGGCTTCTTTTAAATATCTTACGAGTAATGTTTAATGCAGCTTTCCCCATAATAATATCTATAAGTATATTGAAAAGATCACACAAATGTTTTAATTCCGGATTTTTGTTTCATCAAAATTATACGTTATGTCCCCAAATGGAGCCATGCCCCCCAAACTAGGCTGTAGAAGCTTAAAAATTTTAAGCCCAAAACGGCATGGGTTCACATACTCCAATCGTGCTGAAACTTTGACTTCATTTTTGTTTGGTGGCACCGACAAAAATTCAACATCAATTTTTACGACCACCCTTGTACTAATACAAAAAAGTTATGTTTAGGCTGACACCATCTACGTTTAAAGATATCCATAGATATTTTCAGAACACAAAATTTTTTTGATCTCTGCACTCTACATACGGTCAATCTGAATTTTTATCGCTGTTATTTTTTATTTTTGGTGTTCAATCGAAACAAACCTTATACTGTTTTTTACGTTTTGTCAATGGTTTGTAAACAAAAACGACTTGTTTCTTTTTGTTTGTGGAACAAGACTGATCTTTCGACCGAATTTGTCCCGGTATTTATTCAAAAATATTTCCTACAGTCTAATACAATGTGGGAGTGGTTATAACAACTTAATTTCTAAAATTATCCATAAGCTTACATTAGTTTACTTATTAATATTTTTGGGTTTATTCAATCCCAATTATTCTACTTAAATTTACCCTAGAGTTTCTTTCATTTGATTGGTGGACATTGAGTCATTATTAGGAATCAATGTCCCCCTTTCATTCTAATTTGATTCCGCCTTTTAACATTTGATCGCATTGACCGTGGTCATGGTTTTATATGTACTTTCTGTTGCATTTACTCCAATGTATTTGCATTGGTTGCAATTCATGTATATGAATGTGAGCGTTTGGTTTTACCGATATATCTCGCTGTGCTATTTTTCATTTTAAGTATGTTTTCGTTTTGTTCTGATGTGTTCATTAAACCCGGATCAGTTTACACCATTGCTAAGTGGGTCATAATTATGGATCATAAGTGTGGTCAGAACAAAAAGGAAAAGTTACAATCATAACATCAAATTACTTAGACCACACAGACAGTGAATGCACTTATTGGAATTTATTCTGTGTTTCGTCACAAGACCGGCGTGCATTGCAATCAAATGTTAAATTATGTCATTTGGATTCATATTGGGCATATCGAATAAGTGTTGGTTCTTGTCGTCTTATGAATCCACTACAGGTTTTATTGGTCACTCCCAGGACCGGCCGTGGCCGGATGGTTAGACCACGCAACTATCATGCGGGAGATCCCAGGTTCGATTCCCGCCTCCAGTCATCTACTTTTTTCTTTCACTGCCGGCAACTCGATGTTGTCGCCAGCTACTTCACAGTATAGTGTCGAGTCATTCGGCATGTCTAGTAAATGCTTCTCAAACAGTGATGTTCGCATTAGTCGATCAACAAGTAGTTGCCGTTAGTTGTGAATCAAAAAAATAGAAAACATGTTAATTCACAACAACGCGAGATGCTATCACATACTTCCTTCATGGGATGTAAAGGGAAATTAAGTTTAAGTTAAAGTTAAAGAGGGTTCACCTCCTGAGCATAGGTCCTGGCTCATCGTAGCAGCAAAAATTGTGAGTAAATAAAAATTATGGTCGAAGATATAACTTTTGCTTAAAATAAATTTATCTTTTACTCACAATTATTGCTGCTACGATAGCCCAGGACCTGTGGTCTGGAGGTGAACCCTCAGAAATCGTAATTGGTTTTCTTTACACATAGATAACATATAAGGTAAAGGACTTCAGGCCACTGAAACCGAATGGAACTGAAGCTCTCAACGGAGACCAAATACATAAGTGTTGTTCTTGATCAGAAGCTTAATTGGTCAAGGAATTAAGAGGAAATTAAGAGAAAGGTAATGTGAATGCTATTTATGCGTTCCGGTATTCTATTGTTAAAAGTTGGGTTCTCATCCCGAAGGTTACAATGTAACTGTGTCTGCGGTAGTCCAGCCAATAATTACCTATGGATAAGGTTAGATAAGAGAAATTTATGAAATGCTCAGCTAGGTCCAAAGAATGTCTGCAATGGGGGCTATTGCAGCTGGAGTGTCTATCAAACTGAGGGAAGCTGGCGATTGACATCAATCCATACATGGCCATGCAAAGATTAACCGGCTTCTGAGTAATGGCGTTTCTTTTCATCTGTTGAGTTGATACTAGCAGACGGATAACCTTATGTGTGGATAGCGATCAATTCCACATCATGTAAATCAAAAATGGTGAGGAACTGTAAGGAGAAGTTGGATGGACTAAAGCCTCTGTACGTCAGCCTCTGTTGGGTTCCAGGACATTGTGAGATTCCTGGTAAAGAATCAGCAGACCTATTGGCCAGAGCATGCAGTACTATGCCTGATCATAACTCTCTGGAAAGTCCACCCGCCCATTAGTTAAATTTTAGGCTTAGTGGAGGAATAGATGTGGAAAACAACCAACAGCAGAATCTCAAGATTCGACTGTATAACTTCTAGATCACACTGTGGTCCGAATGCGGCAGTTCCCCATCGGCGTACATAGTTGGCCTGTGCAGGAATGGTCTAAGACTGGCCTGTGGAATTCTAACAGGCCATTACCATATTAGGAACCTGACAGTCAAATAGGTTAGATCCATTCCGTATTACTGCCGTTTGTGTGTCTGGGGACAAGGGGGAGTCCGAGTCGATGGAACATCTTATTTGTTGATGTCCTACTCTAGCCTGTAGGAGGCTAAGATACTTAAGGAAACGTTATATAGAAGAGGTAGAATCTCTCTTCTCAGTCCGAATAGGCTATTGAATATGTTTCATACGGTACCTTCATGGCAAACTGAGCCAATACGACGTTTGGGGTTTCCCGATTTGCTCTACTTTCTCTACCCTGGAATGTCCGAACTCTCTCGTAGGTGCCTCTATTTAACAGGCGGATGTCCTCGACAAATACAAGCTGCCATGCAGAAAGACACGAATTTGGTTGTGGATTCATAGGCGGCAAGAGACTTCGACATACATCGGGTAGCGCGGTTTAATCCTGTAAATGACCGATGAGCCACTATTAGCATAAAACCGAACTATTTTTACATTAGGCTGATTTGAGTACACGCCCCGACGGAAAACACCTCATCGTTTTAAAGATACATTCTATAAGCGCATGGAGGAAAGATATGACCGCTGCCCTGCACATGACATTAAAATTGTTCTGGGAGATTTTAATGCTAAAATAGGGAGGGAAGATGCTCTTGGTTCAGCAGTCAAGAAATTCAGTCTGCACAAAAACACCTCCGATAACGGATTCAGGCCTAACTGGTCGGCATGATATGCACAAGACAATATGGATATCCCCTGATCAAATTACAAGAAACCAGATTGATCACGTGGTAATTAATGGATGGCATATCTAAAGCGTTTTGGACGTGCGTGTGATGCGCGGGGCAAATATTTACTGGGATCACCACCTAGTTGCAGCTAAGGTACGAACGCGATTAAGCAGTGCTAAAAATGCTCGTAACCAAACGCAAATCACAATGCTGCATACCACCGATATAGTCAATACCAACTCCAACCAAATCTCAAATACTTCAAACCGACCCCCTTAATTCTAATGAGTCCGATACCCAATGGCAGCATATTGCGAATTCTATGACCACTGCCGCAACGACAGTGCTGACAAGCCCTGCTGCATACAGGGCAAAACTGCAGCCAATGGCAACGCGTACGGTGACGAAGCGTTATAATGAGAAGAGGAGGGAGATGACACGGCTCTTTAGGCGGAAAACGCGTCTGTGGGAGAAAAGAGTGAGCCAGGTATCGAAAATTACAGGGGCGGAGGTGAAGCCCGAATGCACTACCAAAAGGTTAAAAGCAAAGGTTTTCGACCAGGGATCCCCACCTATAGGGACGGAGACGGAAATCTGTTCACTGACATTCAGAGTGTGCTGCAAATATAGAGGGAACACTTTCGATCTCTACGCGTTCCAGTTGGCAGCATAAGTGACGAAATCACACCAATGATCAACGATGGAGTAGACAGTTCACCACCAAGCCCAAACGAAATCAGCAAGGCAATTGCATGGCTTAACAACAACAAAGCTGCGGTGTCCGATGGACTGCCATCAAGGCTTTTAAAAGCGGCGATTAGCTGACAACGTGCATGCACCAGCTCATTGACACGATTTGGCTCAAGGAATTCATGCCCGATGATTGGAATCTGAGTGTTCTATATCCTGTGCCTAAAGAGGCGATATAAGTGTGTGTACCAATTATCGCGGGATTAGCCTAGTGTGTTATTTGAAAGACTAAAGCCCATTCTTGCGAACCTGATTGGACTTTTTCAGTGTGGCTTTAGACCTGGTAAATCCACGACCGAACAGATATTCACACTACGACAAATCCTGGAGAAGACCCAAGAACTGCAACTGTTTATCGACTACAAAGCTACATTCGACAGTCCGATACTACAGAAACTATAATATGCTATGGCTGAGTTTGGTATTAACACGGTTAACACGGCTAGCACTGTAGTAAAATCCACATGGTGCTCACGTATGCCGATGATATAAATATCATTGTCCAAGGACTACGGGATGTTACTGCGTTCATTGAGAAGCAGTCGGTCAAAGTAGGTCTAGTGATTAATGATGACAAAACCAAGTTATTAGTTTCAACGAAAAAATAGTTTACTCGATTGTGACGCTGCGTGAACGTTGACAACTATAACATTGAAGTGGTACATGATTTTGTCTACCTTGGCTCCGCCATACACAAAAATAATAATGTCGGCCTAGAAATCAAGAGACGAGTATTGATCGCAAACTGCTGCTACTATGCGCTAAGCAAGCGTTTTAATGATAAAGCCCTCTCTCGACGAACGAATATCAAACTCTACCGGACACTGATCCTACTTGTCTTGCTCTGCAGCGCAGAATTCTGGGTAATGACACAAGCAAATTAATCTATTCTGGGAGTTTTCGAGAGAAAAATACTTCTCAAATATTTGGATCCATCATCATTACCGTCGTCGAATGAATCATGAGCTGTTCAACGACATGGACGTAGTCAAGCGCGTTTAAATAAAGCGAATGCGCTGGCTTGATCTCGTTTTACGAATGAACGAAAAAGCTCCGCCTCGAAAAGTCGTCGGCAATAAACTCGATGGGCGGCGCTGGAGGAAGAAGAAGAATGCCTCACAACTAAAAAATGTTCCCTAATGGTCTTTACTCAATTTTCCTATGCAGTTGTAATATCTGGGACCGACCGCAGCATGATGGTTAGAACACGCGACTATCATAACAGTGACTTGGGTTGGAGTCCCGTAACAAACATCTACATTTCGTTGATCGGCGGTCTCTTTGATGTTCCTCACAGCTATGTGTTGAACATATGTCTTCATCAACTTAATGTGCCACCCCATCAAGTAGTGACATGATAGTGCATTTTTATATTATTGGTTTCATATTATGAAAACTATTTCATAAATATCGCAAACCCAATACAACCACAACACATATAAGTAATTTTTTTATATTCTCTGTGAGAGCGTGTTGTGTGTGTTCGTGTGGGCATTTTGTAATCACGGGAGTGCAGTTTAATTCAATTTCAACTAAATGTAAATGAAAGAGAAAGAAAACCAATAAAACATTTTCATTTAAGCGAAGTAATAACGAGTAGTAATATGGCAGGGAGACTAGGGTGTTCTAAATACCGCATTTGAAAAGAAGAAGAAGATATAAATTGGAAGGTGTTCCATTCTAAATATTTATTTTTAAACAACATATTTTGCGGAATTTCGCTATAATGGGTTGACATTAGAGTGTGCCCGAAAGAGGTTAAAGTTAAAGTTTGTCCTCAAACTAGTCTAATGCCGCTAAGTATTTGCCTATTACAGATAGACGAAATAATAATATGCTATTGTGTTGGTGAGTTTCATATCTATACATTAATCCCTCATACATGTCGAGATAATATTTAAAAAAATTTGGGATTAGATAACAAGATGGGCTGCAGCATATCGACGGATATTATAATAAGTCAATATTAAATTAAGTCAAAATCTATATATATTATCGAAAATATTTATATATCTCTAGCAGTTACTTGGATATGTGGACTAGGGTGGTCGTAAAAATCGGTATTGGATTTTTGTCGGTGCCACCCCTTAAAAATGAAAAGTCTTTGCAGATTTAGGATAGCTAAAGTTTGAGCACGATGGAGTATGTGTAACCCGTGCCGGTTTTGGCTTTAAGTTTTTAAGTTCATACAGCCACGTTTTGGGGGCATAACTCAGGAACGACTGGTCCAATTTTGATGAAAGAAAAATCCAAAATCACATATCATCATATATCATTTCTCTGATTTGCCAGCCCAAGGACATGCCCACCACCCATATATCCTAAAATGAAAAAATCTTAAATTTGTCAAAATTGTTGTCGGTACTAGACCAAATTTGGCTCGATTTGTCTGTGATATATTACTGACAAATCCGTTGAATTATATCGAAATATCTCAAAGGACACGCCCACCTCCCATATATACTTATATGGAAAAAACTTATATTTTCCAAATTTGTTGTTGGCATTAAACCAAATCTGACTCAATTCGTTTCTGATATAAAACAGACAACTGCGTTGAATAATATCAAAATATCACAAAGGACACGCCCACCTCGCATATATCCTGAAATGGATAAGACTTATATTTTCCAAAATTGTTGTTGGTATTGAACCATTTGTCTCTGATATATTACTGACAGCTTTGTTTAATTATATCAAATTATTCTATTATCCTGAAATGGAAACACTTATATTTTGCAAATACATACATACATACATTCACCTAATTCTAAATAAAAGCGATAATCAATTTTATTAATTTTAGTTATCAGGCATTACGGGCGTCGGGAGTGTGATGCAAGGTAAAGCTTCTGATCGATTTAACTTGGCAAACCCAGAGTGATCCTTGCAATTGCACTTCAAGTCTACTCACAGAGCTCCGTATTCGTGGTACTACTGCGAACGGAGTACCTCCACGTGGTGACGCCTGGAAACGTGCTTCTGGCACCCGTCAGAGCACGGCTAACTGTGAGGGGCGTAACCTAAAACCCAGGCACGTCAGCTCAGAGTGAGCGGTACCCTTGTCAGCGTCTGACCCAGAATGGGCGGCTGCAATAAAATCCTGGCAGGAGGAGAAAACTGCGACGTGGTGCGCTGGGCTTGCAACCCGCCACTGACGTATAACCGATTGCAATGAAAAGAAGTAAGATAAGAATAAAACGGACCCCCCAAAATGTTGACGACCACCGCAAACGAATTAAGGACCATGATTTGAGGATATGCACCTGGAATGTTAGAACACTGTATAGACCAGGTGCCTCCATCCAACTGGCGGAAGTCCTCGAAAAATACAAGGCTGACATTACCGCTTTACAGGAAATCCGGTGGACGGGACACGGGTGCTCGCGCATGAAGACGTGCGACATCTACTATATTGGCCATGCGGACAAGCACGAGTTTGTTTGTGGATTTGTGGTTGGCAAGAGACTGCGACACCTAGTCTCAAGGTTCAACCCGGTGTGTGAACGTATAGCCACCATAAGAGTCAAAACTAAGTTTTTCCACATAACACTTATATGTGCCCATGCTCCGACAGAAGAGAAAAGCGATGAGGACAAAGACAAGTTCTACGAGAGCCTAGAAAATGTATATGACCGTAGCCCCAGCCATGACATCAAAATTGTACTAGGCGATTTTAATGCTAAAATAGGCAGGGAGACCGCATTTGAGCCTACAATCGGAAAATTCAGTCTGCACACCGAAACGTCGAACAATAGCATCAGACCGATTGATTTCTCTGCGGCAAGAAATATGGTAGTTAGCAGCACTACATTTGACCATAAAAATATTCATAAGGCAACATGGTTATCTCCAGATCATTTGACGAGGAATCAGATAGATCACGTGGTAGTCGATGGAAGGCACGCATCGAGTGTTCTGGACGTACGAGTGATCAGGGGTGCGAACATTGACTCCGATCACTTCTTTACCGCAGTTAAGGTACGCACTAGGCTAAGCATGGCGAAAAACGTACGTAACCAGGCACAACGAAAGCTGGACATCGGTAAACTGCGGACCACAGAGGTAGCGGACGCCTCCAACTCAACCACCTAACTCAACTGCTGCGGAATGCTCCAACCCCTGATAATATAACCTCGCAGTGGCAATATATAGCCGACTCCATAGAACGGACTGCGAGAAGCGTACTTGGGTACTCAAAGCCGTCTCAAGAAGATGCCTGGTACGATGATGAATGTCGCAATGCCACGAGAGAGACGGATGCTGCATACAGGGCAAAACTGCAGCCAATGGCAACGCGAGCTGTTCGTGAACGGCACAGGGAGAAGAGACGAGAGGCAACTCGTCTTTTTAGAAGAAAAAGAAGGAGCTGAAGAAGAGGCAGGATGAGTGCACTGAGTTGCTCCGAAGTAGAGGGGAAGCCCGAAAATTCTACAAGAGAGTTAAAGCGAGAATGCGTGGAACAGGGTTGCCCTCCTGCAAGGACAGCGACGGTCAGCTAGAGACGGACCCGGATCTGAAGATATGGAGAGATCATTTTTGAAATTTACTGGATACTGACACCACTCCAGAAGACCCCGCTCCAATCCATGACGATGGTATTAACTGTCCACCTCCGAGCCAGAGCGAGATACGTATGGCCATCTCCCGCCTTAAAAACAACAAAGCTGCTGGAGCCGATGGTCTCCCTGCTGAATTGTTTAAGGCTGGCGGGGAGGAGCTGATTAGGAGCATGCATCAGCTCATGGAGAACATCTGGCAAGAGGAGAGCATGCCCGGGGATTGGAGTCTCAGTCTGTTATGTCCCATATACAAGAAAGGAGATCGTAGTGAATGTAAGAACTATCGTGGAATAAGCCTATTACCAATTGCGTACTAGGTCCTCTCAAGCATATTGTGTGAACGTCTAAAGCCAATTGTAGAAAAACTAATTGGACTATATCAGTGCGGCTTTAGACCTGGCGAATCTACGACGGATCAAATATTCACCTTACGACAAATCTTAGAAAAAACCCATGAAAAGCAGATCGACACCTACCACCTCTTTGTCGACTACAAAGCTGCCTTCGACTCTTCGATAAGGAATAGGCTTTATGATGCCATGCCTGAGTTTGGTATTCCTGCAAAGCTGATTCGACTTTGCAAATGTACCTTAGACAACACCAAATCCTCGGTTAAGATTGGTAAGGATCAGTCTGAACCATTCAACACGGAAAGAGGTCTCAGGCAGGGCGATAGCCTGTCCTGTACACTATTTAATATAGTTATGGAGAAGGTGATGAGAAAGGCTGGTGTCAACATGTCTGGCACCATATTCCACAAAAGCCACATGCCACTAGCCTACGCCGATGATATAGATATCATTGGCCGAAATCTGCGGGACGTTACTGCAGTCTTCTCATCCCTAGAAAAGGAGTCGGCAAAAATGGGTTTAGCGGTCAATCATGGGTGATTACTACAACGGACATACAAAACCTGGGAGTATTCGAGAGAAAAGTACTCCGAAAAATTTATGGACCTATCTGTGTCGACGGCGAGTTTCGCCATCGGATGAACCATGAGCTGTATGAGCTTTACCACGACATCGACGTAGTTAAAAGAGTCAGAATGCAACGACTACGATGGCTGGGTCATGTTGCCTGGATGGATGTAAATGCTCCAGCGAGAAAGGTGTTTGAAGGCGAACCTGAAGGACGGCGCAGAGCAGGGAGACCCAAACTCCGTTGGAAGGACCAAGTGGTAGGCGACGTGCCACCATCTGGTAGGACTAACTGGAGAACACACGCACAAGACCAAAGCGTGTGGAATTCTTTAGTACTTCAGGCCTCAAACTTATGAACCATGTTTGTAAGTTGTAATGGGCCACTTAAGTAAGTAAGTAAGTAGGCATTACGTGAAAGTAGTAAGACTTGACACTTTTTTCGTTTTGGATTTTTTTATTATTTTTAAATATTATTTTTTAGACAATTTTTTTTCATAAATTTATTTATACTTGCAATACTGTTGATTATACAGAAAAATCATATGTTTCATTAAAAATTTTACTAGTCGTTCTTGAGTTATGCCCCCCAAACTTAGCTGGGAGCTTAAAAACTTTAAGCCCAAAGAGGCACGGGTTAACATACTCCAATCGTGCTCAAACTATGCCTATCCTATAATCTGAAAGACATCGTTATTGGGAGTGGCACCGATAAAAAATTTCCCTATATAACTTCTAACTACCTAAATGAGGACAATATAAAAAGATTTTTTGACATTAGATATAGCGAAGGAGACATTCGAAGGACACCACAAACATAACAATTCAATGATCCCAAGGTAAGATATTCCAATTGAATTTCAAAAAATATATTGTCCATATTGTCGACATACTATAAGGTGGAACTTAATGTCGCACATTGCAAGTAACTAATAACCATTTTTGAAAAAATTTAAAAAACCGCCATATAAACAACACCCTAAAGAACATTCAGCGATCATATCAGAATAAAACTAGGTCCAATAGTAACAAGTCCCCGTTGTCAGTAGCTTTATCAAATGTGATGTCTATTTGTGATGGTCCGTTTTATTTTCTGTTGCTCTTTTTTTCTATACACATATTTCTATATAATCGAATAGTGAGCGATAGCTCACCCCTCGTCGAAACTATTGGCAATATACTCCCACATCACCGTTCTCATCATCACGCACACTCCAATATTTATGGGTCCTTTGACATTTGAGGCTGAACGCTGGAGTGCCCTACTCAATGAACCGTTGTTGTTGACACATAATACCCGTATCCGTCTCGTCCCTGCACTCGTATGTTATAAATTTGTTTATATATACATATATAGATACATTTTTTTCCCCGATTTTTTTGCTTTGGTTGCAAAATATTTCAGTTAATATATTTTGTTTCCCTATAAACATTTCTGGTCGTGACACATTGAGCCATCAACCTATCGACCGACCTCCTTTGTCAATCATTAGATAATTGAAAAGAACAACAAACACGAACACGGAGACAACAGCAGCGATGATATAACAGTAACAGCAACAACACCAAACAACAATTGGCATTATAAAAGCTCAAGAGATATGAATAGTGTGGATTGGATGTATGGGAGGATATCATCGACCATTTATGATAACTTTAATATGAAAACAAATTTGAAAGTCTCAGTCATTTTATTGACAGTTTGTTAATGCCTCCCAAAATGAAATGGGTCATTTGCTTGGCTTGGCAATTTTGCCAAGTTTCTAAATTGGGGCGTCTACTACTCAGATATTCTGTTTGTCATAGCTACAGGTGGTTTAAGTGAAACGGATGATTAAAGTTATTATTAAGACGGATGTGACATAAGCTGATAGGCACAATCTTCTCAGAAGTATTGTAAAGACTATCATGATTTTTCTTGTCGAGTATCTTCATAGAATTTTGATGTGAATGGAAAAGAGTCTACTGAAGTGTGTCAATTTTATTAATTAAAAAAGGTGTAATGGAGTAATGGAGAGAAAAAGGTTGCAATCATGCATATTTATAATTGTTGTAAAATTAAAGGGATTTTCTTTGTTAGGAAACGTGTTTGGTCTGTATGAAATAAGACGATAAAACAATTACCACATAAGAAGTTTCTTTAACTTTTGAAGACGATAATGAGGAAAACTGGAGTAGACAAGAATGACAGCTTTTTTTAGGAAATTTCATGAAAAAAGGTTTGTTTGTTTGTACCCTAAAATAAAAGAATACAAAATGTTTTCATGCCTTGTAAAGTATTATTTACACGCTATCCAACCTTATCCCTTCTTTCCCAAACCGTTAAGAAACTCAGTTAAGAATTGTCGGAGTTGTAAGTCATCAAGTGATGAAAGTAACGAAATTCGAGTTTTTTAACCGGAAATTTTTAGGGTGTTAGGGAACATTAGTATACAGATTCATGTTGTTCTCGGCCAGACCTACAACAAGCGCTAGGTCACTTCCTAAGTTCCTTAAAATTTGTCTATACTGTAGCAGGTTGTTATTTACCCCAAGCTTTTTATACTTCCTGATCCTGAGTTGTAGTACCCTGGGCATTTTTTTCCTATGCCTTGTTTCAAAGAATCGTACAACAAAATTTTTTTTTTATTACAATAATATAAATTGGAAATTCCATTGGGACGGGTGTGACCATTTTACTCACATTATATATAATTCATAAATAAAAAATGTATTATTAAAAAAAGTTGTGATTTATGATTTATGCTCAGAATGCCCATTAGAAGACAACGACGGTTGTGACATTAGGCATTTGAGCTTTTACAAAAATATTTACATTAGGTTAAATTCTGTAAAATTTTCCGTAGAAAGTTCACAATTATTATGATGTTGGTAATTGTTTATATTGTTTTTGACTGTGTTAAGCACATTCAGTTCGCAAAAAACTACTTTTACTTAATAAAAAAAAATTTAGAAAAAAAAAGACGGGTGTGACACCATTTTACGACGGGTGTGACCTAGTAAAATAAACTCCCAAAGTATGAAGAAAAAAAAAGTGTTTATAGGGTTCAATTGTATAACAATCATAAAAGTAAACATATAAGAAAACCAGTAAGAAAGTTTCAGTCGGGTAAACTGAATTACGTATACCCTCACCATCAGTAAAACATAAAATTTTTCAGTATATTGATATTATTACTCGATTTCTAAAGTGGGTGAAGTGGTAGATGTTTATGGGAGGTACCAAAAGGGGCGTGGCGAGACTTCCAGTTTTCTTATCCAAAACTTTATCATGCTTTAGCTTTACTAAATACAGAATTGGGAACATTGGCTTTAAGTGTATTAATAATATTAATCGATTTCTAAAGTGGGCGGTACCAGATGGTTATGGGAGGTACCAAATGGGCCGAGGCTACCTGCTAGTTTTTTTATCCATAACTTTATTCTAGTAGAGCTTTACTAAATATCGAATTTGGGCATGATCACGATGTGTTTATTAATAATATTTTTCGATTTCTAAAGTAGGCGGTACCAGATGGGTATGCTATGTACCAGAAGGGGCGTGGCTAGACTTCCTGTTTTTCCTCCAAAACTTTATCCTGTTATAGCTTTACCAAATGCAGAATTTGGCAACGATCGCGTTCGGTGTATTGATATTATTACTCGATTTCTAAAGAGGGCGGAGTGGTACTATTGTATGGGAGGTACCAGAAGGGATACATCCCCTATTGACATTATTACTCGATTTCTAATGTGATTGGCATGATACATTTGTATGGGAGGTACCCGAATTTGCTACATTTTGGGGAATACTGACCCATGCTAAGTTTCAAAACAATTGGTTGTGTCTTTCGAAAGTTGTCGTGTATATCAGCCGGACAGACAAACAGAAAGACGGACATGGCTCAAACGACTTAAAAAGTCATGAATTAAATTTGGTTCAAAGAAACGTAGGGTCTCAAGTGACTTCTTCTATGTGTTACACTTTTGGGTCGTATCAAATGATATATACCCTCCTACACATAGGGTAAGGGGATAAAAATATGGAAACACAACAAAAGTACTTTTTGGTACAATAAATTATATTTTTTGGTACTATAAAAGTACTTATTGCTACATTGGTAAATTGAAAGTAATTTATGGTACATTGAAAGTACTTTTTGGTGCATAGAAAGTACTTTTCTGTATATAAATTGTACTTTTTATTACATTTATTGTACCAAAAAGTACTTTTATCGTACTTTTCTGTATATAAATTGTACTTATTATTACTTTTATTGTACCAAAAAGTACTTTTATTGTACTAAAGGAACTTTCAATGTGCCAAAATTGATGATTTTGTACCAAAAAGTACTTTCAATGTATCAAAAGTTACTTCTATTGTACCAACAAAGACTTTTATTGTATCAAGAGGTACATTTACTGTAGAAAAAAGTACTTTTCTTGTACGACAAAGTATTTTTATTACAACAAAAAGTAATTTTATTGTACATAAAATTACTTTCAATGTACTAAAAAAAAATGATTTATATTTTATCAAACACAAGTTTTATTGTAGCAGGAATAACTTTTATTTACCGAAAAGTAATTTTATTGTACTAAAGAATGCTTTTATTGTACCAAAAAGTACTTTTATAGTGCCAAAAGTACAATTATAATACCAAAAAAATATTTTTTTTTCCTAAAAAAGTACACAAAGTACTTTATTGTACAAAAATTATTTCACAAAGTACTTTTATTTTACCAAAAAGCCCAAATTTACGAAAATGTATTTTATTTGTACCAACAAGTACTTTTATTGTACCTAAAACAACAATCTACTTTAAATTACTGTACCAAAAAGTACTTTTAATGTCTCAAAATTTACTCTAAGTGCCACAAAAAGTACTTTAACTTTATTAAAAAGTACTTTTACTGTACCGAAAATATCATTTATTGTCGCAAAAAGTACTTTCACTTTAACAAAAAGTACTTTAATTTTAGCAACAAACACATATTTTGTATCAAAAAGTAAATTTATTGTATCAAAATATATATTTTTATTTACTAAAAAAAAGTAAATTTTTTGTACCAAGAAGTAATTTAATTGAGCCAAAATGTATATTTTTTTGTACAAAAAAGTACTTTTATTATACCAAACCGTACATTTAGTGTACCACCACAAAATTACACACTGATTGCATTATACAAATATATTTATTCTTGGACTAAAAAGTACTTTAACTGAGCCAAAATGTTTATTATTTGTACAAAAAGAACTTTTATTTTACTAAAACGAACGAACAAAAAGTAAATTTTTTAAACCAAAAAGTACTTTTATTTTACCAAAAAAATACTTAAATTGTAACCAAAGTAAAAAGTAATATTTTTGTACCAAAATGTACTTTTATTGTACCAAAAACAACAATATTTTTAACTAAAAAGTTCTTGAATTTATATTATTTTAATAATATGTTTTTGTACTATAAAGTTAATTTATTGTAATTAAGTTTATTTTACTAAAATGTACTTTTATTTAAAAAAAATACCATAAATTTATTTGTACCAAAAAGTTACTTTTTTTATCCAAAACTTAATTTTTTGTACCAATTTTGAATTGTGCCAAAAAGTTCTTTAAATGTACTAAAAAATTTATTTTTTATTGTACCAAAAAAAAATAAGACTTTAATTGTATCAAAAAGTGCTTTTATTTGCGAAAAAGTAAATTGTTAGTACCAAAAAGTACTTTCATTGAATAAAAACGAGTAAAAGAGCTGAGTTGAGTCAGGTGAGCAATTGCTCGTAAGTCGAGTTCAATCAAACAGCAACAGCTTTTGGTCAATTTCGTATGCATAAAAATGTGTTCAAACCAATTGCAATTACTTGAGCAAAGGAAGATCAAACATCTAATTATTATTGAAGTGCAAACATGCCGTCAAGTGAAAGTGGAGTAGAATCATATAATAATAATAAAATAGAAACTGACGACATTTCTAAATTTTTAGTAAAAAAATAAAAAAATCAATTACCAAGCATTACCAATAAGCGAAAATTTGGCATTGAAATAACGGGGACAAATGTAATAAAAACCATTGAGAAAGATTTAGTCGGGCAACCCGACATACATATACCCTCACTCTTAGTAAAACATAAAATTTTCTGTTATATTAACATTATTACTCGATTTCTAAAGTGGGCGGAGTGGTACATTTGTTTTGGGGGTTCCAGAAGGGGCGCGTCCAAACTTCCAGATTTTATCTCCAAAACTTTATCCTGTTATAGCTTTACTCAATACAGAATTTGGGTACGATCACGTTGGATTTATTGATATTATTACTCCATTTCCAAAGTGGGTGGAGTTGTACATTTGTATGGGGGGTACCAGAAGGGGCGTGTCCAAACTTCCAGTTTTTATCTCCAAAACGTTATCCTGTTATAGCTTTACTAAATACAGAATTTGGGTACGATCACGTTGGATTTATTGATATTATTACTCCATCTCTATAGTGGGCGGAAAGGTGCATTTGTATGGGAGGTACCAGAAGGGGCGTGGCTACACTTCCAATTTTTTTCTCCAAAACTTTATTCTGTTAAAGCTTTACGAAATACAGAATTTGGGTACTCGATTTCTTAAGTGGGCGAAATGATGTATTTGTATGGAAGGTACCAGAAGGGGCGGGGCCAAGTAGCCTATTTACAATGCCGTAAGTAGTTTTGGGTAATATGAAACCGTGCAAAATTTCAAAACATTTGGTTGCGTCTTTCGACAGACAGACAGACATGGCTCAAACGACTTAATCATGAATCGAATTTGGTTCAAAGAAACATAGGGTCTAAAGTGACTCCTTCTATGTGTTACACTTTTGGGCCGAATCACATGGTATATACCATCCTACCCGTAGGGTGAGGGTAAAAAAAAATTAATAATTAAGAATACAAACCTGTATAATTTTTTTCCTCACTTGCTAAATTTGTTTTTCGTTGCTGATAATATTTTGTATTTCTTTGTGGCACAAAATATTCGGCCATGATTGCTTTTTAGTATACGCGAGTCAACTATAAGGCATGCTCAACAATATTTGAGCAAGAGCTCACTAAATAAAGCAAAAGCTTGTTTTTATGCATATGAAAATGAGCACAAGCACATCTAATATAGTTAAAACTGAGCAAGACGAGATCAAACGTGAGCAGTGAGTAAAAGCAAATACATCAAATTTTATTATGCATACGACAAGCACCTTTTACTCAAAAAATCGAATCCGAGCTCAAGCTCAAGTTTTATGCATGAGACCCAATAATTACACTTACTGCATCAAAAGGTTCATTTAATAATAATAACTGGTACTTTAGTTGAGCCAAAATGTAAATTTTTGTACCAAAAAGTACTTTTATTGTGACAAACGTTATTTTTATTGAACCAAAAATTACACTTATCGCATCAAACGGTACATTTATTGTACTTAAAAGTACATAAATTGGTACTTTAATTGTTCAGCATGGCGCACTTAGGTCCTTGTGAAGATTCCGTTGTGATACCAATATGAAATTTTCGCACGAGTTATTCCTACTTTGTAAGGTCAATGTCGCTATTAAGCCATTTCGTTTTGCAATTTCGATGCTCTCAATCAATTTCGTTGCCCTGATGAAGACATGGATGTTTCGCGAATCGCCTACTGATAGACAGGTGTAGTCCACAAGTATCCGATGACCAAACTTTTCATTGCTTAAATCACAAAAATCAGGGCAGAATAGAAGATACTCCGTGGTCTCCTCTTCTTCGACATCATTGCAGTTTCTACACAAAAATCGTCGTAAGGAAGTTTCAACCTCTTAATTTGTATTCAATCCAGTGATCTTTTTTACGGCTATGTTGTCCTTAGATAGACTCTAAACAGGTTAAGCGTAAATCATGATCTCTGTATATCCATGGTGAGCCATATCTGTTTGATCGCTGTGCAAGTGGATTCTCTCATCTATCTTTCCTTAGAAATGAGGTTTAGTTTCTCTGAAATTAGTTGTTTCCTCCTCTATGAGGGAACACCAATGTGATCTTAAACTCGTTATCTCCTCCAGAGGCGATCGGCGTTCTCGAATATTTCTTATGACAAGAAAGAACTATTTCTGACATTTAGTTATAAATGATAACTTCAATCAAATTTTGGCCGCAACTAACAAAGCCGGATGTAGTGTGATGTGAATCATTTAAAGCTTGTTTTTTTAATTTCAAAGAAAATACTTAAAATATACTTAGATGTTGTTATCTTTTTTAAGACCCGAAAGAACAGTCTCTGACATTTAGTTTTTAAATACAATTTCATTAAAATGTAAGCCGCGAATACGCTGTTGTGGGTTTTAAAAGTCTTGCGAGGTGCACGAAACACATTTTTTACAGATCGCTGATTTTTGCAATACAGCTTAAAAAAAAATTTTAAACTTTGTTGTGATGTCAGTCTTTAATTGAGTAATTGTCATTTAATATTGAACAAAAATAAGATGAGAGCTTGACATCATTCGTAAGTGCTCAGTAAAAAGATCAACGGGAAAAAAACAAACCTTTAAATGAATTATGATGATGAAATTGCGACAAAAGTTTTGAATCAAAGTTGACGTAAGTGTATTATACAGTAACGTTGACTAAAACTCGTCGGGCCCAACAATTGCACCTTTCGCGACACATTAACGGCATAGAACCTCTATTATGCCTCAGCGTCATCGAAAATTTGGACCATTGGATAGAGGTGTGCCGTCCATCGGCCATTTGGCCGATATTTTGTCTCATACATCATTCCAGTTTGTGTTTTATTCAAAATCAATATCGGCCCTTAAAATTTAACCACCCAGTCATGCGTGATCTGCTACAAGCCAATGGTAAAACAAACCTCTTAATGAATCATATTATAATTATAACAGCGTGACTAAAGTTAAAACAATTGTCATAGGACCAAAAAGATCGACCAAACAAAGATTAATTCAAGAACATTTAATATTATTAAAATGCTGAAAATTGTACGTTGGCAAATTATTGGCAACATGTTGGGTTCTTATAAAATAGAAAATGTAGTTTTAAGATATCCTTATATATAAATGTAGTAACTTAAATAACACAGTATAATACAAGATTTTGGGACTTCAAATGTACAAATTATTATGGCATGTAACTTGACAAAACAAATGATGCAGAACTTCTTCTTATTGGGTTACTTCCCCGTGCAGTTCTCAGAATTGAGTCCCAAATCAACGAGCTGAAAAATATTGTACTGTATTATTAATGCGGCCAACTTGACAAAACGAATGATGTGGAGCTTGTTTTTAGGGTTACTTTCAAGTGCAATTCTCAAAATTGAGTCCCAAATCAATGAGCTTAAAAATGTTTTACTGTGTAGTCTTTGCAATGAACTTTAACATATTCATATTCATTCAAATTCACATTAATAACCCCGTTAAAACTTAAACCATATACACCAATGTAATATATAACACTCTTGTCCCTTCGAAACACTCCCTTTTGCAATGGATAGTTTTCTTTGCATATTAATTAAATAACCTAAGCCCCACAGGACCTGGTATTTAATGTGACTTTTATTAAAATCAAAAACTAAACTAAAACCATTCATTCATCATTTAGTTAAATAATATACATATCTACCCTCAAGCGTAAGCGGATTTATTGCCGGACCTTAACTAATCAATTATAGCGACAACAAAATAACATACAACACAAATTACAATTCATCTCACACACAATGTTACCCCGACCCGTCATATGGCCAACAACAACAAAAACCTGACCTTGGTTTTGGCCACTTTTGCTGATGATGGTCTTGAAATATGAGTAAAATATTTATGTACAAAGCGAACAGATTTACTAAATCACATAACAATGACGAAAATTATTGTGTTTTCCCCAGCAAAATGAGCTATGACACGACAATGGTTGCGCTACTTCACTATATTTACTTGACGTTGACAGTCATGTGGATGTCGTTTATACCTTCACTCAAGTCACTCGAGTTGAGTTGTTGCTGAACACACACAATGCTAATACTCATACAAATGTTTAACTTGTCATCGGGTTATTTATATAAAAATTCACCTCATGGCCAGCAGCAGCAGCAGGAACAACAGGACTATTTGGACTATAAACAATAATGGTAGAATATTATGAGTGCAAATGGTGGCAAGAACCGATACTACTACACCCGCTACGGTCGCTTGCTCTCGCTTTGCCTCTCTTTGAAATGTTATATGTGCCTTTTTGCTCCCCCCTCTGTACTTTTTCATTCGTATACCGGAAACGGAAGTCAAATAACTACCGGGCTAAATAGTTACGTGACTAGAAAATAACTTAGATTTTTCTGTGGTTCTCACTGTTGTTGCCATTTTTTATGTCTCATATTTGTTGTTGCTTTTGTTATTTTTCCATATTTTTATTGTTGTTGCCGCTTTGTTACAACCCATATATTTTTTCCAGTTCTTTTGTTTGTTTGTTGGTTTTTGTGCTTTTTGTCTAGGTAGGGCCACGCAAAAAAATATGGGAATATTTTTTATTTTGTATGCCACTTTAGATAACAAGTGGCAAAACCACACACACGCACCCCTGTAACAAACTCATGCATATAGATGTGGCACAAACACAAATACCAACACTAACACCACTCATACAAACACTAAAAAAACACTTTCGGTTCACAGATAAAGGAAATTCAGCACAAACACCCACACGCACACACACAAAAACTTGTGATAAAATGGCAGACAAATGAATGAGACAATACCACACTTTTCATATGTAATATTCACAGCATGCATGATTTCGCACAACGAGGCTGGTATGCCAAGGAGAAAAAGGGAATGTATTAAAGGGGTATAACTTTAGAACAATTTTAAAAATATCAAAAATTCAAATGTTAAATCTCTAAGACTACTGATCTGTAAAAAAACAATAATAATAAAAAGTTCACCTGCTTATTCTTACCTGTAATGCAATTGAAATTGCAATGAAACCCCAATTTATGGCCTGATCAAATGTAAAAATTATACAGACGTAATATTTATTCTGCTCACCAATCGCAATTGATGATTCATTTATTCCTTTTTATAGTGGCAAGTATTATCTGCATACAAATATAACCTTATACATATAGCCCTAAAAAGACAATTACACAACTTGCGCCCACCTACTGAAAATCAAATGTTCGACTTTATATGCCGGCTAATCGAAAATCAATATTATTTGTTGGTAAATTCTATTCTGAATTGCCGAACACTGTCAGTATTTCCCTTCAAAATATGTCAGCATCGTGTAAATGGGGTTGTTTTGTCAAAATTTACCGACATACATTTTGACAACTTATTGCCAACATTTTTGTTACTACAAACTGACTTCGTATAAATAGCCCTTAAACTTTACTGACACATAACTTATTAGTACATTTAAAGTACTTACAATTAAAGTACTTTTCAATACAATAAATTCTATTTTTTGGTACCAAAAATGTAATTATTGAAACCATAAATGTTCTTTTTGGTACAGTAAACGTTCTTTTTGGTACAGTAAATGCACTTTTTGGTACAATAAATTGTACTTTTTGGTACAATAACTTTAGTTTTTTTACTTTTTAGTACAATAAATGTATTTTTTTTTGGTAAAATAAATTTTACTTTTTGGCACAGTGAACGTACTTTTTGATATCGAATATTATACTTACTTACTTAGCTGGTACTTCTATGCAATCCCAGTGGATTATATACCGCACGTAGAAAAATATTATAAGCGCCTCGATCTTCTGCGCTTCTTCTCCAGTTAGTCACACCGAGTTCTGTAAGGTTCTCAGTAACCTGGTCTTTCCAACGGAGTTTAGGTCGCCCTCTTCTGCGCCGTCCATCGAGTTCATTGTCGAAGACTTTTCGAGCTGGAGCATTTTCGTCCATGCGTACAACATGACCTAGCCAACGCAACTGTTGCACCTTAATGCGTTTGACCACGTCAATGTCAGTGTACAGCTCGTACAGCTCATGATTCATGCGACGCCGATACTCTCCGTTAACGATGATGGGTCCATATATTTTACGGAGTATTTTTCTCTCGAATACCGGCAGAACCGATTCATCCGCTTGTGTCATAACCCAGGATTCTGAGCCATACATTAAGACAGGTAGAATTAGTATCTGGTATAGCTTGAGTTTTGTTCGTCGAGAGAGGGCTCTGTCATTGAATCGCTTGCTTAGTCCGTAGTAGCATTTATTTGCAAGCAGGATTCTTCTCCGGATTTCTAGGCAGACATTATTTGCTTTGTTGATGGCGGAGCCTAGGTAGACAAAATTATCTACCACCTCGAAATTATAGTTGACAACGTTCACGCAGTTTCCCAAACGAGTAGATTCTTTGTTCGTTGAAACTAATAACTTCGTTTTGTCCTCGTTCACCGTTAGGCCCATTTTCGCTGATTCCTTCTGAATAATGTATATAGTAATACAAAAATTTTAAACAATAATAATTCATAAATTAAGCGGTATTTCATGTTTGACTTCCCGTAAGCAGAATACTAAACAATGGTCGCACTATCACGTTATGTTACCCCATTCACTTAAAGCCTTACTCCCAAATTGTGTTATCAAATTTCCGGCAACAAGTAAAGGCCAAACTTCGTCGCACTCTGTTTGTTATTCAAATTATTGGCCTATGCTTACAAATGATTCTCGACGCTTGTGTTCGATTTGAATGAATGAATGAATCGATGGTTGAATGATATCTAGTAATCATTGAATATGACCCTCCTAACCTTCAGCCTAGCTGCAGCAGCTGTTTACCAAACTTTGCAATCTAAACCTCCATTATGTAGGTTTGATGCAGAGCACCACCACCATCACTACAATCGGTATGGAGTGGTTACTATAAAATGACTCTTGCTCCCTCGCCTAGCTATCACTGGCAGTGATAAACACAAATTTACTCATACTCACACACATGAATAGCTGCACAAACAAACACTTAGAGAAATGGAGACAAAGCATGGAAAACTATTATTCATAGTCGCTTTAGACAAGCTTAGTTTAGATAAGAGGTGTACGATGAGCGTGTATTTACTTTGTAATGTGTGCTTAAATAATTCTTAAGCACACCCACACACATATACAGAAACAAACATCGTCATAGTCATAAACAAACAGGATTAAAAAGGACAACATCCGGTTGCTGTAACATTGCCAACAATACTAACTAATACAATAGGAGAATTGTAGAAGAACTTCTCGATGACACAGACAGACAGACAGAGGGACCCAATAGTCGTACACGCACACATACTTGCACACTTTTAGGAAAACCAAATCCAAATGAGACACAAGTCATGTCTGTCCGTCTGTCTGTCTGTGTGCAAGTCAATGTGAGTTTGGAAAGTGTAACAATGTAATAAATAAATGATGGCCCCCTTTCGAATGTCAATTGTAATGTCTGGCCCCAAGTAATAGATAGACAGATGTTAGTGTGCGTGTACATACACACACACATGTAGCTACATTGTGAGTGTGGGTGTGCGGTTATGTGAATATCGTTACTTTATTTCCGTAGTAAATCTATGTTATAGTCAAATATTCAATCTACAAAATGAAGTAAAGTATACTTCATTTGCCACCTTTTTGTATGGTTACAACATCAGCAGCAGCAGCAAAGAGAAGCAGCAGCTGCTGCTAGTTTGACTTATTAGCATGCTCACCATATGTTAGTGTGAGTATGTGTGTGTGTGTGTGCGTGTGTGTTAGTTCGAGTATGTGAAAGTATGTCTCTGATTCAGTCTGGCATTTGATTGTTATTCTTCCGCTTTATTTCCTTTTTTGCTCTGTCCAACTGTGACTCCTCCGTTCAATAACCATTTATCAAAAGTTAAACTATTTAAACGATTATAACTATACGGGAAGGGAAAATTGATTCCGTATTCTTGTCTATTTCATTTAAATGACGAGAATAATGATTTATGCAGGCCTGGATGTTTTTGGCCTGGATGTCGACGATGGCGGGGCACAGTGGGAAAACCCATAGAATTCTGGGTGAATGTGGATGTAAGATTAACTGCGGAGTACATACTCTTCATGTAGTTGAAGACCGAACCAGAACTCCAGAGGTCCCTTGTAGAATCATTTTCAAATAACATAGAGTGGCATTAGGAAATGTGAATGTTTGTTACTTACTTACTTATTTAGCTGGTACTTCTTTGCAATCCCAGTAGATTATATACCGCACGTAGAAAAATATTATAAGCGCCTCGATTTTCTGCGCTTCTTCTCCAGTTCACCGAGTTCTGTAACCTGATCTTTCCAACGGAGTTTTGGTCGCCCTCTTCTGCGTCGTCCATCGAGTTCATTGTCGAAGACTTTTCGAGCTGGAGCATTTTCGTTCATGCGTACAACATAACCTAGCCAACGCAACCGTTGTACCTTAATGCGTCTGACCACGTCAATGTCAGTGTACAGCTCGTACAGCTCATGATTCATACGACGCCGATACTCTCCGTTAACGATGATGGGTCCATATATTTTACGGAGTATTTTTCTCTCTAATACCGCCAGAACCGATTCATCCGCTTGTGTTATAACCCAGGATTCTGAGTCATACATTAAGACTGGTAGAACCAGTATCTGGTATAGCTGGAGTTTTGTTCGTCGAGAGAGGGCTCTGTCATTGAATCACTTCCTTAGTCCGTAGTAGCATTTATTTGCAAGCAGGATTCTTCTCCGGATTTCTAGGCTGACATTATTTTCTTTGTTGATGGCGGTGCCTAGGTAGACAAATTTATCTACCACCTGGAAATTATAGTTATCAACGTTCACGCAGTTTCCCAAACGAGTAGATTCTTTGTTCGTTGAAACTAATAATTTCGTTTTGTCCTCGTTCACCGTTAGGCCCATTTTCGCTGATTCCTTCTGAATACCTGAGAAGGCTGCAGTCACATCCCGCAGTTTTTGACCAATGATGTCAACGTCATCAGCGTACGCGAGTAGCATAAGGCTTTTGTTGAATATAGTGCCACTCTTGTTTACTGCAGCTTTTCTCATTATCATATCTATCACTATGTTGAAGAGATCGCACGATACGCCGTCGCCTTGTTTTAGGCCTCGTCTGGTACAGAATGGCTCCGTAAGGTCCTTGCCAATCTTCACTGAAGACTTCGTGTCAGTCAGCGTCATTCCGCAAAGACGTATCAGCTTCGCTGGAATACCAAACTCAGCCATGGCTTCGAGTAATTTCTGCCGTATCGGGCTGTCAAATGCAGCTTTATAGTCGACGAAAAGATGGTACGTATCGATCTGTTTCTCTTGGGTCTTTTCCAGGATTTGCCGAAGTGTCAATATCTGGTCAGTTGTTGATTTTCCAGGTCTAAAGCTGCACTGATAAGGCCCGATCAGGTTGGATAACACTGGCTTTAGTCTTTCACATAGCACACTCGACAGGACCTTATATGCGATGGGTAAAAGGCTGATCCCGCGGTAGATGGAGCACACACTTGGATCACCTTTTTCAGCAATGTTTGTTAGTAGTGCCTAAATCACGACTAAATGACTGAACCTATTTCAATGAACTACTTTAATGGGCATTATTTTTGATTTTTGACCCTAAGGGCGGAAAAGGCGTGGCAAAACTGTTTTTAAATCCTGGGACGATAAAATTTTAAAAATATTTTTTTCCCATTTTTTATCGGTGATCGGAGTGGGACTGAAATTTAGACCTATAGAGATAAAACTTGATATCCAGATAAAACTCGGCATCACGAATATGAATATGTATACGAAATTTAAATGTAGGGTCAGGGGACGGGAGGGGCGTGGTAAAACTGAATCTCAATCCCACAGATATAAAATTAATTCCGCATTTAGTACTCGGCAACACGAATATGAACACGCAGACAGAATCTTAATTTTTTGTCAGTGGGCGGAGTGGGCGTGGCACAGCTTAATTTAAGTCCTAGGGAGAAACATTTTATACACAGATAGTACTTGGCAACACGAATATGAATATGCAGACGAAATTTTAGTTTAGTATCAGTATGCGGAGGGGGGTGGCAAAACTGTATTTTAGCCCTAAGGAGAAAACTTTTGGTACACATATAGTGCTCGGCACAAAAGGGGTCAAAATTCCAGACGAAACTTTTATTTTCGATCGGTGGGCGGAGTGGGCGTGGCTAAACGGTTTTTATTCCTAGAGAGATAAAATTTGATATACAAAAAATACTCGGCACTACACTTACAAATTGAAATTTAAAACTCTTTTAACTGTTGAGTTTTGAATTTCAATTGACAAATTTAGAATTTTAAATGAAAAGTTTTGAATATAAATTGATGCATTTTGAATATCAATTGATGTGTTTTGAATTTCAGTTGACGAGTTTTGAATTTCACTTGATATTTTTCGAATTTCAAATTGAAAATTTGAGTTTGAATTAATATTTTTTGGATTTCAAATGGATTTATTCAATACGAATTGACGAGATTTGAATTTCATATGGAATATTTGAATTTCAATTGGAAATGGTGTAGACATGCCGATTGACTCGACACTATACTGCGAATATGCTGTGGATAACATCGAGGGGGCCGGCAATGATGCAAAAATTTAGATGGCTGGAGATGGGAATCGAACTCGGGATCTTCCTAGAAAAATTAAAATTTACTATACAAAAAATACTCGGCGCTACAGTATACAAATTTTCAGACGAATTTGTTATTTTCTATTAGTGGGAGTGGGGTAAAAATGTATTTGGGCTATAGAAAATCAAAATTTTATACGCAAAAGGAAGATTCAGATGAAATTTTTGTTTTTCATTAGTGGCCAGTGGGGCGTGGTAAAACTGTGTTTTAACACTAGAAAGATTAAATTTGGCATAAAAATAGTACTCAAGATATCTATTACAAATTACCAAACGAAACTTTAATTTCCAATCAGTGGGCGGAGACGGCATGGAAAAACTTAATGTTAACCCTAGAAAGATACAATATGATATACAGATAGTATTCGGCACTACAGGCTCAGAATTCGGGACGAAATTTTGATTTCTGATCAGTGGGCGGAGTGGGCCTGGCCAATCTGTTTTTAGACCTAGAAAGATTACAACAATTACAACTTTTCAGACAATTTTTTTTTTATTTTCGATCAGTGGACGAGGTTTGAAGTGCGTCGTTACGCAGCAATAATATATTTAAGTCGTAGGGAAATCCATTTTGATGCACCAATAGTACTTGTTACTTGAGATATGAATTTGTCGTGGTATTTATGCTCTAAAGAGATACAATTTGGTACAAAGATCGTCCTCGGGACTAAAATTCCAAATTTGCAGACGACTTTTTGTTTTATTAGCAGACGGAGTGGGTGTGACACAATTGTATTTTGTCTGAAAGTTTTAAATTTTAATTGATGAGGTTTGAATTTCAATTGACGAGTATTGAATTTCAATTGACGAATTTTGAATTTCAATTGACGAGTTTCGTATTTCAATTTATGATTTTTGAATTTCAGTTGATGTGTATTCAATTTCTATTGACGAATTTTGAATTTCAATTGATAGTTATGAATTTCAATTGACGCATTTTGAATTTCAATTGACGAGTTTCGAATTTCAATTGATGTCTTAAATTTCAGTTGATGTGTTTTCAATTTCAATTAACGAATTTTGAATTTCAATTGATATTATTTGAATGTCAATTGACGGATTTTGAATTTCGATCGCTTTCAATTGGAAATGTTTGAATAGAAAAAAATATTAATTCTAACAGTGATTTTGAATAGAAATTTTTTAAAAATCCCAAATAATACTCGAGAGTGAAGGATTGAGTTAGCTGACGAGATTTTTATTTTTAAACAGTGAGCGGATACGAAGTGACAAAAAAGTATTTTAGTCTCAGAAAGTTTGGGGAGGAGAGGACGTGGCTTAAATATATATCGTTTGATACGAGAAAAAGTGTAACGCAATACGGGGGACGTGTAAGACTACATTAATTTCAGGACTTTTTAAAACCATTGAGTCATGTCTGTCTGGCTGGCTGGTGGGCAGGATATGTCCAGTAAACCTTAATTAATCTGGTAGCTCCCGTACAAATCACTGAATTGACCCTCATAGTTTTACATACATATCTTTTTTACAAGTACATATTTGTCGTAAGTTCTTTGAAAATCGGACTCTGGAATGAATATGGATTATATCGGTGGACCCCTTCTCGTACCTCCTATACAAAAGGACCTGTTTGTAGAAAATTAACATTTTCTCCATAACTTCCAAACGAACAACTGCAAGATGTTCAAATTTGTTCAGTTTAAAAAAAAACTTATCTTATAATAGTAGCCAAATCCTTAGAATACGAAAACCTTTGCCACACCCCAATACCTCCCACACAAATAGCCGAATTCGCCCTCATAGTAATACAAAAATATTGTCTTGTAAGTGTGTATACTGAATACAGTCAAATTTTGCGTAAGATGTTCGCTTATAAAAATTTGACTCAGGGATGAATATTGAATTTATTGGTGTTCACCTTCTGGTAACCAACCTTAAACGTGACAAATTGCCCTATTCGATACTTACTAACTTCAAATCGATATTAAATTATTATTGCATGTAACTTAACAAAGCGAATGATGCAGAACTTCTTCTTTTTGGGACTAATTTCACGTGTAGTTTTCAAAATTGAGTTCCAAATCAATGAGTTGGAAAATGTTGTACTTTATAATACATAAGTAATTTCAATTAAAAATCGGTTTATTTCTTTAACTTAAGACTTAAGCAATATCCTACATTAAGTGAGGGTATTTATCAGACAGTTTACCTGATTGAAATTGTATGCTGGTTTTGTATTTCCACAAATACTTCATTGTTAAACGTTAACCCTCAACAACTCAACCAATTTCAATCCAATCCATTTGCCCCTAATCGCCACCGTGCAGAGTGATTAGTTCACTTAACAATTGTACGTGTGTGTGCATGTGTGGCTGTCAATATCACTTCCTATGACGGAGTTTTAAGTTAATAATTGAAAACGCCTCGTTTTGAACTTAAATGTTTGTTCATTTGTCTGTCTACTTTGTGCACTTCCTCTTTCGTTGACGTGTAAGCTGCGCCGCTATAACGCTATACTTCTAAATGCATGAGTGTGTGTGCGCGGCATTTGTGTGATTTACTGTTTGTCCTTTTCGACGTCTATTAGTCTAACAATTTACTTGACGTATAAAGATGTTTGTCTGCCTGTCTGTCCATCCGTTTGTTGTCGTACGTGTGTATATAATCGTGTCCACTTATGAATTGGAACGTGTCACAGTATTTGTGTGCCACAGAGCGCGTGCAGAGGAAAGTTCTCTGGGTTGTAGGGCCCAGATTGACAATTTGTGTCCATTGGCATTGTAAGTATTTATAAGTTTATCTGTCTGTCTGTCCACTGTACACATCCGTATGTCTTTAACATAACCTAAAGGGATATTATCCCTCTATATATATATACGATATATATATAAATATATATCTAACCGTCTGTATATGTTTGTATAACATACACCATGGTCATTGTTTGTTTCTCAATGCTGGCCTAGTATGTGTGCATGTGTGTATGAGTGTGCCAGTTTGTAACCATTCTTGCACGAGTATTTGTCCATTTTAGAGCTGCACATTGGAACCGGATGTGTTTCGGTGGGGCCGTACGTAGCGTGAGTATGTGTGCGTGTGAATTTCAACAAGTCTATTCATTCATTCATTTCCTATTCGCAAAGAGGTTATTATTAAGTTTTATTTGCTTTTAGTATTTGCTTAAGTAAACATTTCAATTGAGCAATCACAACGTTCAGCCATCAGCAACAGCTTCAGCTTTAGCAGTCACATCAACACCACCATCAACATCATCCGGCTGCATCTCGATGATTATCTCTACATCATTGCCCCGTTTAGCCCATGTTCTAGAGTGGGGTTATGCAAATATGCCTTTGGACACTACTAAATCCAAGTCCATTTCGTTTCGCCTGTGTCCCGTCGCCCCGCCCGGCTTCTTTTTGTTTACTTTCTTGATTTGTTGGAAAAATTGTTATCCATTGCAATGGGCTAAACGTTGGGTAAATAGACGGAGTCCATGCCAGTGTACGCTGGTGGCATGGTGGTTCTTTAAATGCATTCCGGATTGGTCTTGAGCTGAGCGCATACATAAATCCATTTGAATATATGTATGTATGCATGTACTTGTTGTATTTATGATGTAATCCTTTTAAGTTTAACTTTGTTCGTTTCCCAGAAGTGATTCAATTGTATAATAAAAGACAAATAATTCAAGGATATCCCGTGGTGTTACTGATGTACTTACTACGCTCTATGCGAGTATCAAGTGTAATGCATTCAGTTAAATCTAAATCATATATATATTTAGAAGGATTTGCATTATTTGAAGTGGAGCAGTTAAAGTAGCAGGACAACTTTTGAGATTGACTTTAGTCAGAGAGGTGACTAGCCCGTTGATATTCTTTACTAGATATAGAGTTTTTTTTTTGTGGGTATGCGTGTAATCCTAGTATGGGCAGTGGTGAAAGTAGCTATGAAAGTTAGATGGATACAAATGAAATGAAGTACTTTTAAAGTCTCAGAGAAGGTAATGGATGATAGATGCTGACCTGTTACAGCGATATAGTATTCCGTGCGTGTTTCACATACTGGTCTTTATCATCTTACTTAAGTCTAGGTACCTTCTCTGTGATCTTATAAGTAGTCCATGTCATTAATGTATGTCTAACTTTCACATAGGCTTTTGCTTTCCATACCCTCGATGTTGCTCCAGTGGGGGCGTGTCAAAACTGTATTTCAGACCTAGAAAGATAACATTTAATACAGATGATACTCGGCACTATATTTACAAACTTTGTAGACGAGTTATTTATTATCAATCAGTGGGCGGAGCACAGTGTAACGTGAGTGGCTAAAATAGAAAAAAGTTGATGTCATAAATGAAACAAATTTAAATGGAGATTTTCGCAAAAATGTTGTATAAGAGCACTCTTCATATGTTTTTTAGAAATATCTACATTTTCATATTGTTTTAAGCTCACAAAGTTCAGGGTTTGTGGGTACTGAAATTTAATATGCAAATTTCAATATATCTTTTACGTTTTTAAACAAGTGTAACTTTTGAGTTTTTAATTCAATTTTAATGGTTTATGACTTTTTGAAAAGATTATGATGTTTTCTAAAACCTTTTAAATTTTCAATACAAACGCTTTGATATTGCGTGAGTACGGTAGACAGTTTCTAAATTTCAAGACGATAAAAAAACGACAATTCTTTTTTGTTTCTGATGATAAACGTTATACTTTAAGACTGAAAAAAAGTCCCCAGGCTGGCCCATTTTCTTAAAATGATTTTTTTATGAGAGCCTTTGCTGAAAATTTATGATTGTTTTTTACACTAATTTTTAAAGAAATCAAGAACAGAATCCAACAATATTTTAAAAATAAAATGGGTTTGTTGGTAGAAATACTTTTGAACACTTTTTTGCGTGCTCAATTTTGTTAATTTTTATGAAAAATTTCCATTTCTGGAGCAATAATCTGTTTGGTATAATAACTAAGAATTGTAAGTTATGCTCAGTAACCAAATTTCATTGAAATAAATAAATTTTTGACGGAAATATTAAAAAAAAAAAAACATTTTACTATATATGGAAGGGGCGTGGTTTGTACGGGAGGTAGGTGTTTTAGTCAGACTACGCAAACTTTTTGTATAATAACTAAGAATGGTAAGTTATTCTCAGCAATCAAATTTCATTGAAACAAGTTAATATTAACTTTTTACTTAATATGGGAGGTGGCGTGGTTATCAACAAATTTCGTTGCTCTACAACGACTCCTTCCATTTTTGGACAACGAATGTATGAAGACGTTACACTGTGCGGAGAGGACATTTTACCCTTAGAGAGATGAAATTTTGTACACAGATAGTATTTAGCACTATTTATAATATTATTTAAGCCTTGAGTTATTGAAATTAACCAATTTTTAAATGTAATTACTTATGTGTTATTATTTAACTGCTTGTGGAACGTATACGGTTTGGAGAAAGGATTTTCGGTCGTCACATCAGTTACCGAGTAAAAAGTGGTAATAAAAATAAATTCACTATTTTTGGGCATTTGGCCATTTTGTATGGGGTTACCGAAAGGGTCTTATGCGTTACCAACTGAGAACTAAGGCAAAAGTCTCTTATTAATTCGAACAAAAATCTTTAAAGAAATTATAATTTTAAATGGGTTAAGTAAACCTCCCTGTTTTCTATGTTTCACCAATCAACACAAAATATTTAAAAGTAAATGACTTCCAACGCTTTAAGGAGTTTTCTTTTCAGAAATTATTGCAAAAAATATTAATTTTCGCGAAATTGACTAATTTGTAATTGACTAATCAGTAAGGACCGCACAACGTGTCCGATTTTCATTCGTAAGAAAAAAGTTCAATAAAGGTTTACCTTGTGCAAAATGGTTGGTCATTTGTATGGGATGTACCAGAAGGGGTGTTTCAAAAAGATTCGATTTAAACATGCCCCCTCCGCGCACTGATTGAATTTTTGTAATTGTTGCGCTTACTATTTTCTATTTATTGTGTTGCATCTCTCGAGGGCTAAAATAGAAGAAAAAATTTCCTTCGCAAATTTGTAATTGAAGTGCCAAGTACTATATGTGTATCAAATGTTATCTTTTTAGGGCTAAAATTCAGTTTTGCAACGCCCTCCACCTACTGATTAAAAATAAAAATTTGGTCAGAAAATACAAATTGGCTACGTTAAATCGGCCCATTCATCGGAAATTAAAATGTTGATTGCTTATTCATATTTGAGTTGACATATCATATCGTATTGTATGTATGTATCATATTGAATATATCATAGCTCTAAAAAAAAGTTTTGCAATAACCAATATGCCTACAGGGTCCACAACTAAAATTTCGTCTGCAAATTCATATTTGTGTTGTCGAGCACTATCAGGGTATCAGATTGAGGGATATAGCTCTACAAAAATGTTTTCCACGCCCACTAAGCCCTTTGAGTCCAAATTAAAAATTGGTCTGCATATTCAAATTAGTGTTGTCGAGTACTATCTAGGTATCAAAGTGTATCTCTCTAGCTTTAAAAAAGTTTTGCCTAGCCCACTATGCCCATTGCATCCAAAAATAAAATTTCGTCTGCATAATCATATTCGCGATATTGAGTAATATCTGAGTATTAAATTTTATCTCTCTAGCTCTAAAAATAAAGTTTTGGCACGCCCACTCCGCCCATGGGGTCAAAAACTAAAATTCCGTCTGCATATTCGTGTTGTCGAGTACTATCTGGGTATCAACTTTTATCTCTCTAGCTCTAAAAAACTTTTGCCACGCCCAGTCCGCCCATTGGGTCAAAAATTAAAATTTCGTCTGCATATTAATATTCGCGTTGTCGAGTACTACCTGTGTATCAAATTTTATTTCTCTAGCTTTAAAAAAAGTTTTGCCACGCCCACTTAAAAAAATTATAGCCTTCGGCAATTTCCACATAGTACACTAACTGTCCTCGGTTCATCCGTTTAGGCGTGATTGAGCAACAAACATACAAACAAACAGACAGACATTCACATTTATAATGTTAATAGGATACTATGTGGGTGAATTCGGTCATTTGTTTGGAAGGCAACAGAAAGGGTGTGGCAAACCTTCCAGTTTTCTGATGGTTTGTCCGATATTACAATAATATTAAACTGGCCAAATTTAATGTATTCCAGCTGTTCGTTTGTAAGTTATTGGTTAAATAATGTTTATACAAAAATAGGTCATTTTGTATGGGAGATACCAGAAGGGTAGGGGCTATTTTTCCCATTTATAATCCCACTACTTCATTTTATAAAATATTTATACTGGCAAATTTTCATTAGATCAGTTAAGGTTTATTCGAGTTATCCTGCCCGCCAGCCGTTCAGCCAGACAATCGTTTTAAATGTCCTGAAAGGAATTTGGTCTTAAGAAACTTGGGTCCTAACACATCGCCTTTAATGTGTTCGATTTTTTCTCGTATCAAATGATATACATATACCCTCATCCTGAAGCCTGAGGTTCAATGTACAAAAAAAAATTCGAAAAAATTGATTGTTTTTACTTTTTTAGAATAGTGTCAGCAAATTTTGATAAGTAGTATCAAAAAAAACTGAAATGTATTTCAATTGCTCCAATTATTATAAAGAAGATTAACAGATTTACATATTTTTGCTTGTTAACATTCATGTGAATTTGTGAAATGAAAATTTACAAAATTGAACATGATTTTCAGTTTTTTTCTAAATTACATAATTTATGCTAGCCCTTGGTGCTCATAAAATATATGACAACTAAATTCAGCACATTAAAGTCAAATTTTTGATTTGAAACAAAATTTTCAGGCATTTCGCTCACAGCCATTATACAGAATTTTTGATAGATTCATTTCAGTTACATATGTCAATAAATAAATGGGCCTCACTGCCTACAATTGCCGTAGAAACCTGCAAAGAGCATTGCTGGAATCGTCGTGTTATTTCTTATAATTAGGGCAAGCAAATGCAAATGCATATATTTTCTGGACATCCTAAAATAGAAACGGTTATGTTGTCTTTACGAATCATAATATTTCCTTTAATATGGCATTCAATCGTTTTTGCATATTTAGCATATTTTACTGAAATACATATTTCTGTATAGTTATGCGCATATTTTTAGCAAATTTTTCAATAAATGCATGTTTTTTTGCATAAATTTAATTTTTGATTAAACACCACTTTAAAAAGTAAAACGCCTTCAACTTTTTGTGGGACATTTTTAGGTAAATTTTGCTTTATTTGAAAATTTGAAATGGCTGTATTTCATAAACCATTATAGGTACTAAGTCGAGATTTGATAGATATGTTGGTCTTACAAGAAAATTTTTTTATGGAAAGTGGGTGGTGCCACTCCCTTTTATACAAAATCATTATTTCGGCCAAATGATTGCAATTATATTTTCTTTGTTTGATACAGTCCATAGGGCCTCTATTAGAGGCTACGTGAAAACAAAGTTAGACAATGGGGCATGGCACCGCCCACACAAACTTAAATTTCAATCGGTCATATCTCACGAGCCATTTAAGGTATGAAGGTGAGATTTGCTACTGAGACTAGGAGGATTGCGTCTAGCTAGGAAATGGGCGGTGCCACGCCCCTTTTGAATAAATGGTTATATCGGTCTAATTATTGGGCCGATTGTAATAAAACTTTCACAAATTGTATCATGTCACTTACTGATCACTCCCCAGCCCTTCCGTACCGCAGGTAGGAGTAAAATGGCTAACAGAGGGATAAAACTGGTACTTTCGACCACAACCAATGGCTATAGGCAGAATCGCAAAAATAGAGAAAAATATTATTATATAGAACAGTTGTGCTTTACAAAGGGATTTCTTTAAATTCGTACTTTTAGGAGTTAAAATGCCGATAAATGTAAAAAACGGGTACAATCCCGAAAATTTAAATGGGCGTGGTCGCTATAAAAGGAGATAGCTACGTCAAAGGATTTTATTGAAATTTTTACTTTTAAGCGTAAAAAGGCCAAACAAGGAATAAAACTGACCAAAATTGAGGTTGTGGTGGTGCGGTACCACAAAATTCTTAATTTTATGGGTAATAAGGCCGAAAAAAGCGATCAAACAGGTTCAATCGAGAATTGGGACGAAAATTTAATTTATAGAGCAATAGTGCGATCCTAAGGCATTTTTCGTAGTTTTTTAGAGGAACAAAATAGAAACACAAAAATAGGGTGACTTTTTTTAATATTTGTACGATCTGAAGATATTTTTCATCACAATCAACGATAGGGCTAAGGCTAAAATCTCGACAATTTATAAGGGCATTCTCCCTACAGAATTTAAAAGCTTCACGAAGGGATTTTCTGAAATTTATAGTTTTAGGGGTTAAAAGACCGAAAATGGAATTAAACTGGTACTAGGAACCAGACTAAACCGCAACAAGAGAAGCCGCAACTTGCACCACCATCCAGACCAAAGAATTGATATATTAAAAAAATTCCACATAAAAAAAAATAAACTTTTAATTATGTTAGCATTTTAACTGAATAACTTTTAGTCTCGAGAAGTTTTATTGTAAGTAGCGGCGAAGCAACGCGAGCCGGGAAAGCTAGTATAAATATAAAAAAAAAAATAAAATTATACATTCATACTTTTTATACTTAATTATATTTTTGTGCATTGTATATTAAGCTATTGTATCTTACTGTGATATTATATAATTGGCCTTTTTGGCTTTCTTACATCATCAAAATAAATAAATGAAATGAAATGAAATATTCATCTGAATTACAAAAAATGTTATAATATTTTTATATCGATATCCCGGCGATATAGGAATTTTATTGTGGGAAATTTATATGAAAAGATATGCGCGACAAATAAATCTTTGCTCAAAGTCAACATACAAAACCAATCAGCAACTGCCTGACTCGGTGAGGATTTCGACAATTATAAAGTTCTTCTTTTTCTAACCGATACGGCGCACAGTGGCACCGCCCCATACATTTCTTGGAAAAAAATAGAAGGAGTGGTCGTGCAGCAGAAACACTTCTCTGGGTTAAATTAAGAAATTTTGAAAAAATCTTGGAAAACCGCCTACTGCCACACCCACCTCCCATATAACTGCACTTGCCAAAATTTTTAGTTTTGGACCTAGGGACTCGAAATTCGGGACACTCTTAATTGAGTTCTCCTTATGAAAAAAAAGTAAACATATTGGGGATGCCACGCCTACTTTAGATTTTACGCCCATTGAAAGTTGTAGATTTTAGGTGTTTTTCTTTCCTGTCTAAAATCATATGAAAATTTCATATAAGTTAAAAAATTTAATTTTTATTCAAAAGTTAAACATGTGTTGTCTCCATACAAAAGAAGAGAATATCCCCAACAACCCTCCGCGAAAGATATAGCCTTCAAACACACAGAAAATATCCCACAAATGCATGCATTAAAATCGATGTTACTGTTATGGTCGGTATTTGGCGGTAAATTTTTTTTTCTTAATTGAAGGTACAGACTCGGACCTTTCATTTTTTTATAGTTAGAGGGCTAAGCAAGGCAAAGCACATAAAGTTTTTTTCCACCAAAATGTGAAAAGTTGATATTTTTCAGTATAATTTTTGATAAATTATAATAATTAGTTTACTTTTCCAATTTCAATAATTTTTTTTTTATAATAAAGTAAGTGCTATATTTTCATTAAAAAATAAAACAAAAGCCATAGCTTTAAACTTACACACAAAAAAAGTTATTTAATTGGACAATAATTGTTATCTAATTTCATTGAATAAATTTCGGTTGACTTCTGTTAGTTTTTTTAACTACAAAATTTCACTTTTCATAAAAAACGTTGGTGAAATTGCAAAGTTGAAAAACACTATTTTTTTCACAGAAATGCCACTGTGCGGCGCTTACATGCATATGACTTGTTTATTGAATTGAAGTTTATTAACTAATTCATTTAATTGATCTTAATTCTCTTATACCAAATAAGAAAACAAATTTTAAAAAACTTTTTCGAGTGTACAGATTTGTAATGATAGATGTCTTGGTAACCGCTTACTTCAGAGCCAGTTAGAACAAGATTGGGTAGACTCGTCAAATATTAGTCAAATATTATAGCAACAATTTCGATTATAAAAATTAATTTTGTGTCCTTTTTTGGCAAAATTATGAAAATTATATTTTTAATAAAATTTTAAATAAATTTTTAATTGCATATTTTGTGTTTTATTGCATATTTTTTTAATTTTGAGTGCATGTTATATGCGGTTTTTCTAAGTTTTATCTCTTTTCCTCAAAATATCCGTTTGTTAAATTATCTCTTTATCATATGTTTAACCTCAATATATCAATACCCCACAGTTTCTCTAAGTGCAACTCAACTACTGCCATAGCATCAGAAACAACCCTGCGCCATAACATCTGACATAGGTATACCATCCACACACATCACTGTTCCAATAGGTTTCTGCCCTCATCATTTTGTACAAATGCAACCCTGTTTATGTGTGTGGATTATATTCTACATTTTTCTTCTTGTGACTTTTTTTCAACCACTTTTATTTTGTCTTCTTTCGTGCCACCATTTTTTCACTCTTCCCAAGATAGTTTTTTAGAAATCATTTCATTGAGTAGTAAACTAATAACAATTGATAATAACGGTGGTAAGTGTGACACAAGCAAAGCAATCCGTGTTAATTGAGAGACTGAAAAAGAACTCGGTATAGTGAAACAACGGAAAACCGTGTGTGTTTGTGTGTGTCTAGTGAAAATTGAATTTTCACAAAATTATTTCATCATTTTCCAAAATTTACTATACAACAGATTGAAAAATAATTGTTCTAGAAGAACTTTATTGAAAGAAAAACACCGACCGACAGCCACCGCCGAAGTACAACTAGAGGAAGAGAAAGTACAATGCGAAGAACGCATTATGCATCGATAGCGCTTTTATTAGCGGTGAGTCTGTTAATTGGACCACAATTCATAAATACGGTCAGTGGAGCAGCACAGGAGGAGTCGTCGTCGTCGTCTGACTTTGAAGACGACGATGGAGTCGTTGAATCTCTTCAGGTAAGTTTTTCCACATTAAGCTGGTGGCGATGTAGTATGTATTTTTAAAGCATGAACCGACCCGTATTTGCCGGATTAGAAGATTTTCTTTCATGTTATATCGACCGGTTAGTTGATTTATTCTTTTTTTCGTTCGTTCTTTCTATTTTGCACCAATTCGATTGTGGGAAGGTGGTTGCGTTTGTGTGGCGATGTCAAGTACACGTCAGTTCTTTGGGTCTCTTGTTTTCTTCTCTACCTTGCTGTTTTTGTTTTCTCTAACGAGATTTTATGTGAAAATTTCATAAATCGGCTGTAGCGATTTAATTAAAAGTTTCCCTTTTATGATTTATATCAATTAGCACTTTCCTTTGGCTATAGAGTTTTATAGTAAAATTGGTACGTTCATTGAACTTTAATGTATTTTTTTTTTTGCTTTCTATTCATCATTTTACCTCTTGTCATCCATGGCGGTGCGTGCATTCATATATGAGGGTTTGTGTGTGTGTATGCCGTTTTGTGTTCTGCTGTGGGGGTTAAGGGTGACATAACCTCATTTTCTGTGTGTATGTGTGTGTGTGTGTGTGTTTACTTTGTTACTTTTGGTACGAAGTGCATCTTCTACAATAGAAATGAAAATGTTGCCAGATGGCTGTCAAATTGTTGGGGATAGTAGTTATTGAGGGGGGAAATTTGTAAACTTGTTGCTTTCCGTTTTTTTAAAGGGGGTCACAGGCGAACGAATCTGCGAAAGTATATTTTTTTTTCTGTATGTACGGTTGTCGAGATACCAAAATTCGTTATCTGTAACGTTTCCGGCATTTAAATCCGTAGATATCAAAACAAGTCTCGGATTAGAATGGGTATTAATAACTAAATGGAGTAATTTTTTTGCCGGTACTCCAAAGAACCTCCAAGAGGTCTTATGTTTGCCTTAATTACATTAAATGAGCGCAAAAAGTGGATATGTTACTTCTTCACTTCGGTCTTAGAATACAGAAAGCCAAATCCTTAGATGGCTGGCACTCAATGGGCACTTGGTGGCCAAACTAGAGCCCCTTTGGATGCTATTAATATTATTAATAGAATTATCACCACAATTGAATGTTGAACTACTTCAACGGTATATTCAGAATTAGTATAGAACTAGTTCGGTACTAAAATTTTTTCATACTACTTAAGTAATTTGATATATTCAGAAAGGAAATTTGATTAATTTTTATTCGTCGTAATTGTGTCTAGATGTATTAGGGCTGATATGAGACTAACCGATGTAGAAACTCTTATCAAATCCAGTTTGAAACAATAACATATGATAGAATGTATCTATACAGATGTAATAAGAATCAAAGTTATCAAGTTATATATAATCGGATTTAATCAGTAGCCGGGACAAATTTCGGATAAACCAAAACAGTCATATGTTTTTCATTTACTTTTCAAGAGAGCCAAAAAAAACTTTTTTATTTCGGAGCATTTCACATACAGTGGTGGTGTGCGATGAAATAGAGTCGCATCTAACCTATTCTTCCACGCAGCTTCAATCAATGTCCATTGTTCATTCCTGATTAGAAGGATTCTTTCCTTTAAGAGCCATTTTTACCTCCCGCCACAAATTCTCATCAGAATTTAGGTCCTGCGATTGTGCAGGCCAGCTTAATACTTAAATTTTGTTGTTTTCTAAATTCTTTTTTGCCGACTCCATGCGTGTTTCCGGTCGTTGTCTTGCTGAAACACCCATCGAAGTATCATTTGCCATTCAGACTAAGGCATCATGAAGCCATTTAAAATATTTGTGTAAAATGTAGCGTAAATTTTACCCTCAGACCGAAATACAGGCCCAGTACTATAGTACGATAAGCAACCCAATATCAGTATGTTTTCACCACCATGTTTTATGGTCATGATGGTGTGTTGGGGACGTTATTCGCTTATTTGGACGATAATCGGTGTTGGGTGGTCTTTGTAAAGGAAGCTCGCTGCGATGAGAGTTAAAAAAAACTTCATTTCGTTTCATATGACCACAAAATATACCGCCACTTGATTACTGGCCAATCCGCAAGTTCTTTGGGGAATTAATCTCTTCTTTTTACGTTTCGTTTATGGTAAAATAGACGCTAAAGTTTACACAAATGTTCTGATTGACATCATAATGCCTTATGCTGAATGGAAAATGCTACTTCGATGAGTGTATCAGCAAGACAACGACCCGAATCACACATGGAAAATGTTAAATTCATTTTCGAAATAACAAAGTTAGAGTTTTAAGATGGCCTGCACAATCGCCAGATTTAAATCGTATTTAGAATTTGTGGCGGGAGTTACAAGTGGCTCTTAAAGGAAAAAATACATGCAATAAGAATGAACTATGGGCATTGATTGAAGTTCCGTGGTAGAATATTCCAATACAGACTTGTCAAAAGTTAGGGGATTTAATGCCAAATCGTTCCACCGAAAAAATTAAAAGTAATGGCTATTCTACTAAGTACTGAGGTAAAGAAACATATAATTTGACCATTTTTTTAATTTAAGTCACTAATTTATTAACTTTCAGGTCGATAAATTCTTTGACTCTATTTTTGTTCACAGCCAAAACCTGGGAATTTGAGATATTTTTATTTGTTTGTGCCATTTTAAGTTTTGAACTTCCTCACTGAAATTTGATTTCGTTAGATTAGTATTAAAATTTAATGAAAATAACTAAAAGTTACATAAAAATATACATAACTGATTTGGTCGGCGCAGCGACTATTTAACAGATCCAATTGGATGTAACCATTATTAGGATCGTTTGACATAACACTAGATCTACACTTCTTTACGCTAGTTTTAGTTTTTACCTTCTTAGGCGTGGATGTGAAATTGTTTAGATATTGTAAAAACCAAAAATTGAGCTAAGACGCTGTTTGTTATAAACTAACCTTTCTTAATAGGAAATAAAACTAAATTATCCAAATTAAAAAAATTCTCCCCAGAGCAAAATTTTAAAGCAAAAAAAAAAAAAAATTTCCCACATAAAAAATTTAAAATTTTGAGATTTTTTTAAATTTGAAATATTTTGGTTTCATAGATACAAAAGTACGAAAGATTTTAAAAACAACATTCGAATCAAAAACAAAAATTACAATAAATAGCACAAAAAATCTGAAAAAAAAAATAAAAAAGTAAATTAAAATTGTCATATTTATTGTTCAAAATTAAAAATATAGGTATACATATGTAAATAAAAACCGTAACCAGTACAAAATTTCAGTCAGCCATTATTATTTGGCTGCTTGTGGAGCGAAAAAGGTTGTAGATAGGATTTCTGTCATAATATCAGCTGTCTAGAGACATGTAGCAAAAAACTGATAATGTTTACTAATTTGTACAGGAGGTACAATTAGGGGCAGCACAACGTGTCCGATTTTTTCGTAAAACAAATTTCGTAAACTGACTAAATTCAGTGTACAACAAAAAAAAAGATATGAATGTAAATGACAATTTCATTTATTTATATGGGAGGTATTTAAAGGGCTGTGTCAAATAGTTAGATTTTCTGAGATTTTGCTTCGAACCACAAGATAAATTAGCTGACCAAACATCATTATCGCCCTGGTGCTCATTTGGAAGTTATGAGAGAAACATTAATTTTCCAAAATTAGGTATTTTTTATGGGAGATACCAGAAGGGGCCAACCGATATAGTCTATATTCTGTCTTCAGTCAAATTTTCACAAGCGTACTACTAACGCAAAATTTGAATGAATTCCGTGTACTTATAAAAAAAGATATGCTTTTAAAACTATGAGGGCAATTCGGTCATTTGTATGGGTGGATCCAGAAGGGGTGCGGCAAAGGTTTCGGTTTTCTTAGGCTTTGTCTACTATTACAAGATAATTAAACAGAAGTTATGGAAAAAATATTGATTATCCAGAAATGAGTCATATTGTATCGAAAAATCTAGAATGGGTGGGACTATTCTGCCCATTTACAATCCCATTTTGGAAAATATTAAAACTGGTAAATTTTCAAACTGATCAGTTAAGGTTAACTTGAGTTATCCTGCTCACCAGCCAGCCGGACAGACGGTCATAGCTTAATCGTCTTAAAAAGTCTTAAAACTAATTTGGTCTAAAGATACTTGGGGTCTTACACGTCTACTTTAATGCGTTACACTTTTTCTCGCACCAAGTGATACATACCATCATTCCTAATGGTAATGGTATAAAAAGTATAAAAATCATGTTACTGCAAATTTCAATAAGGGGTTCTATAATAACCCCCCATGTGTGGGTACTCAAATGAAAGATATTTTCGAGACGAATCCAACGGTGGCATTTTTAACTTCATGGACCGAGTTAGAGATCCATTTAAATTTCCGGGATAAACAAAAAAAAAAAAAAAAATTAAGGAAATAAATTGAAAAATTCTGTTAAAAAAATAGAAAAATGAAATGTCATCAAAAATGTATGAAAATTTTAATATTTTTTAATTAAAAAAAAAATTGTGAAAAAATTGAAAAAATTTAGGAAATAAATGGACAATTTCAAGAAATATTTAAAAAAAATTCACGAAAAAGTGCAAAAAGAAAATTGAAAAAAATTTTAAATTTTAAGTTAAGTTGGAAGCAAAAGCGCTGAAAGCAAATTGTGTTTTTTTTAAATTGCGCAATTTTTTGGCATGAGAGAATCATGGTGAAAATATCTTTTATTTATGTACCTACAAATCGGGATTGTAATATGATCCTAGGACCCCATTAACCCGGGCGCGTTTGGGTTTCGTGTTTTATTCTAAGTACCCACACACAGGGGCAATAGGAAGGGATGTCAGATATCACCCTGTATAGTGGAATTTTACCCTATAGGTATTAACCCACAAAATTTAAATACTCTTATATATTTATAATATCATGACAATTGGTTCACCTTGAGGATTTTAGACAAAAATTTAATAAAATTCATATTAATTTTTTTTTAACTGTTGTACCTTTTTATTATATTTTATTTTTCTGTAATGTATTTCTCAATTATCCAATTCGGACTGTACAGACCGAATACATTGACATTATGTCTCACAGACTTGTCTGCCTGGGCTTAAGTTGTGGGCTTAAGTTTCATACACGACTGCTTTATTTCATGAAAAGTTTTGTATGTCAAGTATTAATAGAAATTTGATATTCCCATCGAATATGTTGTCTATTCATAGCGTTATTTAATTTGTTTCTATCTATATTCGGCAACAAACAATTAAGCATTAATTTCTGCCTTTAAATTTAGATGTCTATTTCCGTAACTAATTGAAATGTGGTACCCATATAAACAAAACACAAAACAAAGATATGCTCATAATTTTTGTTTATTTTTAAAACATTTACTCAAAAGCCCCTATGACTTAATTAAACTCAATAATATTATTAAATTAAACATAGTATACTTTTAAACTCTTTCCTCGTCTACCCCTAAAAATTACCCCTATCACATGACCACATAAACTAAACATATCATTAATTTACAAATTAAAAATAGGAATGTAAATAAATTTAGTTTAAAGCAGAATGCGCCGGCATATGTCAATCTTAATTATAGCATGGTACTTCTGGCACCGCATGCTAAATAAAACCTCATTAACTATTTACAACTAACTACTTCTTCCTTCAAACCTCTCCCGCCACTATACATAATACACCGCAGGGTTAGGAATCAACAAGTTCTTTAAACAATCCACAATCACTTCCACTAAATACATAATGACACTTTAAATGTAGTGAAAAAAAAAACAACGCAGATAAGAATATATATCGTGAAACAATAAAACAACATAGCGTATCTGACGCCACACATTACTATAATTAAATGCCTCAAGGGAGACCATTAACACCTGTTGTGTGCTGGGCCATTCGCATAGGCACGCACAGTACTCACTGGTATTTAAAGCATTTATTCTTTATGTACGTGATAAAACCACGTTTTGGGAAAAATCACATATCCACCAACCACCTTATCAGCCACCTACGATGGGCTGAGGGTTGCTAAATCCTATACGCGCACAGCAACCTTTTTTGTATGAGGGTTAAGATAGCAGAAGAGAAAAAAAGACACCCTAAGAAACAATCATTTTATAGAACTATACAGTAAATTGTATTTTTTTATTGTTAACATTATTTGCTTTTCCTGGTTTGTAATTTGTTGTTTTTATTTTCTTTCATTTTTATCTTTCTTTTTAGGATGAAACACCCGCCTTAGCAACAGATGAAAATGGCGAAGAGATGGTGTATGAGAGTCCTCAATATGATCCCTCACAGTTTTATTTTGTCGATCATTTCGACGACATTGAAAAATCACAAAAGTTATGGGTAAAATCTCAGGCGAAAAAGGATGATATAGCTGAAGAAATAGCCAAATACGATGGTGTTTGGAGTTGGGAGTCACCACAGCGCATAGTGTGGAAAAATGATGTGGGTTTAGTGTTGAAATCAAAGGCCAAACATGCGGCCATAGCATCAAAACTCTCGAAACCGTTTACATTTAAGGAAGATAAACCTTTGGTGGTACAATATGAAGTACAATTACAGGTAAGTCTAATAGAAAAAAATAGCAATAGGTTTTAAGATGAAAAAGAACTATTAATCTTTTAAGAAATGCCACAAATTTCCTTAATATGTTGTATAAAAAGGTACACATTATTTAAATTCTTTTATGTTTTCTTTCCTTTTTTCCCTATGACTTGTTTTCCACCACTTCATCATCAATTTGCAACGAACACAGGAGGGTCAAGAATGCGGTGGTTCATATATTAAATTACTTTCTTCTAACAAAGCCCATGAAGACCTTACAAAGGTTAGTATCAACCAACACCCCCCTGCTTTGGCATACTAAAGCTATATATCAAATGTGTGTTCGACTTATGTTTCCTCCCTCTCATTTTTTTTGCGTTTTTTGTGTTTCAGTTCAATGACAAAACTCCTTACACGATTATGTTTGGTCCCGACAAGTGCGGCAACGATATTAAAATGCATTTCATTTTCCGTCACGTTAATCCCATTAATGGCAGCATTACTGAGAAGCACTGCCGTAAACCAAAGTAAGCATATACCCGCCATATACATATATTGATGTGAAGGTCTTATAGATTTTCTTTGTTTGTGGTGTTAACTTTTGTATTGTCTATTTTTTTGTTGTTGTTTTAAAATACAGAGACCGCCTGGAGGAACCATTCAAAGACAAGTTACCACATTTGTATACATTGATTGTACGTCCCGATAATACCTATGAAATCCTGGTCGATAATAAGGCCATCAATGAAGGTTCTCTGTTGAGCGAATTTACACCAGCTGTTAATCCTCCACGCGAAATTGATGATCCCGAGGATAAGAAACCCGAAGATTGGGATGAACGTGAAAAGGTGGGTTAAATTTGTCTCTAGTCAGCTGTGAGTTGTTTCTAATATTGGGGGCTATAGATTCCAGATCCTGCTGCTCAAAAACCTGAAGATTGGGATGATGATGCTCCCCCACAAATACCCGATCCCAGTGCTTCAATCCCCGATGGTTGGTTAGAAGATGAACCAGAAATGATACCAGGTAATAATGTTGTGAAATTTAAAAAGTTACATGGAAAAGATTGGATTAGTTTGGAAATTGGGTAGAAATTAAATTTAAAATAAAATATTTGAATAAATAATTTAATTCTGTGGTAATCCCTTTCCGTAGGGATTATCGTGATAATAACATTTATTTATTTGCAAAAAAAATATACATAATTAAAAAAAAAATTTTTTAAACATACTTTTTAAAATCTTCAATTTTATAACCTTTTTTAACGAAAAAAAGCTGTTAAAAAGTGCATCCACAACAAAACTACGTTTTAAATTTTCAATCCAAAAAAAATAAAATTTAAATTTTATAATTTTTTGTTAAATAAATTTTTTTATTTTTTTTAAATAAATTTTAAATTAAAAAAATATCTTTTTTAAAATAAAATTAAAATTTTATAAATTTTAAATTTCATTATATTAATTTACGTTAAGTGTATCGAAATGATACAACAAATTCGGCTCAAGATCAGAAAAGTGTTCTATATTTATTGTTTGATATTTTTGGTCAAATTCAGTGTGTCACGCACTAGGATTTAAATTTCATTTAAAAAATTAAATTTTATTCTAAAAAATTTAAATTAAAATTCTATATTTTTCAAAATTTATTTATCAAAATTTTAAAAAAGAAATTGAAATTTTATTAAATTTTCAAACTTAGATTTTATTTAATTTAAGCTTTATTAAACTTTCAAATGTAATAAAATTTTATTTTAAAAAACAAAATATTGTATTATTTAATTTAAAACTGTTTGTTTGTTAGTTTTAGTCGATCGTGATTTATATGTTAAATTTTAAAAATAAAATTAAAATTTTATTACATTTAAAAATTTAACTTTTATTTTTCATTTTTTTTTAAATTTTAATTTTATTTTAAATTTTTTCTAAAAAATAATTTAAATTTAAGTCCTTTTTTTAAATTTCAAAAAAGAAAATAAAATTTAAATTTTTATTAAAATAATGCTATCTTTAAAATTAAAATTTTTCTAAATTTAAATTTTGTTAAATTATTTTATTTTTTTAAATTTAAATTTTATTGAAAAAATTGAATTTTACTTAATATAAATTGTATTAAATAATTTTATTTTTAATTTTATTTAAAAAAATAAGAATTAAATTTAAATTTTTTTTAAATAAAATTTTAAAAAAGAAAACTTTTTTAAAATAAAAAACAAAATATAACTTCTATAAAATTTAAAATTTTATTACATTTAATTTATATTTACAATTAAAATTTTTTTTAAATTTTATTCTAAAAAACTAAAATTTAAATTCAATTTTTTTTAATTTTAAAAAAGAAAATTAAATATAAATTTTGTTAAATTTTAAAACTTATATTTTATTAAATTTAAAAAAATTAAATAAAATTTAAATTTTATTTTAAAAAACAAAACATATTTTATTATTTAATTTAAATTTTATAAAATTTAAAATTAATTGTCAAATTTAAATTTTATTACATTTTAAAATTTTATTTTTCATTTTTTTAAATTTTAATTTTATTATTATTTTAAATTTTATTTTAAAAACTAAAAAAGTAAATATAAATTCTGTTTTTTTTTTAATTTTAAAAAATTTAAATTTTATTAAATTATATTATTTTTTTAAAATTTAAGTTTTATTTAAAGAACGAACAATAATTTTTGTTTTTTTAAGTAACGTTTTTTATTTTTGAAAATAAAATTTATTATTTATAAAATGAAAAATAAATTTAAAGTTTAAATTGTATTTTTAATTTTATTCTAAAAAATTAAAATTAAAATTTTATTCTTTTAAAAATTTTAAAACAAAATGAAATTTATATTTAATTAATTTTAAAACATAGGTTTTATAATTTTTTTTTTTTAAATCAAATTTTTATTTAAATGTACAACAAATATTTTATTATATAATTCAAATTTTTAAAATGAAATTTAAATTTTAAAATTTTTATAAAATTTAAATTTTATTACATATTAAAATTTTTTTTGTCACTTTTTTGAAATTATATTTTTATTTAAATGAAAATTTAATCTTTTTTTTAAATTTTAAAAAAGAAAATGATATTGAAATTTTATTAAAAATTTAATTTTTTTTAAAATTTAAATTTAAAATCTCTGACAGTTTCAACATTTTTTATATTTTCTTAAAAACAATGGGTCTTTTTAATATTCGTTTAGGTGTGAATGTACCGTTAAAAAATGTTATTCTTTTTTAAAAACTACAAGTTTAGAAAATTGTCTTTTTCATATTTTTATTTTCCAAATAAATTAATGATATTATCACCATGATCTCTTCTAGTGCAAGATAGAATAATATTTGGATTTATTTGTGAAAATAGTTTTAGAAAATTAATCTTTAAAAAAGATTATTTTAAATTTTTAAGTTTAAAGAAATCGATTGTGGCCCTTTACTTTTATTATTTTCCAAAAAAGTATTTAGTAATATAATTGTTAGCGCAGTGAAGAAAAGGCACGTTTGTAATGTATGAATTCTTTATTAGAACTAAAAAACAGAGATGACTTCAAACAATCATATAGCTATGTAATGGTAACTAGAATACAGATTTGAGTACTGGTGATACCGTTACATGAGTGATAATGTGATGAGGTGAATATGAATGAGAGTTGATATTAAGAGTAATACAAGAGATACAAAAATACTCTACATAGTCCACCTCAACGAAAATTCATATGAAAACAAAATAACAAATTCATTCACCTAAATCAAGGTTAATCAAATTACAAATTTGAATATGTTTAACTTTAGACAAACATTTAGTTAATATATCTGCAACATTTTCGTTTGTTGATACATAATTTATAATAATTTCATTTAACTGCAATTTTTCTTTAATATAATGGAATCGTATATCTATGTGTTTACTTCGCTTCAATGTCATCTGATTGTTGGCAAGGAACTGGGCACCAATATTGTCACATAGAATAGTTGTTGGGTTAGACACCAAAGCTTTGAAACCCAATTCACCCAATAAGCTTCTATGAAAGGCTATTTCTTTGGCACCTTGACATAATGAAATGTACTCCGCCTCCATTGAACTAAGCGCCACCACATTTTGTTTCTTGGACTCCCAACTAATAGGTCCACCTGCGGAAAAAACGAAAAAACCACTAAAAGATTTACGATCAATGGGGTTTGATCCCCAATCGGCATCAGTATAACATAACAGGTCTTCTTCGGTTTCGTAGGATATCGAAACTTTTGGAGTTTTGCTCAAGTATCGCAATACGTGTTTCGCTGCAGAAAGATGCTCCTTGTGTGGATGTGCACAAAACTGTGATAATTTGGAAACAGTATGCGCAATGTCCGGACGTGATATTGTCGCCAAATACATAAGACTGCCCATCAACGATTGATATGTTTTAACGTCTTCTCCCACGCAATAATCTTTTTCGCATTTTGTCAAAACATGACCAATTGGCAATGGCGTTGATGCTGGTTTACAAGTCTGCATACCCCACTCGATAAGCAACTCCTTTACAAATTTACTTTGATGTATTTTTATGTTTCCTCTTTCACCATCCCTCTCTATTTGTAGACCGAGATAATAGCAAACTGGTCCTTTATCCACAGCTTCTATATGCTCATTTAACTTTCCGATTACGCTGTCCATTAGCTTCTTCGTACTGCATGCAATAAGCATGTCATCAACATATAGAGCTAATATGCAAAATTCATTTTCGGTTCTCTTCAAATAAACGCACATGTCCGTCCGGCAACGATTGAAGCCAATTTTTGTTACAACTTCATTAATTTTTGTATTCCAATCTTTTCCGGCTTGTTTTAACCCGTACAGCGATTTATTTAATTTGCATATTTTTTCCTTATTATTGGGGTCTACAAATAATTTCGGCTGAGACATAAAAATGTCTTCATTCAGAACACCATTTAAATATGCTGAAGTGATGTCAATGTGATTCAGCAACAATTTGAATCGAACAGCTATGGATAGTATTAAACGAATTGTACTATGCCTGACAACTGGTGCATACGTGTAACTATAATCGACATTTGGCCTCTGAAAACAGCCAAGAGCTACGAGTCTCGCCTTGTATTTATCAATTGACCCGTCTGGTTTTCTTTTGGTTGAAAAAACCCATTTACATCCTATTACTTTTGCGTTTTCAGGCTTGTCTATTAAATCCCATGTCGATTTTTTCATCAAGTTGTCATACTCGATATTCATTGCTGCTCTCCATTTTTCTGCGTCTGCCCCACTCATTGCTTCATCAACTGTTTTTGGAGCGTCTGTCACTTCATTCAATCCGTTTACTACATCAGGTGTCGTTTCTCTCATGCAATATTTCGTCGCTCTACGTATCTCACTGTCTTCAGCTCTCACAACTAGTGGTCTTCCTCTTCTACCCGTTCTGATGATTCGTGGTCTGCCTCTCTTTCTCTTTCCTGCCTGATTATCATCGGCTTCACTTTCCTCCTCTTCGACTTCTATTTCTATTTCTGCTTCTGTTTCTTGAATTTCTACATTTTGTCTCGATGTTTCAGGTGTCGGTGGGGAAGTCAGAGGGTCTTCGTCTTTTTCTGGCATTTTTTCTGCAACAAACCAATCAATGTCACTCTCGGTTGGCATTTGTTCCGAGTTTGAGAACATATTTTCGAAGAAAATTACATCTTTTGATATGATGAGTGTTCTTCTGGCTTGATCATAAAGTCTGTAACCTTTTGTTGTCATTGAGTAACCGACGAACCTTAATATATTTCCCTTTGGCTCTAGCTTGTTTTCACCAGGCTTTTTATTTAACACCACTGCATTACAGCCGAATACCTTAAAGTAATGAACTGTGGGCTTTCGTCCATTCCACTTTTCATAAGGAGTAACAACTCCTAACAATTTGGTTGGAGAACGATTTCTGATATAAACAGCTGTGTTGACGGCTTCTGTCCATAGACTTTTCGGTAAATTTGAGTCGTCCATCATACACCGAGCCATCTCCATCAGCGTCCTATTAACTCTTTCGGCTACGCCGTTTTGCTGAGGAGTATAGACTGTTGTCGTTTGATGTATGATACCTCGTTGCTTCAAAAATTCATGAAATTCGTTCGACAGGTATTCTTTGCCGTTATCGCTCCGAAATATTTTTAATTTATTACCCGTTTGATTTTCGGCTTCATATAAAAAGTCTTTAAATGCATTCAGAGCGTCCGATTTTTGCTTTAAAAAATATACGAATATATTTCGCGAAAAATCATCGACAAATGTTATGAAATATATTGACCCGCTTTGTGAGGCTACACGCATAGGACCGCACACGTCACTATGAACCAGTTCCATTACTCTTTTTGTGTATATTTCATTATACGATTTGAACGGTTTTGCCGTTATTTTACATTTACTACATGTAACACACAAATTTTCCATTTCCGAGCCTTTTCTGTTCATATTTATGCCTTTGACCATTTCATTTTTTTCTAGTTTATTCATATCCCGATGATTTAGGTGTCCGTACCGTTTATGCCATAATACCGATTCCGAATTGTCAACGTTAAGCATCACAACATCTCTTACTTGAGATAAGTTTACTTTAAATATACCGCCGATTAACTTGCCACTGAATATAAGTTCATTATTTGGTTTATTTACGAACGCACTGTCTTTTGTAAAACTCACGGAATTACCATTCTTAATTATTTTGCTCACCGACAAAAAATTCGATTTTAACTCCGGCACAAATAAGACGTCGCATAGAGTAATGTCAGTATTAGCTGATTTCACGATTACATTACCTATCCCTTTCGTAATTACGCTCTCTCCTGAGGCTAAGTATATTTGTTGCTGATGATCTCTCAGTGATACAAAACTGTCTCTGGTACGACAAATGTGAGACGAAGCTCCACTGTCTAGAATCCACATGTCATCATCCATTTCTTGTGATTCATTATTCGCACAGAGAACAACGGAGTCAGTAGAAGAGTTTCTGCATTCAGATTTTATATGTCCTCTCTTTCCGCAAGAGTAGCATTTTATATTTCTCTTCCTATCACTGTCGTTGTTTCTCTCTCGGTATTCTTTTTTCTGCTTGGCTTTCTTCTCTCCTTTACCCCATTTATTCTTTATGGCAAGCACATGCTCTTCTCCAAGTTTTTTCCTTTCACCTCGCCTGCTGCTCTCCTCTAATATTTTGACCTTCAAATGTTCGAATGACGGTAACTTATCACGGCTTTCCATAGCAACAATAAAGCTATCAAAATTCTCCGGCAAACTGCAAAGTAAGACAATGCTGATGAGATCTTCTTGTATGGAGAAATCTATTTCTTTTAGAGATTCCACTAAACCGCTAAAATCGTTGATTTGCTGGGAATATGGAACACCATCCTGGATTTTAAACCGAACCAATTTTTTAAAAAGATTCACTTTACGAGCTGGACTTTTTGTTGCATAAACACTGTTTAGTTTATCCCAAGCTCCTCTAGCTGTTTTACAATTTTTTATATGTATCAACTCCGATGGTTTGATACTTAAAGTAATTGTAGCGAGTGCCTTGTTGTCGATGGAATTCCAGCGCATCTTTTCCTCCGCAGTCGATGTTGACGGACAAACACCTTCCAAAACCGGCCAATAATCCAACGTGATTAGGAGACTTCTCATGTGTATGCTCCAACTGGCATAGTTGTCACCGCTAAGTTTTTCAATTTGTACGGTACCCGACATTTTATTTAAACTTTTACAAATTCGACCGACGAATTTTTTACCAAAAGTTTTTAGACAAAAAACAAACTGACACGTGAGGCTTTAGACTTTAAACTTTTACAATACTTTTAGACACGTGGCACTGGGCCCATAACCTTTGTTAGCGCAGTGAAGAAAAGGCACGTTTCTAATAAAGAATTCATACATTACAAACGTGCCTTTTCTTCACTGCGCTAACAATAATTTTCATTTTTCTGCTACTCCGTTACAGATCCCTCCGCCGTCAAACCTGAAGATTGGGATGCTGATATGGACGGTGAATGGGAAGCTCCCTTGGTCGATAATCCCGTATGCGAAAAAGTTTCCGGTTGCGGCAAATGGAAGGCTCCCTTGATTGCTAACAAAGAATACAAAGGCAAATGGCGTGCACCTATGGTTGATAATCCTAACTACAAGGGTAAATGGACAGCACGTAAAATAGCCAATCCAGATTTCTTTGAAGATCTCACACCCTTCAAAATGACACCCATTGTAAGTGTCTACTACAAACTAAATATTAAGCAAAACCTTGATCCACTTTCAACTTTAATTATATATCTTGTCTTTACCCCCTTTTTTTTATTCTACAGTCTGCCATAGGTATTGAATTGTGGTCAATGTCCAATGACATTCTATTCGATAATCTTATCATTACCGACGATCCTGAGGTGGCTAGAGATTTTGCCGCCAAAACATTTGATTTGAAACGTAAATTCATTGACAAAGAGTCGGTAAGTGTTGCTATTAAAAAAATATGAATCACCATTAGGTGAACCTATAAATTCAATTGTTTTTATTTCTCTTAATCGAAATTTTTAAATTGATAATCATAAAAAACAATACAAAAAAAGAAAACCTACTGGCATCGTTTGATGCGTCACATAAATTACAAGCCCGGTTGGTGGGCCATGTACTTCGTGTACTTATCTATACCCGTAGGCGGTTACATCTACTATCTGTACCGTCGGGCCACTGAGGTTAAAATTTGTTACATTTTTTTTTCATTTAGTATAAAATTATTGCTAGTACACATATGTAATCTATAGCTAAACACCACCTTGTATATTACTAATTTTGCACTATTTTGTGGCTTCTTTTTATTTTGGCTTTTCATCATCTCCCTTCCGTGTGTGCGTGTGTAGGATACATTTTTGAATAAGATCATTGCATACGGCAAGGAGAATCCTTGGAGCTGGCGCATTGCCTTAGTATTGATTGTAACTCCATTGGCATTCTCATTGTATCGCTTGTTGAGCAACAAAGGCGATAAAAAGGTAATTTATGCTAGAAAGTAAACATAATCTATGGAGAGAAGAAAAAAATTGTAAAGCGCTGTAGTGCTTAATGTTGTGGTTGTTATTATTTTTTGTGTTTTAACTAATGTATTGTTTTTTTTCTTTACTTCATATTTTTGCGTTTTGTTGATATCTTTAGGAGGAAGAACCTACTTCCGAAGATCCTAAGAAAACCGATGCACCTCAACCTGATGATGCTGTTACTGAAGGTGGCGATAAAGAAGCAGCCACCACCAAAAAATCTAGTCCCAAAAATAAAAAGTCTGATTTAGATGTTAAAGATGGTGCAGGCGCCGACAAAGAAGATAATGAGAGTGAAGGCAAAGATTCCACCGAAGATGTTGATGGTGGATCCGAAGAGAAAGAGACTGAGGTGAGTTGGAATTTTTTGTGATTTTCAGGTGGATTTTATAAATTAATTTAAAAGGAAAAAACTAGTTGAAAAATTAACAAAAATTAAAGAGAAAATTGTGTCCGAATCGGTACATTTTGGTACAGTAACAATACTTTTTAGTTCCAAAAACTACTTTTTGATACTTGGTACAATACAATAATAGAACTTTTTAGTACAAAGTGCAAAAAATACTTTTTGGTACAAAAAAAGTGCGTTTGAATGAAAAAAAATTTCTATAAAAGTACATTTGTTGGTATTCGGTACAAAAAAATTTACTTTTTGGGTACGATAAATGTACTTTTATGGGAAAGTACTTCTTGATAATATAAAAAGTACTTCCTGGAAAAAAAGCAGTACTTTTTGTTTTTAATAAAATTACTTTTAGTACAATAAAAGTACTTGCTGCAGCTTTAAAAGTTTGTTTTGGAACAGTTAAAGTACATTTTGGTACAATTAAAGTACTTTTTAGTACAATAACCGCATTTGTTAAATAATTAAAAGTACTATTTAGTAAATTAATTGTAGTTTTTGGTACATTAAAAGTACTTTTTGGTTAAATAAAAGTACAATTTGCTACAATTAAAGTACTTTTATTTGTTAAGTTCTTGTTATTGCAATAAAGGTTGTTTTAGGTACAATACAAATATTTATTTTGCTACATTAAAAGTACTTTTTGCTACAATAAACGTACTTTTCGGTACAATAAAAATAACTTTTTGGTACAATACAATTCTTTAAGTCATAAAAGTACTTTTTTCATTGAAAGTATTTTTAAGGTCTTTTAGGGCAATAAAAATACTTTTTTGTTCATTAGAAGTATTTTCTAAGTACTTTTATGGACAATAAAAGTACTTTTTTGTCCCATAAAAGCATGTTCTACTTCATTAAAAGTAGTTTTTAGTACATTAAAAGTACTTTTAGGTACAATAAAAGTACTTTTTTGTCCCATAAAAGCACGTTCTACTTCATTAAAAGTGATTTTTAGTACATTAAAAGTTCTTTTAAGTACAATAAAAGTACTTTTTTGTCCCATAAAAGCACGTTCTACTTCATTAAAAGTGATTTTTAGTACATTAAAAGTTCTTTTAAGTACAATAAACATATATTGTATTTTTTATTTTTTTAACTTTTAAGTACATTGAGGGACAATAAAAGTACTTTTTTGTACCATAAAAGTGCGTTTTACTTCATTAAAAGTGTTTTTTTTTTAGTAAATTAAAAGTACTTTTAGGTACAATAAAATACTTTAGGAGATAAAAATACTTTTTGTTCATTGAAATTACTTTTTAAGTACTTTAAGGGACAATAAAAAAGTACTTTTTGGTACAAAAAAGTTATTTCTTCGAACTCTTTTTAAGGCATATTTTGGTACATTTAAAGTACTTTTTGGTTCAACAAAAGTTCTTTGGTACAAAAAACGTACTTTTTGGTACAATAAAATACTTTAGGTTATAGAAGTCCTATTCTTGGTAAATTTAAAGTACTTTAAGGCACAAAAAACTTATTTATTGGTGCAATAAAAGTACTTTTGGGTTGGATTTAAAGTATATTTTGGTACAATAAAGTTATATATTGGTATTTTTAAAGTACTTTTTGGTACATTCAAAGTACTTTTTGCTACATTTAAAGTACTTTTTGGAACATTAAAAGTACTTTTTGGTCCAACAAAAGTTTTTTGTATTTTTTGGTGCAAAAAGTTATAGTTTTGTACATTAATAATTTATTTTGGTTTTAATAAAAGTACTTTTTTGGTACATTGAAAGTACTTTTTAATACATTAAAAGTACTTTTTTGGTTTTATAAAAGTACTTTTAATTTAATTTAAAGTACATTTTGGTGCATGACAAGTACTTTTGGTAGAACAAAAGTGCTTTGGAACAATAAACGTACTTTTTTTTAAATTTAAATTCTATAGATCTCAAAAGTACTTTTTTGGTAAATTGTACTTTTTAATACATGAAAAGTTCTTGTTGGTTCAATAAAAGTACTTTTTGGTAGCATAAGAGTATATATTAGTGCAATTAAAGTTATTTTATGTACAATACAAATATTTTTTGGTACGTTAAAATTAAATTTTGGTACAGCGAAATTACTTTTTGGAACAATTAAAGTTATAGTTGATTAAATAAAAGTACTTTTTGGTACATTCCAAATAATTATTGGTACATAATGTGAAGTTTTTGGTCCATTAAAATAATTTTGGTACAATAAAAATACTTTTTGGCACATAAAAAGTACTTTTTGAACAATGAAATTACTTTTTTGAACAATAAAAATACTTTTTGGTACACTAAAAGTACTTTGTGCAACAATAAAAGTAATTTTTTACGTTATAAGTACTTTTTTACGGTAAAAGTACTTTTTGATACAATAAAAGTACTTTTTAATACATTAAATGTACTTTTTGTAAATTGAGTGATTTAATTTTTTTGAAAGAATTACTTTAAAAATAATTTATATACAATTTCTAAATAGATTTCTTCCAATAATTAACTCTAAAACAGAATATTTGGAATGTTTTTATTCTTTCACAAATTTTAAATTTCAATTGCAAAAACTTTAACAAATTTGTTTTATTTAACTATAACTAATACAATATTTTGTTTCCCTCATGTCTGTTTTTTATTTGCAGGAATCTACAACAACTAACACTAAACCACGCAAACGTCGCGTGCGTAAAGATGAGTCCTAAAAATGTTAAGCTTCGCCAAAACATCTAAATTATTTTCATTAGTAATTTTCTCATTAATTTAAAACTTTTCTAAGAAAAATTTAACAAACTGAACAAAAAAAAAATATTCCAAAAATATAAAATGGCAACAATTCTTCTACGAGACACACCACAACAACATTTTCCACAATTGTTGCAATTCCATATATAAACAAACTACAACAATAGTAACAAATCAAAACAACAACCAAACCAAACAAACATGATGAACAGAATAGCAAAGAAGGAGTAGTAAACCAAGATGCGTAGACGGAAATAAGAGAAGTTACACGAACATCCCAACAACTCCTGTTGAAGGCATTTCAAAACAAAAAAAAAATGAATCTGTCTTTATATATATTTTGCACTTACTATGATCAAATGTTTGATTTGAGTATTTAAAACAATTTCGGCACCACCACCAAGAACATCAACAACAACAACAGCGGCAACCAAAGAACAAAATGCTTTGAAACCCTTAGGATTGAAATGGCACGGCAATGAATTGAAAAATGCATTAACCAAATTAACCCTAGAAAGAAAACCGTACTGCCAACATGGAATGTTGTGAGCAGACACAGAGTGAGAGAGTCATACGACGACGACCATGTTGTTTAGTTTCAAAGAATTTCCACAGCATTTTGTGGAAATAACAATATTCGTTCAACTCTAACGATTGCGGTTGTTGCTATGCAGGCCGGAGTTTTAGAGGGAGTTTATCTCGAAATCAGAAAATGTTCTGTGCCTCCCTCTACCTCTCGTTAACCTTAGTGTATTTATTGGTAGCAATCACCAGGCAGCAGACAATGGCAATAATACGAATTAGATTTTTTTCCCCCTCGGTTGTTCCTCCCCCCACCACAAATATACACACACACACAGATGCGACATACTACATACACGCTCGTCTTTCTTTGTCTGCTGTTTGGGTTAATAAATAGCAATTAGATCTATTAACTAAAACATTCTCATACATTAATTATTATGTTTTTTTTTCTTTGTTTTAAATTGTAATAAATATAACTTAGATAGTGTGTATTTCAATAATATGTATTATATATAAGTTTTGAGTTTTCCGCTCCCCTTTATTTCGACTAGCTACTCTCGATTTTTTTTTCTGCTGTTTTTATGTCTTACAATACTTTTGTATGGTCTTCTTATCAAACATCCATTTTTACTTTGTTTTCTACAACGATGCGCCGCATTATAAATGAATTTATATATGTACGTATGATGTATGTTGTACGTTGCGAGTATTTCTTTGCATTATTATTATTACAAATTATTTTCTTTTAGTGAGTGTGTAAAACAAAATATAAAAATATATAAAATAAAAAAAATCTTTAAAATCAAAAATTTTTGGTTAAACAAATGTGTTTTATTATTTGAACGTTGTTGGGATTAACAAATGTTATTAATATTTGGAAGAAGTTGGGATTGATTAATGTGTTTATTATTTGGAAGAATGCAGTTACAAGGGGGTATCAAGTAGTTAGTCTTGGGCGGATTAATTTTTAAATATCATATATCCATGATGCTCTGAAAGTCGACATGAAGTATAATACTTAATGCTGTTATGGAATATGTGAAGCTTGGTTTTTAAATTCAAAAGTATTTGATGCTGCAATAAATATAAAATCCCACATAAATGCTTTAAAAGTTCATGGTAGTTGTTAGTTGACTTCATGGACATTATCACACTGATTCTGAATTTACTGGGAGTCGTATTCTCATAGTTTGTTCCCCTATCTTACAAAAATTCTGATCGGAGTTTTTGTTTTTTTTTTTAAAGAACTTTAAAAATGGAATACTTCCCCGGCAAGAAATAAGGTACATATTACGATTGTAAATTTAAGGGCGAATTGGAAAACAAATTTTAAGGAAGTTGTACCAAAATATTTAAGTATTTAATATTTTAATAGTAAAAGTGCACAACATTTTTCAGATTTAGGAACAAGTCTACTAAAATATTTACAATGTATTGAAAAGTACTTTCAATGTGAAATAAGTACAGAAAGTACTTTTTTGTAGTTAAAAAAATCAATTTTTTGTACCACAAGTAACATTTATTGTACCAAAGAGTACTTTAATTGTACCAAAAAGTATTTTAATTGTGACAAAAAGTAATTTTTTTGCACCAGAGAACATTTATTGTTTCTCAGTTTTTTTTTTTTTTGAACAAAAAATACTTTTATTGTATGGAAAAGTACTTTTATTCTACCAAAAAGTACTTTCATAGACCAAAATATTTTATTTAGCAAAAAGTACATTTATTGTGTGTAAAAGAATTTGTAAAAGAATTTGTAAAGAAAAGTACTTTTATTTCACTGCTTTATTCTAATATGTATTTTTACTTGAACAAAAACTTTGCACTTTTGCACATTTGTTTTTTGCACATTTGTTATACCAAAAAGTACATTTATTTACCAAAAATACTTTCATTGTACCGAAAAGTACTCTTATTGCACAGAAAATTTCATTTGTTGTATTTTTACTAAAAAGTACATTTACTATACATTGTGCTTTAACTGTGAATTTTGTACCAAAAATCTTTCAATTGAGACAATCCTTTAAATGAGACAAAAAATATTTTCAATGTACCAGAAGAGATTTTTATTGTACACAAAGTACATTTGTTGTATCAAAATGTACGTTTGGTGTACCAAATATCACTTTAATTGAGTAGAAAAGTACTTTTATTGTACCAAAACGTTTTTTTACTGTACTAAAAAGCACATTAATTGTTCCAAAAAGTACTTTTATTGTACCATATAGTAATTTTATAGCACCACAAAAGAAATTTCCTTGTGCAAAAAAAGTACATTTTTTGTACTGAGCAGTACTTTTAATGTAGCAAAAAGTACACTTCTTGTGTCAATCGGCTCATTTACTGTACTAAAAAGTACAGTAATTGGTATTTTAATTGAGCTAAAATGTAGTTTTTTTACACAAAAATTTTACTTTATTGTACTAAAGAGTACTTTTATTGTACAACAAAGTTCTTTTTTGTGCCAAACAATAAGTTTGTTCTATCAAAAAAGGACTTTCTTGTGCTAAATAGTACATTTATTGTACTAAAAAGTACTATTATTGTACAGAAAATTACATTTGTTGTATTTGTACTAAAAAGTACATTACTATACATTGTGTTTTTACTGTGAATTTTGTACCAAAAATCCTTCAATTGAGCCAAAAAGAACATTTGTTTGCGCTAAAAAATTTACCAGAAGGGATTTTTATTGTACACAAAGTACATTTGTTGAGCCGAAACGTACTTTTGTTGTATCCAAACGTTATTTTACGGTATCAAAAAGTACATTAATTGTACCAAAAAGTACTTTTATTGTACCAAAAACTAATTTTATGGTACCACAAAAGCAATTATCTTGTGCCAAAAAGTACATTTATTGTACTAAACAGTACTTTTATTGTACCAAAAAGTACACTTATTGTGTCAATTGGTTCATTTATTGTACTAAGAAGTACAATTTTAGTTTTTTGTACAAAAACGTTATTTTATAGTACCAAAAAGTACTTTTATTGTACGACAAAGTACTTTTTTGTGCCAAAAAATTATTTTGTTGTACCAAAAAATTATTTTGTTGTACCAAAAAAGGACTTTCCTTGTGCTAAAAAGTACATTTATTGTACTAAAAAGTACTTTTGTTGTACCAAAAAGCACATTTATTGTACCTTAATTTATTTTGTTTTTGTACCACAAAGTACATTCATTGTACTAAAAAATACTTTTTTTTACCAGGAAGTATTTTTTGTACCAAAATGTCTTTTAATTGTTCCAAAAAGTACTTTAATTGTGACAAAAAGTATTTTCATTCTTCAAAAAGTACTTAAATTGTACCAAAAATGTGGTTTAATTGTTCCACAAAGAATTTTATTGTACAGAAAAAGTACAGTTTGTAAAAAAAGTACTTTATTGTACTAAAAAGTAATTTTACAGCACCAAAAAGTACTTTTGTTGTGCCAAAAAGTACATTTTCACCAAAAAGTACTTTCATTGTAAATTTTTAGTCAAAAACAGATTGCTTAGAATACTTAAAATTTCTCGCCCTTGTCATGCCCTTGCCCACTGTTTAGAATAGAACGATGTTATTGCCGGGAAAAATGAAGGGAACTCACTATCTTGGGAATGTTAAGAATAGGCTGCATGAGAAATATTTAATATATGGATATGGGAAACTAAACACAGAACAATTAAAAGAGTCAAAAGTGACCAAACAAGTCATTGACAAAATATGAAAACGATATGCGATTTGTTTGGATAAGACGACAAATAACACTGTGGAACATTTTCGGGGTCATTTTCTCGGGATGAGAAATTCCAAGTCAGGGTGAAGGTACTAGGCCACTATAGTAAAACCTCTACAGGGTTTGACGTTCTCTACAATTCTTCTGAAGAATGAAATGAGAAATCACCAATGGTTCTTGAGTAGTTGCTGAAAAACTAGGTGGCGGCAAACACATGAGGACGCCAAACCCTTTGGGAGTTTTACTATACTGACTTAATACCTACATTATGACTTGGAATTTCTCACCCCTCAGATTGGCTGTCGCACTTTGTAATAAAACTTAGTTTTCTTGTGTGTGGTGTGCACGGATGAAGAAAATATTTGTAGTTCTAAAATTGTCTTGCGATAATCTTTAAACGTATGTGATATCCACATAAATTGTTTCACCTTCACTAAAGTACTTCACGTGACTACACTTCTGAATGTCACGGGTAAATGTTGGCAATCTACCCATCTCTATTATTCTCTACATTAAAAAAAATAAATATAAACTTCTCTACTTAGTTTTTCTCCCCGATATTAATTGCAATTAAATTGTATTTCATTATGTCTTTATTTATCGTGGTACATTAACAAAGTATTAATAATGCATCATATCCGTTTCCTTTGAGGCTATAGTTGTTTTATACTCCCTCCTGCCCCCACTCCGCCTTAATTTCGTTGATATCATTATTTTAATATAATTAAATATTACATTTAACTTAAAATGTTAATTACATTGTTATTATACATATGTAGCTAAATTGCTAATGGGAAATTAAAAACCTGAATCCCTGTAATAAAAACAATATCAGAGAGACGCAACATTTTGTTTGTTTGATATTGGGTTTTGTTTTTTTTGTGTTCTTTTTTTTTTGTATAAATTAAATAAAAATGATTTATTATTTACTTTAGTAATTAAATTATTTAAATTTTTGTTATTATCATTATTGTTATTTCACATTGAGTGTTTATTTGAGAACGTGTTTTTATTATTGTCGCTACGTAATTTTTGTAATGCAATCATAATAATAATAACAATAGTAACGATAATAATTGAAATAATTGAAATCTGCATTATTATTATGATATCGATAGGATTACAGTTTAGTTCATTGCTCTTTTATTGAAGTAGCGTTGTTATCGTAACTAAATACAATTAAGTGTTTTAGAATATATGTATGTATGTTTGTGTTATCAAAAAGTGACAAAATAACTGTAGATTGTTTTTACGATTTAGCCGAAAACAATTTGCATTTAAATGTTATCATTTGCTAATGCAATTAAATGTTTCATATTCTGTGGAATAAAAGAAATTTTTTTTACTGAAATTTAAATGTTTCGCAAAAATTGTAATAAATTATTAATAATTAATTAATAATGAATTAAAGTTTAGAAACGTTTTCAATATTTAAACTGCCAAAATAACAACGGCGAATTGTTTACCATTATGTACCATAAAATACAATCCTGTATTTGCGTAGATCATTCATTGTTTTGACAACAATGTGGCATCTCTCATTATTGTCTTTAGTTTACAAATAGCGGTACTTTATAAACGTCGCGAAAAATGTTCTTTGGTATAAATTTTATAAATATTTAGCAAATGTGTGAAGGATTTTAGGTGAATATAAGTAAAACAAGTGAAAAGTGTGTCTCCCTATGTCGAGAAAACAACTTAAACAACAAAAAGTGTAAAGTACGAACGAAGTATTATCGTTATATTCGGGAGTGCAGTGCTCTAACTAAAACAGGAAATGATAGGTACAACAACTAGAGTGGTAGCGGAAATTTGCTATTAAAACAGAATCAACGTTGAGGTAAGTAAGAAAACTACAAAACTCAAACGCACAAATATATATGTATATAATATGAAAATAATTAATGTCACTGCAACTGCATGCAACAGCCTGTCTTAAGTAGTGCGTAATCACAACATTCAATAACAGTTGATTTCTACTGCCGTATTGTTGACTATTTTTGATGTTGCAAGGCTTAAGAGGCTCTAAGACTTAGAAACGGCAAATTCGACCGACCACCAGCTTTTGGGGATGAAGTGCCAAATTTGGGGCTGATCGCTGATGTGAAAAAAAATATATGATCTTAGTCTTGGACCCCAAACATCGGAATGGTAGGTCAAAGTTGGGGCCAAGAGGCCCTAGTGTTCTAAAAAAATAGGTGTAAGAGTGTCCAGGGATTCGTTCGAAAATATGTTTCATTTGAGTTTCCACACATTGAGGGTGAGTGATGTTGTGACAACCCAATAAATAGGACATATGAGCCTTGGGTAAATATTTACGAAATAATTAGAGTAAGCATGGGATAATCTAAACATTCGAAAATGCAATATATTCGTCTTGGGACTGCGGCTCAAGAGACTCTACAGCCTCAAAGATGTTTCTTTATGGAACTTATATTTACCCCAAGAGGGGATAAAAATATGAAAGATTTTGAAACCGCTAGAGTGCAGAATATGAGACGGATTGTCAATTGGTGTTCTATTGACGTTACAAAAAGAGGCGTATATGAATTCCTTCCTTTCCATGCGAATGTAATGCTACTCATTTTCTTTCGGTAACTATTGTAAGTTTTGGGGCAAAAAATTAATTGTAAAAATTAAATATCGCATATGTCCATTTTTTTTTTTGCAAATTTTAGTTTGTTTCATGATTTAATTGAGGACATCGTAATCTTTATATGGGCAATTCCATGGTCACATTTGTTTCGACTCTCAATCAGATGAGAAACAATTAAAAATTTACCTTTTTATCCATTCTTTAACTTTTTCATTTCATTTCATTTAATGTGTAATATTTAAGAAGCTCTATATTTAGTAAAAGAGACGAAATCCAGTTTAGTTTTTGGTCCTAAAATATTAGCAAATAAAGAAGGTGACTTTACCTCAGTTCTAACTTTTTTTCACAAAAACACAAACCAGTGCAAATTGAGACGGACTTTTTTGGTAAAACATTGGAGTTGAAATCCGCTGAATTACAAAAACTTTTTATTACTCTCTACAGAATATTCCGTGAAGCGTGACCTAACTTAAGTAATGTGACTTAAATTTTCTTTCTGATAACACAAGGCAACAAAAATTAAACGCCCCGAAACCCGCTACACAATTTTGACGTATTGCGTTTCTAGTCGTACAAATATGGTCCAAATTTTATCCTGTTTTTTTTTCTTAAAAAAATTTTAAATAAAATTATATTTTTTTTTACTTTTCTCCACATAATTAATCATAGCTCAAAGAGGTTTAGTCCGAAAATATTAAAAAAAAATTAAATGTTCATAACCTTTAATCCGTTTATATACTGCTTTGCAATCGGCTTAGTAGTTTCGGAGTTATAATAAAAAATTTAAGCAAAAAAAATATTTTTTACGTGAATAGCTAATTTTTTTTGTTTCAAATCGTAGGAGGCAAAAATTGTTCAGATTTTTGGCTTTATCGCAAAGCCACATGTTATAGCAACGAAATGAGATATCGATTAAAAAAATATTTGTTTTTTTTTTAATTTATTCACAATAATGTTAATTCGCGCATTTTTACAAAATTTTAGTTTCTAATGTTTGGGGTAATTTTTAATTTTCCAAAAATAGGATATATAGGAGGTACCAGAAGGGATCACCGATATAGTCCATATTCATTACTGAGACAAATTTCAATAAGCTTGTATCGTGTACAAAATATGTACCTAAAAAAGAACACAAATGTATGAGAGTCAATTGGGTCATTTGCATGAGCAGATCCAAAAGGGGTGTGGCAAATGCCTCGGTTTTCCAAAGGTTTGTCTGTTATTACAAGATAATTGAACTGATCAAATTTAAATGTCATTCAGCTTTCCGTTTAGAAGTTATGGGAGAAATATTATTTTTACAAAAAGGGTCATTTTGTATGAGAGGTACCAAAAGGGGTGGGGCTATTCGGCCCATTTAAAATCCCATTACTTAATTTTGATTTAAATAATACTGGTAAATTGTTATAGAGATCAGTTAACGCAGACGGACAAGGCTCAATCGTTTTAAAAATTCATGAAATAAATTTGGTCTTAAGATGGTGTTACACGTCTCCTTTAATGCGTTACACTTTTTCTCGTGTTCTGCATTTTCATTATAAAATTTTCAACAGCGCTTGTAAATATTGGATACCTTCAATAAATTGTAAATAAAAACGTAAAGCAATAATCGATTTTAATAATAACACTATGACACAATTTGACGGTCATAGTCTCGGGGGTGAACCAAACCAATAGCAAACGATAGCATTTGACCTCAGTATCAAAACCCTTAACTTCATTTTGCTCCACTACGTCTCAATTTTTTTTTTTACAGTGGTTTGAAGTTTGATTTTTTTTGGTCAAAAGTCGATTCAAAGAATATGAAAAATCATCTATAAAAGTACATTTGGGGTATTTCATGTCTTCAGAGACCTATACTAAAACATTCAGGGGAATATTTTCTCGGAACATTTTAACCCTCTAGCTCCCCCCCATATGGGAATTTTGGCCCATTTGGCCCAATTTTGCAAAAATTTTTAAATGTCAACTTTGGAGGGAGGTCAAGGCTTAGAATCTTCGATAGAAATATTCTCTGGAAAATGAGTATGGGACATCTTAGAATGAATTTTGAAAATCCAATACCATAACACTATAAGGTATATGCAAAAAAAAATAGGATTTTACGTCAGGAATGGATTGAAATTTTTTTGACTCTCGTGAAAAATATGATTTTTTGACTTGACTAAAGCCTCACTTGGTAAAAGCCTTGCCTTCTTCCATGATAGCCTGTCATGTGATCTGTGTAGGATCATAATGGAAATTAGCATGTTACAATCTTTTAGAAAATGCACATGTTGCTCGTAAATGATGATGATATATGCAGATATCATTGGCGGAGGACTGCGGGATGTTATTGCGGCATTTTCAAGCATTGAGAAGCAGTCGGCAGAGAGAGTCTAGTGATAAATAAAGACAAAACCAAGTGTTTTTGTTTCAACTAACAAATCAAGCGGTTTTATGAGACAGCTAATATCCAACTCTAGGAGACACTGCTTGCTCTACAGCGTAGAATTCTGTAATGACACAATAAATCAATCTATTATGGGCGCCTTCGAGAGAAAAAGTTGAAAGAGCTGTTATCTAAACTTTGTGTGATTAACTATCTAGGAGCGCAAAATACAAAAGCGCTTCAAATAATTTCCTCCTACGATTTAAAACCCTGTAAAATATTCATTACTATATCAATAATGAGTAATGAATCTTTTAAATGTAGTAATTTTCATCCTTATGAAGGAGAACCTGATTTAGACGAGATGTAGCACTTGTAGCGTTTCGAATTTTTGAAATTGTATTCCTAAAGATTAATTTGAGCATCAAACTGTGTGGCTTTTCTTTGGATGTATACCCATTATTGGACTGAGCATTATATTGTCAGATACATGGGTAATATGGTCTCTAAGTAATAGTACTTTGAAATCGCAACAAAATTTGTTTTAAATACAATATTTCCAGGACATATGCTTATTTGGAGCTTTAAATAAGATCATAATGTTTGTATTTGGTATTGTTTAATTTTTTTAATGGCGATATATTACTGGTGACGGTTGACAATCTAAATTGTGTTCTTGCGAAGGTATGGGATATAGTAAAATATAAATGTTCCACGTTATTGTATAGCGACAAATTTGCTAAGAGAATTGATGCTAATTATTTGATTATTATTTTACCTTGAGTCATGTTATAGAGGAAACACTTGTTATAATTTCAGCATGAACCTTAGCTACAAAAATATGTAAAAATCGTTTCATTTATCTTTCTAATCTAGTGCATCAAGTTACTCTTGTGTTAGTCTCCCTTCTGCATGAAATGATTGTTAATAATATTTGTTAAAAGTATGTATTTTTGTGTGGCATTATTTTTTTTATTCAAAGCTGCGAAATTATCACCTCCACCTCCCTTATATGTATATCTAATCGTTCTCCCTTTTATTAGTCGATTTTGATTCCAATTCCATCAACTGCATTGTCTGCTCTAAGCTATTGATTTGTGTCTCCAGCTCCTGGTGATGCGACCGAAGGCTCACGTTAAAGGGCCGTATCAATTGTGCTGCTTCTTGTATGGTTTCCAAAGTCTCTAATAGATCCATAATTTTGTTGTCTGAATTGACGCTATCGTCCTTAGTTTGTGCAGCAATTAAATCCTCGTATTCGCACAATTGTTTGTAGATTGAGTCGACTCTATTGTTGATACTTTCCATCTGGAATAACCATTCATTAGTAAAAAGGTTACCACTATCTGAGAAGCTGGTTGCAATATTACCAAACGTAGATTGTCTTCAGTAATTGAATCAGCGGAGTAGTTCATGTTTAAGATTAAAGTTTTTTTTAAAGATAAATTGATATGTTTGTGAGTTGTTAGTATGTAACTAGATTTAAATTGTTTGCCAGTCGTCAGCTGTAGTTGAAACTCCCAAATGTAAACAAACACAATAACCAAACAAACAATGATCGTTGACAGAGTTACGTTTGAAGGGTAGGAAAAAGAAGTAGATTATGGCACATGAAATTATGGGGTACTCATTGGTTTGCGTAAAAATACGAAAAGAACTAGTGGAGTTCATACTCTGTTTATGCACAGAAAAAAATCACATGTAGACAATATTGACCAATTTGACTATAGCAAAATAAGTTAGCGAATCACATGGTGGTTAGTGCAAACATCAAAATGTGTGGTTAAAGTTAACACCTGCGAAAGTGTTAAAATTAAGTGAATCGCACTAAAGAATTGTAAAGCAGGCAAAAAACTCCAAAGTTAAACAAAATTAAAACTTGATCGTGGGACACGACCTTATTTTTAAATACGCGCTTATTTTTTTATCACGTTTGAATTTTATATTTATAAATAATATATTAAAAAGATCTCCAGAAACATGCCAATAATGTAGTTATTAAATTAGAATACTACGATTTGCTGAAATATTTGGCTTTCGGTTGGTCCCTTTTGATCTTCCATCTACCCTGATTCTCCATCATTGTTAAGTCCTGATGGAACCTTTATCCGTGATCAGGACTTACAGTTTCTAAATTCTAAGTAAAAAAAATCTGATGTGAGTATAAAAAATAAATTTTAATCGACACTAGCTTGCTGGGTCAAATATTTTACTATAAGAATTAAATTAGTTTTTTCAATTCTGTTACAAAAGTTAAAAAAAATTTCTTTGATATGACTGTTCTTTCTTGCTCAAAAAGTTCTCGGCCGTCAAAATTCGGGTTCCGAACAAAAGATGTGTTGCTGACAGGCAGGATTTCTCTGGTTCTCCTGTAGCAATTTGGATGAAACCAAATGTAATCGACGCAGAATTGACACCATACTCGTGTAAACCTTAAAAACAATTTTGAGATTTTCCATTGACAAAATGCCGTCCATTTAAAATATTTCAATTTCGAATCGATTTTGTTGTTTCTTTCTTGACCTCCCCTTCCTACTCAGTATTTAGTGTTCTAGCCCTGTACTATCACCTCCATTCGCCGAATCACCTGTAACATCACAATTCATTGGACCCTTTAAATAAGCCATAAGGCTCTCAAGGACCTCTCGAGAAGTCTTATCGGTTCTTGATTCCGTCAAAATTGTTCATGGACCCATTTAACACCAAATTCGTATATTTTAAATCTTAACATAATTTTTCCGGTTACTTTGTATGGGGTTAGCCCACTGTGCGATGTAAAAAAGAAGGTTATGTGTATGGAAGTCCTGCCGTATTCTATATAATGCCTGCTAGGTCATGATTTCAGGCCATTCAGTTCATGACTTCGACCGCTGGGATGGCTCTTGTAATTTCTCTGTGGTAATTGCGAAAGTAAGATTAACGTCAGGGTGATGGTATCAGTTTTATGCTTTTTTCGGTCTTTTTCGGTCTTTTTATCCCCTGAAAGTACGAATTTCGAAAAACCTCTACAGATCGCTATTCATAATAATAATAACAAAAACCATCGCTAATCTATTTATACCTATACCTCTAAAAATACGAATTTCGAAAAATCCATTCAAATCATACAACTGCTCTATAAAATAACTCTGCTTTTGGATCTTGGCGACAGTACCAGTTTTAACGATTTTTGCCTCTATAAATACGAATTTCGAAATATCCCTTCGGATCGCACAATTGCTCTAAGAATATTTGCTCCAATTTTCTTGACATTACCTTAAGCCGTATGTTCTGGGTGATGGAACCGGTCTTAACTCTTTTTTCGTCCTTGTTACCCCTTATGGCTACCGTATCGCTCAATTATTTTATAAATTGGAAATTAGGGTTAATATTTTCGCCATTCTACCTTTAGCGGTTTTCTCTCGGTCTTGTTTGGCCTTTTTACCCCTAAAAATACAGATTTGGAAAATAACTGATTGGTTCAGCTCTCTAATTCTGTTGAGATCATGCCCATATAAATGATTGCGATTATGGCTTTAGCCGTTAGGACTAGGTGATGGTATCAGTTTTGTCCCCTTTTCGGCCAGTTGTAGCCCTACAACGGCTTTTTTACCCCTCATCTACGTCACAGAATTAGCCTACATGCCAAATTTTAAGGCTATATGTTTAGCCGTTTGGCAGACAGTCATTTGATAGAAGTTGTGGAAATTGTCTAACAATCGATGCATTAATATGATCGATATGTGAATATTTCAAAAGGGGTGTGACACCGCCCATTTCCAAGCGAGACGCGATCCCCCTTTTGCCTGTAACATATGTACCAAATCTTATCTTAATATCTCTGAAGACTCGAGAGAAATTTTGGTTTGTGTGGGCGGTGCAACACCCCATTGTCGAATTATCATGTAGCCTATGATAGAGGCCCTACAGGTAAATACAGTGTAAATTTTGACCGATGCAACGTTTTTTTTCTAAAGGGGCGTGTCACTGCCCATTTCGTTATCCTCCTTGTACCAGTAACATATGTAGTAAAACTCAGCTTCGTACCTTTAATGGCTCGTGAGATATGACCGATTGAAATTTGGGGGTGTGTCCTTTGTCTTTTTATTATTTTTTCATGTAGCCTTTGATATAGGCACTACGAACAGTTCCATTGAAATCGGTCCTTTTATATGGCGGGTGCGACGATTTTTAAAAAGGGCGTGGCACCGCCCGCTTTTCACAAAAAAAAAGTAATTTTTTCTCTCCTACCGACAAATGTATCTCGACTTTGTTCCTATCATAGTTTATGAGATACAGCCATTTCGAGCTGTATGGGCGATACCACACTCTTTTTACCCCCCTTGCATAAAAGAAACCTTCATGCCAAATTTAAAGGTTCTAGCTTTAGCGTTTGGTTTGAGGAGTTATCAGTCAGTCACGCCGAACCGAACCTTGATTTTTTTTCCTTTCTACGTAAAAAATTCATATTATAAATACTTAACTTAAGGCGGTCGTAGCTAAATACTGCCCGTAGCTATCTAGTATCAGCCATTGCCCATAACATGTATAGTCTCTAATAGCTTTTGGTCATTTAAATATGATAGAAGGTTATTAGAAAAAAAAATTCCTTTTTTAATTAAGTGACAGCAATTAAAACTTTTTGCAGACATATAAAACGATTCGATGAACATAATAATAAATTTCCTACAAAATCGAATTTTACCACCCAGCAAAATATTTTGTTGCAAAGAAACAATTACAGAATAGCTTTTACTGATAAGTAACAAGTTCCACTTTCGGTTGCACAATATATTATTTTTGTTTGAAATTGTCCCAAAACCAACATGTGCTCCTGGAACCTGTTATGAAATGAATTGCTACATAATAGAATTACATATGCTGTTTTTTGAAATTTCATTGGTTTTCAATTGGGTGCTAGTTCGAAATATATTTTAACTCAGATTTTTGAGTTCTTCTTAAAAAATACCATCTAAAAAATACTTATTTCGAATACGAATATTTATTTTTTGTTCTACGGAATCTGTGGTGCAACATGTTGTACATAATCGGTTATATAGAACCAGAAACAGAATAGAAAATCGATTAAAAAAGAAACGATTCTAGTATCAATACCATTCGCAACAAGTTCTGAAAAATTTTCCTGGGCACCATCGAATCACCAGTGAACCTTTGCCTTTAACTCTTTAATACGAGCAGTGTTTAATGCAATCCATATACATAATACGTGTTTTTACCCCTGCTAGATTTACATTAAAGCTTTATCATAATGGCAAAAGTTAACGTTATTACGTTATATTGTAATTTCAACGTCTCTTAACATCCGTTTTTGTTGTGATCCTTTTACCGTCCTTGACGGGTGAAAAACACATCCCATTTTAATTAATATTTCACATTTGAATGGCAAAAACTTTTCCTGTCTGTCAAATATCGAATGGCCAAACATTTGGGGTTGATATTCGCGTTGTTTTTTTGCTGTGTTTGCATGCGGCCGATGTAAGCTTTCGATGTAATCCAGCCAACCAAACCGATTATCTTGTCCTCGTAATAACAATGTTTATTACACTATATGGACAATTATACTTTAAGCAACAAAAACAACAACGAGTATGAGATATTAAAATCTGATTTCCGTCCAAGGTACGAGGACTCAACACACACAAGGACAACAATGCAATCTACCCCAGCCTTCAGCAACGGTCGAAGCCACTGAACTTTGTAATAAACATTTTCAAGTTCAATTTGCCTGGAACTGAATAGCATTGAAAGAGACATGAAACGCGACCGACTGGTGAGTGTGGTTATAAATCATGTGATACTCCACTCTACAATGGTGCAGCAACAGCAGTAGCAGCACCCACCAAGCGCCAGGGGAGTCTCCAACAGTAGCAGCGGGTAGCAACTCCGCCAGGATGTCCAATGGTGGTGGCTCACAGACTGTTAGAGCTGCCACAGCAGATTTGGCAGCACCAGCAAAAGTACATAGTTGTTAAAGTAAATACAGTTATACCTATACATTGTTGTTGTCATTTTGTTTGTTTTAATGGACTGAGAGGAATTGTAAGTAAGAGATGCCACAGCTACCAACAGTTTGCAACATATCAACCGGATGGTGGGTCAGAGAGTTGTCACATGATGACTCACATCTTTGTCTGCCGCCTACGAAGAGGAAGTCAGCTAATGGCTACACAAATTTGTAATCGATGTCGGCTACTTAATGGTTACGTACAAATACTACAGTGTTGGCTATACAAGTTGTTGCTGTTACAAATTGCGAGTAGGCAGAAATTTCTAACTTTAGGATATAGATGCCGTTGGGGATGTAAAGTGAAATTTGCATCTCAAGCCGACTTACAACCTCCTTCGAGGTGGCACCTGGGCAACAGTGTTCGTAATATTTTTTATCATGAATAGCGGCTGATAGTGAGCGATGAACCCTAATTGTTGGTGTCATGGACGCGCCTGTGATCCGTGGTGCTAATATTGGCTCGGTTCATTAACAGGTTGCAGCCAAGGTGCGCACAAGATTGAGCAGAGCGAATAACGCACGTAACCAAACACAAAGTAAGCTGGACATCGCGAAACTGCAAAACCCAGAGATAGCCACCGCCTAGTCAAACCATCTCTGCCAACAACTACGACACAACGCCTTTACTTCTGACGTTCCTGAAACACAGTGGCAGCACATTGAGCATTCCATGGCAACCGCTGCAACAACCGTGTTAGGATATGAAAAACGACGCTCAGACAGATCCTGGTACGATGATGAATGTCGCATAGCTTCTGATGAACAGGATGCTGCTTTTAGGGCAACTCTACAGCCATTTGTAACCCGTGCTGTTAGGGAACGCCACAAGGAGACAGTAAAACAGGCGAGACAGCTATTTGAGCGAAAAAACGTCAGATGATCGAACGGGAGAACGAAGATATGGAGCGATATATATGAATAGAGGTGAGGCCCGAAGATTTTACCAAAAAGTAAAAGCGAACGGCGACAAGGATGGAAATCTGGTTACAGATACGCAGAGTGTGCTGCATATATGGAGAGAACACTTCTAGAAACTGCTGGTTCCAGAAGGCAGCACACGTGAAGGTATCACGCCAATTATCGACGACGGCTTAGATTGCCCACTACCAAGTCAAGCCGAGGTATGAAGAGCAATATCGCGGCTGAAAAATAATAAATCAGCCGGTGCCGACGGACTTCCGGCAGAGCTCTTCAAGTCCGGTGGTACGGAGCTGATCACGAGCACGCACGGTTTGGCTTAAAGAGTGCATCCCAGTCGATTGGATTCTAAGCGTATTATGTCCTGTGCTGACAAAAGGTGATCCAAGTGTTTGCTCTAACTACCGCGGAATTAGCCTTTTACCCATCGCATATAAGGTTCTGTCGAGTGTGCTATGTGAAAGACTAAAGCCAGTGTTATCCAACCTCATCGGGCCTTACCAGTGTGGCCTTAGACCTGGTAAATCAACAACTGACCAGATATTCACACTTCTGCAAATCCTGGAAAAAACTCAAGAGAAACAGATCGATATGTACCATCTTTTCGTCGACTATAAAGCTGCCTTCGACAACCCGATACGGCAGAAATTACTCGAATCCACGGCTGAGTTTGGTACTCCAGCGAAGCTGATACGTCTTTGCGGAATGACGCTGACTGGCACGAAGTCTTCAGTGAAGATTGGCAAGAACCTTACGGAGCCATTCTATACCAGACAAGGCATTTCGTGTGAACTCTTTAACATTGTGATGGAGATGATAATGAGGGAAGCTGCATTAAACAAGAGTGGCACGATATTCAACAAAAGTCACATGCTACTCGCGCTGATGACGTAGACATCATCGGTCGAAAACTGCAGGATGTGACTGCTGCCTTCTCAGAAGGAATCAGCGAAAATGGGTTTAACGGTGAACGAGGACAAAACGAAGTTATTAGTTTCCACAAACAGAGAATCTACTCGTTTGGGAAACTGCGTTAACTTTGACAACTTTAATTTCGCGGTAGTAGACAATATTACCTACCTAGGCTCCGCCATCAACAAAACAAATAATGTCAGCCCCGAAATCCGGAGAAGAATCCTGCTTGTAATAAATGCTACTACGGACTAAGCAAGCGATTCAATCACAGAGCCCTCTCTCTACGAACAAAAATCCAGCTATACCAGATACTGGTTCTACCTGTCTTAATGCACGGTTCAGAATCCTGGATGAATCGGTTCTGGCAGTATTCGAGAGAAAAATACTCCGTAAAATATATTGGCCCATCATAGTTAACGGAGAGTATCGGCGTCGAAAAAGTGTAGAGCATTAAAGGTGACGACTTATTACGACGTTTGAGCCATGTCCGTTTGTCTGGCTGCCTGTTGGGCTTACTCTACGAACCTTCAATAATCCTTATGAAATTTTGACAGTATTAATATTTTCCAAACAAAATGACCTATTTTAGAAAAATTTATATTTCTCTCATAACTTCCCAACAGAACACTGCAGGATTTTGAATATCAAAACACCTAAACATCCCAGCGGCGGAATTTGGGAGGCCTTCCTCATATAACACATGCTGTAATCCTTATTTGGCAATGACTTTGCAAATAAAGATTGCAAAACGCATAATTTTTTCATCATATTTCTACTCATGATTTCCTCCGCTGGAATGAACCACACCGCCCAGCGGCGGAAATCATGATAACGCAGTCGTATTTTCAGAAGTTCGAAGAGATTATTTTGGACCCTTCCTACGCCTTATTTCCTCCTTTCCTTTTTTACATTGCGTGGTTAGCACACGCGACTACCATGCGGGAGATAACGATTTTTTCAAAAAAGGCCTGACACCGCCCATTTCCCAACAAGACGTAATCCTCCTGGTACCAGTAACATATGTGGCAAATTTCATATACATACCCCTAATACCTCGTGAGATATGACCGATTGAAATTTCAGTGTGTGTGGGCGGTGCCACGCCTCTTTGTTGGATTATGTTTTTTATATATCATATGATAGAGGCCCTAAGGACAGTATCACACTGGGAAAATTTCATTGCGATTGGCTACATAACTATTTCCTAAAAAAAGTGGCGTGGAACCGCCAACTTTACACAATCAAAGTTGTTTTTCTTATACGACTAACATATATACCAAATTTCGACTTCATACATTTAATGGTTTATGAGATACACCTATTACAAAATTCGAGCAGTATGGGTGGTGCCACGTCCTTTTAAACACCCTTGCAGTCAGAATTTCCATGGAACCTACATGCCAAATTTCAATATTCTAGTTTTGACCGTTTTGGCTGTGGAGTAATCAGGCAGTCATCCAAGCATTTTATATGTAACTATAGAATGGTTGGACAGCTTCATCGTTAACTTCAGTTTCTCTCTTATCTAGCTCTTATCTACATAATTCCGGCACACGTAAGCGGCACTGTAGATAGGTAACTTTTTTACCTTCTGCTTTTCGATTAATTGGTCACCCAGTCACTCCTCCAGGTTGCAGCCTATAACTACCCAAACTTACGCACTTCCCACACATAACTGACACATGAACTCTACCACGCTCTGAGATTATACATTTGCATTTACCACAACTCTATCTTATAAATCAATGGCAGCTCTGCATAAGCGGTGCCCAAATAACACAATTGTTGTCGTTTGTTATTTTAACTTTCCCCTTGTCCAACAACTCCAAAAAAATGTAACGTAAAAGCAAAACCAAAAAACAACAACTTTCAGACGAAAAGGACAAAAACAAACACTTCTGTTCTGTGTGGTCCCCTCCCAAAGAAGCATCAAAACAGTATTTAACTGGGAATTGAAAATAACAAGAAACAAAAACGCATCCCGCCAAAAGAGATGAGAAAAGGACCCGTTTTTCCCAATGATGGAGTTTGTTTAAAGTGTACGGTCTGACGCACCATTAAATTAAACGAACAATTGCTGTAAGTCCCGCTTTGAAATTAGGTGGTGGGGGTCATGGGATATTGGGTGAGCCTTCAGAGAAGTTGTACAAACTGTTTGCATTTGGATTTTTATTTTTAGGGTTACAAACAATAACTGCCGCCCAACCCCCACGCCGGATAAGGACGACGACAACAAGGACATTCGTGTATAAACACATTTATAGTCATCGACAAAGTCCTACTAGTAGATGCTATGATGTAGTCAACAGTTATGGCTGTAATAGCGTTGTAGTTGTTGTTGTAGTTAACGTAATATTACCCACAATAACATCAAGTACGAGCAAATGCAATTATTTAAGTGTTCCTTTACAGAGAATGCAGCAAACCAACCAACCAACCAACCGACCGACCAAACAACCGATGGACCGATACAGCAATGAATATATTTTTAGTGGAGATGGAACCAAACAAAGTTACGCTCATATCTTTTTCATTTTCCTAAATAGATTGTGTCGGTCTGGTCTGGGTCTAGCTGAGTTAAGTACATATTGTCTGATGAGGCAGTATAATAATTGTGGTTAATAGATATGGTGGCTTATCAAATGAATGTAAAGAGGGTGGAAAGTCAAATTAAAACGCATGCCATTCTCTTCGCCGCACAAGATATCGTTATTTAACTGGGAATAACCAGATAACCCAAGCAGCTCACAACATCCGAGAGATCACGTATTCCCCGGGCAACGCCATTGAATATCCGTTCAGTGGTAGCATATGTGAAAAAAATTTAAACGGCATTCTACCACCGATGCGTCTTAGGAAGTAAGTAACAGAAGTTACTGTAGCTCAACACAACGGCTCTCTTATTGGCTTTGGCAGCCCCAAGAAACTAGGATCGGGCGCCTAATAAGCCACCCTCCTTATCCAAACTAATTATTATGAAAACACGAAGAAAAGAAAAAACAAGAGCCCCCCTAATGTTGACGACTCCCGCAAACATTATAAGGACCATGATTTAAGGATATGTACCTGGAACTCTTTACAGAGATGGTGCCTCTATCCAATTTGGCGGACGTCCTCGACAAATACAAGTCTGACATCACCGCCATACAGGAAATGTGATGGATGCACACGTCGAATGAACTGTGACATCTTTTATAGCTGTCATGCAGAAAGACACGAATTCGGATGTGGATTTATATTCGGCAAGAGATTTCAGCATCTGGTCTCGCGGTTTAACCCTATAAGTAACTGAATGGCCATTTTTCGCATCAAGGCGAAATATTTTTACATTACGCTAATCTGTGTACACGCCCCGTCGGAAGACAAAGACGAGGACATTCAAGATGCATTCACGAGAATTAAGATTGCATTTTAAATGTGAACAAACTGTTGCTCCACTGGAGACAGACGCAGACCATTAGCCGCTCACTGTGAGAACAGACGCTGATTGGATTTAATAGAAATACGGTGCGACGACCTTTGGAAGGATGGACGAGTGACCTCTAAGGGTCAACGGACGTATGCCCCTAAGACGCCCCACTGGGGAAAACAGATGCTAAAAGACAGGGAAGGGGTAGTTCTTAGTTCGTACTCAGTTCAGGCCCCACGCGCATCAGAGATTACGGTATTAACTGATGCCACTGCCGCTTTTCTAGATATCAGTGTGACTCTAGAACATATTTTGCCGACGAGGTTTTTAATGATCATAAACACGATTTGGCTCAAGTAATGCATGCCCGATGATTGGAATCTGAGCGTTCTATGTTCTGTTCTTAAGAAAGGCGATCCAAGTGAGTGTATCAACTATCGCGGGATAAGCCTTTTACCCATCGCATACAATGTCCTGTATAGTGTGTAATGTGAAAGAGTAAAGCCCAATCTGGCGAACCTGATTGGACCTTATCAGACAAATTCTGAAGAAGACCCAAAAAATGCTGATCGACACCTACCATCTGTTCATCGACTACAAAGCTTCATCGACAGTCCGATGCGACAGAAATTGTAAGATGATATGGCCGAGTTTGGTACTAACTTAACTTGACACTGACTGACACGAAGTCTTCAGTGAAAATAGGCACAAATCTAACAGGGCCATTTTTTACCAAGCGAGGGTTTAGACAAGGCGATAGTCTGCCTTGCAATCTCTTTAACACCGTAATGAAGACGAATTTGCGGAAGGCTGCAGTAAACAGGAATGGTAACATCTTTAACAAAAGTCACATTCTGCTCGCGTATGCCGATGATATAGATATCATTGGCCGTGTATTGCAGGGTGTTACTACGACCTTTTCGAGCATTGAGAAGCAGAAGTCGATCTGGTGATAAATGAGGACAAAACCAAGTTATTTGTTTCAACGAACAAGAGTCTACTCGTCTAAGACGCTGCGTGAACGCTGAGAACTATAACTTTGAAGTGGTAGACAATTTTGTCTACCTCGGCTCCGCCATAAACAAAAATAATAATGTCAGCCTGGAAATCAAGAGACGAGTATTGATTGCAAACCGCTGCTATTATACGCTAAGCAAGCGATTTATTGACAAAGCTCTCTCTCGAAGAACAACAATCCAACTCTACCAGACACTGATCCTACCTGTCTTGCTCTACAGCGCAGAATCCTGGATAATTACGCAGGCGTTACAATCTGTTCCAGGAGGAGACATGGACGTAGTCAAGCGCGTTTAAATATACTGAACGTGTTGTGCGTTGTACGAACGGACAAAAATGCTCGGCTCGAAAAGTCTTATAGAAGGCGAGTTTCGCCATCGAATGTACCATAAGCTGTATGAGCTTTACCACGACATCGACGCAGCTAAAAGAGTCAGAATCCAACGACTTCGATGGCTGGGTCATGTTGTCAGGATGGATGTAAATGCTCCAGCGAGAAAGGTGTTTGAAGGCGAACCTGAAGGACGGCGCAGAGCAGGGAGACCCAAACTCCGTTGGAAGGACCAAGTGGTAGGCGATGTGCCATCATCTGGTAGGACTAACTGGAGAACACACGCAGAAGATCGAAGCGTGTTGAATTCTTCTTTATTACTTCAGGCCTTAAATTTATGAACTACGTTTCGTAATTTGTAATTGGTCACTTAAGTAAGTAAGTAGGATTGCCATTGAATGAAAGCTTGGAAACAGTAAAATCAATTCAACATGCTATAGAAAAACATCTGATAAAAATTATTTTTAAAAAATGACTGCCGTTCTTGCGCGAAATCCTGGCTTTGTGGAAATCAACAATATTATTTTTAAAAATTCCAAAACAACAAGTGCGTTTATGAGAAAATATTCGCCTGCTGAATCAACATTTTTTAAATACGCTCCCGTTTCATCGTGTGACGAGGAACGTGTTTTTTCTATATATGGAAATTTTTTTACAAACCAGCGTAAAAGTTTCACCTTGGAAAATTTAAAAATGCACTAAGTGCTTAATTGTAATCGTGACATTGACCAAGGTATAATCTCACTTTAAGAATTTTTTTTTTTGGTTTAAAAATTACTTTCTTTGTATGAATACACGACTGAATAATTTGGTTAATTTACTTATTGTTTTTTGTTACTTCTTTAATAGATGTGAAATTGTTTTTTGTTTGTTTTTCAATAAATAAAAAAATTATAAATGCTGAATATAAAATATATCGTGCTTATTTCAATGGATTTTCATGCTGTTTTAAGTACTGAAAACCGTTTTTTTCGTGCTGAAAAATGGTCGCCCTAATTATAACATATAAGCTTGGTGTGACGAACTATCTACAAAGAAGAAGAATACTACTTAACAAATTTTGCGTAAGTTAAAAAAATAGCATCGGCCACCTAGATGTACTCGTAGCTGCTGTTGAGTTGTTGACTCAATCGGCATGTCTAGTACAAGCTTCTAAAAAATGCTGACGTTCGAAATCATCGTTTAACTGTAGGTCTCATTGTGAGAGTCTAAAAATAGAATAGTATTAACTTATTCAATGCAAGAAGGTCTCCATTAACATTACAGGTTACATTTAATCCTCTCTGCTCAATTTTATCATTCCTGGCATATAAAAGATTTTCTCAAACTTCACAAAATTAAAATTTTATTTCATAGATGACCTCTTAATTCGTTCGTTTTGTTTGCCACCCTCGTATGTAGTGTTGTTATTTTAATGTGCGTACATATTTGAAAATGTTAATACTTAAAGCGCTTACCCAAAAGTGGCGGCAGTAACAACAACAAGTAGCGTTATTATTCGTCCGATGCAATCAGCATCAAACATCCTGTTTCTCATGAGGGTAAACTTGATGTTGTAGCCGCTAACTTTCGCCGTTTTGCCTCCTCTTCCAACGCTTCCCTTCCAAACCCAACGTCTAAGTATCCGGTGAATGTGATTTTAATTTTAATGAAAAATTACATATTTCTCATGTACTCGAAATAAATGAGGGTTGCTTTCGATGCCATTGTTGCCATTGTAAGTACGGTTTACTTTGGGAAAACAACAGCAAATACTCCGCGGAAACGGAAGTTCTGCAAACATATCCCTTTTTTTTCGCTGCGCCGATCCATTAGAAATTATTACCATCGAACCCATTTATTTATGGCACCGCGTAAGGCGACTGCTGTGCACTTTAAGCTCTGTATGGTCTTGTTAAGGCAAAATACTACACCAACAAAAACAAAAAACGAAAGGGACAACCCAAAACAGCAGACTTCGCTTTCTCTTTTGTTTGTTCACCCAAACCAAGAGTTAAAATTGCCAATTAACCATTTTCAGGAAAAACGAAAGATTTATCTCTTTATCGGCGAAAATGTTTTGTTGTTGTTGCTGATGTTGTCCAAACAAAGCAAGCAGCAAGCAGCTAGCAACATTAAAACGGGAGGTTTGTTGGTTAGTGTCCTTTTTGGGATGGCACTTTGATTTCTCGCTAAGAGTTCAACACCACGACGCTCAAAATTGATTGAATTCCATTCATTTGGATTTTTATTACATTCAGCTAAATCGAGATTGTATTTGCGTGATAAGTTTGCCCGAAGGAAAAAGGATACATAAATTATAGGAAAATTGATTACAATGTAATGTGCGATGTGTTCGATGTGCCAAAGGACACAATGTTGCAATAACAGATCACGAAATGGCGAAATACCAAAGCGTTGTCGCAGCAAACTTTGTACATGGTCACGGCGTCATTTTTCATAGCGGAAATTGTGCATTAACTACTTTGTATGGAAAATGAGGAAAAAAAAGGCTTTGTCTTAGGTCCTTTAAGTTGAAATGTAATTTACAAAGTTAAAGAAATTACTAAGGGGGCAACTTCATTTGGCCAACTGGGAGTTATTAATAGGGGAATATAAATAGAAATGAAAATATCAACATACTGGTTTACGAACAGCTAAGAGATTGTATTACATAGTGCAACATTTTGATTTGGGACTCAATTCTGAGAACTGCACGTGAAAGTAGCCCCAAAACGATGAAGTTCTGCATCATTCGTTTTGTCAAATTACATGCCATAATAATTTAATATCGATTTGAAGATAGTAAGTATCTTATAGTGGATTTTGTCACGTTTAAGGCTCTTTTGTTTGACATAACTCCAGAACCACCAGTCCGATTTAGTTGAAGATTTAGTTGAGAATTACAATTTCTTTAATCTGTTCATGTAAAGTTTACCTACATAAGCAATAGTTTCAGTTTTCCTTTCATCAAATCATTTTTGGGGCTACTTTCACGTGCAGTTATCAAAATTGAGTCCCAAAATCATGTGTTGTATTGCGTTAGCCTATCTTATCTGTATGCTTGAATTTGTCACACTTAGCCATAAATATGCCAGCTATATTAAATATTTCTTCAGCCTTTCGAACTTAAAGCCTTTAAACTTTAACCATATCATTCAGCAGGAGCTGTTTTTGTTTGCTTTCAAAATCGGGTTAATTTTTTGCACTCTGCGAGACTTTGTGTGTTACGGATTCCTTTGAACAGTATTGAAAAGCCATCCGTTTTTTTTAATGTCGCACAGACGACATAACCACCTTCTATACAAAAATGTCTGTATGAACGTACGAACGAACGGACGTCCCAATCGAGTGCATAGATGCAGTAAATTACATAAGTTTGACATTTGGCAAAACAAAAATGTTTCTCAAAAAAAGAAATCGTCCTTTAACAAATAATTCACATGCGAAACCCAACGTTAGAAAGGAAACACAAAAAAAGAGGGACGGTACATACTCACGTAGACTAACAGTGAAAGCACAAAAACGACCCTAGCCAACAACCAACACAATATATGACCGTCAGCCGAAAGTTGCAAACGAACAAAGAACCATACCGAACCGGTAAGTACAATGGCTTAAACGCCAGCCATAAACGTCCTGGTGTATTTCATCAAGCGAGCCTTCGTCGTCGTCGTCTAAGGCTCACGCATGAACTCAATGGAACAATGCCTTGAAGTACTCTTTGATGGAATGCTTAGGTGACTGCTGCTGCTGCCGCTGCCGCCGCCGAGTGCCATTGTTGCGCTTGTGACCATTGACGACCACCTGAAAGCAACACCATCAGGACAGACACACTGGTTGCACTGAAGGCAAAGGCTATAAATCGCAAAAATGAAAGGATTTTTGCGAATAACGTGATATTGGTTGTTGGTTGTGAGACGACATTGGTTTTGCTAGAAGCTGTTGGACTGGCTGGTAGCTTTTATTGTGTCATATTTCTATTGAAGGCTGGATGGAATCTTTTAAGGTTTTGTGAAAAGCTAACATGGAATTTAGGAAAACGCATTGCAAACGATACAAAAAAAGGGCTGGCATGATAAATGACATTACGAGGAGGTACATATTCTTTCAGTGAATTGATAGTAGCATGTCAAATACGAATTCTAGTGAATACGCTGTGACAGGGTTTTTTTTTAAACTAGTGTCGTTATTAAAACGAGTGATTTTGGAAAGCTAATACATAATACAAATATGGTTGCTCTAGTAGATTTGTTAAAAATTAGAATAATTATAATGTCACAATCCACCTTAAATACAAACATGTGGGCAGTTGTCTGAGGACAGTACCCTTCCGGGATCCAAAAAAATGCAAATTTAATCCTGCACGGACACTACAAAGATCGAATAAGGCTGTTGCTGAAGACCACCTTACCTGTGCGATCATAGACCGTAACAACAGCGACGGCAACATTTTCTCAAGAAAGTGGAAATCAGTTGTCGTTTTCCTTACTGTGGCATTCCTAAAATTCCTTCTCGAGGGCCACGGACCACCGCCGCCATGTCATGATGTGGGCTGGTATCAAGAACACATCAAATTCGTTACTTGTGCAAATTAACTCTCACCACAACTGTACAAGGCAACTATAAAATCGCTCCGAGAGGTTTTTTCTGGTGCGAGACCCGAAGCAATACATCTTGCCGATATTCCATAGATGCCACGATCTATTGCCAAGATTTCCGCTGAACCCTCCGACCCTATGGAAATCCTGGCAATTTTTTAATACATTAATCCTTAACTACCCGACTGAAAAGTAGTTAAGGTTACTGAAGCGGTGGAAGACTCCAGGAAGGCCACCATAATACTTATTGGTGACTCACTTTTGCCATTTAGGGAGGCAAGAACAGAGCATGTATTATGGTCGAAAACATCCTTAAAGCTTTTATTCTAAGTGATTTCAGCGTTAAGGACAATTATACGGCTGCAATCAAGAGTAATGGTCAGATACCATCCTGATCCCATAGTAAGGAAGGTATCGTCCTACTCAAATAATAGGAACACTCCTCTAATAATTTGTGCGGATGCCAATGCACTGGATTCCACTGTTGAAGTATTAACTAACGTCTTAGATGAGGCAAGGGTAAAATAATGCCGCAGAACTGACAGGAAAGGCAAAGCTAATCCACACTGGTGTAATGCAGAGATTGTGGCAAAACGCAAGGAAACTATTCAAAAAGACGAAAGAGATGGCAACAAAAGCGCATATAAGTTTTCCGTTAACGGTTTCAAGAACCTGATGAGGTAGGCCAAAAGGCACTCATGGAGAGAATTCAGTAGTAATGTAGAAAGTTTTTCGGAAACTAGCAGGCTACGTAAGATTTTATCCTCGAATCCAACAATACCATCATACATACTAAGACCAGATGGTACATGGATCACCAATAGCATCGAAACTCCGAAGGTGTTGATGGAAACACACTTTCCAGGTTGTCGGGAAAGTGATTACCAGTTTATGGAAAACTCGGTCAGCTATTTATATGATATATTGATATTTCCGACATACCGATTACTGAACATCCATTGAACTCGATGTTCAGTAATCCAAATGTTTCCACTCTTTTAAATCTCCGGGCCCGATTTAATTATTCCCGCGGATCTCCCTAAGAACATCGGAGAATTGACGCCCTGTTTTTTGACAATCTTCAAAGCCTGTCTGAATCTGTCGAGATGGACAACCTAAAAATTTGTATTTGTAAAGCATCTTCTACTTAGGCCTAGGATTTTCTTTTCTTTCGTCCTACTTAAAACTTTGGACAGAATAATTGATATATCAGATCATCTCTTAACCCGGAAGCTCCATTCAAGGCCCAACATGCCTACACGAAGGGTTAATCCACGGAAACTGCTTTACATTCGATAATCAGTCTTATATAAAGATCCCTGATCTACAGAGAATACACACTCGCCGTCTTCCTGGACATCGAGGGAGCTTTTAATTTTTTTTTTATTATTTGATAAACTTCTAAAATTTATAGGCGGATTGGATCTAGTCTAGGACTTGTCAAATATTTCTAAGGTGGTGGTGCATGGTACTCCACAAGGAGGAGTACTCTCTGTACTACTATAGAATCTCAACATCAATACTATTCTGAAGAACATGGAAAAAACGTGCTGCATAACTATCGCATATGCGGATGACGTGGCATAGTTACCGGCAAGAATCCTAAACTACTCTCTGAGATTCTAGAATCTGCGTTGAAACTTCTTTTAAAATAGTGTCATGACTGCGGATTGGGTTTAAACCCGAGAAAAACGGTGCTATTCACACGGAGATACAAAATCCCTCAGTTTACCAAACCCAGATTAAATGGAGTAGCACTTCTACTCTCTGATAGTGACAAATACCTTGGGCTAATATAAGACAGTAAACTGGATTGCAATCTGAACACTTAGGCCAGGATTAGCAAAGCTGCAACAGTCCTATACTGCTGCAAAAGGGCAATCGGCCTCAATTGGGAAATCAGCCACAAAAATGTGAACTGGTTATATGACTCAGTTATTAAACCCATCTTATTCTACGGATCCGGATTGGGACCGGCCGTGGCATAGTGGTTAGAACACTCGACTACCATGCGGGAGATCATAGGTTCAACTCCTGGCTCCAGTCATCTTAAAACAAGAACAATTTTCTTTTATTGTCAGCTCCCCTCGAATGTTGTGGACAACAACTTCGCAGTATTAGTGTCGAGTCAATCGGCATGTCTAGTAAGAGCTTCTCACACAGTGACGTTTGGATTCGTCGATAAACAAGTAGGTACCGTTAGTTGTGAATCTAAAAATAGAAAGCATGTTAATTCACAACAACGCGAGAAGCTACCCCATACCTCATTCATGGGGTGTAAAGGGAAATTAAGTTATTAAGTTATTCTACGGATCGGCGGATCGGCCTGGTAAAAAAAGTTGCAACGATGAGGAAGTAGAGGATAACACGGAGCATCTTCTATGTCGCTGTCCTGCATTAAGTGACCTGAAACATACGAGTTTAAACAATTTGGCATTACCTGTCTAGCATAAGGCGATCTTCGGAACATCCATGCCTTTATGAGAGAAACGAAATGGCTTAAGAGCGTCGTTTACTTAAGTGGCCCATTACAACTTACAAACGTGGATCAAAAGTAAGAGGCCTGAAGTATTAAAGAATTCCACACGCTTCGGTCTTCTGCGTGCGTTCTCCAATTAGTCCTACAAGATGGCGGCACGTCAGCAACCACTTTGTCCTTCCAATGAAGTTTGTATCTCCCTGCTCTTCGCTGTCCTTCAGGTTCACCTTAAAACACCTTTCTCGCTGGAACATGTTGATAGGATGGATGTAATCCTATCAACAAGTCCAAACCATAATAGTCGTTGGATTTTGACTCTTTTAGCTACGTCGATGTCGTGGTAAAGCCAATGGTTCATCCCATGGCGAAACTATCCGTCGGCACAGATATGTCCATATATTTTTCGGATTACTTTTCTCTCGAATACTCCCTGGTTTTGTATGTCCGTTGTAGTAAGCGCCCATGATTCAGCAGCATACAACAGAACGGGTAAGATTAGCACCTGGTATAGCTGTTTTTTTTAGTATTTCAAGATAAGGTGGTGTTACTAAAGTTCTGCCAAAGTCGCAGATTTCTTTGATTTCTTGGCTGACACTATTTTTCTTATTGATGTTCTGAGGTAGGTAAATTCATCTACTACTTCAAAACAATAATTATCAACATTCACGGTGCGTCCCCATGGAGAGGACTCTTTGTTTTGTTCTCGTTTTTTGTTGACTCCTTTTCCAGTGATGAGAGATCTGCAGTAACATCCCGCAGATTTCGACCAATGATGTCTATATCATCGGCATAGGTTGGTGGAACGTGGCTCTTGTGGAATATGGTGCCAGACATTTTGACACCTGCCTTTCCCATTAGCTTCTCCATAACTATATTAAACAGTGTACAGGACAAACTATCACCCTGCCTGAAACCTCTTTCCGTATTGAATGGTTCAAAGTGATCCTAACCAATCATAACCGAGGATTTGGTGTTTCCATAGGTACATCTTACTTAAAAAACTTAATTTCCCTTTACACCCAATGAATGGAATAGCTTCTCGCGTTGTTGTGAATTAACACGCTTTCTATTTTTAGATTCGCAACTAACGGCACCTACTAGTATATCGACGAATGCGAACGTTACTGTTTGAGAAGTTTTACTAGACATGCCGATTGACTCGACACTTATACTGCGACATTGCTGTCGACGACATCGAGAGGGCCGGCAATGAAAGAAAAATATAGATGACTGGAGGCTGGAATCGAACCCGGGATCTCCCGCATGGTAGTCGCGTGTTCTAACCACTATGCCACGGCCCATCCCAAGTACATCTGAAAAGTCAAATTAGCCTTGCAGGAATACCACACTCAGACATGGTTTCAAATAACTTATTCCTTATCGGAGAGTCGAAGACAGCTTTGTAGTCGACAAAGAGGTGGTAGGTTTAGATCTGTTTTTCATGGGTTCTTTCCAGGATTTGTCGTAAAGTGAATTTTTGATCCGTCGTAGATATACCAGGAATAAAGCCGCACTGATAAGGTTCAATTAGTTTTTCTACAATTGGCTGTAGACGTTCACACAATATGATCGAAAGGACCTTGTATGCAGTTTGTAATAGGGTTATTCCACGGTAGTTCTTACACTCACTACGCTGTAATAATAATTGGGATAATTGGTGCGAGAATTTAAAATGGTATCACAACGGGACCTACACTATGACCCAAATAGCGGCTGCCAAATTAACCTACCTAACCAGATTCCAAAGACGCGTTGGTGAGAAGACGTCATTTACGTTACTCAACATTGTACCTCCTTACAATTGCTACCATTGGACGAATGTCCTTTTTACAGTTGCTACTTTGGCACATCCATTGGAGTTTCCAATGGTTTTCTTAGAAATTGACTTATTTTATTTATACCACATATGTGTACATTTTTAGATAATTAAAAAAAAATTAATTTTCTCATTCTGGACCTTCGAAATTTTAATACTTCATTATCCTTTAAGACACAGGGTATAACATTTCTGCGAAGATCCTTTTCAAAACTCTTTCGTTCCAATTCCTAAAAACAAAACAAAATGGCAAAAAAAATTGCAAAGAATATTGGAATAATTACATCCTTAAAATATGTCAAGTCCTTTTGAATGCAAACTCGACCAACTGTTTCGTTGTTTTAGAATTTGCTTTAAGGATTAAGTACATAGAAAATTTCATGATCCCTTACAAATTTATAGTGTTTATTAATATAATTTATTCCACTGTATTGACTTATAATCCAATATACCCAATATTTGTCAAAGTAAAACTCCCTCTCATGTCTGCTCATTTTTAGAGCCATTCATTTTATTTATTATTTTACTTATGCTTAAGTTTTCTTAAATCTTATACATCTATTTCTACATTATTTTTTTGCAATATAAAAGCAACTTATTACAGGCATCTTTTGTATTGGCATGTGTAACGAACTGATACATACATACAAACTTACATGTATACTACATATAAACATTTATCAACACACATCACTGCATATATCAATGTGTACTACCATACAAACAGCTACTTTACATAACTAAACACATATGTAAGTGTATGTGTGTGTGAGTGTAGGAATGAGTATTTGTTGTAGAGAACATCAAATGATTGTAATTTGCTTCATTCATTCATTTATATTCAAATACCGTTTTCACGGATTGTTAACTGTTCAAATGTGCACAAATGAATGAATGAATGAATGAGGAGCAGCGATATGTGTGTAGACAACATGCCCCTAAACGTGTCCCCCCCACAATATGTACCCTTCCCTCCATCAGGATTGTCATACACACACACACACACACACGCGTACTCTAAGTTACACACACTCTTTGCTAAGCATTCATCCTTACACATGAAGCTTTTATATTGCATTATTACTTCGTTTTTTTTGCGCTGTTTGCTGTAATATGGCAGAGCTTGTTGCAGTCATCCCTAACGCTGTATCATAGACCTCCTTACTCTCTCACCCCCACCCTAAGCCACTTGCACATGTGTTGCAACAAGCAGAAGGTAAGGGTGGTAAGGGTGGTGGTGGCAATGGTGGCATCTGCACTCACTGCAGGAGTTGGGCTTGTATGTTTAGTCGTTTAAAGTGTAGGTTTGCAACTATGTTTGTGCGACTTAAATAACTGCAGATCGCAGCAAGTGTTTTTGTGTTACATGGAAGTATGAGTGCGTGTGTGTGTGCATAAATCCTTTATTGCATCCTTATTGTTGCTGCTGTTGGTGTTGTTGTTTTTGTTAAAAAATTATTTTCTTTCAATAAATTTTCAAGTGGCGCGCGTGTATCTGTTTTCCCTGTGCTGCTGCCACTGCCAGCCTCCTTCCTCTGCCCCTGTCTTTCAATTCTTTCCTTTTCATTTACTTTTGTGAATAGGAAGCATTTTACTAAATGTGCCAATTTTTGCAAGTGCGAAAATGCAATTGCGCTTTTAATACTGGCGCGTTTGTTGTTGTTGTTACTGCATTGGTACGTTGCTTTAAAGCCAACCGCCCCCTGTTTGTTTTTTGAACGGCGGGCGGGCGGGCTGGTGCATTTTACACATTAAATGCATTCATGTGTTCAACCCATTCATACATGTAAGGCTGATAGACTGCACGGACGGTCGGACAGACATACAGGCAGACATACATTTATGCGGAGCCATTTCGTTTACATTCATTTATACCTCCATTCATTTTTTCTCTACCACTTTTTTTGTTGGTTAAGTGCAACATGCGTGGGGCTGAGGAAGAACTTTAAGATAATGACGAAAACTAGAACTGAAAATTTATATGAATAATGAAAAACTCAACTTCCCTTTGCATTCCATGCACGAGGAATACAGCTTCAAGCGATATTGTGAATTAACAAGCTTTCTATTTTTAGACTCATAAAAGGGCACCTACTTGTTTATACACGAAAGCAAACATCAGCTGTTGAGAAGCTTTTACTTGACTTATACTAGCAGTAGTTACAAATATTATATAGGTTCAAAAGTTGTTATACGTGTCTCGGCGTTTCGATCCCAAAAACATAAAGTAGGCATGGTCTTCCCTCGAACTCTGAAGTTTCACCTAGGAATAACCAGAATATCTCTTTGAAGATCCCCAAGCAGCTAACAACGTCCGAGAGATCACGTGTTCCCCGGGCAATGCCACTGAACATTCGTGTAATGCTAGCAAATGTAAGAAGACGCAATATTGAGTAACCTAAATGGCATGCTACCATCGATGCGTCTTAGGGAGTAGGTAACAGAATTTTGTAAAACTCAACACAAAGGCTTAGTGGCTTTGTAGTCCCAAAAAACTAATGTAATCTCCTTAAACAAAAACAACTTTTAAAAACACGAAGGAACTAAAAAAGCACCCACTAATAGTTGACGCCCCCCGCAAACTTTATAAGAACCATAATTTAACGATATAAACCTGGAACGTCCGTACTCTCTACAGAGATGGTGCCTCTATCCAATTGACGGATTTCCTCGACAACTACAAAGCTAACATCATCGCCATACAGGAAATGCGATTCTGCCACGCAGAAAGACACGAATTTGGATGTAGTTTCATAGTCGACAAGAGACTTCGACATCTGGTCTTGCGGTTTAACCCTGTAAGTGACCACTATTCGCATCCGAGCGAAATATTATTACATTACGTTGATTTTTGTACACGCCCCGAAGGAAGACAAAGAGGAGGACATTAATCATGCATTCTTTGAGCGTCTGAAGGAAATATATGACCGCTGTCCTGCACATGACATTAAAATTGTTCTGGGAGATTTTCATGCTAAAATAGGAAAGGAATGTGCTCTTGGTTCAGCAGTCGGAAAATGCAGTCTACACAACATCACCTCTGATAACGAATTCAGATTGGTTAGCTTCTCGTCGGCAAGAAACGTGGTAGTGTGTGGAATCAGATTCCCGAATAAAAATATCCACAAGGCAACCTGGATATCCCCTGATCAAAAGACAAGAAACCAGATTGATTAAGTGATAATCGATGAAAGGCATGTCTCAAACGTTATGCACGTGAGTGTGATGCGTGGTGCAAATATTGACTCGGATCACCACCTAATTGCAGCCAAGGTACGTGTGCAAAGAAGTAATGATAAAAACTTTCGTAACCAAACGCAGAGGAAGCTAGACATTACAAAGCTTTATAGCACTGAGATAGCCAATGCCTATGCCAACCAACTCTCTCAATTACTTCAATCAAACCCCCAATGTTCTGATGTTCCTGACACACAGTGGTTATGATCACTGCCGCAACGACCGAATTAGGTTCTGAAAAACAACGCTCAGCCTTGGTACGATGAGGAATGTCGCGAAATGCCTGAAGAAAAGGATACTGCATACAGGGCAGTATGCAGCCAATGGCAACGCGTGCGGTATCGGAGGGATATAATAAGAAGATGAGGGAGATGAGACGTCTTTTCAGGCGAAAAAGCGTCTGTGGAAGAAAAGAGAGAGCTAGGATATCGAAAATTACAGGGATAGAGGTGAATCCCGAAAGTTCTACCAAAAGGTTAAAAGCAAAGGTTTTGGAACAGGAACCTCCACCTGTTAGGACAGAGATGGAAATCTCTCGTTCTCTGTTCGTTCCCGAAGGTGGCGTAAGCGACAAAATTTGATGACGGAGTAGATAGTCCATCATAGAGCCAAAACGAGATCAACACGCCAATTGGAAACAATGAAGCTGCGGAAACCGATGGACTACCGGCAGAGATTTTTAAGGCACCGATGATTGGAATCTGAGTGTTTTATGTCCTAACCTCTACCAAAAGTTAAAAGCTATGGTTTTGGAACAGGGACCCCCACCTGCAAGGGCAGAGATGAAAATCTGGTCCCAGACACTTTAAGTGTGCTGCAAATAACTTTCGTTCTCTTTTCGTTCCCGAAGGCAGCATAAGTGAAGAAATTACGCCAATCATCGACTACGGATTAGATAGTCAACCACCGAGCCAAAACGAGATCAACACGCCAATTCCAAACAATGAAGCTGCGGAAGCCGATGGACTACCGGCAAAGCCCTTTAGGGCACCAGCTCATAAACACACGATTTGGCTACACAAATGGATGCCCGATGATTAGAATCTGAGTGTTTTATGTCCTGTGCTTAAGAAAGGCGATCCAAGTGTGTGTACCAATTCTCGCGGGATTAGCCTTTTAGTGTGTTACGTGGAAGACTAAAGTCCACCCAGTGGTAAATCCACGACCTACCAGATATTCACACTACGACAAATCCTGGAGAAGACCCAAGAAATTCAGATCGACACTTACCAACTGTTAATCGATTACAAATCTGCATTCGACAGTCCGATACGACAGAAACTATTAGACGCTTTGTGTTCACAACAGGTGGCTCGTGAAGGCTCGATAAGATTGACAACACAGGTTAATTTAGCGAAAAAAGTTTATTTCATTATTGCCAATGTATGGCGCAACCTAGTGTTAAAATTCCTGCGATAATATAAAAAATACATGCAAATTCATAAATTCATATAACTTGATTCAATAAAATACAAATTAAATACATACTTTTTGGTATCAAACCATCAACTTATTTCTTAAAAGAAAATTAATGCATGCTTTATGCTCAACCAACTATTGTGAAAAAGAGGAAGTTAACTCTAGATATGATTTTAGCTTTTATAAGATTTTAGTACAAAAAAAGCGTATAAGTAATATGCTAATTATCGATAACTTAGGATAAGCATTCGCAGGGTTGATATGGTGATAATGAGGACAGTCGTGGCGGTAACACTTTGGCTGAGTTTGGTATCCCCACGAAGCAGATACGACTTTGCCGAATGACACTAACTGACGCCAAGACTACAGAGAAAATCTAACAGCCATTTCTACCATGCGAGGCTTTAGACAATTCGATAGTCTGTCATGCGCAATCTTTAACATCATAATGGAGATGATCATGCGGAAGGCAGTAAACACGACTGGTACAATATTTAACAAAAGCCACATATTTCTCGCGTATGCCCATGATATAGATATCATTGGCCGAGGATTGCGGGATGTTACTGCGGGCTTTTCGAGCATTGAGAAGCAGTCGGTAGAAGTAGATCTAGTGCTTTATGAGAACAAAACCAAGTTATTTGTTTTAACGAGCAACGAGTCTTCTCGTTTGAGACGCTACGTTAACGTTGACAACTCTAACTTTAAATAATAATAATATTATCGGCCTGGAGATCAAGCGACGAGTATTGACTGCAAACCACTCATACTATGCCCAAGGCAAGCGTTTTAATGATAAAGCCCTCTTTCGACGAACAAAGATCCATTTCCACCAGAACTTGAACCTACCTATATTGTTCTACAGCGCAGAATCCTGGGTAATGACGTAGACGGATCAATCTATTCTAGGATTTTTCGAGAGAAAAATTATTCGCAAAATATTCAGACTCATCATCGTTAAAGGTGAGATTCGTCGTCGAATGAATTATAAGCTGTATGAGCAGTACAACGACGTCGACGTAGTCATGCGCGTTTAAAAAGACCGAATGCGCTGGTTTGGACACGTTGTACGAATGTATGAAAATGTTCCAACTCGAAAGGTCTTCGTCAATAAACTCAATGGGCGGCTCAGGAGGGGGCGACCAAAACTTCGTTGGATTAACTAGGTGAAAGAGTTGTTATCTAAACATTGGTGTGACGAATTTTCTACGGAGCGGAAAAGACCGAAGCGCTTGGAATACTTTTCTACGTGCGGCTACTGATAGATACATTTCTGTTGTTGCTGTTATTAAAGAAGGAGAAGAATATATTCATGTAAACAAATCAAGTTGGACTAATTTTGTCGATTTTATCAGTTATCGCTTTTTTTCATAATTTTTTTCCAATACTCGTAACTTCAAATTTCTGCCCATATATAGGCTGTCTTATCTGTGATAAGTTGAAAACTGGTCATTGCTGATGATATTGAATGGCGAATCTGACCCAATTACTGTGTACTTGTATAGCGAGTTTGCATATGGACCTCACTACATACGTATGTACAACGTATGAGTAATATTATTTGTATGCTGAATTTATATGAATCATACGAACATTGTTTAAATATTGTGGATTGATGGTTGAATAAGTGCAACAGTGCAATCTGGGGGGTGGGAAATTATAAGTCAGGATGAATGTACTTGGTCTGTAGAGTAAAACACCCAAAGTGTTTACAATTCTGCTAATGAATGAAATAAGAAATAATCAGTGGTTCTTATGTTATAGCTGAAAAACTAAGCGAACAAATATCAAGATTAGCTAAAAATATAAAAGGTCACAAAAAATAAGTTTGAGCTGGGATCGCTAAACCCTTTGAGAGTTTTACTGTACTGGTGTAGTACCTTCTGACCCCCCAGGCAATGACCCCGAAAATCTTCCACAGTGTTTTTAGTCTAACATCCCGCTCAACCCTTCGTATGTTGCAACATTTACTGTTGCATTCATATATTTCATTTCTCGCTGCATTTAAGTTGCTTCTTTCGACCACTTCCATGTTGGTTTTGCCACCCATTGCTTTGGTTGTTTTTCTTTAACCGCAGTAGTAACTTTTTTTTCAGTCTTGGTGTGTAATACCATATTTCTTTTTCGTTAGTTTGTTTGTTAAGAACAATTACCCATTTGAGGTTTATTTTTGTTTCGGGTAGTCTACTTACTATTAGGTGGGTTATTAAAGAGATTCGCTGGCGTATTTTTTTTTTAATAGAAATATATGGGTCTCTAGAAGTTTGTTGACTTTTTTTTAAATTATTGTCGTTCAGGTACTTTGTACTAATAGGGATAAAAGAAGCTGTTGGTATAGAAAGTTTATGGACAAGTTGTGAGGCCAATGCCACATTGGGTGCATTTTTTAGTATTAAACTAAAGTTCCCTTGGAAATTTATAAAAATCTCTATTGCACTGGGCCATATTAAAAACGTAACTTAGATCGTAAAAGGGCCAAGATTAGGTAAAACTTTACGCTTTTATATTCCAGTATGTTACGAATGATACAAACACAGTACAACATTTTTTAGCTCATTGTGACAAATTCCCCTATACGACACTTACAAACTTCAGGTCGATATTAAATTATTATGGCATGTAACTTAACAAAACGAATGATACAGAATTCCTTCTTTTTGGGGCTACTTTCACGTGCAGTTCCCATAAGTGAGTCCCATGTGTTGTACTGTTTCATTTTCAGTGCCTAGTGAGTTTGGAGTTTTTTTTTTAAATATGAGAGTCGTCATATGTTATCAACAAATCATAGTCATGATACGATTATGATTTCTCTTCAATGGATTTCAATTATTTCCACAACAATTTAAAATTCAGATTACCACATCACTTGCACATCGTTGAAATCAAACAAGTCACTGTCACTAAATGTAAATATTCTATAACTATCTTATTAACTTAACTAACATGAGCAACTATCAATGCAAATTTACCCCTCAATCCGTATAAATGTGTAATACCTCCGCAGATACAATTTAAATGAATGACTAAGCAAACCGCTATGAAATTTATGAACTTTCAATTAAAAATGCGATTACCTAACTCTTTATGACTTTACGAAATGTATTTATACACATACGGGCATATAACTCCTTTCATTCATTTCAAAGAAGTTTAACCCTTCTCCTAGCAGATATTTTATTGATTTATTTATTAATCATATGAAATGATTTCAGACAGACGTGTTTTTCCCGTACCTATACCACCACAGACATGAATAAAGTTTGCCCTCTCTTAACCTGACTGACTGATTGAGTCCGTTGGCTAAAGGCACTTGCAAAAGACATTCATTCTACTTTCATTGCAATTAATTGCATGTCAATGCATAAGTATATGAAAGTCTACGTCAGTGTTACCGTTATGCCACTAAAGTGGCAATTTTGCCACTTTTTTTCTGCATTTATACTTTTATGTCACTTTTTTATTATGATACTAAATGTGCCACTTTTTCTATTTTTGATCAAATATTTTCAAGAATTGACATAAATGATAAAACAGTTTAAAGTTCTTAGACCCTTTTGATATAAAATCTAATAAAGATATAAGTTATATTGACATCGTGACTGAATTTAGTGATGTAATAAGCAAGCCCGAGACTTTTATAAATGAATTAAAACTGTTGGAAAGTAAATCAAGTGACAAATCTTATGAACACCTATTCGCAATTACCAATGTTGAAGTTTTTTGGTTTAAAGTGGGAAATTTAAAAAATAATTAAATTGAATATTTCAAGCAAAATTTGTACTAATTTGCCATATATGTTTTGACCTTGCCCCATAGCAGTGCTTGAGCAGAACGCGTTTTTTCGAAACTGACATTAATGAAAAGTAAATTTACGAAAAGGTTGATTGTGGAAACCTGTCATTCAATGCTTTCAACTCTGAGTTTGGTTGACGAGAAGTTGGAAGATTGGATTCTAAGCACAGTTCTCATTAAAAATTACAGAAAAGAAGTTACAAAAAAGTAACTAGAAATAAATACATGTGATTTAATTTAAGTTTTTTAGTTTATAATATCTATGTACTCTGTACTCAAATGGATTTTTTTGTTAACTATTCATTTTTCGTTGTATTCTTGAAATAAAAACTAAAAAAAAGGTGTTCCACTTTTTGTGCCACTTTTTTGTATAATATGTGCCACTTTTTTTGAACAAATCCCCTTTTTGTGATACTTTTTGAAAATTCCCAGCGGTAACACTGGTCTACGTGTGTGGGTGTGTGTATGTGTGGGGGAAATATGTACATTGTACATTGTACGAATAAATGCCTGTGTAGTACTTATGAACATTTTCATATGTTCCAAAGAGTTTATTTTTAGTTTCGTGTGCCATTTTCATTGGAATATTTTTCGTACATGAATTTTTGAATGTTTTTCAGTTGGAAATTATAACTACTCTATAACCCCAACGACAATATGTCAATACAAAGGACGTACATGCTCTGCACAAACCTATGTCTATGAAAGAGCAACGGATGTGTGGGAAAAGTCTTAATTTTCGCTCAGTCGAGAGAAGAAATCTTAGCGCTAATATACAAGATATTTGGATATTGGAAAAATGGGCCATAGCTTTTAAAGAAAATTTAGTTTGTCATCGAAATGCCATATTTACATATCATGAAAGAGTTATGGTAGAATTTGAGTAAATTAACATTAAATGGACTCACATTATGAATTCTACAGCTTTAACGACAAATCCGAGCAAGAGATTTTTGAAAAGCTTTAAGCGCACCTTTTCCGATTGAAATTTAAAGAAAATCAACTGAAATTCAAATATTCCATTTGAAATTCAAATCTCGTCAACTGATATACAAAAAATCCATTTGAACTAAAAAAAATTTCAATTCAAAAACAAATTTTCCATTTGAAATTCGAAAAATATCGATTGAAATTCAAAACTCGTCAATTGATATTTAAAAATTCCATTTAAAATGCAAAAAATATCAATTGAAATTTAAAACTCGTCAATTGAAATTCAAATCACATCAATGGATGTTCAAAATTCATCAATTGAAATTCAGAACTCGTCAATTGAAATTCAAAATTCGTCAAATGAAATTCCAAACTCGTTAATTGAAATTCAAAACTCATCAGTTTAATGAGTTTTAAAGATTATTGAATTTCAATTTTTAATTTCAAATGAGTTTTGATGAGCTTTGAATATCATTTGATATGTTTAGAATTTTAATTGACGAGTTTTGAATTTGAATTGATATTTTTTGAATTTCGTATGGAATTTTTAAATATCAATTAACGAGTTTTGAATTTCAAATGGAATGTCTGAAAATAAAATAAAATTTTTGAGTTTCAATGGGAAATTTTGTAGATGTGCCGATTGACTCGAATATTGAGAACTTGCTGTTTACAATGTCAAGGTGCTGTGACAGAGGTCGATCTTAGGTCTTCCTTACTATTGTCGCGAATTAAAACCATCATGCTTTGTTTTGTTTTTTGAGCGAATATAGTACTCTTTTCAATATTTATAATTCTCTTTCGTTCATACACTTATTTTGACAGAGGTCGTATGATAAGTTAAGTTAAGGCAAATGATTAAAAGTAGATGCCTAATTGGCAAAGAAGCTGCTATTGAGCAATATATTCACCTGCGGCTCTATGAAAAATGGCCATAAAAAAATGGAAAAAGTCCAAAAAATAATTTCCATACAAAAAATAAGAATTCCCCATAAATTTTTGGGTGAAATTTTAGTAAATTTCAGGAAAGTTATAATTTTCCGACTTAAATTTTCAGGGATGTAAAATACCCCAATTTAAGCCATAAAATGGTGACACTACTATTTTGCCAGTCATGATGCCACGCTCCCCCTAATACGCCATAGAATGTTCCATAGGCGTATTTTTGGAGGAATGTTTGGGCTATTCCTCATTAACTATTTGGGGGTTTTTGCAACATTTTTGGGGTAATTTTCGTGCCTGAGTTATTGGGTAATTTTTCGCCAAATTTTACTTTTGGATATCATTTTTGTTTTTTTTTTTGTGCATTTTGCATTTGGGGCATTTTTCATAGAGCCTCAACCTGCAATAAAAAAGAAGGAGAAGTTCTTTCAATGAAAAGTAAGGTTCTTTCGATTTAAAAAACGAATGAAATCTTCAACAAATTTTAATTTCTCCCCTTTTTTCATAAATTTTCCCCAATAATTCTAAATATATGTAATCCCACCAGCAAAAAATTGGGTTTTGCATGACTTCTTGCAGGCCTGCAGTCTGAAGCAGGCAGTCAGAAGGATTCTCTCAGACAAGAAATTTTGCACTACCTTTGTGCACATCTATGAATTTTTTGTGGGGTACACAGTAGAGCTGCTCACAGGCCAGTTTTAAGAAGGAAAAGAGGCATGTCTACCGGATCTTTTCTCACCCTAGTAAGAGGCCTCTTTGTAGGTCTCATTTTAGAAGCGAATGTGCATGGCTATAGAATTTTTTGTTAGGCTTAGTAAAGGACTTACTATAGCCAGTATATATGCCTGGTAAAGGAATGCGTACTTGAATGTCAACAAACTGCCTTTGCAAGCCTAATTTTACAATGCCTCGGCTTTTCTGCTGCTGGGATATGGCCAGCTAATATTTAGAATGGCTCATCTGTGATAAGTAGAAAACTGGATATTTCTGATTATATAGAATGATGACCCTAGCCAAGGTACGGTTCTGTACATGCATATATAGCGAGTTTGCTTACTTTTGAGTAATATTAATTATATCCAGATTTTATATTATTCATACGCACAAGGCTACAATGACGCCGGAAATGTTCCACTGTGTTTTTTGTATAGGTTTTGGGTGGTGGTCGGGCGGATTTTGGGTAAACTTGGCATGCGTCTTATTTTTATTCTATAAAGTGTATGGTGTCAAATGTAAAGAATTGCTCGGTGGGCGGTGGGTTTTACTAATTTTGATGAAATTCCAGTTTTTATGTATAAAGCTATCCCCCTCTGTGCAATGCTATTGCTGCCTCCTGTTACCTTTGATACTCACTTGTGCAAAATCATTTCATCACCGGAAACTTGCTGGTCAGACTGAATTTGACCAAAAATATTTAAACAATAAAGTAAAAAAAACACTTTTCTGATCGTAAGCCGAATTTGATGTATCATTTTGATACACTTAACGTAAATTTAATATATAAAAACACGATCGATTAAAATTAACAATCAAACAGTTTAAAATACTCTGGCACGGCACGGCCTAAAACTAAATGCCTTACTTTGACATAGAAAAATTTAAAGTAATCTTAGTTTACCAACAAAACCTTGTAAAGAAGCTTAAGCTTTAAGGTAAAAAGGGGAATCGTGGGGAAAGAATTTCCTCCATTTCTCATGTTTGAATATTAACGGTCAAATTCAAAAAATACAACACTGGTGCTGGACATTTTCGTGTGATATTTTTCTCGTAAAGTGCAAACTTAGAAAAAATACTGTTTATTGCGTACATATTCTATAAGATAAGATATTATTTCGATAAATTCCTTCCTACTGCACAACTGTTCCATAAGGTAAACTTTTACCCCAAGTTTTGTGAATGTAGCTTTAGTCGTTCGGTCTGGGCGATCTCTATATTAAAAAATGTACTAAATTCACAAAACACCTTCTTATCGCGCAATTACTCTATAAGATAAAGATTGTCTCTAAATTTTATAAGTGTAGCTATAGCAGTTTTCCCTGGACTGCGGTATCATTTTTGTCTCTTTTTTTCGTAAAAGTAAGATTTGCAGAAAAACGTTTCTTATAGCATAACTACTTTATTGGGTAAACGTATACACCAATTTTTGTGATTGAAGCTTTAAAAGTTTCTTCGGGCGATATTACTACATTTGTCTTTTTTACCCACTAAAAGCACGAATTTCAGAAAATCAGTTCTCAGCCACCAACTACTACAGATGGTAAATGTTTCCCCTTACCTTTGTGATTGTACCTCAAGCAGTTTAGACTAAGCAATTGTAAACCTTTTGCTCCTTTTCTTTTCCTTTTTGATTCCCTAATGTACGAATTTCATTAGTCCTCAGGTATTGAGTTTCTTTTTTTTGAGACATTGAAACCGGAAAGAGTTCATTTTGCAATAAATACGGAATAAGATGATTTATTCATGATCTATTAGTGCTATTCATACTACCCTCTTATCACCAATACATACGACTACAAAGTCCAAGTTATTAGCGAATATGTAAGTACCTAGGCTGTGCTCTGAACTATAGAAATTCTGATGCTGTTCATTCGTATGTGGAGTTGTACGTACAGGTTAATAGGTAATTAAGTTTTATATGTTGTCACCGCCCTCTCGCTTTTTCTCACACTCTCTCTCTCCGCTATACATTGACGGGCACCCAGTGACATAGCCACCGTTGCCACCATATTATTATAGAAGTTTTCCGAACATTGTTTTTATTTCGATTATTTGATGTTGGCCTCTCCCCTGGTGTGTGTGTGTGTGTAGCTGTCGGATCGTTGTAGCCGTCGTCATCGTTGTTGAGTTTTGTAAAATTTAGGTCCTTTTCATGATGAAATTGTTAAGAGTCACGATTTAATATGGCAAACAACAACAGCACAAATCTACACAAATGATATGAATTGGATGAAATATCACTGCTGGAATTTCGGTTTACAACAACTGCAACAAACCACGACAGAGATGAACTTTGTGCCGAGAAACCACATTCAAATAATTATAATGAAATTAGAATAAGTGGCTTAAATGGCACACAAATTGAATTGTTGGAATTTTTGATTGAAAGTTTTCACATTTCTCAGGTAGAGGTAGCAAAGAGGAAACAAATGTGAGTGTGGCTGTGTGTTTGAGTAGTGATTTAGGCATTTTGATGGTAAAAAAAGTTTGTCAAGAGAAATGCGGAATTATTTCCCAGCATTTTTATCATGGAAATTCTACCAGATAATGTTATAGCTTTATTTCCTTAGTGGGGGAACTAAAAAAAATAATGATAGGACATAATTGTAAAACAGCATCTTATTTATAAAAAATTTAGTAAATATTAGGAAACGAAGCATTTTCCCTATTTTTTGTAATGCATTTAACTAAATCTATATTGGTATGTATTACGATGGCATTCAAATGGCTTCGAAGCTGTCCATACATTTGATATAAATTACAAAATTATAAAATTACAAAATTACAAAATTACAAAATTACAAAATTACAAAATTACAAAATTACAAAATTACAAAATTACAAAATTACAAAATTACAAAATTACAAAATTACAAAATTACAAAATTACAAAATTACAAAATTACAAAATTACAAAATTACAAAATTACAAAATTACAAAATTACAAAATTACAAAATTACAAAATTACAAAATTACAAAATTACAAAATTACAAAATTACAAAATTACAAAATTACAAAATTACAAAATTACAAAATTACAAAATTACAAAATTACAAAATTACAAAATTACAAAATTACAAAATTACAAAATTACAAAATTACAAAATTACAAAATTACAAAATTACAATATCATAATTCACGGCAGATCAACAAAAAACAAAATCAAGAACAACGAAACACTGACGGTACGCAGAATGGGGTTGGCACTTTGTCAACAACAAAACTCCTGTGCAATTGTCTCCGATGGACACATGCATAGACAAGGGCATGTGTGTGTATTATGTTGGCATGTTGTGCGCTTCGAGGATGCTTTCTTCACACCGGAGGGAAAAGTTCTCATTAACTTTGAGATGCTTTCTTCCCTTAAGGTTTGTGATGATAGAGGAGAAGGCACAGCAAAGGGCGCTGACGAGACATTGTGGTTAATGTCGAAATGACGTCATACGCCTAACCTGCTGTCAACATAATACATTTCACACTCTTGAACAAAAAACCTATTGGCAATAATATATAATTGCCAATAGAAATGATCTTAAACCGAACTATGACAATATCAAAATTACAAAATTACAAAATTACAAAATTACAAAATTACAAAATTACAAAATTACAAAATTACAAAATTACAAAATTACAAAATTACAAAATTACAAAATTACAAAATTACAAAATTACAAAATTACAAAATTACAAAATTACAAAATTATAAAATTATAAAATTACAAAATGACAAAATTACAAAATTATAAAATTACAAAATTACAAAATTACAAAATTACAAAATTACAAAATTATAAAATTACAAAATTACAAAATTACAAAATTACAAAATTACAAAATTACAAAATTACAAAATTACAAAATTACAAAATTACAAAATTACAAAATTACAAAATTATAAAATTATAAAATTACAAAATTACAAAATTACAAAATTATAAAATTACAAAATTACAAAATTACAAAATTATAAAATTATAAAATTACAAAATTACAAAATTACAAAATTACAAAATTACAAAATTATAAAATTACAAAATTACAAAATTACAAAATTACAAAATTACAAAATTACAAAATTACAAAATTACAAAATTATAAAATTATAAAATTACAAAATTACAAAATTACAAAATTATAAAATTACAAAATTACAAAATTACAAAATTATAAAATTATAAAATTACAAAATTACAAAATTACAAAATTACAAAATTACAAAATTACAAAATTATAAAATTACAAAATTACAAAATTACAAAATTACAAAATTACAAAATTACAAAATTACAAAATTACAAAATTACAAAATTACAAAATTACAAAATTACAAAATTACAAAATTACAAAATTACAAAATTACAAAATTACAAAATTACAAAATTACAAAATTACAAAATTACAAAATTACAAAATTACAAAATTACAAAATTACAAAATTACAAAATTACAAAATTACAAAATTACAAAATTACAAAATTACAAAATTACAAAATTACAAAATTACAAAATTACAAAATTACAAAATTACAAAATTACAAAATTACAAAATTACAAAATTACAAAATTACAAAATTACAAAATTACAAAATTACAAAATTACAAAATTACAAAATTACAAAATTACAAAATTACAAAATTACAAAATTACAAAATTACAAAATTACAAAATTACAAAATTACAAAATTACAAAATTACAAAATTACAAAATTACAAAATTACAAAATTACAAAATTACAAAATTACAAAATTACAAAATAACAAAATTACAAAATTACAAAATTACAAAATTACAAAATTACAAAATTTAATTTACTAATTTACTAATTTACTAATTTATTAATTTATTAATTTACTAATTTATTAATTTATTAATTTATTAATTTATTAATTTATTAATTTAATTATTTATTAATTTATTAATTTATTAATTTATTAATTTATTAATTTATTAATTTATTAATTTATTAATTTATTAATTTATTAATTTATTAATTTATTAATTTATTAATTTATTAATTTATTAATTTATTAATTTATTAATTTATTAATTTATTAATTTATTAATTTATTAATTTAATTATTTATTAATTTATTAATTTATTAATTTATTAATTTATTAATTTATTAATTTATTAATTTATTAATTTATTAATTTATTAATTTATTAATTTATTAATTTATTAATTTATTAATTTATTAATTTATTAATTTATTAATTTATTAATTTATTAATTTATTAATTTATTAATTTATTAATTTATTAATTTATTAATTTATTAATTTATTAATTTATTAATTTATCAATTTATTAATTTATTAATTTATTAATTTATTAATTTATTAATTTATTAATTTATTAATTTATTAATTTATTAATTTATTAATTTATTAATTTATTAATTTATTAATTTATTAATTTATTAATTTATTAATTTATTAATTTATTAATTTATTAATTTATTAATTTATTAATTTATTAATTTATTAATTTATTAATTTATTAATTTATTAATTTATTAATTTATTAATTTATTAATTTATTAATTTATTAATTTATTAATTTATTAATTTATTAATTTATTAATTTATTAATTTATTAATTTATTAATTTATTAATTTATTAATTTATTAATTTATTAATTTATTAATTTATTAATTTATTAATTTATTAATTTATTAATTTATTAATTTATTAATTTATTAATTTATTAATTTATTAATTTATTAATTTATTAATTTATTAATTTATTAATTTATTAATTTATTAATTTATTAATTTATTAATTTATTAATTTATTAATTTATTAATTTATTAATTTATTAATTTATTAATTTATTAATTTATTAATTTATTAATTTATTAATTTATTAATTTATTAATTTATTAATTTATTAATTTATTAATTTATTAATTTATTAATTTATTAATTTATTAATTTATTAATTTATTAATTTATTAATTTATTAATTTATTAATTTATTAATTTATTAATTTATTAATTTATTAATTTATTAATTTATTAATTTATTAATTTATTAATTTATTAATGTATTAATTTATTAATTTATTAATTTATTAATTTATTAATTTATTAATTTATTAATTTATTAATTTATTAATTTATTAATTTATTAATTTATTAATTTATTAATTTATTAATTTATTAATTTATTAATTTATTAATTTGTTTTGGATTTCAATAGTTTTAGTAACTTTTGTAGTTTTGGTATTTTTCGAATTTTATATGTTTTGTTGTTTAGTAATTTAAATTTACTACAAAAAAAACCTCATTTTGATTTTAAGTAAAACACGCCTTATATACCTGTCACTCGCCTAAATGTATTCAAAGCTAACAACAATCAATAAAAATGGTAAATACTAAACAAACTAGTGACAATATTACAAGTACAACTATTTAAACGTATGTATACAAAAGTCTACAATTACTACGTACATGAGCACATACATACACACATACACATACAACACACATACACATTGCTAAATCGCGTATACAAACTGCCGGCGGTGCCCAGACACTTCGATAAATAACGAAATGCATAAATAATGCTAAAAACACAATGACGACACACCAGTGTCCGGAATTGTGATAGATGAATTTCATAGATATGACAACACTTTTTTTTGCTCCCTTTATTGGGGCCGTATTGCCCGCCCCAATGAAAAAACGAACAAAATTGCGAATAGTTCACATTTAGCAAAGGGCTGTACTCTGTGTTTTTTTCCTGGAAATTGCACTGCGACTCTCAGCTGCCGCTATGTCAGGCATTTTAACATTTAACAAATATTTAAACTTCAACCCAAGTGACATGTAAAAATATTCAATTATTTTTTTTGTCTGCATTGGTATTTTGTGTTTTGTTTCATTGGGAGTTTGCCATGCAACACGTTGGCTGTTGTCATATATTGAAGATCTGAGAACGTTTTTGCGCTGAAAACTACTGGGGTGGATAGTGTTTACCTGTAAATATTTTAAAGGTGGGGATGTGCCAAAGTTGCAGTATGAAATACTTTAAATAATAACTTTAAGTAATAACGGCTGTTTTGGTAAACATTAATCAACATTTAATAAAAAATTAATTACCAACAAAAATCGTTCTTTTTAAATGTTTAGAATATATTTTTACAACTAAACTTTTATACTAAAAGTATATTAAGTTGTTTTTGGAATATGTTTCCTAAACTTTTATATAACCTTACCCACGGCCTTCGTATAACTCCCTGTACAGTTGACAGTCAGCCATCAACTGTTTTGATTTTTATCAACGACAACAAGCAGCAATGGCGACAACAACAACGTGTTGAGTTTTAATATTTAAAATGCAGCTAGTGAGTGGTGTGGTGAAGTGGTGAAGGCTATTCACGTCGCTCCATCGGGTGTTCGATTCTCAAGTGAATGCAGCACCACGAACCCATGATTAACCAGGTCAATTCACTGCAACCAAGCAATTAATAAATGCCACCATGTAGGAAGGACGGAATGTTGTTTGTTGTCACAATTGTATTTTGATGGACTGCAATCAGATAGAGAGACAGACCGACAGACAGAAATTGATTGAATTAAATATGTGAATAGCACCAGATGTACAAAACACTTTAATATCTGGACGACTTTTTCATTATACAAGTATACTATTCAGTCTAATAAACGTAGAGTGAGTGGAACAAAATTTCTACACATAGATATCCATATGGCTGTGTGCTGGTTACCGAAGCCAGTATTTGCTGAAAGTTTTCTCTCCATACATGCAGCATACTCTGTGTATCTGTAACCAGACTTCCACCCTTGTCCTTACAGGAGGGCAGCCCAGTACCTTTAACTATTGCTTTAGCTTTTTGTTAACATTTTTGGGCTTTAACTCTATCCCTTTACCTCTCTACATTATCGATCTCTCCTTGTGGCGTTCTCTAACTGTGCGGGTTACAATTGGCTGTTGCGTTAACCTATAAACTGAATCTTGTTCCTCAACCGCTATGCGACATTCTTTTTTGTAGCAGCATTCGTTTGAGCGGCGTTTCTCATATCCAAGCACGGTTTGTAACGTTTTCTTGTCGGCTGAGGAAAGTCCAGTCGTCGCCAAGATTGCCATAAGGGCCAAAAAATCCTTACGAACAAGAACTCAGAAGATTTTCCCTGACTAGGGCAAAAAAACCGTATTGTTTATTGGTGGTGTAAATCAAACTTATAGTCTACTGGATAACATATTTAGATACGATAACAATTCAGATTCGGATGCAGTGGTAGCGATGTTGTCCTGTCCAGTAATTTGTACCTAGGCCGATTTTAAATGATCGAGAGGCGAGTATTGATGAAACCTGCAATGACAGCTTTCGGGACTCGGGCCGATTTAAGATAGTCCGGAACTTTACGAATCGGTCGATTTAAGGTCATCGGGAACTTTATACTATATTCCCAAAACTGTAGAGGTAAGATATGTCAGGATCGTTTCAGTACTCAGGAATATGGTAATTCGGGTAATTTCGATAATTCAGGTTCGTACCAGCAACTCGGCATCGTACCGATGATTCATGTTCGTCGGCATTTATCTGATATTAATCGTAAAGTACGTTGTCAGCTTGGTGATCCGGGTTTTGCAGGGCGATTTAAGATAGTCCGGAACTTTACGAATCGGTCGATTTAAGGTCATCGGGAACTTTATACTATATTCCCAAAACTGTAGAGGTAAGATAGGTCAGGATCGTTTCAGTACTCAGGAATATGGTAATTCGGGTAATTTCGATAATTCAGGTTCGTACCAGCAACTCGGCATCGTACCGATGATTCATGTTCGTCGGCATTTATCTGATATTAATCGTAAAGTACGTTGTCAGCTTGGTGATCCGGGTTTTGCAGGGCGATTTAAGATAGTCCGGAACTTTACGAATCGGTCGATTTAAGGTCATCGGGAACTTTATACTATATTCCCAAAACTGTAGAGGTAAGATAGGTCAGGATCGTTTCAGTACTCAGGAATATGGTAATTCGGGTAATTTCGATAATTCAGGTTCGTACCAGCAACTCGGCATCGTACCGATGATTCATGTTCGTCGGCATTTATCTGATATTAATCGAAAAGTACGTTGTCAGCTTGGTGATCCGGGTTTTGCAGGGGTTTAAGGTTAATATCAGCAAGTGATGATTGATGACTCAGGATTGTCGGTGATTCGGGTAATGTCAACTAAACAGAATGGTCAACTACTCAAAATGGTGATACAGATTTTATTGATGATTCAGGTTAATATCAGCAATACTGGGTCATCTTGATAATTCGGGTTTGTCGTTTTTTAGGGTTATATTACGAATACGTGGCCGTCTTGGTGATTCGGGTTTTGTCGGGTATTCAAGTTAATTTTAGCAATTCGGAATTCGGGCATTCTTAAGCGAATCGACTTTTACAACTGGTAGTTGTATTGATTCCCAATCCGCGACCGAACTAATAATCGTACCCAACGGAGTGCTAATTTCTAATACAAACTACAGGAATGAACAATATCTTCGTGTACCCGAACGAAATCTGTGCAACCGACCAGTCGGTATAATCAACCGGAGTTGGATTCAACAGACCGAAGTCTGATTTAACAGACCGAAGCCCGATTCAATAGACCGAAGTCCGATTCAACACACCGAAGTCCGATTTAACAGACTGAAGTACGATTCAACAGACCGAAGTTCGATGTAACACACCGAATTGCGATTTAACAGACCGAAATCCAATTCAACAGACCGAAGTCCGATTTAACAGGCCGAATTCCGATTCTACAGACCAAAGTTCGATTCAACAGACTGAAGTCCGATTCAACAGAACGAAGTCCGATTCAACACACCGAAGTCCGATTTAACAGACAGAAGTACGATTCAACAAATCGAAGTTCGATTCAACAGACCGAAGTCCGATTCAACAGAGCGAAGTCCGATTTAAACCAATAGAATTCGGGTTAAACCAACAAAAGTTGGTTCAACAGACCGAAGTCCGATTCAACAGACCGAAGTCCGATTAAACAGACCAAAGTCCGATTCAACTAACCAAAGTCCGCTTCAACAGACCGAAGACCGATTCGACAGGCCGAAGTCCCTTTTAAAAGGCTGAACTTCGATTCAATAGACCGAAGTCATATTCAACAGACCGAAGTCCGATTTAACAGATGGAAGTTCGATTCAACAGACCTAAGTTCGATTCAATATACCGAAGTCCTATTCAGCAGGCCGAAGACCGATCCAACAGACCGAAGTCCGACTCAACAGAACGAAGTCCGATTCAACAGACCAAAGTCCTATTTAGCAGCCCGAAGACCGATCCAACAGACCGAAGTCCGATTTAATAGACGGAAACCCTATTTAACAGACCGAAGTCCAATTCAACTAACCGAAGTCCGATTCAACAGACCGAAGTTCGATTTAACATACCGAAGTCAGATTTAACAGACCGAGGTCGGATTTAATAGACCGAAGTCCTTTTTAACAGGCCGAAATCCGATTTAACAGACCAAATCCGATTTAACAGACCAAAGTCCGATTCAACAAACCGAATTCCGACTTAACAGACCGATTAAGTCCGATTCAATCGACCGAAGTCGAGTTAAACCAAAAATTGGAAGTCCGATTTAAGAGAACAAAGTCCGATTCAACAGACCGTAGTCTAGTTAAACCAATGGAGTTTAGGTTAAACTAAAATAAGTCCGATTAAACAAAAGAATATTTCTATCGATGAATTATTGCCCTGAAAAGGGTAGGGAAGATCAAATACAGAGCAACTTAGTAATAAACTTCGCTGTGGTAGCAACCGACGAATTTACCAAGCAAAATGCTCGATCATTTATGTAAGTGGAGCTCTAGATGTAATGAAAATTACATCGATTAACACTTTCCCATGTGATGTCGTTTCTGGAATGTGGTTGGATGTTGGTCGTCGCGCTCATTCGCCATCGTGGCGTTTGCCGAATGTGTCGTTGGTGGTAGGCGCGTGTATTGCTCAATGCATCATTTGCGGCTGTCGTGTGATGATATTGTTGTTTGCCCTTGAAGTAATTAAAACAGTGTATGTAGATTGGGTGGGCTGTTGATATTCAAGATAAATGAAGGGCGAGTATATTATTGGTGGTTAGAGGTGAAAAGGTCATAATTGTGTAATTAGCGCTAGAAATGTATATGTAAATGGCATATATGGACGGACGACTTTCGTCACGTTACAAGTTTCCGCCAGAATTACCTCTCTTATAGGGCAAAAATCCAACTGTACCAGACACTAGCTAGTCTTCAAGAGAGATGCAGGAGAGGGCGACCAAAACTTCGTGGAATTGGCCAGGTTAAAGAGATGTTATCCAATCATAGTGTGATGATCTACCTACGGAACCCCCCTCCCCTTCTAATCTAAGTGTACTAATGCCTTCCTCAATGTTAAACAAAACTCATTCAAATATGGTCGAAATATTAAATCAAGTCTAAGATTTTATTACCAAAAAAAAAAAAACAAAACAACAATAAGCTTAAATCAAAAATTATACTTGAATATCTAGCCAACAATTTTAACATTCATTGTTATTCACAATGAATAGAATAATATCAAGAATGAGAGATTCTTTGTTGGTTTTTACGTCACTCTCAAACGCTCATTCAATTCGTATCCTTTTTTTATTGTATCTGTGACCCTTTCATCTGCTTAATGATGTGAGTGATTTGTAAGAACTCGCAAATGCTAAAAAGGAATACAAATAAATCATTACAGTAAACAAGTCACGTGCTATCCCGCCAAAAATGCAAAAAACGACTTCGAACTCGAACAAAATAGTAGCGGCAACTGTTGGCAAAGGATTCCTCCGGCTGTATCCTTTTTTTCGTTACACTTCATGAACTAAAACGATGACTGAGACTAAGGATTCTATTTGTTTTAATGTTTGATGTTATGATCGTCCTTTGAGATGAAAATTCATGTATTTTCAGTTCTAAATAACATCAAAGCGGCGTAGGAAAGGGGACAATGTCAACACGAACAAACAGAAAAAAATCTACAATGATGTTAATGCTTTGACAAGTTAAATAAGTAAATACGATTTGTTAAAAATGGCTAAGCTCACAATAAAACAACACAGATTTTTTTGGCCTTGGCATGATGGTTAGAACACGCGACTATCATGCGGGAGATCCGGGGTTCGATTCCCACCTTCAGTCATATACAGTTTTCTTTCATTGCGGGCCCCCTTGATGTTGTCTACAGCAACTTCACAGTATAAGTGTCGTGCCAATCGGCATGTCTCGCATTCGTCGATAAACAAGTAGGTGCTGTTTGTTGCGAATCTAAAATAGAAAGCGTGTTAATTCACAACAACGCGAGAAGCTATCCTATACCTCATTCATGAGGTGTAAAGGAAAATTAAGTAAGTAAGAAACAACTGTAATTAGTTTCTTTATTGGAGTAATGTTTACCTCCTTGCTTTGTATATAAATCCGCTTTCATGCCATTGTAGATTTGCCATACTTAAGTCCTTTAATGACATTAATTCCCTGTTTACATCATATTTGTAAATTAGCATACAATCGAATTTCCTATTACAAAAATAATTCACAACATAAGTTTCAAGTGTATACACTTTGCATTATGTATTTCCTTAAAAATTATTCAAGGGCTGTAGAATAAAGCACTACACAACGACAACAACAAAAGCCCTATAACAACATCAATGAAATGCGCTGCGCGAGTAATCTCTCGATGAACAACAAAGAGGAGAACAATCATTTAAATGATTACCATTTAAAAGATTTCTTTTATAATCCCAATAACATTTACATTCACTTAATTGATTGTCTTTTACTTGGGCATATTTTGTTCTTCACCTCTTCGATCTGTGCAATACTCTTTTTTCCTGCGTCTGTGTGTCTGTCTAACGGTGTGGCCGTTTTTCTGCCTGCCAGCCTATCGCTTTTTATGCGGCTCCGTTTGTACTGAAACATCATCATACTCGGGTTTTGCTTTGAAAGCCAACTAAGACAGAGCAAGACTGAACAGTAAAGTACGAGTAGTACAACATAGCAAAAAAAACCATAAACAAATTGAAAAACAAACGCATAAATCAATTAATTCCACTTTTCTATTTGTATGCTCGGTTTGTCTTCCCTCGTATCACCATTGCGTTCTTTGAGGTCCTTTCGTTTTAGAGAAATCTCATACACACACACCCACATAAAAAAAAATAAACAGAAACAACTTTTGCTCTACACACGTTTAAGCATTGCTTTCGTAAATCTGCGGCAAAAAGGGAAGAACGTAAGGCGGTACCCGCCACATCATCTACAGACTTGTGTGTTGTTTTTTTCTCCTGGCACTCTTTACGTGCTGTGGCCAGAGCAGAGCAGAGCCGAGCAGACGTTGTTGGTTGAGGAACTGCAGGATCAAGACTAAGTGAAGCGTTATCCTTATTTAAAGCTTATAATCCTTATGTTGTCGTTGTGGTATTCATTTTTTTTCTGTCTCTGGCTCTGTATGTTTCTTGTTGCTGTCGCTGTTCATCGATTTGCATTTAAATGTAAATGATTGCCAGCCACTGCCATGAGACACCATCTCCCTCCCGTTTTACGAGCATGACAAAAATTTTAAAATAAGGCCAATACAAACTTTCCACTCAAAATTGCCCCAAAAGGCCCAAATGCAAACAATGGCCTCCCCACAATAATGATGGCCTCTAACAAACAGCTGCCGAGATAAAAATCAGTTTTCATTCAAACGCTTTGATTTAAAGCTACGAACGCAAATAATTTAAATGCCTGTAATCGAAGAACAACCGGAATCTGTAAAGTCATAAATCTGACCAGCAAAAAACCAAAGGCGAAACTGAATTGTAATCTCCAGCATACAAGAAACTTATGTTTAGTACATTAAGCTAAGTCAGAGTAGCAAAAAAAAAAAATATTACATAAAAAAAACGTCAAGGACATTATAAGTAAGCAATGGTGGGGGGTTTGTTTAATCGACCGCAATAGCAAATAGACTGAGTCATATCAGTGTGTATATTTGACGAACGTTTAAAGCGAATAAATTTTGATATTTTACAAAAATGAGAAAATATATAACTACAAAGCTGTGATAACCAAAGGACATTTGTAAAAAACGTCCCAAAAAAAATGCATATAAAATTTGGATTCACATAGTTTTTACAAAACTAACTGAACTTCAAAATTTGTCCAAGGCGATTGGGTCCTCTTCTAACTTGCTACTAATTTCAAATAAAACAAATCAGCCAAAAGCAGGAAGTCATTCTTATACAATCACTTTTAATGTACAAGGAGATTAGTAGCAGACGATGGTAAAGCACTTCCGAATATGTAATTTTTAAAGAAATTCATAAAGAAATTCGAAAAACCTTTATCGTTGGCAAAAGCTCTAAGTCCTCTTCTTTTAGAAATGTATATTACTTACTTAGCTGGCACTTCTTAGTAATTTTAAGGGATAATATTATTAAAAACTTCTGCGCTTCTTCTCCAGTTAGTCACACCAAGTTCTACAAGGTACTCAGTAACCTGTTCTTTCCAATGGAGTTTGATCGCCGTCCATCGAGTTCATTGTAGAGCTGGAGCATTTTCGTCCATGCGTACAACATGACCAAGCCAACGCAACCTTAAAACATCGAGGGGGGTCGCCAAGGAAAGATTTTTTTTAGATGACTAGAGCCATTTGTGTTATCTGGGATCTCTCGCGGTCCCGCTGCACCTTAATGCGTCTAACCCTTCAATGTCAGCTCAAACAGCTCGTACAGCTTATGATTCATACGACGTCGATACTCTCCGTTAAATATGATGGGCTCATATATTTTACGGAGTATTTTTCTCTCGAATACTGCCAGAACCGATTCTTCCGCTTGTGTCATAACCCAGGATTCTGAACCATACATCAAGACAGGTAGAACCAGTATCTGGTATAGCTGAATTCTTGTTCGTCGAGAGAGGGCTCTGTCATCATGGAACGTGTCGATCTGTTTGTCTTGGGTCTTTTCCAGGGTTTGTCGAAGTGTGGATAAGTAACTTGTTGATTTACCAGGTCTACAGCCACACTGATAAGGCCGGCCAGGTTGGATAACACTGGCTTTAGTCTTTCACATAGCACACTCGACAGCACCTAATGTGCGATGGGTAACAGGGTAATCCCGCGGTAGTTGGAACTCACACTTTGTTACGCACTGGAAGAGTGCGGGAAGAAAAACAACACGTGTGTTCGTTTCAATGGTTCTTAGGGAACTCAATTTATTTAATATGGTTTCTTACAACTAAACATTCTATATTCTAATCTAACCTAAAGTAAACAAAATACATACAATATTTATTACCTGACTAGCTGACCCGGCAAACGTTGTTCTGCCATACAACTTTGGACCCGGCGGCAGGTAACGCGGAATGTGCAGTTCGACCGCCTTTGAACAATATGGAAGCAATACCAGAGGATGCAACAGCTAACTCAATTGCGATCTTGATCGAATTGTTGCCAGAATCAAAGAAATTACGAATGTCTTGCCTGTCCCATTGGGATCATCGAAAAAGTAAACGCCTCCCGTTCCATCTTCAACAACCTTCATCAGCGAATCGTACACGTTCGTTTGCTCGGCATTTAAGGGCAGCACATTTGTTCGGACTCTTTCAGTCAGCTCAACTCGACTAAAGTCTTGCAATTCGCGATTGAATGCATCATGCATCGAACGATTTGGCGCTTGTATTCGCAATTTCGACAGTAGTGCGAACTATATGCAAATGTGGTCAACCATCTCGTCCTTTTATTTGCCCCACAATGCGCTCGGGTTCGGCAGATGTAACGTGGCTATGATGATCGCAAACAATGTCCGAATTTGATTCGCTGGAGCAGAAACAGTTGTTGGCGAGATTCTCCAACTGCGGCGACTGATTAAAACTAATAAAATTGAGACACTCCGTTTCGACCTTGACGTTCATGTAAACGCAGTACTGTTGAAATAAACGGCGATATCTTAACAGATGATTGCCAAAATCTTGTGAGCTAAACATTTTATTCGTTTCTTCTCCTGAAATACGAATTCGAACTTAAAGGGATAATGAAAAACAACTCATGACTTGTAAACAAACCTTTCGTTCTATTGACCATCTTTTAAATGATTAGACAGCCATCCTTTTCACCACAGAACATCAACGGGTATTGAAGTGAATCATATGACTGATGAGTCTCGTACACGTGCCTACTTGTCCACCATCCCGAAGCTTGAAAACAGTATCGTGTGATTTGTCATACTCCCCAACAATCATCACTGCGACTTCATTTATAGTGGGAGCATTGAATTGTCTTACATGGTATCCAGAGGGTCTTTTGTCTGCTTTGATAATGATTATGTGGACGTCATAATGCTACAATGCATTCAATGCATACAAATGCATTCAATGCGGTTTTGAACAATTGGACCAATGCGTAATGCTTATTTGATTTTGAAATTGTTGGACCATTTCGCGTTTAATCCTTTAACATAATAAATTTCACAATATTCCGAAATTGTTCAAGCATCATTAAGAATTTTCCATCTTTACGTTGTCTAAAATCATCAAATCAAGCGATACAATGAAAAATTTCGTCGAAAAAATCCAACATTTTCAAGTTTTTTTTACGGAATTTTCCGAGTTTTTCATTCGAAAAGTGATTTCCGAATGATTATCCGAAATTTTTCATATTTACATCATTCAAAATTATCAAATATACAATAATATGTTTTACATACAACAATATGTAAAATTTCGTCGAAAAAAATTTAAATTTTTGGAATTTTTCTATAATTTTCCAACCGAAATTATCTATTTTTCCAACCGAAAAGCCACAACTGTACAATTACACACAAAATGTAATACAAAAATTCAATTTGCTGTGCAAAATGTTTCCGAAAAAATCCCAATTTTTTGAGATATTCCTGAATTTTTCCATTCGGAAAGTCATTTCGGAATAATTATCCGAAATTTTACACTGTTATATCGTCCAAAATTACCAAATCATACGATAATATGCAAAATTTCGTAAAAAAAATGTAAAATTTTCCGGAATTTTCCAGCAAAATTTTTTTTTTCCATTCGAAAAGCCATTCGTAACGATTTAAACAAAATTCCATACAAAAAAGGAATTTTCGATTTTTCCCGACTTTTCCGGAGCATTTTCCCAAAATTTTCTTTCACATAAACCTTCTCCTGGCAATTACGAACAACTGAAAAAAAATTTCAGCAAAATCGGTTCAGCCGTTCTTTATTGATGAATTACTATACATTTTTGCCACCATTTTTATATATATAGATGTTGTTGTAATGTGTACACAAGCGTTGGTCTTATCTATTTAAACATTCCCGGAACGATCGAGTAAAGTATGTACACACTTTCTACGCACATTACAACAATATAGGAAAATACTCAATATTTGTTGATTGTGTGGAACAACAACAAGCAACAGAATCTATTAATACATAGGATCAGAACATAACTGAACAAACTTGGATCGCCTTTTTTCAGCACAGGACATAATACGCTTAGATTCCAATCATCGGCATCCTTTCCAATTAGACACCAATTCCTTTCCTCGGCTTGACTTGGTGGTGAATAATCTAAGCCGTCGTCGACAATTGGCGTGATACCTTCACGTGCGCTGCCTTCTGGTACCAGCAATAACTGGAAGTGTTCTCACCATTCTCACCATATATTTCCATCCTTGTCCTTACAGGAGGGGAAGCCATTACCGTAGCCCTTTGCTTTTATTTCCTGGGTAAATTTTCGGACCTCACTTCTATCTCTGTATCGCTCAATATCCTGGTTCTCTCGTTCCTTCATCTGACGTTTTTTTTCGCTTAAATAGCTGTCTAGCCTGTTTTACTGTCTCCTTGTGCCGTTTTCTAACAGGCCGGGTTACAATTGGCTGTAGCATTGCCCTATAAGCGGCATTCTGTTCCTCAGACGCTGTGCGACATTCTTCATCGTACCAGGATTCGTATGAGCGCCGTTTTTCATATCCTAGCACTGTTGTTGCGCAATATGCTGCCACTGTGTATCGGGAACGTCAGAAGGAGACGCGTTGTGAGGTAGTAGTTGGGAGAGCTGTTTGGAGTAGACAGAGGCTATCTCTGGGGTTTGCAGCTTCGCGATATCCAGCTTTCTTTGTGTTTGGTTACGTGCGTTTTTCGCTTTTCTCAATCTTGTGCGCACCTTGGCTGCAACCAGGTAATGATCCGAGCCAATGTTAGCACCACGGATCACACGCACGTCTATGACACTAGATGCATGTCTTCGATCAATTACCGCATGATCAATTTGATGATTGGTGTTTTGATCGGGCGATAGCCAAGATGCTGTGTTGCCTTTTTGTTGGAATCTGGTTCCACTAACTACCATGTTCCTTCCCTCTACGAAACTAACCAGCTTAAACTTATTATCTAACGTGTCGGTATGCAGGCTGAATTTACCGATCAATGGACCAAGAACATCTTCCTATTTTTCCATTAAAATATCCTAGAACGATTTTAATGTCGTGGCCAGGGCGTAAAATGCATCTTTAATTTCATAATTTTTATCTTCCGTCGGGGCATGAGCACAATTAAGCGTGATGTAGAAATATTTCGCCTTGATGCGGTGGCTATTCGATGATTAACAGGAGTCTCTCGCCAACTACAAATCCACATCCAAATTCGTGCTTTTCCGCATGGCAGCTGTAATGGATGCCATAATTTTAAAGTTGCGAGCATCCCTGTCCTGTCCATCTCATTTCCTGGATGGCATTGATGTCAGCCTTATATATTTTGAGGACATCTGCCAGTCATATAGTGGCATCCTCTCTATAGAGAGTCCAGACGTTCCAGGTGCATATCCTTAAATCATGGCCCTTATTACGTTTCCAGGGGTCGTCAACATTTGGGAGGTTCCGTTTGTAACTTTTTCTTTTTCGTGTTTTCATAGCCAGTAAAGGACCTGAAGACGGGTGGCTTTGCCGCTAACTATCTACTGCTATTTGTGATAAATTGTATCTCAAGTACTTTTAGTGTACCGACAAGTATTGTTCTTATACTAAGGAGTACATTTATTGTATTGTTATTTCAAGATACTTTTGATATACAAAAAGTACATTTACTGTAACAGAAAGTATTTTTTTGTACATAAAGGTATATTAATTATAACAAAGTGAACTTTAAATGTACCAAAAAGTACTTTTTTTGTACCTCTGTATCCAATGTATTTTTATAGTATTAAAAAGTATTTTTTTTTGTATCCCAAGCACTATTAGGATGCCGACAAGTTGTTTTCGTATTCCAGAGAGTACTTTTATTGTTCCAATGAGTTCTTTTATAGTTCCACTCAGAGAGTATTTTTATTGTACCAAAGAGTGCTTTTATTGTTCCAAAGAGTTCTTTTATTGCACCCGCTGGTGCTTTTCTTATACCAAAGTGTTGTAAAGTATTTTTATTATATGAAAGAGTATTTTTACTGTACAAGAAAGTACTTTTTTGTAACAAAAAGTAGTTTTAATGTAGCACAAAATAATATTGTTATACATAAATATACTTTAATTGTACAAAAAATTACTTTTATTCTACCAAAGAGTACTTTTAGTATATCAAAAAGTGTGGTTATTATACCAAAGAGTACTTTTTTTGTACCATAGAGCACTTTTATTGTGCCAAACAGTATTTTTGTTGTATCAAAAAACAACTCTACTTTTTTTATATCATTTATATTATTTTTTTATTGATATACAATACTTTAATATATCTAGCGGTGTACCCACCCCTTGTAATACCTTGCATACAAAAATCACATATTAACTACTTTATTAACATCTTTTTTTTTTTCAAGTACCGAATTAGAAAATTTTAACTCCGAATTAGAAATTAAGTTGTAGGTACCTATTCTGTTAACTTTAGTTACCTTCTTTATGAATATCAAAACTTCTGCCTTATTTTTTTAACAGATAGCTATGTGGACAACATTTCCAAAGCAATACAATTTGTTTTAAATTAATAATGAAGTTATCTAGAGCTGCATTACATTTCTCTAATTTATCATCATATATAATAATCTTTAATGTTTTTTACTTAGTTCAATTTAACGAATTTTCCTTTAAAATTTAACATCATGACTTTTTACTGAATTTCCCCATTAAATATTTCACAGCTTTCATTCGGAATTCTCTGCTACGTTGACTAAACCGTATACGAGTATTTCATGTCATCACAGTTAATAAATCACGCTCTACATCCGCATATCCTTTCATCCGCTGTTTAAGCTGTTATGCCAAATCAAATCTTGTGCTTTAAATAATTATTATTTATTATATTTACGTGCATTAAATTTAATTTAAATAATAATAATATTGCAATTTTTCGTCGCCACACAAACCAAAACATTCACCTTGTCCTGGTGCCGCCAACGCCACTGCCACCGGCCGCCACAGCTACATTTTCTCATGTTCATGGTCCTTTTGCATGTTTTTCGTGGTCATTTGTGACTTTCAGATGATGATAACGGTGTGTATAGCGGCGAACAACAGTGGACAAAATTCCGTTAAAAATGTCAACTTTATAAAATTTATGATTCACAACGGCGCCATCAAGATTTATGATCAGTGTCTCCAGTTCCAGTACCCCTACACACACATTCTCGTTAGACCCTCTTCCGGTCTCACAACCCAACTGTTTGTTTTAATTGTCCTAGTGTGCTGGTGGTCCGTGCTCTAGTGCCTGTCCTGTGATTGTAAATCTACTGCTGTTACTCCTGACTAGCAGTAGTAATCAGTCGCTAAGCAAAACGAAAGTTAACATTGAAATTGTGGTGGCTCAGGGGAGAAGAAGAGGACACTAATGTAACAATTATGACCAGTGACCAGAGACATTGCCAGTCGTCATACATAGTACGAGCTGAGAAGAGATAAGGTTCTCATTAAACAAATCCCTAAGACAATGTAGTCAACAAGACCAACGCACACATAGCACTTCAGAAGCCATCTAGACACAGTGTCCCGTCTGGATAACAGGCTGTAGGTCTACATAATTTTATGCTTACGCGAGTGGTTTACTATTTCTATTACTCATTTCCGCAACTAACACACACATAGAGATACATAGACTTGGCTAAGTGATGATATCTAAATGACGATTCAAATGGGTGCGCAATATATGAACCCTGTGGGAGCTGCTTTATTATGGTCGCCTCAAGGCAACGAAGAACAATCTGTGGTTTCGTAGAGGGGCAATTGAAATAATTGATCTCATGGAATTATTGATATATTGATATATTGATATATTGATATATTGATATATTGATATATTGATATATTGATATATTGATATATTGATATATTGATATATTGATATATTGATATATTGATATATTGATATATTGATATATTGATATATTGATATATTGATATATTGATATATTGATATATTGATATATTGATATATTGATATATTGATATATTGATATATTGATATATTGATATATTGATATATTGATATATTGATATATTGATATATTGATATATTGATATATTGATATATTGATATATTGATATATTGATATATTGATATATTGATATATTGATATATTGATATATTGATATATTGATATATTGATATATTGATATATTGATATATTGATATATTGATATATTGATATATTGATATATTGATATATTGATATATTGATATATTGATATATTGATATATTGATATATTGATATATTGATATATTGATATATTGATATATTGATATATTGATATATTGATATATTGATGTATTGATATATTGATATATTGATATATTGATATATTGATATATTGATATATTGATATATTGATATATTGATATATTGATATATTGATATATTGATATATTGATATATTGATATATTGATATATTGATATATTGATATATTGATATATTGATATATTGATATATTGATATATTGATATATTGATATATTGATATATTGATATATTGATATATTGATATATTGATATATTGATATATTGATATATTGATATATTGATATATTGATATATTGATATATTGATATATTGATATATTGATATATTGATATATTGATATATTGATATATTGATATATTGATATATTGATATATTGATATATTGATATATTGATATATTGATATATTGATATATTGATATATTGATATATTGATATATTGATATATTGATATATTGATATATTGATATATTGATATATTGATATATTGATATATTGATATATTGATATATTGATATATTGATATATTGATATATTGATATAATATATATAATATATTGATATATTGATATATTGATATATTGATATATTGATATATTGATATATTGATATATTGATATATTGATATATTGATATATTGATATATTGATATATTGATATATTGATATATTGATATATTTATATATTTATATATTGATATATTGATATATTGATATATTGATATATTGATATATTGATATATTGTTACAGTGATATATTGTTATAGTGATATATTGATATATTGTTATAGTGATATATTGATATATTGTTATAGTGATATATTGATATATTGTTATAGTTATATATTGATATATTGTTATAGTGATATATTGATATATTGTTATAGTTATATATTGATATATTGTTATAGTGATTTAATGATATATTGATATATTGATATATTGATATATTGATATATTGATATATTGATATATTGATATATTGTTATAGTTATATATTGATATATTGATATATTGATATATTGATATATTGATATATTGATATATTGATATATTGATATATTGATATATTGATATATTGATATATTGATATATTGATATATTGATATATTGATATATTGATATATTGATATATTGATATATTGATATATTGATATATTGATATATTGATATATTGATATATTGATATATTGATATATTGATATATTGATATATTGATATATTGATATATTGATATATTGATATATTGATATATTGATATATTGATATATTGATATATTGATATATTGATATATTGATATATTGATATATTGATATATTGATATATTGATATATTGATATATTGATATATTGATATATTGATATATTGATATATTGATATATTGATATATTGATATATTGATATATTGATATATTGATATATTGATATATTGATATATTGATATATTGATATATTGATATATTGATATATTGATATATTGATATATTGATATATTGATATATTGATATATTGATATATTGATATATTGATATATTGATATATTGATATATTGATATATTGATATATTGATATATTGATATATTGATATATTGATATATTGATATATTGATATATTGATATATTGATATATTGATATATTGATATATTGATATATTGATATATTGATATATTGATATATTGATATATTGATATATTGATATATTGATATATTGATATATTGATATATTGATATATTGATATATTGATATATTGATATATTGATATATTGATATATTGATATATTGATATATTGATATATTGATATATATACTGATATATTTAAAAAATTTAATGAGATGTTTCTATCCCTTTGTGTGTGTATTATTATTGCCCGTCCCAGTCGTGCCTCTGGGGTTTCTTCATTGCCTACAATTCTGTTTCATCCCATTCCACCAACTTGTGCTCTGACTAATTTAATCTTAATCTTAATGCTGTAACAGTTTCACTGAATTTGCAAGTAACACTTCAAAGTCTCTATGACCGTCCAGTCAACATGGCCAACAGTGACTGGAACTCAAGTTGTCTTTTTAATTAGTGGACCTTCTCCTCTCCGAAAAGAAAAAGAATACAAAAAACTCTTCAGAAATTGTCTTAGTAAGCGTGAGCCAAAAAAAAAACTCTGCAAATGTTTGGGGTGGAATAAATTTTAAACTGAGTTGATAATATCAAATTTTGTCATTTCGCCTTTGGCCAGACATCGCTGCCTGGTCATACTAGTAGATGCCATTTTTTTACATGCCAACAAGGCGGCTGAAGTGTATATGGACCAGCAGCATGACAGTAATGATTATGATGACGATGATGAAGACGTTCCGTTGGGTATTTTTTGAACCTTAAGTTTTTTTTTATTATTATTTAATTCGCTTTATTTATTTAACGCGTTTCGTTTGGCAATAAACGCAATCAAATGATATTTAATACTAATTTAATAATAAATTCCAAAAAGGACACTAATTTTAAAGGACAATAAAATAAAGTGCCGCAAGAGTATCAGTGTTTGTGATTATTGTTGAAATCATTGTACTTCTGACCACAAAAACAAACCTGTCTTCCATTAGTTATAACGGAAATGTAAATGGTGGTTGACTAAGCTGCTGGTGTGGGAGGGTGTTATGAAAATGGAAATCATCAAGATGTATCCACTAGTAATACCATATTTATTTTTGTCTTTAGCTGCTCCTTTTGACGTTCTTGTCGCGCGTAGTTTATGTATATGTGTCAGAGTTCATCTGTGCCATTGTAACGTTCTCATCTTTGATGTTGTTGGCATTGCCAGATACGTGGGTGTTGTTACACTGCAACTTCGTCGTGTTTCCTTAAAGTGTGGAAGTGATTTGAAATGATGAAATCTTTGCATTGTAACGTTTTATTTAAGGAAAGTTGTTGTATTGGTGACATGAGGTCCCTTAACGGTTTTCACTTTTCTTACCGGTAGAGAAGTTTTTTTTTGAAAAATATCCAATACACCTAAAAATTTAATAATTCAAAAGCGATATCTCGAAATCTGATACCTTACACAGTACAACACATGATTATGGGACTCAATTCTGAGAACTGCACGTGAAAGTAGCCACAAAAAGAAGAAGTTCTGCATCATTCGTTTTGTCAAGTTACATGCCATAATAATTTGATGTCGATTTAAAGTTGGTAAGTATCGTATAGGGGAATTTGTTACGTTTTAGGCTCTTTTGATTTGCAGAACCACTGTTGCACAGTAGTATTCGTGCGCTATTACCTTCTCTTATAAACCAAAATAATATTTTCTAATTCCCATCACTCCATTAATTTTACATCGTACTCTCAACTCAACAATGTCAAACATCATCAGGAGCGCGCCACTCAGGAACACAAGAAGTTGCTGCGACAGTTGTGAATTTTTATTGTGTTAATGTGACAAAGTGAAAAATGAAATTTTTCTTGCATTACTGAGTTCATTTCTGTATTTTTTTTTCTTTTTGCACTACTGGAGAATATATTTAGTTTAGTTTTAGTCTCCGTTCTTTGCGACGTTCATCTTTAAAAGATTTTTCTTGCTCTGGCAGTAACTCCTTTAGCGTTTAGTTGCTATGTTTGGGTGGTTTAACATTATCCTCGCTACCATTGTTGTGTATACGTTTGCAATTGCAAACGAACATTATCTTCGATGATACTTGATTGTAGCTTTTGCTGCTGTAGCTGGTGCTGGCGCTACTGTTGTCGTCATCATCATCATTGTTGCTGTATTTTTCCCAACATTTGCATACTCTAATCCAATGCATTTCACAGTAGCTTCTCTAGCTACTCCAGTTGCCACTGTTGCAGTTGTCATCAGCGTGGCAACAACAGCAGCAACAACAACAGAAATAGCGGATGAATATTATCAGAGTGTTCATCTGTACTTCATTGTATTATTCGGTCTAGCTGTACGCCCGTCTGTCCGATTGCATCTTAAACAAAATGTGAAACCAAATATAAATACAAAGATGAGGCGGCTATACTAATACCAGATAAAAAGCCAAGGCACAGTGGGCATCTACGGACTGGGATATATCAACGGATATACCAAAGAATAAAAAAACAAAAGACAATATTTTTTTTGCAGACAAAAGTTAAAATAAATATATAAGAATATTACATTTCTGTTTTCTTAGAATTATAAACACTAAAAGTGGTTATCACCTACACAGTACATGATTTTGGGACTCAATTCTGAGAACTGTACCTGAAAGTAGCCCCAAAAAGAAGATATTCTGCATCTTTCGTTTTGTCCAGTTACATGCCATAATAATTGAATATCGATTTGAAGTTAGTAAGTACTGTATAGGGGAATTTGTCACGTTTAAGGCTCTTTTGTTATATTGTTATATGATGGCGTATGATTATCATAAGTAATATTCCACTTAATCATACGCCACGGAGTATAACAGTTTTTTTCAAACTACTACAAAATAAACCCAGCTCAAAATCATTTGATGAATGGAATGGATACATGAACAGATTAAAGGAATTGTAATTCTTAATTTTTTTAAATTTTTTTCAACTAAATTGGACTCGAGTTATGTCAAACAAAAGAGCCTAAAACGTGACAAATTCTGTTACACGATACTTACTAACTTCTAATCTTATGGCATGTAACTTGACAAAACGAATGATGCAGACCTCCTACTTTTCGGGGCTACTTTCACGTGCAGTTCTCAGAATTAAGTCCCAAAATCATGTGTTGTACTGTGATATTCAATGATTCTAAAAATTAAAATGTATAAAAGAGTGCCCACTTTTATTACCACCCACCTCCAAAGCCAGACCACGCTGCCTCACTGTCGCGGCGACAAATTTTTCGAGTGAAATTGATAAATTGTTTAAACAACAAATACAACTTTTTTTCACTGCACATTCTATAATGTATTCTCTCCCACCAACAGAGTGTGGAGATTTCCCCGGTACCACTCTCCACTCTTTCAGATGATGATGGCAATGATGGTGACAATTTTAAGGAAAACGAAAGGTCATCTCTAGAACAAGTACAACTTGTATATAAAAACAAAATGCCGACCCCTCATCTTTATTTGCACATTCAGCAAACAGGAAGCAAACAAAAAAAACTAGAAATGGGGAGCGATATGTAAAAGAAAATGCCAAAAGCAAAATGGACTTTTAAAAATTACTTTGATATTTTACATACATAAACAAATTGAATTTATTGAAATAAATAATTTTAATGCATTTACTATCCCATACAACAATGAATGGCACACAAATCCACATGCTCGCACTGTTAGTCGATGCTTCAGCTGCAGACAATAAGGATACAAGGGAAAAAGATGCATATCCTGCTTGGTCCTTGAAGTTGTTGCTGTAGTTGTACGTGATATTGTTGTCATGACAGAGGGAAAAAAGACATGGACAAATTACATTTTATTTGCAATTTCTTTGGTAGTAAGAGCTGTTAATAAAGAAAAAAAAACCAACTACAACAGGGTTCTTTGTGATGTTTTGTATTTTGTGAAATCAGTGGACTAGGCAAAGGCTATATTATGTTAAGTTTCGCAAGTGATTTGTAACACCATAAAAGATGTGAGTTTTAAATATTATATTGCAATAGTTTAATAGTTTGTAATTTTTGTAATTTTGTAATTTTGTAATTTTGTAATTTTGTAATTTTGTAATTTTGTAATTTTGTAATTTTGTAATTTTGTAATTTTGTAATTTTGTAATTTTGTAATTTTGTAATTTTGTAATTTTGTAATTTTGTAATTTTGTAATTTTGTAATTTTGTAATTTTGTAATTTTGTAATTTTGTAATTTTGTAATTTTGTAATTTTGTAATTTTGTAATTTTGTAATTTTGTAATTTTGTAATTTTGTAATTTTGTAATTTTGTAATTTTGTAATTTTGTAATTTTGTAATTTTGTAATTTTGTAATTTTGTAATTTTGTAATTTTGTAATTTTGTAATTTTGTAATTTTGTAATTTTGTAATTTTGTAATTTTGTAATTTTGTAATTTTGTAATTTTGTAATTTTGTAATTTTGTAATTTTGTAATTTTGTAATTTTGTAATTTTGTAATTTTGTAATTTTGTAATTTTGTAATTTTGTAATTTTGTAATTTTGTAATTTTGTAATTTTGTAATTTTGTAATTTTGTAATTTTGTAATTTTGTAATTTTGTAATTTTGTAATTTTGTAATTTTGTAATTTTGTAATTTTGTAATTTTGTAATTTTGTAATTTTGTAATTTTGTAATTTTGTAATTTTGTAATTTTGTAATTTTGTAATTTTGTAATTTTGTAATTTTGTAATTTTGTAATTTTGTAATTTTGTAATTTTGTAATTTTGTAATTTTGTAATTTTGTAATTTTGTAATTTTGTAATTTTGTAATTTTGTAATTTTGTAATTTTGTAATTTTGTAATTTTGTAATTTTGTAATTTTGTAATTTTGTAATTTTGTAATTTTGTAATTTTGTAATTTTGTAATTTTGTAATTTTGTAATTTTGTAATTTTGTAATTTTGTAATTTTGTAATTTTGTAATTTTGTAATTTTGTAATTTTGTAATTTTGTAATTTTGTAATTTTGTAATTTTGTAATTTTGTAATTTTGTAATTTTGTAATTTTGTATTTTTGTATTTTTGTATTTTTGTATTTTTGTATTTTTGTATTTTTGTATTTTTGTATTTTTGTATTTTTGTATTTTTGTATTTTTGTATTTTTGTATTTTTGTATTTTTGTATTTTTGTATTTTTGTATTTTTGTATTTTTGTATTTTTGTATTTTTGTATTTTTGTATTTTTGTATTTTTGTATTTTTGTATTTTTGTATTTTTGTATTTTTGTATTTTTGTATTTTTGTATTTTTGTATTTTTGTATTTTTGTATTTTTGTATTTTTGTATTTTTGTATTTTTGTATTTTTGTATTTTTGTATTTTTGTATTATACTCCGAATTATACTTGATTGTATAAAATACATCATACTGTGCCCTAGATTCGGTGCATTTTCAGTATCCTTTTACCGTTGCTCTCCTCCCGATTTGTTACACACGTTTTTCTCGTCCATGTATTTTTTTACATTAGTTTGTCGCTCGTTGCTTTCATTCGTTCGTTTGCTATGAAATGTTGCCATTTGTTAAATTTGTTTATTTGAAAAATTAGCTTTTATCGCAAATTTGTTTGTATAGAATTTATCATCAGCAGTTGACACCAGCAGTGACACCGCCATTGTCACCAACCATCCAACGCCCCCATCCCCCATCTTAGCCAATCGTTCCTGTGCATACAACTGCTGCAGCATCAACCACTGCCGTATCATGCGACATCTACGACAGTTGTATCATCACCATCATCATCAGCACGACTGCCTCCCAGCCAAGCCAGCCAGTCAGGGTGACAAGGAGCTTGCAACATTCAATATTTGCTGAGTAATGTTGGATTTGTGTTTGGTGTCGCTTTTCTTTGGCTTTGACTGAAAATTCGAAATTTATTTATTTATTTTGTTGTATTCCCAAATGTTTTGTGTCCGCTTTCACTTGCATAAAAAATGTTTAAATGTATTAACTTTGAAATTTTGTTTAAATGTAATAAAAAAAATATCAAGTTACATTCTCAATGAAATTTTCTGTAATGAGAAAACCTTTAAATTGGATTGAAATTTGCATTTGTGAAATTCCCCCGGGATTCGCAGTGTTAAAAATTTTACATTATAACAATTTTATCATTAATTTGAGTGAGAACCATTTTGACAGCCTGTGGGAATTGGTTAACAGTTAAATCATGCAATAGTGTATTCTGGTGCTGTTTGTTCGAATGTGCTATTGTGCGGATAACATTTGCTTTAGATGGTCAAAGTTCGAATCGCTTGGTGATGTTATGACCATAATTGTTTCAGTGCAAAACTTTTTATCTAATAATCTATAACTTTTGCAATTTTTAATATAATATATAATATGCTCATGATTTATACAAAGTCAATAATGATGATGGTTGCATAAACACGATGCATATTTCCATACGGTGCATTTGTCTCCCGAATATTGCTGAAACCGATCCATCCGCTTGGATCTTACTGCGCTATACATCAAGATAGTTACAACTAATATCTGATTTAGCTGTCTTCTAGTCTTCTAGTCTCCAGGTTGACGATCTTAGCTTTTTTAGCGGCGGAGTCAAAATAGATAAATCATCTTCGACAAATCCGATGTTAGAGTTGTAAACTTTTAAGCAGCGGCCCAATCGAGTACATTTTTTGGTCATTGAAACTAATAACTTTCTTTTGTTAATTCTTTCTGGCTGATTTCTTTGAATACCAGAGAAGGCTGCAGTTACATCATACAGTTTTGGATCAATGATGTCTATATCATCAGAGTACGATAGGAGCATAAGGTTATTTTTAAATATCGTGGCAGTCGTGTTTACTGCAGCTTTCGTCTTAGTCGGTTAAAGAAATCACAGGATATGCTGTCGCCTTGCCTTAAGTCTCGTCTGGCACGGATAGCTCTGTAAGGAATTTGTTTATCTTCACCTGAAGCCATTGTTTTGGTCAGGATCTGATCAGTTGTGACGAGGTTAGGATTTTTTCTTAATTGGCTTTGGTGAACCGTTTTCAAAAGTCAAGCTGATAAAAAACCAAGTTATGACAATATATATATATATAATATATATATATATATATATATATATTATATATATATATATATATATATATATATATACAAGCTTTCCCGGCTCGCATTGCTTCACCCGACCTTCTTAAGAAGATTAAGCAGTACAGGTAAACTGCAAAGAAATTAACACCCCCCTAAAAGTACGAATTTTAAAATATACTTTCGTATCGCACAACTAAAATGACTGGCACCCTCTAAACTATAGGAAATTTGCCCATATACTAAGTGATCAGTATATATATATCAAGCAATTTCTATTAATATAGACCGAACTAACAATTTTTCCAAAAGGGGCGTGGCACCGGCCCATTTCCCAACGAAACGTTATGCCCAATGTATCCTTTATATATGTAGGAAATCTCATCGTCATACCTTCATGGCTCATAAAATATGACCGATTGAAATTTTATGACGTTTGAAATTTTGGGTTGTGTGGGCGGCGCCACGCCTCTTTGTCTAATTATGTTTTCATTGTAGCCTATGAAAGAGGCCAAATGGATAGTACTACACAGTGAAAATTTAATTGCAATCGGTCCATTTATTTATTATATATAACGATTTTTTCAAAAGGGGCGTGGCACCTCCCATTTCCCAGAGAAACGTAATCTTCCTTGTACCAGTAAAATGTGTAGCAAATCAGATCTTCATACCTCAAATGGCTCGGGGACACCTATGACCGATTGAAATTTCGGTTTGTGTGGGCGGTGCACGCCCCATTGTCCAACTATGTTTTCATGTAGCCTATGTATTCATGTATCACACAATGAAAATATAATCGCAATCGGTCCATTTATTTGGCCCATATAACGATTTTCTAAAAAGGGCGTGGCACCGCCCCCTTATTCGCAAACAAAGTATCTTTCTTACACGCCCGGAATACGTACCAAATCTCAACTTTGTACCTATAATGGTTTAAAATGGTTTCAAAATTCTAGTTGTATGGGGCGGTACATCTGATCAGGTCAGTCACCCAAGCCTTTTATATATATAGATATATAACTGATCAGCATCGAAATCTGAGTCGATTTAAAGGTGACCGTCTGTTTCTTCTGTCTGTCTGTCCCGGATACAGCCGAAGGTTAAAAGATATAAAGCTCAAAGCGGAGGCTAAGTCCGATACGTAAAAACTACTCCCACCTCCCTATACAAACTTCCCCCTTTTTAAGGTATATCCCTGCAATTATTAGCCTTTATTTTAGAAGCGATCCAGCTGACATTTTGTATGCAAGCTTCCTTACTATAAGTAGAGGTTGAGAGGTTAATATGGGCCCTATCGGTCGATAACAACTCCCACCACTCCTACAAAATCCCTCTTTTTGGGGGTGTCCGCCCATCTATAAACTGCTCCCACCTTCTTTACAAACTCCCCATTTTTGGAGTCTGTCCCTGCGATTACAGCCGTAGTTTAAGAAAAATCGGCCTGACATTTTGTACGCAAGCTTCCTTACTCAAAGTGGAGGTTGAGTTTTAATATGAGCCCGACCATACAAATCCCTCTTTTTGGGAGTTTCCGTCTATCTGTCTCCGCGATTACAACAGTAGTTTAAAATATATCGTGTTAAAATTTGCGAAGATAAATTCTATACTCCAAGCGGAGGTTAGTTTCAAAGGTGGGCTAGATCGGTCAAAAATTACTCCCACCTATCATCCAAACTCCCCCTTTTGGGGGGTTTCCGTCTATCTGTCTCCGCGATTACAACAGTAGTTTAAGAAATGTTGAACCCAAATTTAAAAGGCAAACTTATGCCTTCTAAGCGGATTTTAAATTCTCATATGAGCAAGATCGGATATAAACTATCTCCTCCTCCCATACACCGTCCCCCTTTGTGGGATGTCCGTCTATCTAACACCGCAACTACAACAATATTTTAAGAGCTATCATGCTGAAAATTGGCATGGAAGCTTCTACTCCCTAGGGGGAGGTTATGTTCCGAATTGAGCAATAGCAGACACAAATTATTCCCACCTACCATACAAACTTTCCCTTTTTGGAGGTGTCCGTCTATCCGTCTGTCCCCGCGGTTACAGCAGTAGTTTAAGAGCTACCGATCTAACATTTGTTATACTAGCTTCTATTCTCTCAGCGAAACAACTCTAGCTCAGCATTTGATATTTCAATAAAAAAGATTTTTCGAGTTGGAGCATTTTCATCCGTTTGTACAACTTGTTCATGCCAGCGCATTCTGTCTATTTAAACGCGCTTGACTATATCGATGTCGTTATACAGCTCATAGAGCTTATTCGCCGTTAACGGTGAAGGGTCCAAACATTTTGCGAATTATTTTTCCCTCCCAGAATATTTTGATCCACTTGTGTCATTACCGAGGATTCTGCACTGTAAAGCAAGACAGTTAGGATAAGTGTCTGGTAGAGTTGGATCTTTGTTCGCTGAGGGAGGGCTTTGTCCTTGAATCGCTTGGTTAGCGCATAGTAGCAGCGGTTTTGCTATCAATGTCTCTTGATTAACAGCCTGTTATTATTGTTTTGTTTACGGCGGAGGTAGACAAAACCATCTACCACAACAAAGTTATAGTTGTCAATGTTAACGCAGCGTCCCAACGAGTAGACTCTTTGTACGTTTAAACTAATAACTTGGTTTTGTCCTCATTTATCACCAGACCTACATCTGTCGAATGCTTTTCAATGCTCGAAAAGGCCGCAGTAACATCCCGTAGTCCTCGGACAATGATATCTCGATTATTGGCATTTGCTGTGAATGGGAATTTTTTGTTAAAGACGGTAATAGTCCTGTTTACTGCAGCCTTTCGCATGGTGATCTCCGTTATGATGTTAAAGAGATCGCATGACAGACTATCGCCTTGTCTAAAGCCACGCTTAGTACAAAATGGCTTTGTTAGATTTGTGCCTGTTTTCACTGACGACTTCGTGTCAGTCAGTGTCATCCCGCAAGATCGTATTAGCTTTGCGGGTATATCAAACTCAGCCATAGCATCTAGAAATTTATGTCGTATTGGACTGTGAAATGCAGCTTTATAAACGATAAACTGAATGTATGTGTCGATCTCCATTTCTTGGGTCTTCTCCATGATTTGTCGTAGTGTGAATATATGGTCGGTCGTGGATTTACCAGGTCGAAAGCCACACTGATAAGGTGTCTAGTCTGGACTTGAGTCTTTTAAATAACAAAATAGACAGGACGTTGTTAGTGATGGCTAGAAGGCATATCCCGCCATGGTTGGTACACGCACTTGTACCGCCTTTTTAAAGCACAGGACATAGGACACTCAGATTCTCATCATGGATCTATTCCAATCTATATTACTTATAAATATTTCAGCTTTATTGTCTTGTTTTGCTAAGTTGCTTATCCAAAAAAAACTTGCCATATTTACTGCAGCATGATTTATTAATGTTTGAGGTGACTGCAGTAACATCACGTAGAGCTCGGTCACTATAAACCTTTTAGTAGAAAGTGTTCTAGATTCCTCGAGGATAGGTGCATGACTAAACTAAATTGTTGAAGACACGTACATAGGTGACCAACAAGCAATACCTGATGAGAGCGACAGAGTATCTCAACTTGTCGCTCACGACATTTTCTTTGAAGTGTGTTCACAACACGTTGAACCACAGTGTCGCTCAACATGTCGCTGATTTCTATATAGAGAAGCACGTTGTCCACGACGACGAAGATGGAGAGTTTTTACGAAACACACATTAATTTTTCATAATATCTTAAGGACAGCATTGGCAACTTATGAGTGCCATGCGGCTCTTGGTTAACAAGTATGGTCTTTGTGTTCTTTTCACAATATATTATCCAGTATTATGTTAAACACATACCACAGCAGCCTGCCTGTGGGCACGGCATTCATTAAGAATCTTTCTAAGATTTGTTGATTGTACTTAACCAAAATCCAGCGAATCCTCGTACAACTAAACATCTACAACTACGTACAAGTAAATACCAAAAAAAAGAGAATAATCCAATTGCTATGCAAATCAGGAATTTGATTATGCGTCATTCAATTGCAATAGCAAGTCATCGATAAACCATAGATAATTCTAGTGCTCACCGAGTAAGCGATGAATGCATGTATACACACACATCCACACCACTCTCACCTTCCGCCTTCAAGGTGCTTCCTCTCTCTCTCTCTCTATCGCTGCAACGTTCTTCTGATCATCCTAAATTATGTGAAGTAAATAAAAGCAATAAATTGCATTGAAAGCGATAAACAATAACAATGACAACAAAGCAAATTCTAGTTCATCGAGTACCATTTTCTTACGTTTTAGTATACGAGTACCTTTTATTCTATTGTGGCGATGCTTTCTTGTTTTTGTTCAGGTCTCTCTCTCGGTCTCGCTTACAACTTTGTCTGTCCCTACGTCCTTCATTTGCTTATTTATTTGTATTGAATTTAGCATTCCTTGCAAGTCCTTACAATCAAGAAACGCTTCGTTTCATCTCATACGCACACACACACACACACAAAGACCAAATCAAACCTTGACAACAGCAGTTGTTGGAGATTGAAATGCTGTTGCTGCTGCAGATATTAGTTTAGTTGGATGTGGTACTGTTGGCGATGCTGATGGTAATGGTGGAGGTGCATCTTTCAATAGTTCAATGTGGAAAATTATGCGCTATTGAGCGCTTTACAGAGAAAGAGAGCTGTGCAATAGAAAAAACCCTTGGAAGGAATTGTTTAAATTGCATCAATTTGTGAAGGAGCAATTTCAGCAGCAACAACAACAACAGCTAGCGACTATTCTTACTTGTACAACAACATCAAAAGATTTGTGAAATAAAGGGAGCAATAACAACGACAACAACACTAGATGAAAAAAGACGTGAATATCATGAGCAACTCCATTTAAAAGCAAATAAAAATAATAATCAAATCAAGAAGATATTTCTTGGCTATAAAGTGAAAAGAAATTGAACAGCAGTGCAAAATGTTTTACATGTCGAGAGTATTGGATGATAACGTACTGTGGATAAAAAGGGGATCTTTTAGAGAAGCAATAATGTTCAACGTTCAATGCTGTATAACGATCCAAGAACTGGTGAGCATAAAGTTATACGCACCACTGTATTTCGTTGAAGATAAACTTCCCAAAACTCGAGTATGAGGAATGTATGGCAGTTTAAAATTACACTATTACATCCAACAACACCAAGACTGTATGGTTAGTTTATTTTATTTATTTGTCTTTACAGTTTGTGGTGTTCATAAAATTATACGCAGTGGTATTTTATTAAGATATAGAACTTTTTTTTATTAAAAAAATAAACAAATTTAAAATAAAAAACACTAATGCGTATAATCTCCTTTGTTTCGCTTAAGTTCAACAATGCCATTCGGTCAAACTTTTTTACTATTTCATTTATTTTACTTTAAAGTCATCTCCAAACATGTCTTCCCTATCCCACTGTGTCATGTCATGATTACTAATTCTATTGAATAGTAATGCATAGTTAAACTTTGTACATGTTGCATCGAGTATCTTACTTTTTCTACATGTATTTATATGTATATGTAGGTGTTCCTGTAACACATTTCAAGGATTCCGATTCAGTTGTAAATGCAAATGTGTCTATGTGCAAGCACATGTATGTATGTGTGTGTGTGTGTGTGTGTGTGTGTGTGTGTGTGTGTGTGTGTGTGGGTAGTAAATGGTATAACCATATTTCTGGTTGTTCTAATATCCTTAGACGTCTCATCAGGATCATCTTAAACATCTGACGATTCCTTTGCTTGCCCCGTATGTGTATGACTTGTAGTAGTTTGTTGCAGAAGATTTGCATTTCATCAGATTTCTTTTTATAAGCGAGAGTTGCATGATAACTACTAGCTGGCAGCGAGAGGAAACTAATATTACATGTAGAGATATTAGATTAATTCACACACTACAACAGTAATACATATCATATCATTTGCGATGTGTTTAATAGTTGGGTTTTCTTAAAATGTAATGTTACATTTATAAATATATTTAGTCAACAAATTAACTGACTACATTTACTGGTAATTGTTATACAATCCTCTTGCATAACCATTACTTAATTTTTACATAGTCACAAGTGTTTTGAAGAAATCTTTTTGTATATGTAAAAACACTACACACACAGAAAAAAAAATCGGATAAAAAAAATACTGAAATACTCATATGCTCCGAAAATGAAATGCAGGGTTAATCATACATAAATCCAGGAAGAACCAGCACCTGGTATAAACGGATTTTTGTTCGTCGAGCGAGGGCTCTGTCATTAAATCGCTTTCTAGGTTTGTAATAGCATCTATTTGCAGGCAGGATTCTTCTCCCGATTTTGAGGCAGACAATATTTGTTTTTGGCGGAGACGGACAAGGTAGATAAAATTACCTAGCACTTCGAAATTATAGTTGCCAACGTTCAAGCAGCTTGCAAAACTGGTAAATTCTTTGTTGGTTGAAACTAATAACTTCGTTTTGTCATCGTTCTCCATTAGACCCATTTTTGCTGATCCCTTCTGTATACCTGAGAAGGCTGCAGTCACATCCCGCAGTTTTCGACCGATGATGTCTGCGTCGTCGGCGTACTCAAGTAGCATGTGGCTTTTGTTGGATATCATGTCACTCGTATTAACTGCATCTTTCCTCATTATCATCTGCATTATTATGTTGAAGAGGTCTTACGATAGTCTCTCGCTTTGTCTCAGGCCTCATCTGGTATCACAGGGCTCCGTATGGTCATTGCCAATCTTCACTGAAGACTTCGTGTCAGTCAGCGTAAATTCTGCAAAGACGTATCGACTTCGTAGGAATACCAAACTAAGCAATGACTTCGAGCAATTTCTGCCGTATCGGGCTGTTGAAGGCAGCTTTGTAGTCGACGATAAGAAGGTATGTGTCGATCTGTTTCTCTTGGGTCTTTTCCAGGTGTAAATATCCGGTCAGTTGTTAAATTCCAGGTATAAAGCCACACTGATAAGGCCCGATCAGTTTGGTAACACTGGCTTTAGTCTTCCACGTAGCACACTCGACAGAACCGTATATGCGATGGGTAAAAGGCTGATACCGCGGTAGTTGGAGCACACACATGGATCACCTTTTTTCAGCACAGGACATAATACGCTAAGATTTAAACCATCGGGTATGCACTCATTAAACCAAACGGCTTATTAGCTCCTCGCCACCGGACTTAAAGAGCTCTGCCGGAAGTCCGTCGGCACCGGCTGCTTTATTATTTTTCAGCCGCGATATTGCTCTTCTTACCTCTGATTAACTTGGTGGTGGGCAATCCAAGCCGTCGTCGATGATTGGCATGATACCTTCACGTGCGCTGCCTTCTTTAACCAGCAGTTTCTGATAGTGTTCTCTCCATATATACAGCACACTTTGCGTATCTGTAACCAGTTTTTCATTCTTTTCCTTACAGGAGGGGAGCCCATTACCGTAGTCATTTGCTTTTACTTTCTGGTAAAATTTTCGGGCCTCATCTCTTTCCCTGTATCGCTCTATATCCTCGTTCTTCCGTACCTTCATTACCTTCGTTTTTTCGCTTAAATAGCTGTCTCGTCTGTTTTACATTCTCCTTGTGCCGTTCCCTAACACCCCGGGTTACAACTGGCTGTAGCGTTGCTCTATAAGCGGCATCCTGTACCTCAGATGCATATGCGACAATCTTCATCGTACCAGGATTTGTCTGAGCACCGTTCTTCAGAAGAAAAAGAACAGTTGCAATATGCTGTCACTGTGTATCGGGAACGTCAGAAGTAAAGTCGTTGTATCGTAGTAGTTGGGAGAGCTGGTTGGAGTAGGCAGTGGCTATGTCTGGGGTTATCCAGATTCGCGATATCCAGCTTTCTTTGTGTGTTGGTTACGTGCGTATTTCGCTCTGCTCAATCTTGTGCGCACCTTGGTTGCAACTGGGTAATGATCCGAGCCAATATTACCACTACGGATCACATGCACGTCCATGGCAGCGGTGGTACGTTTCCTTTACGCGCTCGTGAAATGCATATTTAATCTCATCGTCTTTATCTTCCGTCGGGGCCTGAGCACAAATCAGCGGGATGTAGAAACGTTTCGTGTAATGGACTGAAGGCGGGTGGCTTAATATCGATCTATTTTCAATGGTTCTATTTCAGAATATGTCGCAGTGTAAATATCTGGTCGGTCGTGGTCTTACAACGTCTAAAGTCACACAAATGAAGTCGGATCAGGTTTGTTAAGAAAGTCTTAAGTCTTTTACATGACGCTATCGGCAGGACCTTGTATTCAATTCAAAAGAGCACCATGATTCCAAAGATCGGGCATGCTCTGCTGGCTATAATTGTGTTTATTATCTGGTGCATGCACGTTGCCTGTCAACGCCGCAGGTCATAAAAAGCTGTGCCGACAGTTCATCGGCTCCCGCAGCTTTATTGATTTTAAGTCGTGCGACTGCTTTGCTGATCTCATTTTAGATCTGTGGCGGACAATCTACTTCGTCGGCGTGATTTCATCATTTATTCTGCATTTAGGAACGAGAAGAGTACGGAAGCGTCCCCTACATTATTGCTGCACACTCTGAGTGCCCATTTGACTATATTTCCATCTATGTCTTACAGATAGGGATGTCTGTTCCAAAAACGTTGTTTATTTTACCTTATCGTACAATTTTCAGGTTACCCCTCTATCTTTGTAATTTTTGATAGCCTGACTCTCTCTTCTCATTATATCGTTCCGTCACTGCACGCGTTGCCAATGACTGCAGTTTTGCCCTGTATGCAGTATTCCTCAGACATTTCGCGACATTCATCGTCGAGTCAAAGCTTGTCTGGGCATGGTTTTTCATAACCTAGTACGGTCATTGCCGCAGTGGTCATAGAATTCACAATATGCTGCCACTGTGTGTCGGGAATATCAGAATAAGAATTGGTTGTTTAAAGTAATTGAGTGGGTTGGAGTTGTCATTGGCTACCGCGGTGGTATGCAGCTTTGTAATATCTAGCTTTCTTTGCGTTTGGTTCCGAGAGTTTTTAACACTATTTAATCGCGTGCGTACCTTGGCGACAACTATGTGCTGATGCGGGTCTTTTGTTGCACCACATATTACACGCACGTCCTTGTCCAATGGTACATGCCTCTTATTGTTAACCACGCGAAAATCTGATTTCTTGTCTATTGATCATGGGATATCCAGGTGACCTTGTGGATATCTCTATACGGGAATCTGGTTCCATTCACAACTATGTTTCTTGCCGATGCAAAGCTAACAAACAGTCTGAAGTCGTTATCGGAGGTGTTGTTGTGTAGACAGAATTTTCCGACTGCTGAACCAAGAGCATCTTCCTTTTCGATGTTAGCATTAAAATCTCCTAAAACAATATTTGCCTTGATGCGAATAGTGGCTACTAGGTCACTTACTGGGTTAAACCGCGAGACCAGATGTGGAACTCTTTTGCTAACTATGAATCATCCAAATTCGTGCCTTCCTGCATGACAGCTGTAAAATATGTTACAGTTCTTTCGTCGTGTTCATCCTTGTTCCGTCTATCGCATTTCCTGTATGCCGGTGATGTCAACTTTGTATATGTCGAGGACATCCGACAATTGGATAGAGGCACTATCTCTGTAAAGAGATCGGGCATTCCAGGCGCATATTCTTTAATCATGGTCCTTATAACGTGTTTTTCTTCGTTTCTCTTTTCTTCGTGTTTTCTTATTATTTTTATTTAAGGAAAGTGGCTTGCCAAAGCCATCAAGAGAGCCTTTGTGTTGAGCTTCAATAACTAGACGCATTGGTGGTAGGATGCCATTTACCCAACATTGCGCCTTATTCTTCTACCAACTATAAATCCACTTCCATGTTCGTGTCTTCCTGCATTGCAACTTTAAAAGATGTCACAGTTCATTTGTCATGTGTATCTCGGTCCTGATTTTAGGATATCATAAATTATGGCCCTTATAACAATAACGAGAGTCTTCAATGCTTGGTCGTTCTTTGTTATCCTACATGACTTCATAATATTTTATCCTTTTTATCATACGATAATTTTTGGCAACTCTGTTTCATTCCTTTATAGATATCAAGGTTTGTGTCAAGGGATTGTTAGGTGTTGTTGTGAGTCTTAACCGCCAAATGTCTCCAAAGATGGCGCCAGGTGGTTTTGAGATGTTGATAAATCATTTCATTTTTCTTGGTCCTTGCGCTATCTGGATTTTTGTAGTGGAAGATTCTAGATTGAGAACTGGAGAACTCTAAAGTATTTTAAAATTAATGATTCAGCGATGTTGATTTGGCCAGTGCCCCGGCCTGGAATCGAACCCGGCACCTTCGGATGGTTATCTACGTCCCTACAACTGAACTATCATATTCTGCCATCTCTACTAAGAGAGCGATAGTGTTTCAGTAACTTCTGTTACCTACTCCAAAAGAGGTTTCGGTGTGAAAATGCGATTTTAATTTTTTTTGAAATTTTGTTTCTCCCCATAGGTAAATTTTTGCAGTGTATTTGTGTTAAGGCTAATATGCTCATATACAAACATGCACTTACATATATATGAAGGTATGTATATTTAACTTCAATGCATTTAGTTTAATAAGACATACGATAATAGATAAATTGCACTTGATTACATTTGAATTGTGTACCATTGTCAATCTTTGCCTCTAGAGGCGTGGCATCATAGTTGGTTCCACCCTCCGGATGTCTGGGTTAAAACTGAGAAAACAAATCTTCATTTTTCCACTTGACTAAAAATCAATGAATAACATGACGAGGACAGACTGACAGTGTAGTGCCAACCAACAACTGCTGCTGCTGAACCATTCCCGTGGCATATGAATCATTGTCTATTTTCTTCTACTCCTTGGTTCTCCTGTCTGTTTTAGTGTTGTAGATGTTGTTGCTGTTGCTGCATTAACTTGGGCTATTTGGCTTGTTAGTTACCAAGAAATAGAGTCTTGGCCATCTGTTAAAAGAAACTTTATACAGCCGCTTTTATAAAGGAGTATTTCAATGTGAGTTTTTTCTTTCTCGGTTTTTTTTTTCATTCTGCCAAACTTTTTCTTTTCGTTTGTGACTTTGAAAGGTTGGCGGCGGGCCTGCAAGCGGAAGGGAAACAGAGCAAGAGACAAAGAAATATAAACGATTTTTGTCTGGATCCTATTTAATTGCTTTCATTTGTTGGCCAAAGTATAAGTTTCGTTGTGGTTTGTTACTTTGTTTTTTTTTTTGCCATCTACCACTTCTTCTACTACTTCTTGTTGGGTAATAATCGATTTAAAGGATAAATTTTTTCCATGTGATTTAGTATCATGGGACTATTTTGTCTGGTCGAGAATAGTCTTTGTCGTTGTGTTCTTTTTTATTACATGAAATGGAAAGAACAAAATTGGACCATAACTTTAAGGCAAAGTTTGCATATAAAAATCAGCAATTATATATAAAAGATACAGAGTTGTTAAGAGAGAAAGAGAGTGAGAGGGAGATAGTAATATTCATATACAGCCAACGCATTTTGTTAAATTTGAAAGGACTTTGATAATTTGTATAGCGGAAATACAGCATGGAGATGGTGTTTCGGAATTTGGTATTGAGGAAGGGACTATACTTTGTTTGTCGTATGTGATGGCGTTTGTGTTCTGCTTTTTTAGACAAGCTAACTTAATAGCTAATGGACACTAAGTGAGTCAAATGGAATGTGTAGCTAATAGTAAGGGCCTATTAACAATTTATATATAGTTGTCTATATTTGTTCCATGATTGACGCAGACTTTTTGATATCTGACCGCCAAAGAGTCTGATGTTGCAAACATGAAATTCGGCACAGCAATTAACTGGATACATAAGCCACTCCAGAGGACCCCGCTTCAAGTCATGGCATTAACTGTCCACCTCCGAGTTAGACCGAGATACGTGTGGCAATATCTCACCTTAATAATAACAAAGCGGCTGAAAAGTTTAAGGTAGCTGTTTAGGAGCATGCATCAGCTCATAGAGATTATCTGGCTAGAGGAGAGCAAGCAAGGGCATAGTCAAAGCCTTTGGGGGTTTTACTATACTGATTTGGTACCTTTAATTGATATTACACCATAAATTCACAATATTTTAACAATATGCGTATGATTAATATAATATCAGCATAAAATTAATATTACTCATACGTTCATTAGCCTATTGGCATGCTACCACCGATGTGTCTTAGAAAGTAGGTAACAACAGGTTACTGAAGCTAAAAACAAAGGCTTTCTTAGCGAGTTTGGCGGCTTCAAAAAACAATTATATTGAAAACACGAAGAATAGAAAAAACAAAAACCCTCTAAGTATTGACGACCCACCAAACGCTATAAAGATATGCACCTCTAAAGAGATGGTGGCTCTCACCAACTGTCGGATGTCCTCGACAAATGCATGCTGTTGTTGTTGTTGGAGCAGCTGGTGGAAGTAGTTGGGGTGATAAATCTTTATACAGATTTTAAAATTTTATCGGCTCTCGATCGGGCATATAATCCGATTATCATACGATCATTGTTGGCAACTCTGCTTCGTTCCTTTGTAGATAACAAGGTTTGTTTCAAGGATTATTAGGTGTTGTAGTTGTGAGTTTTAACCACCAAATTCCATCAAAGATGGTGCCAGCTGGTTTGTTGATTTATATGCGATGTTCATAATTTATTTTTATTATTTGTATATCGAAGGTCACTCGACAAATGCATGACTGATATCACCGCCATACAGGAAATGAGAGGGACGGGATAGGGATGCACACGACTAAAGAACTGTGACATATTTTACAGCTGCCATGCAGAAAGACACGTATCTGGATGTGGATTCATAACACAGTGCAACAGTGAAAAAAACACCCGAACGAGACTATATAGGTTCGATAGTACAACCGGAGCTGAGTAAAACCCTAGCTCAGTTTGGCTTGATTGGCTACCAAATTTTTTTTTTGGCCCCCTAAACTTTTTGAAATCCTTGGACCCCTTGAAAAAAGGTGACTTCAATTGTTGGCTAACAGTTTCTACAGTTTTTAATCTAGCTCCTTCTCTTCTTCAACAAAGTTTTAGCTAATAGTCCGCTTAAGAAACTGATATAATAAAATTTCCCAAAAAAATTAGACTTCCCTCGTTTATTTTCAAAAAACTTCGATAAAAATTTTATTTTTTTTACTTTTTTTAATATAAGTCGTAGGGAATCCAGATTTTTTGCATACTCTATTCAGTGAAATTGTAGTTTAGGTAACACCGAATAACTTTTCTGAACAAACCTATGCAATCTGAACAAGTCTAGGGATATTAAATAGCTCTCAAAACACACTATCTACTTTAAACAAATCAGTTTTTTAGGAGATTTGGGCTATTGTGCAATGTTTTTACTTGCTATCTTTACCAAAAACGTACTTATTGTAGAACTGAATAACTTCTGTAAACAACCAATATGATCGGAATACTCCACCCCCTTAATTGTTCACAAAGAGCATTAGGGTGTTCCTTATATGGCATTTTTTCGAATTTCGTTAAAAATATGTTTTAATCGCGATGTTGGTCATCAGTCTTCACCTTACGTTTCTTTTTGCCAATATTAGGAATATATTGTGAGAAATTTTGTATCAATAGTTGGACATTAGGGTGTGCCGCAATGAGGTTAAAGTATGGATTTGTTCTCAAATCAGTTTATTGCCGCTGAGTATTTTTCTTTCGTATATAGACTAAGTAGTAACAAGCCGTTCAATAGCTGAAATAAAGACCTAAAATAATATGTGTTTGCTTTTACCATATCTCTTATAGACGCCGAGATATTTGATATAGAAGTGGTGGTATTTTTAAAAAAATTATTAAAAATGTTGAAATTGAATTTCGATGTAGATTATTATGGGCAATTATATATTTCAACTTTTAAAGGTTAATCAAGTTAAAATCTATATGTTTAAAAAGTATATGTGAATATTATCACTATCTCTATCAATTCTCCAGATATCAGGAGTTAAAAACGGAATTTTTGACTGTATGCATAGCAATGTCTAATGAACTTTTGTTCCATCTGAACTGATTTGAGAACAAATTCATACTTTAACCTCATTGCGGCACACCCTAATGTCCAACTATTGATACAAAATTTCTCACAATATATTCCTAATGTTGGCAAAAAGAAACATAAGGTGAAGACAGATGACCAACAACGCGATTAATACATATTTTTAACGAAATTCGAAAAAATGCCATATAAGGAACACCCTAATGCTCTTTGTGAACAATTAAGGGTGTGGAGTATTCCGATCATATTGGTTGTTTACAGAAGTTATTCAGTTCTACAATAAGTACGTTTTTGGTAAAGATAGCAAGTTAAAACATTGCACAATGGCCCAAAACTCCTAAAAACTGATTTGTTTAAAGTAGATAGTGTGTTTTGAGAGCTATTTAATATCCCTAGACTTGTTCAGATTGCATAGGTTTGTTCAGAAAAGTTATTCGGTGTTACCTAAACTACAATTTCACTGAATAGAGTATGCAAAAAATCTGGATTCCCTACGACTTATATTAAAAAAAGTAAAAAAATTAAAATTTTTATCGAAGTTTTTTGAAAATAAACGAGGGAAGTCTAATTTTTTTGGGAAATTTTATTATATCAGTTTCTTAAGCGCACTATTAGCTAAAACTTAGTTGAAGAAGAGAAAGAGCTAGATTAAAAACTGTAGAAACTGTTGGCCAACAATTGATGTCACCTTTTTTCAAAGGGTCCAAGGGATTTCAAAAAGTTTAGGGGGCCAAAAAAAAAATTTGGTAGCCAATCTAGACAAACTGAGCTAGGGTTTTACTCAGCTCCGGTTGTACTATCGAACCTATATAGTCACGTTCGGGTGTTTTTCAAAAAGTTTGATTTTGTGTCATAGTGTAATCGGCAAGATTCTTCGACATATTGTCGCGCGGTTTAACCATGTAAGTGATCGAATAGCTACTATTCGCATCAAGGCCAAATACTTATACATTACACTGATTTGCAGACACGTACACAAAGATAAGGACATGCATTCTATGAACGCCTGAAGGAATTATATGACAGCTGCCTTGTCCATTACATAAATATTGGGATATATCATGGGAAATTTTAATGCTACCATCGAATTGGAAAATGCTCTTGGTTCAGCAGTCAGAAAAAATAGTCTACAAACAATACCATCGATAACAGATTCGGACAGGTTAGCTTCGCGTGGGCAAGAGACATGGTTGTGAGTTCAATAAGATTCCCGCATAAAGGTATCCCCAAGGAAACTTAGATATCTTCTGCTTAAAAGACAGGCAACTAGATTGATTGGGACCGGCCGTTACATGCGGGAGGTCTCAGTTTAGATTCTCGTCTCCAGTCATCTACTGTAGTGTTGAGTCAATCGGCATGTCTAGTAAAAGCTTCTCAAACAACAAGTAGGTGCCGTTTGTTGTGAATCTAAAATAGAAAGCGTGTTTATTCACAACAACGCGAGAAGCTATCCCATATCTAATTCATGGGATGTAAAAGGAAATAAATTATTTTCTTAACCAGACTGATCACGTGGTTACTGATGGAAAACATGTTTTAAGCGTTATGGACGTCCGTGTAATGCGCAGTGCAAATATTGACTTGGATCACCACCTAATTGAAGTAAAGGTACGCAAGCGATTAAGCAGTACTTAAAATGCTAGTAACCAAACCAAAATAAAGTAGACATCAGAAAGCTGCATACCACCGAGATAGCCAATGCCTATTGCAACAAACCCTCCTAAAATTTAATTTTACGACCACTGCCGCAATGACCTTACAGGGCAATTAAAAACCAATATCGCGTAATGTCTGGATACTGCATACAAGGCAAAACTGCAGTCAATGGCGTACGATGACGGAACGATGGAATGAGAAGAGGAGAGAGATGGAACACCTCCCAAGGCGGAAAAGCATCTATTTAAGAAAAAAGGGAATCAAGATATCGAAAATTGCGGGGATAGAGGAAATTTGTAATTAAAAGATAAAAAGCTAATGTTTTGGAACAGGGATCCCCACCAGTTAGAACAGGGATGGAAATCTGACCACAGACACACAGAGTGTGCTGCCAATATTAAGGGAAAAGTTTCCCAATTTGGTCGTTCCTGAAGGTTGCACTAGGACAAAATAACGCCAGTCATCAACGACTGAGTACAGTGTTCACCACCGAGCCAAAGCGTGATCAGCACGGCAATTACACGATGAGTACTGTTGTCGAATGAACCATGAGTTGTTTAACGACAATGAGCTTCAGCTCAAATAACTTCGGGAATTAATTCGATGGGCAGCGAAGAAGGGAACGACTAAAACTTCGTTGGATGAACCCGATAAAATAGTAATCCGATAATAGCAATCTAAATGTTCTATGTCCTGTGCTTAAGAAAGTCGATCCAAGTGTTTGTACCATCTATCGCGGCATTTGCCTTTTACCCATCGCATACAAGGTCCTGTCTAGTGTGTTAGGTGAAAGACATTCTAGCGAACCTGATTGAACCTTATCTGTGTGACTTCAGACCAGATAAATCCACGACCGACCGGATATTCACACTACGAAAAATCCTGGAAAAGAACCAAGAATTGCAGATTGACACCTACCATTTGTTATCGATAACAAAGCTGTATTCGACAGTTCCATACGATAGAACGTATTAGATGCTATGGCTGAGTTTAGTAGCTCCGCGAAGCTGATACGACTTTGTGGGATGACACTGACTGACACGAAGTCTGAAGGCATAGATATCATTGGCCGTGGACTGCGGGATGTTACTGCGGCCATTTCGAGGATTGAGAAGCAGTCTGCGAAATTCGGTCTGGTGATAAATGAGGACAAAACCAAGTTATTTGTTTTAATGAACAAAGACTCTACTCGTTTGGGATGTTGAGTGAACGTTGACGACTACAAATTTGAAGTGGAAGACGATTTTGTTTGCCTTGGCTCTGCCGTAAACAAAAATAATAATGTCGGCCAGGAAATCAAGATACGAGTATTGATCGCAAGCCGCTGCTACTATGCACTAAGCCCTCTCTCGACGAATAAACATCCAACTCTTTCAGACACTGATACTACCGGTCTTGCTCTACATCGCAGAATTCTGGGTAATGGAACATGCGGATCAATCTATTCTAGGATTCTACGAGAGAAAAATACTTCCCAAAATATTTGGATGCCCCCTCATTAACGGCAACTACCGTCATACAATGTGTCATGAGATGTACAGTGACATCTATGTTGTCAAGCGATCTCTAGCTCGAAAAGTCTTCGGCAATAAACTGAATGGCCGGTGCATGAAAATGCGACCAAAATTTCGTTGGATGGCCCGATGAATAAGCTTGGTATGATGAATTATCTACAAAGCGCGAAAGACTAAACGCTTGCAATTTTTTTTATTCATGCGGCTAAAGATATATGATTTTGTTGTTCCTGCTACCAAACAAGAAGAAATAGAGTGTCTGCAAATATTTCAGACATATTTCACCCAATTTTTTTACTGGACTCGAACAAGACCAATTACGCGTGCAACTAGAGATCGTGTACAGAAAAACTATGTACTCAGTTTTCAGTTTCTTTTATTACTAAATATATCTCATTGTTAAAAGACATTAAACTTTAAAGAATATGGGGTATAAAATGAAATGAGACAGCCTCACGAAATGGAAATAATAAGTTTAAGGACTTCTCGGCCCCAGCTGAGAACGAAGGAAATATTCGCACTCAAATCTCAAAAGAAATCCCGATTTCTAACACAGTACAACACATGACTATGTTGGAACTTAATTCTGAGAACTGCACGTGAAAGTAGCCCCAAAAAGAAGAAGTTCTGCATCATTCGTTTTGTCAAGTTACATGCCATAATAATTTAATATCGATTTGAAGTTAGTAAGTATAGTATAGGGAAATTTGTCACGTTTTAGGCTCTTTTGTTTTATTGTTATATGGTGGCGTATGATTATCATATTCCACGTAAATCATACGTCACGGACTACAACAGTTTTATTGTAACTGCTACAAAATAAACCTAGGTTAAAAACATTTCATGAATAGAAAAGTGAAATTGTTGCTTAAGTAGGGAAACGTTATATGAACAGACTAGCTTTCCCGGCTCGCGTTGCTTCACCCGTACCTACAATGAATCTTCTTACGAATTTAAGCAATACGGGTAAAATGCAAACGCTTCATAAGACGAACTAACACTCCATTTATGTAATTGTAGTTTAATCTCATCGGTCTGAGTTACTGTACCGGTTTATTCCCTTTTCGTCCTTTCTACTCCAAAATGTTCGAATTTTTAAAAAACCCATCAGGAACCTTTCTTATTCTAAAATATTTACTTAAATTTTTGATACTATACCTTTAGCCGTTTAGTACCAGTTTTATCCCATTTCGGTCTTTTGTACCACTAAATGGTAAGTATTTCGAAACTCTAATCGCCTTGTTCTAATTCCAAGCCCGAATTACCCAGATTTTTTTACACAGAAATATCGGATTTCAAAATAACCTTCAATCCGATTTGATTGATTGTTAGCATGTCCATATCGATTTCTGCGATGATAGCATTAGCCGATGACTAGGGAGATGGCATAATTTATCCCTTATTGATTGTTTTTACCCCTAAAAGTACTAATTTCCAAAAATCCATTCTTAGCTGAAGTCTATTCGAAAAGCGGAACAACCACCCAATGTTAAAAATATAGATTCTATAGATTATAAAAATAATATTACAGCAGTTCTATTAATAAGACTTGCATAACAATTTTTCCAAAGGGGCATGGTACCTCGCATTTCCCAGGGAGACGTAATACCCCATGTACCATTTACATATGAAGCAAATCTCATATTTATACCTTGAAAGACTCGTGAAATACGACCGATTGAAATTTTGGTTTTTGGGGCGGTGCCACGCCCTTTTGTCCAGTTATGTTTCCATTTTTCAGCGAGACGTAATCCTCTATGTATCAGTAACATATGTAGCAAATCTCATCTTCATACTCCAATGGCTCTTGATATATGACCAATTGAAATTTCGGTTTGTGTGGGCGGTGCCACGCCCCTTTGTCTGAATGTGTTTTCTTGTAGCCTATGATAGAGGTCCTATGGACTGTATCACACATAGAAAATTCAATTGCAATCGGTCCATTTATTTGGCCAAAATACCAATTTTTAAAAAGGTGTGTGTCACCGCCCACTTTCCGCCAGCAAAGTATTTTTTTTAATACGACCGACATACATACCAAATCTCGACTTCGTACCTATAATGGTTTAAAAGATACAGCCATTTTAAAATTCCAGTTGTATGGACCTTTCAGTCCGAATTTCCAAAAATCCCTTCTTAGTGCGCGCCTACGTCATAAAAGAAACCTATATTCTAAATTTCACGGTTCTAGCTTTAGCCGTTTGGGCTGTGGAGTGATCAGTCAGTCACCCAAGCCTTTGTATATATATAGATTAAAGGAATTGTAATTCTTTTAAATGTGTTTCAGCTAAATCGGACTGAGGTTCTCGAGTTACATCAAACAAAAGAGCGTAAAACATGACAAATTCCCCTTTAGGATACTTACTTACTTCAAATCGATATGTTAAAATTAATGATACAGAACTTCTTCTTTTTGGGGCTACTTTTACGCGCAGTTCTTAGAACTGAGTCCCAAATCAATGTTTTACTGCGTATAGGGTGGTGAATGGGCGGAAAGGTAGACATCCAAATGTTTCTTCAAAACGTTATCCTGTATTAGCATAACAAAATACAGAATTTGGGTTTGATCGCGTTGAGTGTTGATATCATTACTCGATTTCTTAAGTGGGCAGTATAGAATATTTGTATTGGAGGTACCAGAACGAGTGTGGCTAGACTTCCAGTTTTTTGTTTTCCAAAACTTAATAGGTTTACTAAATAAAGAATTTGGTCGAGAACGCGTTGGGTGTATTAATATGTTTACTTGATTTCTAAAGTGGGCGGCATGGAGCATTTGTATTGGAGGTACTAGAACAGGCTTGGCCAAGTAGCCCTTATGCAATCTCGTGACTTCTCTATGTGTTACACTTTTGGGTCGTATCAAATGATATATGATTTCCTACCCGTATGTTGAGAATACAAATACCTGAACATGACTTTTTGGACTTGAACAAGACCATATACTCGTGAAACTAAAGAACGTAAATTTTATGCTCAGTTCGTCCTTTTTATAGTACTAAACAACATTATTGTATTTGTTAAGAGCATGAACAATTTTTATTTCGTCATTTAATATAATATGTATAGAATATTCTACCAATGAATGTAATGAATAGCTATGCCAAATTCAATATTCTTTGGTAAAATATCAAACAAATTGTGAATAACTAACATAAAGGATATATTACGATATATTGCTATTGTTGGTACATATTGCTTGATATTAGATATTGATCAAATACCTTTTCAATACTCCTAACATTTTGCAAAAGTAATCTCGCCTTCTTACCACGTTGTGCTTAATGTCACCTTAATAATCTAATTTTCGCACCGGAAGTTAATCCATATACCAGACGAAGAAACTCTTTCGGTACTCTATGTCAATTTTTCATATGAAACAATTAGCTCATTCTTAAACTTAATATCATTTACTAAGTCTTGCAAAGGTAATGTCCTTTTGGCTTTTCTTTTTCCTTATTCTATTCTATTACTCGAACTAATGAAATTTTTCCTTATGAGCACACCAAGGCCATAAATTGAAGCCCTACCCGACTTATAGTTGCAGGTAATCAAGTGTCATTTTGTTGTCTTAACAAAAATTAATTTAGCCTGATCCGGTCCTTCTTTAATATAACCACAACAGAAATATGAAATATCTGTATGTAAGAAGCTACGAACAAAACAAATGACAGACGTAGCGGGGAGAGAGAGAGATGGGAAAAAAGCCAATGGCGTTTGCTTTTGGCGCAATTAAAAGATTTGCCATGTACGCCTTGACTAAACGAGATGTGGTAAAGATGAATGAAAGAAGATATGTTACTTTTAGCTGCTGCTGCTGCTGCCGGCTCAAGCTGGGGATAACCACATTAAATCGTTTATTATTAAGTTGTACTAAGCTGTCATGTTTTGAATATTTAAACAGTTTAAGTGCCAAGAGCTTGCAACCAGCCGCCGGTAGAAGGAAATAAGGAGGAATAGCCACAGTTAGAGATAGATATCTTTTCAGCTAAATGTGGTGGATATAAGCGCACAGCTGTACGGCGGGCAGCAGAGGTAGAGGAGACCATATGAAAATAGTGGGATACTCTGTAGTGCGATGAGCATATGGCAGCAGCAACTATATGCCACAGAAATGACACTTTCCAAACACGTACACACATTGACAATACACTCATACAAACACACACACACACTCAAATAGGCACATATACGGTGGCACATGCCATTTTACCGTATGACGTTTAGCCACCAAAGCCCGATGGCGTTAGTGAATGTGTACGTTCGTGTGTGTGTGGCTGTGTATATGTATAGGTATAGACGTTGGTGTAAACGAACACAGGGGCCAAGTCGGGGCTAATGGAATTGGTGGGATGTTAAATTCGGCAAAACCATGAATTAAAATCATATCAACGTTTGATTATATATCAAATAACTGAGCCATTATCCACCAAGCGAGGCTTTAGACAAGACGATGGTCTGTCATGGGATCACTTTAACATCATAATGGAGATGATCTCTAAACTGCAGTAAACAGGAATAATATCATCTTTAACAAAAGTCATTGGCGGGACATTACTGCGGCCTTTTCTGGTGATACATGTGGACAAAACCTACTCGTAACTTTGAAGTGGTAGCCGATATTGTCTACCTTGGCTCCGCCTTAAACTAAAATAATAATGTCAGCCTTTAAATCAAAAGATTGATCGATAGCGATATAATGACAACGCCCTCTCTCTTGAAGAAAAAAGGTGTAATTGAACCAGTTTATGATCCTACCTGTTGTGCTTTACATCGCGGATTCCTGGGTAATGACACAAGCAGATCAACCTATTTTGGGCATCGAGCATCGTCGTCGAATGAACTAAGAGATGTATGAGCTGTACAACGACCTCGACGTGGAAATAGACCGAAAGCGTTAGCTTGGACACGTTGTACGAATGTATGACAATGTTGCAGCACGAAAGCTCTTCGTCAATTATCGATGGGCGGCGTGGGAGGGTGCGATCATAACTTCGTTGGATGGACCAGGTGAAAGAGCTGGTATCTAAACTTGGTGTAACTATCTACGGAGCGCAAAAGACCAAAGCGCTTGGAATTATTGTCTACGTGCGGCTACTAATAGATGAATTTCTGCTGCTGCAGCTAACTAGCAAGAAGAAGAAACATCCTGGCTCAGGTTGCTTCACCCATACTTAAAATGAATCTTTTAAGAATTTAGGCAATAACGTCAATTTGTGTGATGTAAGCTTTATTCCATTGTTCTGGGTGATTGCACTACTTTAGCCCCCTTTTTATCGCTAAAAGTACGAATTTCAAAAATTCAATTCGTATCGCACAACTAAGATGGACTGGTACCCCCATCAATTATATTGAGAGCATGCCTATATACTGTTATAGCTTTAGCCGTTTGGTCTGAAAGATCACACAACTACTCCATAAAACAAATATTCACTTTAATTTTTGCGACTCTACCTTTAACGGTCTAGTCTTGCCGATTGTACCGGTATTATCCCTTTTCGTTCTTTGTTACCTCTAAAAGGTACGAATTTCGAAAACACACCCTTGTTTGGTTCTAATTTTATACGGAACAAGACCATTTTCACGATTATAGCATTAGCCGTTTGGTGTGGACTGTTATACTTTTTCCATTTTTTTTTAACCCAGAAAGTCCGGATTTTGAAAAAACCTTCAATTGCTATATGGTCATGCTCACTATTAAGCAAATTTTTGCGATTATAGCATTAGCCGCTTGGCCTGAGTGTCTGGTACCAGTTTTATTCCTTATTGACCATTTTTAACTTTAAAAGTAGGAATTTCCAAAAATCCATTCTATGCTGAAATTTAATCGAAAAGGGGAACAACCGACTCAAATTTTATTAACTTATCTACAGCCGTTTCACCCAATTTTATTACAAAGGCGCCCCTTTGTCTAAGTAAGTTTTTATGTAGCCTATGATAGAGGTCCTACGGCCAGTACCACAAAGTGAAAACTTCATTGCGGTCCATTTATTTGACCGATTCAACGATTTTTAGAAATAGGCGTGGCACCGCCCATTTCGCAGCTAGACTCCATCCTTATTGTACCATTAACATATGTAGCAAAACTTTTATTAATATGATCGACATATATTGCAAGACGTTATCTTCCTTGTACTAGTTACATATGTAGCAAATCTCATCTTCATACCTTGAATGCTTCCTGAGATATGGCCGATTGAAATTTTTAGTTGTGTTTGGGCGGTGCCACGCCCCGAGTGATATTTTGGTTTGTATGGGCGGTGCTACGTCCTTTTGTTTAATTATGTTTCCATGTTGCCTGTGATAAAGACCTACTTCTCACCGAGACGTAATCCTCCTTGTATAATTAACATATGTTGCAAATCTCATCTTTATACCTTGAATGGTTGGTGAGATATGACCAATTGCCATTTTGGTTTGTGTGGGCGGTACCACGCCCCTTTGTCTAATTATGTTTTCATGTAGCCTATCATGGGGGACTTATGGACAGTACCACCGTTGAAAATTTCACTGCAATCGGTGCATTTATTTGGCCGATATAACGGTTTTTCCAAAAGGGGCGTGGTACTGCCCATTTCCCAGCGAGACTTAATCCTCCTTGTAGCAGTGACATATGTAGCAAAAATCATCTTCATACCTTGACTGGCTTGCGAGATATGACCATTGAAATTTTGGATTTTGTAGGCGGGTCCCCGCCCCTTTTTTCCAATTATGTTTTCATGTAGCCTATGATAGAGGCCCTACGGACAGTACCGCACAGTGAAAACTTCACTGCAATCGGTCCGTTTGTTTCGCCGACATAACAACTTTACCAAAAGGGGCGTGGCACTGTCCATTTCACAGCAAGACGCTATGCTACTTGTAAATGTAACATATGTAGCAAATTTCCTCTTCATACCTTTAATGGGTCGCAAGGTATGACCAATTCAAATTTTGGTTTGTGTTGGCGGTGCCACGCCTCTTTATCTTATAATGTTTTCATGTATCCTATGATAAAGGCAATGCAATCAGTCCACTTATGTGGCCGATATAACGATTTTTCCAAAAGGCGCGTGGCACTGCCCATTTCCCAGTAAGACGTTAACCTTCTTGTACCATTCACATATATAGCAAATCTCACATTTTTACCTTTAATGGCTTGTGAGATATGACCGATTGATATTTTGGTTCGAGCGGGCGGTGCCACGCCCCTTTGTCTGTTTGGTTTTCATGTAGCCTGTGATAGAGGTCCTAAGGACAGTATCACATAGTGGAAATTTGATTGAAATCGGTGCATTGATTTGGCAGATGCGACGATTTTTTCAAAAGGGGCGTGGCACTTCCCATTTCCTAGCAAGTCGTTATCTTCCTTGTTCTAGTAACATATGTAGCAAATCTCATCTTCATACCTTGAATGCCTCCTGAGATATGGCCGATTGAAATTATGAGTTGTGTTTGGGCGATGCCACGCCCCTTTGTCTAATTATGTTTTCATGTAGCATATGATAGAAGCCCTACGAACAGTATCACACAGTAAAAACTTTATTGCAATCGGTCCATTTATTGGGTCGATTTTTTCAAAAAAATTAATTTTTCATGTACTATCAACATACGTCCAAATCTCGACTTCTTTCCTACAATTTCTTATGGAATACAGCCATTTGAAATTTGGAGCTTTATTGGCGGTGTCACTCCCTTTTTAGCCCCCTTGCAGTCCAAAAATCCCTTCTTAGTACGCGCATAAGTCATAAAAGGAACCTACATGCCATATTTCAAGGTTCAAGCTTAAGCCGTTTGGGCTAGGGAATTATCAGTCAGCATCTTAAGCATTTTTTTACATATGCCGTGGGTATAGAGGAAAAACTGACCAAGTTCACTTTGATGCAAAAATGTTCCTTTAAAAATCTAATTTCTATTTGAGGTATAAACTTAAAATCATCAATAACTCAAAAACACAAAATCTGGACTTGGTCAGTTTTTCTATTATACCGACGATTTAACGCACATAATTTGTTTATTATAAATTTGAATTATGCCGGCTGCAACGTTTGAAATTTGTTTGTCCCATTAAATTACGCCTTCTTATACCTACCATCGTTTCACCTAATGTGTGTGTGTGTCCCTTTTGCATGAGATTTTTCCACCGTGCGAGAAAACGATGAAATTGGCCCTATTTTGACGTCAGTCAGGACATTGAGCGACATATGATCAAAAAGTTTTCTGCGCTAGCATCCAATGTGTGTTACATCATGAGTTGCATGAGTGTGACAATGTGTAACAAAACGTGCACACGTGCACGTTCGTGTGTAACTCTGTAACTCGGTAGCGCGTGTGTGTAAGCGCATTATTTCCAAAATAGTATTCACAGACAGTTTCAGTTTAACTGTTTCATATGCGGAGTGAGACTAAATCGCTATATAATATTCCATGTAATTGAGGCAAAGATGGCACACACATCACAATTAAACTCGACCATCTATGATTGAATTGAATTAAAGCGTTGTGTCCTTAATGTAAGCGGTTGTTAGAGCATTTAGGCTGATCTTAAATATATTGTACTGGTTAAACGGCAATGGCAAATAGTGATAGGTCTGAATGCAAATTTTCAAAGAGCATAACAAAATATGTCATGTCATAGTTATAAATATTCTTTATTCCACTCTTCATGTTTCACATTTCACTAATCTACGATGCTCTTAAACATAACAAACTGTTTTCCTTTTATTTCCTACTAAACGATCAATGTAAATTATTTCCTCTGCCGCCTTCAATATACGAATTACCTAATTTATTTATGCATTCCCCTTCTTCCATCACATTTACTATGTATTAATTTGGTTAAATTACTGTAATTATCATATATTTATGGTGTGATGAAAACTTAAATATTTCTTCTAATTAAATTTGCATTAATGTCATTTTGCCACACTAGCCCCAATCAACTAAACGTCTTCCCTCGTCCTCGCCTACTAATACATGTGATGTAGAATTAATGACATTTCACTCGAATCTCTATAACTCGCTGAGGCAATGCCAAAGGCTAAGGAAAAGCACAAAAGGACGGACATAGATACACTTATACGTATAAATAGCTATAACAACTCGTAATAGGTACGGCTGGATGAGCAGGAAGTTATCCGTATTTGCCATAGATCTCTAGACCATAGCTGCTTAACACATGCGATACACAATACAATTCGATAAGGTACGATTTGTTGCTGTCATGTCCTTGGCTTTTGTGCTGCTCACATTTCACAGAATGCAGGCATGTGCCTGGTTTCTCTTTGAGTTGAGTATTTACTATATTGTTGTTGTTGCTACCGTTTTTTGCTCTAAGAGTATATAAATTCCTTGGTTTCCTATGACCGACTTATTGTTTGGTCACTTATGTATATACTTTGGTTGCTGCTGCTAATACATGAAAGCAATTCAAGGTAGATGATATTGTTTTTATTTTTTTTTCTTTGCACGGCTGTTTCTCATGTATTTTATATCTATGGTGTGTGGTCGGCCGGCCGGCCGCCTCACTGGCTGGTTGGCTGTTGTAAGGATGTATGATTGGATAAGTTGTGGCCATTTGACTATTGCTGTATGTTACATGTTCCGTGTTTTGTTACTTGCTCTTCTATCCAGCAATCGTGTACAGTGAAAGATAATTGTAATGGATACGGGTAATAACAGGCGGATGGATAGGTGAAAACTGGGACTGGGGTGTAAAATGGCTGTAATCTCAGGGCTAATCTACCAAAACCATCTATATATAAAAAAGGTTTGGGTGACTGACTGATCACTCTCCAGCCCAAACTAGAACTGTAAAATTTAGAATGTAGGTTTGTTTTATGACGTAGGCTCGCACTAAGAAGGGATTTTCGGAAATTCGAGCTGCAAGGGGGTAAAATGGGCGTGGCACTGCCCCATACAACTGGAATTTTAACATGGCTGTATCTTTTAAACCAATATAGGTTCGAAGTCGCGATTTGGTACGTATATCGGTCGTATAAAAAAAAATACTTTGTTTGTGGAAAGTGGGCGGTGGCACACTCCTTTTTTAAAAATAGTTGTATTGGCCAAATAAATGAACCGATTGCAATTGAATTTTCTTGTTTGATACTGTCCATAGGGCCTCTATCACAAGCTTCATGAAAACATAATAAGACTAAGGGGCGTGGCACCACCCACACAAACCGAAATTACAATCTATCATATCTCAAGAGCCATTGGAACTATGAAGATGAGATTTGCTACATATGTAACTGATACAAAGAAGATTATGTCTCGCTGGAAATGGGCGGTGCCCTTTTGATAAAATCGTTATATGCTCGAAATAAATGGACCGATTGCAAAGAAGTTTTCACTGTGTAGCACTATCCGTAGGACATGAAAACATAATTAGACAAAGGGACAATTGTAATAATATTTTCATAACCTATATATTTAAATTTGGGTGGTTGTTCCCCTTTTCGATTAAACGTAAGCTAAGAATAAATTTTTAGAAATTCGTATTATCTCCACGAGCAATCGGCTTATGCTATAATCGCGAAATTGATATGGGCATGCTCACTGTCAAATTGGATTGAAGGTTATTTTGAAATCCAAAATTTCTGGATAAAAAGTCGAATGAGGGATACAAAAATTACTATCGCCCAGACCACACGGCTAATGATCTAATCATGATAATTTATATGGGCCGAAAACGGATGTAACTGGTACTAAACGGCTAAAGGTACTGTCGCAAAAATTGAAGTGAATATTTTAGAATTATAATGCTTAAATTCGTAAGAAGATTTATTGTAAGTACGGGTGAAGAAACGCGAGCCGGGAAAGCTAGTAGCTTATATAACTGGTGGGGATAGTTAATGACCAATCTTGCTGATCTTAGAACATAGCCTCCGCATAGAGGATGAAAGCTCCCTTGTCATACTTCAGCTTGAATGGGGCAGTCTGTATGGAAGGTGAAAGAAGTTTTTGACCGACCCAGCTCATATTAGAACTTAAAATTAGATTAGAAGATAGAAGCTGGCATACCAAAATTCAGCTCTATATCTCTGAAACTATCGATATAATCGTGGGGATAGATGGACAGACTGACATTTTTAAATCGACTCACAATTTGACGCTGATCATTAGAGTGGCAGCGAAAATTCAGTATTGGATTTTTAGTAATGCCCAAGTGAAATATTGTGTCAGTTGAGATAAAACGGCTATGGTTAAAATTTGAACAAAATCAGACAACTTTAAGCCGTGCTCCAAAGAGGTCAAAGGTCAAATTTGTAAATATAAAAATGAGTTTGTGTTTGTTTGATTGTATTTTTTAGTACCGTATAGTCTCGAAAATGACTCGAACGATTTGAATTGTTCACACAATGTAGCTGTGTGGTCGGTGGTGAAAAAAGGGCACTTGTATTTTAGATATATCAAGTGGGCGTGGCCCACCCATTGGACCTTATTGTTAAAACCGCCATATCTGGATGACTGTTTCCCCAATCACCTTGAAAATTTATGTGAATGTATTTGACAGAAAAGTTCGTGAACCAACAAAAAATGGGCAGGATCGGATCAGTGGGCGTGGTATAAAAGTTGGAACTTTAAACAGCTGTATTTCATTAACTATAAAAGGTATAAAGATGACATTTTGTATGTATTGTTGATACAGTATGAATTACAACCATAGTGAAAGTGGGCATTGTCACGCCCCATTTAAAAGAACCTGTTATAATTTAAAAAAAAAACTTAATTTCCCTTTGCACCCCATGAATGACGTATAGGATTAACACGCTTTCTATTTTTAGATTCACAACTAACGGCACCTACTTGTTTATCGACGAATGCGAACGTCACTGTTTGAAAAGCTCTTACTAGACACGCCGATTGAATCGACGATTATACTGCGAAGTTGCTGTTTGTTATAACAGCCATAATAATAGTTGGATCGCCGTGAAAGTTTCACAGCATAGTAGAGATATAACCAGGCTATATGGAACCATGTTGGCAAAAACGGCCGAGGCGCCGCCAAGACACGTCAATATTTCACTATTATATATTTGGGAGTTTTTGTGTAGTTTTGGTACATTTTACTGTAGGTACTTTCTGTAGACATTTAATTGTACTCTTTGTGTATAATGAAAATACGTTTTGATACAATAAATGTACTTTTTTGTGCAACAACATATATTTTTGGTATAAGAAATTGCATTTTTTGTACTATAAAGTAATTTTTTGTGTACAATAAAATACCATTTGGTACATTGAAAGTACTTTTTAGTACAGTAAATTTACTATTTTGCATAATAAAATAACTTTTTGGTACAATAAAAGTTACTTTTTGATACAAAAATATGCACTTTTGGTACAAAAAATTTACAATTTGGTACAATAAATTGATACAATAAATTGTACTTTTTCGTTCTTATTAAATTAGCTTTTTGATAGAAAAACGTACTTGTTGGTACAATAAAACTACTTTTTTGTACAATAAATTGTACTTTTTGTTCAAATAATTGGTATTTTTGGTACAATAAATTGTACTATTTGGTACAATTAAGTGTACTATTTGGTACAATAAACTTATTTTTTGTTACAAACAACAAAAGAACAATAAATATTACAATAAAATTACTATTTGAAACAATAAATTGTACTTTTTGATTTTATAAATTGTACTTTTTGGTACAATAAATTTTCCTTTTTGGTACAATAAACGCACTTTTTGGTACTTACAAGAAAGTCCAATAAATTATATATTGTGGTACAATAAATTGTACTACTTGGTACAATAAAAGTACTGGTGGTACAATACTACTTTTTGGTACAACAAATTGAACTTTTACAATAAAACGTACTTTTTGGTACAATTAAGTGAATTATTTGGTACAATAAACGTACTTTTTGGTACTAACTACAAAGTACAATACTTTTTACTTTTTGGTAAAATAAATAGTACCTTCTTCTTCATCTTTATTAGCAACAACAACCGAAATTTATCAATCAGTAGCCACACGTAGAAAAGTATTCCAAGCGCTGCAGTTTTTTGCGCTCCGTAGATAGTTCGTCACACCAATCTTAGTTAACAGCTCTTTCACCTGGTCCATCCATCGGAGTTTTGGTCGCCCCCTCCTGCGCCGCCCATCGATTTTATTGCCGAAGACTTTTAAAGCCGGAGCGTTTTCGTCCATTCGTACAACGTGTTTAAGCCAGCGCATTCGGTCTTTTTGAACGCGCTTGACCACGTCGATGTCGTTGTACAGCTCATACAGCACATGATTCATTCGACGACGGTACTCGCCGTTCACAATGATGGGTCCAAATATTTTGCGAAGTATTTTTCTCTCGATGACTCCCAGAATAGATTGATCCGCTTGTGTCATTACCCAGGATTCTGCGCTGTAGATCAAGACAGGTAGGATCAGAGTCTGGTAGAGCTGGATCTTTTTTCTTCGAGACAGCGCTCTGTCATTAAATCGCTTGCTTAGCGCATAGTACAAGCGGTTTGCGATCAATACTCGTCTCTTTATTTCCAGGCTGACATTATTATTTTTGTTTATGGCGGAGCTAAGGTAGACAAAATCATCTACCACTTCAAAGTTATAGTTGGCAACGTTCACGCAGCGTCCCAGACGAGTGGACTCTTTGTTCGTTGAAACATTTAACTTGGTTTTGTCCTCGTTTATCACCAGACCCCCTTCAGCCGACTGCTTTTCAATGCTCGAACAAGCCGCAGTAACATCTCGCAATCCACGTCCAATGATATCGATATCATCAGCATACGCGAGCAACATGTGGCTTTTGTTAAAAATGGAACCATTCCTGTTTACTTCAGCCTTCCGCATGATCAACTCCATTACGATGTTAAAGAAATCGCACGACAGACTGTCGCATTGTCTAAAGCCACGCTTGGTAAAAAATGGCTCTGATAGATTTTTGCCAATTTTCACTGAAGACTTCGTGTCAGTCAGTGTCATCCATCAAAGTCGAATTATCCTCGCGGGGATACCAAACTCGGCGATAGCATTCAACAATTTCTGTCGTATCGGACTGTCGAATGCAGCCTGGTAGTCGATGAACAGATGGTAGGTGTCGATATGCATTTATTGGGTCTTCTCCAGGACTTGTCGTTGTGTGAATATCTGGTCGAAAACCACACTGATAAGGTCCAATCAAGTTCGCCAGAATAGGCTTTAGTTTTTCACATATAACACTAGGCAGGACCTTGCATGCGATGTGTAAAAGGCTAATCCCGCGATTGTTGGTACACATACTTGGATCGCCTTTCTTAAGCACGGGACATAGGACACTCAGATTCCAATCATCGAGCATGCACTCCCTAAGCCAAATCGTATTTAAGAGCTGGTGTAGGCATGAGCGTGGTTTTTCATAACCCAGTAGGAGGGTATGTTTGGAATAGTTGAGAGAGTTGGTTAGAGTAGGCATTGGCTATCTCGGTGGTATGCAATTTTGTGATGTCTGGCATCCTTTGCGTTTGATTACGAGTGTTTTTAGCACTACTTAATCGTGTGCGTACCTTGGCTGCAAGTAGGTGGTGATCAGAGTCAATATTTGCACCGTGCATCACACGCACGTCCATAACGTCAAAACCTGTGGTTGATAAAGACAGAAGAAGAACAAACTGAATAATTTCTCTTTGCTATTTAACAGTTATAAAATATCTTTGCGCATTTTTCTAATTCAACGCACTTCTATTTTTAGACTGACTTAAATGCAGAGTCTCACTTCAGTTTGAAGCTTTAAAGTAATTTTTTTCCATAATAAGTATTTCCCATTTTCCTAAAGCCACCACTGTCCACAAAAAATATGTGCTGTATTAGCATTTAATGTCGGTTACTCGTTCATTTGTTTGGCACCATAATCCCATATAGATGTTATGAAAGTGCAACTGAAGAAGGCACTGTTGGTGTGTGTGTGTGTGTGTCAACACGAGAGATATATTTGTGTCTCTGTGTGTGAGTGACTTCACTACTTTAATGCTGTGCTAGTCACCTCAGAGTATATAAGCGTTGCATTAAACAAGTCAAACGACAACGAAAGAGACTCGTCGGTTTTTAAGTTAATTTCATACAAATCCCAGTGACTTAATTAGTCACCTTAAATTGTACTAAGATTACTGGACTGTGAACACATGAATATCCGGCGATAGTACTTTTTTTCTATCCTTATCTCTTGTCTCGAATACTTTAACAGTTCTTATATTGACAGGTGGCGGTAGGAATTAACACAAGTGCCTGCAAATATTAAGCGTCTGTAGAAATGTTGAAGAGAGATTAAAGGCTGGAGCCACATTGAAGGGTCTCTGTGATAATACTGTAGGCAATGGTACAACAAATGAACAATTTTTTATTTTAGATTCCATAAATATGTTTAAACAATTATCTCAGGCTATCATTTCAATTGCCTTTAAATATTTCAAAATTTATAATATTTTCGTATAGGAAACTTTAATAACACAATAGCCATGTATTCGGGTGCAACTGTGCCTTTGGGTGTTTTCTTATGCAAATTTCGTGACGAAAGATTTTAGCGTGTATAAAAACATTCACTATCGAAGAGCGGAAAAACACATTCAATTTAGTGGTAGGAATTACAATCTTTATATTATTGCCTGTCACCATTAGAGCCCCTTAACAATTATTTTTTCTGCTTTATGTATTTTCCTTGTCGTCGTAGAGGGAGGATGATAGGTATTTGAAACCACATTGCGACGATATACCTATTTTGAAAGGCATTACCCACAGGGCCCTCTCTCTTACACAGTACAACATTTTTCAGCTCATTGATGTGGGATTCAATTCTGAGGACTCCACGTGACAGTAGCCACATAAAGAAGAATTTCTGCATCATTTGTTTTGTCAAGTTACATGCCATAATAATTTAATATCGATTTGAAGTTAGTAGGTATCGTATAGGGGAATTTGTCACGTTATAGGCTCGTTTGTTTGACATAACTCGAGATCCACTAGTCCGATTTAGCTGAAACATTTAAATTTAAAAAATTAAGAATTACAATTCCTTTAATCAGTGCATATTACGTTTCACTACATAAGCAACAGTTTCACTTTTCTATTCATCAAATGATTTAGAACTGGATTTATTTTGTTGCAGTTACAATAAAACTGTTGGCGTATGATTTACGTGTAATATCACTTGTAATAATCATACGCTACCATATACTAATCTAACAAAAGAGCCTAAATCGTGACAAATTCCCCTATGCGATACCTTCTAAATTCAAATTGCTATTAAATTATTATGGCATGTAACTTGACAAAACAAATGATGCAGAACTTCTTCTTTTTGGGGCTACTGCCACGTGCAATTCTCAGAATTTAGTCCCAAAATCAATGAGCTGAAAAATGTTGTACTGTGTTATTTTACTCCGTCATGTTTTTTCTTTGTAGTCGTGGAGGGAAGTGATACGTAGGTGAAACCACATTTCCTTGATATTTCTATTTTGAAAGGCAGTACCAACAGGGCCCTCTCTCTCTTATGATAGTAAAGAGTATCATTTCCATTGTGCTATTGTTTTTGTTGTTTCTTAAAGATTTTTTTAAAGTTCAAAGACAGTACACAATAAATTTGGTTAAAAGAGGAAAACATGAAACCAGAATGTAGCAAATTCTGTGGCTCCAGGTGCCGAAGCCAGAACGGTTGCTCCGGTTGTCCCAACTAACAACAATTCTCGAGAGTAACAGGTTTTTGTTTGTTGTCCCTCACAATTGGCGGAAAAGAACTAAAACAACAAATGGTTGCCAAAAATAAATCAAACAACAAAATATACTAAAAGGCGTCGAAGCCTATCAAAGTTGCAGATACGAGGGAAGCATCTCCAATGTAAAGAGTCATATATAGTTGAGCTTTTTAACCAAATAACAAATACTCTATATAGTTTGGCCTAAGTTAATCTCTTCTGCTTTTTTGGCTTAGTTTTATTAAATTTCCAAGTCCAATTTGTGTCCTGCTGCTCTATTTATTACCTTTGTCTTAAAGTTGCCAACGTATATTTTTTTCTATTTTTCTATGCTTACTTTTAAATCTTACCTCGTTATCGACATTTCAGGCCAACACCAGCAAATGGAGCAACACATTCATACACTGGCTTAAAACACAGAAGTCACTTGGCTTTTATTTACCCACTATGTAGAAAACGAAGCAAACACACACAAAAAAAAAAACACAAATACTCCAATATTTTGGACTCGCCAACATGGCTTGGAGAAAAAATAAAGTTGCCAATGTTGTGACAATTGTTTGCCTGCAACTAAAAAAATGCCAACATAACTTCGTACCCCATGCCCCCCTCCCAATAAAGTCAATAGCAAAAAAAATTTAAGTTGTGTATATTTGCAGCTGAAAGCGTTCAAAAAACACCAACAAAAAAGTACAGCGTTCTGTATTTGTTTAGCCGATTCGAGTTTGCAGCTCAAAACAATAGAGGAAGGAAACGAGCGTGTAATTGAAATTGAAATCGCTGGACGTGGTGGTGGACTTCACTTGTAGGCACTCTGAGATGTAACGTTTGTGGCGATCGCCTGAATCCCAGTTGCCAGTCGACCGACGATGCCATGTTAGTGTTGCAAATATTTTCCTTTTGGCTTAAACAATAAAATTTCACTTGGAGTACTTGGAAAATTGTTGGTTGTGCCTTGTTGTTTTTTTTTTATTTGTTTTTGTCGGTTTTTTGTTTGTCGTTGTAAATCATTTAATTTAAGCAACAGCAACCTGTTGCCGCCTCGACGACGTCATCAAGGCCATAAGGAAAACTTTTGCAATAGTAAAAGTTTATTAAGGACACTATTAAGTTTTGGAATTGTGTTGGATGGTGTGTTGTGACCTTAGTTGTTGGCGATGTTTATATTCGCCGAAATTCTATTATTACAAGTTTCTTAACATTTTGGCTAATTTGGTTAATATTTTTATAAGCGTTGTGTGGCTTTAATAACATAGAACTTAATGTTTTTATTGCAAACTGTAAATGTTAACTTTCCTTTACATGTTCAATTAAATTTCGCTGCTAAATGTTTTAAAATTATGACTTAAGACTTAAGAACTGCAATGGTGAGAATGACGTATGCGTAATGTAAAGGTGATTTTTAAATATTGCTCATACGTATGAATATGAGAATAACCAATGAATAAATAACACTGTGGAGCACAAAGAAAAAATGAAAATGTTCTGATTACCGAACATTACAGGTAAACTGACCAATGAATAGCCTCACCCTATGTACGATATTGTATAAGTCTTGACCTATTGAAATTTATATATTCTTAATTGAAATATTTTATGGATTATTGTTTGTCTGTTTGTGGGGCGTAAAGGATTAGAGACAGGACTTTGGGTCGTAAGACCAGAGGTTTACAGACATGTGGTTGACATGTACAGTACAAGGAAATTAAGAAATTAATCATCATATGTTAAAAGTTAAATTCTGGACTTTGTGTACAATTTTCATGTAAGTTGCGTACAATTTTTATGTGAGTTGACATTTGGCATCTGGACACTTGGCTATTTTGTAAGGGGTAACCTAAAGACCTTATACGGTACCCACTGAGAACTAAGGAATAATTAAATTTGAACAAATATCGCAAAAGATATTATAATTTTAAATTGGTGAATTCAACTTAACGGATTGTTAATTTTCACCTATGAATTGAAAATATTAAAAGTAAACTGTTTTCAACATTTAGAGGAGTTTCTTCCCGAAATAATTGCAAAAATATTAAATTTACGAAAATGACTAATTTGTGTAGCAGGTACCAGTAGGCGCAGCGTCCGAGTATTTATTTCAAAATCAACGCTTACCTTGAGCAATATTAGGCTAAATTCAGCGCACTTACAAGAGAGATATGCATGATGAAATGGGTTTGGTATAGTTGAAGAGTTTTCGAATTTGACTATCGCAAACAAATTAAGGATCATTATTTGAGGATATGCACCTGAAATGTTAGAACACTGTAGAGACCAGGTGCCTACATCCAACTGCCGGAAGTCCTCGAAGAATACAAGACTGACATAACCGCTTTACAGGAAATCCGGAGGACGGGACAAGGGTGCTAGCGCAGGAAGGCGTGCGACATCTTCTATAGCGGCCATGCGGACAAGCACGAGTTTGGATGTGGATTTGTGGTTGGCAAGAGACTGCGACACTTAGTCTCAAGGTTCAACCCGGTGTGTGAACGTATAGCCACCATAAGAGTAAAAACAAAGTTTTTCCACATAACACTTATATGTGCCCATGCTCCGACAGAAGAGAAATGCGATGAAGACAAAGACGAGTTCTACGAGAGCCTAGAAAATATATATGACAGTAGGCCGAGCCAAGACATAAAAATTGTACCAGGCAATTTTAATGCTAAAATTGGCAGAGATACCGCATTTGTGCCTACCATCGGAAAATTCAGTCTGCACACCGAAACGTCGGACAATGGCATCAGACTGATTGATTTCTCTGCGGCAAGAAATATGGTAGTTAGCAGCACTAGATTTGACCATAAAAATATTCATAAGGCAACATGGTTATCTCCAGATCAATTGACGAGGAAACAGATTGATCATGTGGTAGTCGATGGAAGGCACGCATCGAGTGTTCTGGACGTACGAGTGATCAGGGGTGCGAACATTGACTCCGATCACTTCCTTACCGCAGTTAAGGTACGCACAAGGCTAAGCATGGCGAAAAACTTACGTAACGAGGCACAACTAAAGCTGGACATCGGTAAGAGGTAGAGGTAGCGGACGCCTACTCCAACCATCTAACTCAACTGCTGCGGAATGCTCTAACCCCTGATAATATAACCTCGCAGTGGCAATATACATATAGCCGACTCCATAGAACGGACTGACGAGGAGCGTACTTGGGTACTCAAAGCCGTCTCAAGAAGATGCGTGGTACGATGATGAATGTCGCAACGCCACGAGAGAGATGGATGCTGCATACAGGGCGAAACTGCAGCCAATGGCAACGTGAGCTGTTCGTGAACGCAACAGGAAGAAGATACGAGAAACAACTCGTCTTGTTAGACGGAAAAAGAGAGAGCTGAAGAAGAGGCAAGATGAGTGCACAGAGTTGCTCCGAAGTAGAGGGAAAGCCCGAAAATCCTACAAGAGAGTTAAGGCGAGAATGCGTGGAACAGGGTTGCCGTCCTGCAAGAACAGCGATGGCCAACTAGTGACGGACCCGGATAACGTTCTGAAAATATCGAGAAATCATTTTAAAAATTAAATGGATACGGACACCACTCCAGAAGACCCTACTCCTATCCATGACGATGGTATTAACTGACCACCTCCGAGCCAGAGCGAGATACATGTGGCAATCTCCCGCCTTAAAAATTGTTTAAGGCTGGTGGGGAGAAGCTGATTAGGAGCTTGCATCAGCTCATGGAGAATATCTGGCAAGAGGAGAACATGCCCGGAGATTGGAGTCTAAGTCTGTTATGTCCCATATACAAGTAAGGAGATCGTAGTGAATGTAAGAGCTATCGTGGAATAAGCCTATTACCAATTGCGTACAAGGTCCTTTCAAGCATATTGTGTGAACGTCTAAAGCCAATTGTAGAAAAACTAATTAGACCATATCAATGTGGCTTCAGACCTGGCAAATCTACGACGGATCAAATATTCACTCTACCACAAAACCTGGAAAAACTCAGGAAAAGCAGATCGACACCTACCACCTCTTTGTCGACTACAAAGCTGCCTTCGACTCTCCGATAAGGAATAGGCTTTATGGGGCCATGTCTTAGTTTGAAATTCCTGCAAAGCTTATTCGACTTTGCAGATGTACCTTGGAAAACACCAAATTCTCGGTTAAGATTGGTAGAGGGCACTCTGAACCATTCAACACAGAAAGAGGTCTCAGGCAGGGTGATAACCTGTCCTGTACACTATTGAATATAGTTATGGAGAAGGTGATGAGAAAGGCTGATGTCTACATGTCTGGCACCATATTCCACAAGAGCCACATGCCACTGCGGCATGTCACTGCAAAGAGAGTAGGCAAAAATGGGTTTAGCGGGGACGCACCGTGAACGTTGAAAATTATTGTTTTTAGGTGGACCTCGGATCTTCCGTCAGCCAAGAAATTAAGCGGAGAATAGTGCTAGCCAATAGATGTTTTTACGGACTTCGGCAGCACTTTAGTAATACCACCTTATCTCGGAATACTAAGAAACAGCTTTACCAGGTGCTAATCTTACCGTTCTTTTGTATGCTGCCGAATCATGGGTGCTTACGACAACGGACATACAAAACCTGGGAGTAGTCGATAGAAAAGTACTCCGAAAAATATATGGGCCTATCTGTGTCGACGGTGAGTTTCACCATCGGATGAACCATGAGCTGTATCAGCTTTACCACGAAATAGACATAGCTTAGAGAGTCAGAATGCAACGACTACGATGGCTGGGACATGTTGTCAGAATGGATGTAAATTCTCAAGCGAGAAAGGTGTTTGAAGGCGAACCTGAATGACGGCGCAGAGCAGGGAGACCCAAACTCCGTTGAAAGGACCAAGTGGTTTTCACCCTTTTGCTCATTCTTATGATGAATTGGCAAAGAAAACCATGTCATCCCCACATTTTAGGTATCGGATGTGTAGGAAAATTCTACGATTAACCTTTTGGTACAACTTTTCAACCCTCTGAGGCCACAATAGTCCTTGTAAATTCACGACCGACCAGTTATTCACACTACGACAAATACTGGAGAAAACCCAAGAAACGCAGATCGGCACATGTCCTCCTCCATCTAGATATCATTGTCCGAGGACTGCAGGATGTTACTGCGGCCTTTTTGAGCATTGAGAAGCAGTCGGCAAAAGCTATTTGTTACAATTAACATAGAGTCTACTCGTTTGGAACGCTGCGTGAATGTTGTCAAATATAACTTCGAAGTGGTAGATGATTTTGTCTACCCTGGCTCCGCTGTAAACAAAACTAATAATATCAGTCTGGAAATCAAGAGACGAATATTGATCACAAACCCCTGACGAACAAAGATAGTGTCCATTTGGTTCCGCCATAAACAAAAAGTATTATGTCAGGCTGGAAATCATCGTGTATTGATCATAAACCCCTGATGAACAAAGATTCAACTCTACCAGACGCAGATCCTACCTGTCCTGCTCTGCAGCTCAGAATCCTGTATAAAGAGACAAGCTTATCAATCGATTCTGGGTGCCTTCGAGAACAAAATTTGGACCCATCATCGTTAACGGCGAGTACAATCGTCGAATGAGCTGTAAAACGACTTCGTCGTAGTCAACCGCGTTAAAATAGACCGAATGCGCTGGATTGGACACGATATGGATGGATTAAAATGTTCTGGCTCGAAAAGACTTTGGCAATAAATTAAATGGGCGGCGCAGGAGGTGACCACCAAAATTAAGTTGAATAGAAGCCGAAGCGGTTGGAATCCTTAGCTACGTGCCGTTACTGGTGGCTGAATTTATGTACCTACTGCCGAATAAGAAGAAGAGGAAACTTCCAATATATGGCACTTTAATGTCCCTTTAGATATATTATATTAAGCGTTTTATCATCGTCATAGGCGTCCCGAGAAAATGCCGGATGATGCGGAAATTTAGGGATGATATTCGAATTTAGGAGGTAATTTTATGATATTTAGATTGAGGACATAATAATCATTAATTTTCTCGTGCTGTCCCCCCTCCCCCTTCAGTTTCAGTTACTTACTTGAAATTTCTGTAGAAATATGTGCCAAATATGTCCATTCAAATTGTTATCCTTGAATATCCTTGAAAATTTAGAATTTTTTTTTTGGAAAAATTCATGTTGGAGTCTTTGTCATGCTTCTAAACATACTAAAACTCCATAATTCAAAATTTCTTTAATACTTAAATCAATTTTGAATTATTTCTCAGCTAATTAGGACATTTATGATGTCCGTACATATCCTTATACTCGTATTCTTACAACTTATAACACAACTGCTAATATTTCATAGTGACAAAATTTCCACTTCCAACAATAGCTGCGTACAACTTTCTACATATATTGGTCCCTTTTGCACTTTACTCTGTCACATTTAATCTGCTCAATGGATTTCTTGTTAAGTATTTGTTATTATTGTTATTTTTATTATTATTACAAGTGCTATCTTAATAATCAGGTTGTCATGACACAGCAAATCCACCGTTCATAGACTATATGCCTTCGTCTCTCCGGTGAATATCCTGATAATACCAAAATATGGCTTGACACCTTATAAAGTTACCTTGCCCCGTGCACAATTATCCAGTCGGCTGACTGACTGCCTGCCTGACAGTCACACAGATGTGGTGGAAATACAAAACGTCACATCTGTGACAAGCTATTAAAACAACTGCAGGCAATTCAATTCAATGTGTAAATTACCATATTTAAATGTCGGCACAAACAAATATTCTGTGGCCTTTAAAAACGCACATCAAATATCTTCAATTTGCACATCCATACGCAAGCAGACACAGTCACACACTCACGCTTCCCATTGTGCTGTCCCCACATACACCTTAACTTCTGCGGCCTCTCACGTTTGTCCTTCTTTACCTGCCAAATAGCTGTGTGTGGTGGCATACAAGTGTAGCATACATGTAAGGGATTAAACTCACTCACTGTCACTGTTCGCTTTAAAAATGTAAAATGTTTAAAAAGGGGATTTAGGACCCGGGCCGGGCAGATTGGAGTAAGGGGGGGCGAAACCGTTGAAAACAGCTTCATATCCACGTTGTTCGTATTCCCTTGTGATGGTAACACCTTTTTGCTGTTTGTCCTTTACATACATTTAATACGCCTTTTACAATTGTTTTGCAAGTTGTTGATTTTTTTTTGACGACGGTTTTTTTTCTTTCTGGTGATTGTTTGTTCGACATAAAAAGCTTTAAAATATATAGCAATTTGAGGGATATGTTATGTTGATCCATGCTTAGGTAACCGTGAGAATGCTGCGTTGTTAAGTAATATAAATTGAAAGAGATTTCTGTGATTTTCTTTAGTGAGTTTAACTTCAGAGTATCTAGAGAATCTACCTTCAATGTACCCTTTTTTTTACCAATAGTACATAATATGTTATTATATCTTTGATTATATACACATCGATAAGTGAAAGCTTGTTCGTCAAGAGAGGGCTTACCGCTTACTTAGCTCATAGTAGCAGTGGTTTGCGATCAATACTCTTCTTTTGATTTCTAGGCTGACGTTATTATTTGTGTTTACGGCGTAGCCATGGTAGACTTAATCATTTATCACTTCAAAGTAGTCTCTTTGTTAATTGAAACAAACAATTTGATTTTGTTTTACCACCATCATTTATAACCAGACGCACTTCTGCCGACTGCTTCTCAATGTTTGAAAAGGCCGCAGTAATATCCTGCAGTCCTCGACCACAAGCTAGCAGCATGTGAAAAAAAACTTAATTTTCATTAACACCCCATGAATGAGGTCTGGGATGCTTCACGCGTTGTTGTGAATTATTACGCTTCAATTTTAGATTCACAACAAACGGCACCTACTTGTTTATCGACGAATGCGAACGTCACTGTTTGCGAAGCTTTTGTACTAGACATGCCGATTATCTTGACACTTATAGTGTGAAGTTGCTGTCGACAACAACGAGGGGGCCGGAATGAAAGAAGGTGGTACTAGTCGTGTTTACTGCTGGTTTCCAAATGATCATCTCCATTATAAAGTTAAAGATATCGCATGACAGACTGTCGCCTTGTCTAAAGCTTCGTTTGGTTGAAAATGACTCTGTCAGATTTTACTTATTTTCACTAAAGACTTTGTGTCGGTCAGAGTCATTTCTTAAAGTTTTATAAGCATCGCGGGGATACCATAGTATCGGCCTGTCGAATGCAACTTTGAAAAAGATAAACAGATAGTAGGTGTCGATCTGCATTGCTTTGCCCTTCTCCAGGATTTATCGTAGTGTGAGTATCTGGTCGGTCGAGGATTGACCATGACACTCTAATAAGGTCCTATTAGGTTCGCTAGGATGGGCTTTAGTCTTTCACATGACACAGTAGACAGGGCCTTGTATGCAATGGGTAAAGGGCTGATCCCGCGATAGTTGGTACACACACAGGACACGCAGGTTCCGATCATCAGTCATGCATTGTCAGCTCATCGCCAACTGCCTTAAAAAGCTGTACCGACAGTCCATCAGAGTACAAAAGTGTTTCCCTATACTTGCAGGTCACTCTGAGAATCCGTGGCCGTATTTTAACAGCTGTCCTTACAGGTGGGGATCCCTGTTCCAAAACCTCTGCTCTTTACCTTTTCGTAGAACTTGCGGCCTTCTCTCTATCCTAACCGCACTCGTTACCAATGGCTGTTGTTTTGCCATGTATGCAGCATCCATTTCCTCAGATATTACTCGTCATTCCTCATCGTACCATTGCTTACCTGAGCGTAGTTTTTAACAACCCACTACGATCATTGAAGCAGTGATCATACATATAATTTGCAATATGCTTCGTCGATGATTATCGCGTTGACGTTACTTATTCTGCCTTCGGGAACGAGCAGATTACGAAAATGTTCCCTCCATATTAGCAGCACATTCTGCGTGTCTGCGACCAGATATCCATCTCTGTACTTACATGTGGGGATTCTTGTCCCAAAACCTTTATTTTTTACATTTTGTTTGAAATTTCAACTTTATCTCTATAACTTTCGATATCCTGGCTCTCTCTTTTCTTCCATAGATGCTGTTTCCGCCTCAAAGGGCGTTTCATCTCCCTCCTCCTGTCATTACATTGTTTCATCACAGCACGCGTTACCACTGGCTTCAGTTTTGCCTTGTATGTTGCATCAATTTCCTCAGACATTACGCAACATTCCTCGTCATAACAAGTCTTGCCTGATCGTAGTGTTTCATAGCCCAATTCGGTCATTGGAGCAGTGGGCCTCTGGTTGTATGGAACATCAGAATAACGGGGGTTTGTTTAAAGTAGTCGAGAGAGTTGGTTGGCATAGGCATTAGCTATCTCGGTGGTATTCAGCTTTGTGATGTTTAGCTTGCTTTGCGTTTTGTTACGAGGGTTTTAAGCACTACCTAATCAAGTGCGTACCTTGGCTGCAACTATGTGGTAATCCCATTCACTAGTTGCACCGCGCATCAAACTTACGTCATTAGTGCTTGAGACTTGCCTCTCATTGCTTAGAACGTGATAAATCTGGTTTCATGTCTTTTGATCAGGGAATATCCTGTTACCTTGAGGATATCCTTATGAGGGAATCTGGTTTCACTTTGAAGTAATTGAGAGAGTTGGTTGGATTAGGCCTTGGCTATCTCGGTGGTATACAGTTTTGTGATGTCTCACTTCCTTTGCATTTGAATATGGGTGTTTTTAGCACTATTAAATAGATGATGATCGGAGTCAATGTTTGCACGGCGCAAGTAATAGCTTTACGGCATGTGTATAAAGCTATGAGTGCCTTGTTGGATCTGCTTTCGATGTTCTGTCTCCAATTAAGCTTCCTATCCAATAAGAGGCCCAAATAGTTCGCCGTTTCTGAAAAGTTGAGTTGTTTATTGCCCAAATGGATGTTGTATGTAGTGGGCGCACCAGTTTTCCAGGATATTGATATAGAATACTGGTAATTAAAGCGGACATGATTATGTTAGCAATCAACGGCTTTGATCCTTAAAACTCGCCCGGTCTGGACGACATTATACCCGCCGAACTTCAAAAGTGAACGGAAGATGCAGGACCGTTATTTTGCAGCAGTTACAATAAAACTGTTACCAGCCGTGGCGTATGATTTACGTGGAAAATTACCTATGATAATCATACGCCACCATATAACAATATAACAAAAGAGCCTAAAACGTGACAAAATCCCCTATGCGATACTTACTAACTTTAAATCGATGTTAAATTATTATTGCATGTAACTTGAACTTCTTCTTTTTGGGGCTACTTTCACATCTCAGAATTGAGTCCCATAATCAGGTGTTGTACTGTGTAATTTACATTAAAGACTTTAAAGATTTAACATTTTAAAAGTAATGTCAGATATTAATCTTTCAGTCCATAATAAAAACTCCGACATCTAATTCAATTCAAGTGTTTTATTTAAAATCGAAATAAAAACTTGTAAATGAATCATCCTTTTACATTGAAAAAAACTTATTCCTATAGTTGTGCGGCCATGTAAACCTTATACTGTTCTATCGGGTTGATGTCTACCGCATCATGTTAATTTACTTGTCATGTTTTAGCTACATATAAAAATTTTTCTCCCTTTTTTTGTAAGCTAAAACTCTCTTTCCTCTCCTTTTTTTGGCAAATAAAACTTCAAACACATGAGCTGAATATAATTTACATTAAACATCATAGGTGCTCATTTTTTAAACATTTCCACAGAATATAAAACTCATTGGCACTCGTGAACTCAGCACACTGCACACACACAATCACACATCAATGAGTTAAAATATTTATTAGCTAAGCATATAAAAAAAATGAAAAATACACGAGTTCGAACTTATTTTCCCCTTTATTAGCCACAAATAAGTAAAAAAAACCGGCACACAAACACTTACGCTAGAACACAACAAGCGTAACCACACCGTAAAATCTATACGGTCACATAAAAAGCCTACCATATCACACAGCAACCAGAGCAGGGGCAATGGTGCCCCTGATAATGGTGGCGGCGGCAACAAAAGTATCAACACCAACGGGCCCAAAAACCCAGAGCAATTGAATTTTTCACTTTAACTGTCAGAACGAAAAGCTAAAAAAAACATTTTCGAACATGAGGATAACAACAAGAAGGAACAACAACAAGTATACATAGACCTGATCCCCTAATGATTTGAGACACCAGAAAACATTCAGAGGTTCCAATGCAGACTAGAGAGTATCCGACCGATGGTCATACGTACGTCGTAGCTTGTTTGGCGCAAGTAGTAGATGTGCTGAACATGTATAAACATGTCGAGCTAAATTTTTTGTTTGCTGTAGCTTTCTCTTGTTATTCGTTTTATTATTTTTTTTGAGCTGGCTGCTGCGGTATTCGTTCGTTTCGGTTTAAATTATGTACTATATTATATGTAGCATAAAATTTGTGTTACTTTTTTTTTCGTTAGTTTATTGTATTAAATAAATACTACTACTCGTACATATCTATGTGCAGACAACAAGTATTGGCCGTATAGAGCAAATCAACACTTGTGCTATCAGCATAAAATGTTCGCTCGGTCGGTTGGTCGACATCACAAAGAGTCCTTGGCAAAATAATAAAATCGAACATAGTAAATTGAATTTAATATTTATGGCTCATCAATGAGATAACTTAAATCCCCAAATGTTGTGTTAACTTGATTAGGGAGTTGTTGCGATGCACAACAAAATACAACAATTTCTAGTTTTAGTGCGGATGATAACGATATAAATTTTGGTGTTTATTATATTTATATTGTTGTATTATTTAAATGCTGTCAATTGTTGTTGTCGACTGAATAGGACTTTTTTGGTTTAATATAGATGAATTATACAGTAGAACACATGATTTTGGGACTCAATTCTGCGAAATTCACGTAAAAGCAGCCTCAAAAAGAAGAAGTTCTGCATCATCCGTTTTGTCAAGTAACATGCCAAGAAACAAGAAAAAAAAAGATCACGTGTTAATCGATGGAAGACATGTCTAGAACATTATGGATGTTCGTATGATGCGCGCTGCAAATATTGCATCGAATCACCACCTGGTTGCATCCAAAGTACGCATGCGAATAGGTCGAGATAAAAACGCTCGGAACAAAACGCAAAGTAGAGCTATACATTACAAAGCTGTATACCACCGAGATAGTCTATGCCTACTCCAACCCACTATCTTAATTCCTTCCTCGACAGTCCGGTACGACAGAAATAATTAGATTCTATGGCTGAGTTTGGTATCCCCGCGAAGTTGATACTACTTTGCGGGATGACACTGATTGACAGGAAGTCTTCAGTAAAAATAGGCAAAAATCTGACGGAGCTATTTTTAACCACGCGAGGCTCTAGGCAATGCGATAGTCTGCCATGTGATCTCTTTACCATCATAATGGAGATGATCATGCGTAAGACTGCTGCAGTGTACACGACTTTAATAAAAGCCACATGCTGCTCGCGTATCCCGATGACATAGATATCATTGGCTGTGGACCGCGGAATGTAACTGCTGCCTTGTCAAGCATTGAGAAGCAGTCGGCAGAAGTGAGGGCAAAAGCGAGTTATTTGTTTCTATGGACAAGGAGTCTCCTCGTTTGGGACGCTACATGAACTTTGACAACTACAACTTTGATGTGGTAGATAATTTTGTCTACCTCCGTGATAAACACCAATAATAATGTCGGCGTAGAAATCAAAATACTATGAGCTATGTAATCGGTTTAATGACAAATCCCTCTCTACGAACAAAGATCCTTCTGAAAGAGTGTAATTGTTAAATGAAAGCTAATTCTAAATAATCCTTATTGATTATTGAGAAGGCTGCAGTAACATTTTGACTTGTCAAGGTATATATTATTAAACCCATCTTAAAGAATCATAAGTCAATTAACAAAGTGGTGTACCAGAGAGCTCATTGCAGCGCGAGACGAATACAGTGGGGGCACGCCACCCGCCGCATATGTCGCAATTGGACTCGTTGCGTACTTAGTCTCGCTACTCTTTCTCTCTCTCTGCAGCGCGAGACTCTAGGAAATTAGGCTCCATGCCGCATACGCCCTACTCACTCTCGCTACTCTTTCTCTATCTTTTTCAAGGGAAGGGGAGGGGGGACAGTTGGTATTTGCTAATCAAGTTCAGATTACTAAAAAAAAGGGTTCTCATGTTTTTCTCTACTTATTTCACAACATCTCTTCACTTACGTCCCACGCACTTTTTTTCTAATAATTGAGTGAATTGTACTTAAGTTTTTCCTTATATGTATCTAACCATAGCACTAAAAACACTTACTAACATATTACCTAAATGTCACAAGTACTCATTGCCTCTTTTTTTCCCTAACGAAAGTACACCTACCCCGTGCATTCTGTTTTCTTCCCCCACCCCACCTCATCAACGACTAGACTAGCGTAGGCTGGATTTTTGGGGACTTACACATATTGCCCTAGAAACATTTGAAAAATGATTTCAGCGCATTATTAAAAACGTTCCAATTTTATTTTTTTTGTGTGTGGAAGTCATTGTCTCGAATAATTCAACCATAAAAAAATTCATGTGAAATATGTTGTTTAATTATTTCACATGTGCGTTTTTGTTGTTTTCGCTTTTGCCGTTATGCTAAAAAATTCTCGCCAGACGCTTTCATTGTAACACTCTTGAGTTGTTATGGCATTTTATATCGTAACCAACCAACGCGTTCGCATTTAATATAAAGTCATAATTTTTATCCACTATGACGGCTGATTATGAGGATCTGTTAGGATTTTTTAAATTTTAAATGTGCCTCAATTTTTTTTTCAACGTTCATGTAGTCTATCAGTGAGGCTTTGAGAGGGGTGGTCGTTAGATGGTTTTGCTTTGGTTTTACTGCGAAAAAACGGGTCCTGTTGCTGCTGCTGCCGCCGTGACGAATATGCTGATGTCGTTGGCGATGATTGCAATTAATTATAATTTTATGCTTATGATTTTCTATAGATTTCACATCAGCCCGACGAGTAAGCGAATGAGCAAATTACGTTGGTTTTTTGTCGATGCTTTAGCGTTTATGACACAGTGGGTTGATTAAACAGCCAATCTGGGAGTGAGAAATTCCAATTAAGAGGAATGTACTAGGTCAGTATAGTTCTCAGGCCAAACTTTTTATAACCTATTATATATTATTCCTATTTTGATGTTGGTTTGCTTTGTTTTCCTGTTAAGATCCATTAGTGATTTAATGACAAAGCGCTCTCTTGAGGAACAACGATCCAACTCTACCAAGCTCTGATCTTACCTGTCTTGCTCTATAGCACAGAATCCTGAGTAATGACACAAGTGGATCAATCAATTCTGGGAGTCTTCAAGAGAAAAATACTACGCAAAATATTTGGACCCATCTTAAAAAAAAAACTTAATTTCCCTTTGCACCCCATGAATGAGGTATGGGATAGCTTCTCGCGTTGTTGTGAATTAACACGCTTTCTATTTTTAGATTCACAACTAACGGCACCTACTTGTTTATCGACGAATGCGAACGTCACTGTTTGAGAAGCTCTTACTAGACACGACGATTGAATACTGCGAAGTTGCTGTCAACAACATTCGAGGGGAGCCGACAATGAAAGAAAATTGTATTTATTTTTTTCTTTTTTAAGATGACTGGAGCCAGGTTTGAACCTGCGATCTCCCGCATGGTAGTCGCGTGTTCTAACCACTATGCCACGGCCGGTCCCATTTGGACCCATCTACTACGCAAAATATTTGAACGAGTACCGTCGTCGAATGAATCATGAGCTGTACAACGACATCGACCTAGACAAGCGTTTTTAAATAGACCGAATGCGCTGGCTTGCACACCTTGTACGAATGGACGAAAATGCTCCGGCTCGAAAAGTCTTCGGCAATAAACTCGATGGGCTGGAGGCGGCCATCGGATCTCCGATGGATGGACCAGGTAAAAGAGCTGTTAACCAAGCTTGGTATGACGAACTATCCACGGAGCGCAAAAGACCGAAGCGCTTGGAATACTTTTCTACGTGTGGCTACTGATTTCCATCCTTGTTCTTACAGAAGGGGATCCCATTACCGTAGCCTTTTGCTTTTAATTTGTGGTAATATTTTCGTTGTTCGCCTCTATCCCTTTGTCGCTTTATATCATTGTTCTCCCGTTCTCTTGTTCTGACGTTTTTTCGCTTCAATAGCTGTCTGGCCTTTTTTACTGACTCGTTGTGTCGTCCCCAACATCCCAGTTGACAATGGGCTGGCTGTAGCGTTGCCCTAAAAGTAGCATCCAATTAATTAAAGGCCATGATTATTGCGGCGTTTAACATAGAATGCCACTGTTTATCAGTAACGTCAGAAGTAGAAGCGTTGTGGCGTTGTGTCGATGTAGTTGGAACAGCTGGTTGGAGTAAAAGGCTGATCCCGCGATAGTTGGTACATACAATTGGATAGCCTTTCTTAAGCACAGGACATAGAATACTCAGTTTCCAATCATCGGGCATGCATTCCTTGAGCCAAATCGTGTTTAGGAGCTGGTGCATGCATGTTGCCAGCTAATCAAGCCTTGCGATCGCCAAGCTGAACTCGTTTTGCCTCGGTGGTGGACAATCTACTCCGTCGTCTATGATTGGTGTGATTTCGTCACTTATGCTGCCTACGGGAAAGAGTAGAGATCAAAAGTGTTCACTATATATTTGCAGCACAGTCTCAGATTTACGTCTTTGTCCTTATAGGTGGGAAACCATGTTCCAAAACCTTTGCTTTTAACCTTTTGGTAGAACTTTCGGGCTTCACCTCTATCCCTGTAGTTTTCGATATCCAGGCTCTCTCATTTCTTCTACAGACGCTTTTTCAGGCTTGAACAGGCGCTTAAACTCTCTCTCCTCTTCTCGCCGCACGCGTCTCTATTGGCTGCAGTTCTTATTTCCAAAACCGTTAAATCCAAATTCATTTAAGGATTGACTGAGCTATAAGCATTCAAGTGGGAATATTAACGAAAAACCCGTTTTTTTAACCGTGTAAAGATTTTTCGGTTGTTAGGGCACGTCAGATATTTGAAAAGTTGTCACTAAACTATTGTTGGCTAACGCAACTACTCAGAGAGTGCTGTCGACAATATCGAGACAACCGCTGATCTTATAAATGCGTTGGCTGTGACAGGACTCGAACCGAGCCGATTTTAATAATCTTCCGATTTTCTAACCGTCCGGCCAAGGTATAATTTATTCTATAACTCGACCAAATATGGAATAAATGTTTGGGGTAAGAAATTCCAACTCTTGATATTTGTTGTTGGAATTTTTCACCCCCCCCTGTGGACAGGTCTGTCCTGTAAAGACAAGGATGGTCATCTCGTTACTGACTCCGAGAGCGTACTGAGAATATATAAAGATCACTTCTGCAGCCTATTGATGTCTGAAAACTCGGCTAATGAAGACTGTGTACCAATCCGAGATGATAACATCGAGTGTCCACCTCCGAGCCAAGCTGAGATAACAACTGCCAAATTCCACCTAAGGAACAACAAGGCCGCTGGGTCTGATGGTCTTCCAGCTGAGTTGTTTAAGGTGGGTGGAGATGAGCTTGTTTTAAGCATGCAACAGCTCATAGAGAATATTTGGCTTCAGGAGAACATTCCAGAGGATTGGAATCTCAGTGTGCTATGTCCCATCCACAAAAAAGGTGACCGTAATGAGTGTAAAAATTACCGTGGAATTAGCCTCTTACCGATTGCGTATAAGGTCCTGTCTAGCATACTGTGTGAACGTCTAAAGCCAATTGTGGAAAACCTGATTGGACCTTATCAGTGCGTCTTTAGACCAGGCAAATCCATGACGGATCAGATATTTACCCTACGGCAGATTCTGGAGAAAACCCATGAGAAGCAAATCGGCACTTACCACCTCTTTGTCGATTACAAAGCTGCCTTCGATAGACCCATCAGGGATGGGAATACCAATTCCTCTGTTCGGATTGGCAAGGATCTATCTATACCATTCGATACGACGAGAGGTCTTAAACAGGGTGATGGTTTGTCCTGTATACTGTTCAACATAGTGATGGAGAAAGCTGTCTTCTCATCAGTTGAAAGGGAGTGAGCGAAAATGGGTTTGGCAGTGAATGAGGACAAGACAAAGTTAATGGTGTCATCGAACAAAGTGTCTACCCGTTGGGGACACAGCGTGAACGTTGAAAACTATTGCTTTGAGGTAGTGGATGAATTTATATACCTCGGATCCGCTATAAATAAAAACAACAGTGTCAGCCTCAAAATAAAACGGAGAATAGTGCTCGCCAACAGATGTTTCTTTGGACTACGCGAGCACTTTATAAACACCACCCTATCTAGAACCACCAAAGTCCAGCTGTACCAGGTACTAATTTTACTGGTCCTGTTGAATGCCTCCGAATCTTGGGTGCTTACACAGACGGATGCAGCTCATCTGGCGGTGTTTGAGAGAAAAATACTCAGCAAAATATATGGACCCATTTGCGTAAACGGCGAGTTTAGGATTCGGCTGAACCATGAGCTGTACGAGTTATACCACGATGTCGTCAAGCGAATCAAAGTGCAACGATTACGCTGGCTAGGCCATGTTGTGAGAATGGATGAGGAAACTCCAGCGCGAAATGTATTCTATCAAGACCTCGAAGGACGGCGCAAAAGAGGGAGACCGCGGAATCACTGATGCTGCTTGGTAGGACTGACTGGAGACGGTGCGCACAAGATCGAAGCGAATGGAAATCTCTAATCATTTCAGCCTCTGACTTAGACACTTAAGATATTAATATGTATATATGTTGTCAAGTTGTTGTAAAGGCTAATAATAATAAGATGTGTTGTTAAACCATAAATCCACAATATTGGAACGATGTGCGTATGATTAATACAAAATCCGTATAAAATAAATATTGCTCATACGTTTTCCCCCATATATTTGAGTATCATATGCATAATACGTACAAGTCGGAGTCGTCATGCAATATCATCAGCAATGACCGCTGCGAGAAAGATGAAAATTTCCGCCACCAAATCATCGGCCACACTGTTCACCGCATGGACAGCACAAGTGAAGGAGCAGCTCAGTGTGATAGTCGTTGGCACAACAATTCCGACCACCAACCACCCCAAGGTCCTTGGTGTCACATTTGACAGTCTCCTTAGATTCAACGCGCACGCCACAGCTATCTGCAACAAGATGAGAAGTAGGAACAAAGTCCTCAAGTCGCTTGCCGGCTGCTCTTGGGGAACCGACAAAGAAACCTTGTTGACCTCTTATAAAGCGATAGGTCGGTCTGTGGTGAACTATGCAGCTCCAGTGTGGTCACCGAACGTGAGCGGGACGCAGTGGAAGAACCTGCAGACATGCCAAAATGCCGCCCTGAGAACTGCGACAGGGTGCCTCCTCATGTCATCTGTGGATCACTTACATGAGGAGACGAAGGTCATACACGTGCGACGACGCAACTTCCTTTTGTCGAAGCAGTACCTGCTTGGATTCTATCGGACCAGCCATCCCAACCACCACCTTATGGATAGGCTCCCTCCCCCCAGGCAGGTCAGGAAAGACCTTCACGATCTAGAGCGTGAGATCCAGCGCTACAAGAGAGAGCCTCTAGATCATAGCGCATATCAAGCAGGATTAGCAGACATTCACTCAGACGCAGTCTTGGAAGCAGTGAACAACTATAGAGTGAATGTCGTGCTCGGAGATCACCCTCCATCAGTGGCGTCGGAGGAAGAGGTTTTACCGCGGCAGACGAGAGTTGTTTTGGCCCAACTAAGATCTGGATGGTGTAGCCGCCTCAATTCATATTGGGCAAGAATTGACGGCAGTACGTCGAACGTCTTTTCAACTGCCCTGCCAATCCAACTCTACTTGTTCCCAGGTCTCTTTGGACCCACCCAGTAGAAGTAGCTACCTTCATTGGCCTGGAGACAAGTGCAGCAGAAAACCACACACAAGGCGTACCTAATAACATCAGATAAACAAACAGACACATATACTGCTACTACAACAACAGCAACATCAGCAATGACCAGTTTTCTACTTATCACAGATGAGACAGTCTGTATATGGCCAGAAATTTGGAGTTATTGGGAAAAATTTATGAATAGAGGCGGTAAATGATAAAAAATTAGACCAACATGATTTTTTCCTAGAAACTATTTATTTATGCCTTAGCTACAATTCTGCTGAAGAATGAAATGAGAAACAATCAAGGGTTCTTGAGTTATAGCTGAAAAACTAAGCGAACAAACATCAACATAAGGACAAAATATAAAAGGCCATAATAAAATGTTTGGCCTTGGAACTATTTGGGGGTTTTACTATACTGACGTAGTACCTTCACCCCAACTTCGAATTGCTCACCCACCAGATTGGCTGTTGCACTGTGTTACAAGAAGACTGTCTATTCTCAGATGTCTTGCTACTTAAAATGACATTGAAATAAGGCCTTTTTCTAAAATAAAAATTAAAATGTTATTCATACTAGTTAGAAGTTTATATACCAATTTCATCAAGTCGCTCAAGTTATTGCTACATTTCCGCGATTATCCTCCCACTGTGCTTGTCGTACACAAGCGTGTGAGCGTGTGTGTCTGTTTTTTCCCGGTGACATGTCTGCCTGCCGATAAAATGTATATCAAATATTTTAAGAGCAATTCAAAATGTAAACTGTTTTTGGATAATGCTAGTTTTATAACGAAACACAAAAAACGCTCTCTCACACACCCACACACACACACATTTGTAGTGGTAAACAAACACGCGCATATATGCATAAAATGTATGCCACTAATTACTTAAATCACTTTTAGAAAATTTCATAAAATTCAGTTTAGCGTAATGAATTATTTAAAAACTATTAATTTAATTAAATAGTTTTGAGGGTAAACAAACAGGAATGCTGCCGGTAAATGAAAATTATGATAATAATTTTAGTAAAATTTATAAAGTCTATGAATTATAGAACTGTAAAGTCGAAGTGTGTTTGAACTTGTTGACTTTGGGTAATGTTAGTAAATACTTTTGGTTTTAGGTCTACATCGATCATTTATATAAAAAGGACATTCATAGCTGAAAGTGGTTTTGATTTGTTATTCCCCTTTGGGAACATAGGAACTCTACACTAGATTGAGATCTTATTTTTATCGTAACATATCAATTAAATTTCGTCTATGGTTTTGTTGTTTGCTTTTAACTTCTTCATGGTTTATCTCCGCCAAGTATTCATTGGGCATCCAGGATGTCGACTACCCAGAGGAAACCATTCTAGGCATATGCTATCTCTAGGTATTCCAAGTGTGTGCTAGGTATTATGCGAATGTATTCAATTGAAATTCCATATTTTGTTGTTGCTATTTTGGTAGCATCAGCGTTAATGCCAAATATGAGAGCAGAAACATTTTAATTAACCTTAAATTATGATACCTACCGCCAATCCGCCGGCCGCCCCTTACCAATAGTGATTGGTCATTTCGAGTTCATTATTGGACATTAACAAAAATTTCATTTACACTGAAGCAAGCAACTACAATGACAACAGCCACACACACACACAAACATATTGTGGCCTCCAGTGGGCTTCATTGTCATTATAAGCAGCCATAAAGCCCCCTCCCCCCCACAACAATCATTGACTCTCCATTGGTTGACCGGCCGGCTTGGCCAACATATCGGTCTCTTGGTCAGTCGTTAGCTGGAGTTGAATCCACAAAATAATTTGTCCTTTAGCGACGCGTCATTAAATTAATTATGAAATCACCGAAATGCCAATTGCAGTGAATGGCCGTCGTATGCAGCGCCCAACGCCTCTGCTGCCAGCCGCCCCACAACCACATAAATCAGCAAATGACCCAAATTTCAAGGCAGCCAAACAACAGATGTAATGCTACTAGACTCACACACACACACACCCGTACATGTACAGAGCCAAGGCTTTACAGCTTTATGGCCAGATATTGGGATCGCTCTCTGCCTTAATTTGCCATTTAGCCCACTCACTCACTCACCCACCCACCCAACCACTCAGTCATTGGCTACAATATGCTCTTGTGTTGTAATTGTGTGGAATTAAAAATTATTACCTTTAAACGTTAATATCTCTCCTTCTTTGGCCAACAATTTTCGTGGGTCGTCGTCGTCGTCATTATGTATAATTTCCTTTTCGACTATTTCCGCTGTTGTTTCGGCTACAATGTTCTTTTTCTTGTGTTCTTCTTTGTGCGGGGCACATTTGGCGGCCGTATTGAAGTCATCATTAACCAAAAAACCCCGGCATTGTAATTGTTTTTTCAGCCACACACAAACACACACATCTATGTAGAGGGAGTAAAATGTATTGCAACATCATTACGAAGGGTTACACATTGTGGCAGCTGCAGTTGTTATTGTTGTTGCTGTTTTGTGTTTCATTGGAGTTCATTGCTCATTATACCCTACATCGTGAGTGATCGTAATTGGGTTTGTAGAACTAACAAGATAATTATTTTTTTCTTGTGATGTTACCAAAAAGGTGATAAGGATTTAATTATCATCTGCTGGAATTGGTTTTTATACAGTAGCGATTTTTGCGTGGTAATGTATTTTGAATACAACTTTAAGTAATATCTGTATTAAGGTATTCAGGCAATTTCTGAAATCCTGACAATATCCCTTTTTAAATTAATGTAGGGGACGGCCGCACAGTGATTCATTGCCATACAAAGATATAATTAAATTGAAAAATTTCGGTATATAATTTTTTTATACATATGTATGTTAAGAAAAAGAAAACAAACTCCATACAAATTATTATATTGGGCTAGAATTCAAATATAGCGATCACTGATTTTAAAACATTACATTACACTGTATATTATTTTCGGGGTCATTGTGTTGGGGATGAAAAATTCCTAGTCAGGGTGAAGGTACTAGTCACGTGTAGTAAATCCCCTAAAGGGGTTGGCGTTCTCAGGCAAACTTTATTTTATGACCTTATATACTGTTTCCTTACCTTAATGTTTGTTCGCTTAGTTTTTCAGCTACAGCTCAAGAACCATTAGTGATTTCTCATTTCATTTATCAGCTAAGTTATAAAGAACGCTAAACACTTTGGGGGTTTTACTATACTGACGTAGTACCTTCAACCTGACTTTGAATTTCTCACCCCCAGATATGGTGTTGCACTGTTTTATTAATCAATGATGTGAGAATGATTATTATAAAATCCGTATACATTGTTTGTTACTCATACGTTGTATATACATATGCAAATTCGCAACATTTGTACAGTATAGTACTTCCTGACAATATTGCAATGGAATAATACAAGCTGTGTGTCAAATATTATTAAAAATTATTTCTTTAGTTGATAGATTTATGTCTGCCATTATAAGTGGAAAGTACGAAGATTATTGTAATTATGACAATTATTTTAACAATTGCCTTTTTTTAGTTGGGAAGATATTATGAATTTTTTCTTCTGTCTGTTCTTAATTTCAGCTCCAGTATTTATTAATATCTTTATACTCTTACCTCACTGAATTTAGTCATATTTTAAGCATGATGTACGCTTATACAAATTTGACTCAGAAATTACTGAATGATATGGACTATATCGGCGGCCGATCCTTCTGGCATCTCCCTTACAAATTAATATTTCCCCATGACTTCCAAACGGACAACTGAAGGATATTTAAATTAATTCAGTTTAATTTTTTTTGTAAAAGTAGTCACACCCTTTGGAAACAGTAACGATGGCCACACCTCTTCTGGAAGTTCTCATACATATGACCGATTTGACGCCCATAGTTTTACATACATTCCTTTTTGTAAGTACAGAGAATTCATTCATATTTTGCTTAGGATGTACGATTACACTATGCGACAGCCAAATTTGGGATGGGATGAAACCAACGGAAAATGTTATATCGGTCAAAAACAAGTTATACATGGCCCGGCGTTTCGCTGGGTCACGTCTAGGAATCGAGATATATCGATTTGAAGTTAGTAACTATCATATAGGGGAATATGTCACATTTTAGGCTCATTTGTTATATTGTTATATGGTGGCGTATGATTATCATAAGTAATATTCCACGCAAATCATACGCCACGGAGTACAGAGTTATTGTTACTGCTACAAAATAAACCCAGTTCATAATCATTTGATGAATGGAAAAGTGAAACTCTTGCTTATGTAGGGAAACGTTTTATGAAAAGATTAAATGAATTGTAATTCTTAATTTTTTTAAATTTGTTTCAGCTAAATCGGACTAGTGGTTCTCGATTTATGTCAAAAAAAAGACCACCAAATGTGACAATTTCCCCTATATGATAGTTACTATCTTCAAATCGTGACCCAGCGAAACGCCGAGACACGTATAACTCCTTTTTTACCGATATAACTTTCCCCGGTAGTTTGAACCCTTCCCGATGACTGACCCCTACCATTTGTCTCACAGTATTATGAAAGTTTGACTCTCGAATGAGAATATGAACTATATTCGCTGACCGGTTGCCGTAGTTTAAGTGAATCTAGCATCTCAAGCCAACTCACAACCTCCTTCGTGGTGGCACCTGGGCAACGTTGTTCGTGATTGTTGCGCTAGCCACCCGCCTTCCTTTACTGGCTATGAAAACACGAAAATGAAAAAGTAACAAACGGATCCCCCAAATGTTGAAGACCCCGGAAACGTAATAAGGACCATGATTTAAGGATATGCACCTGGAACTTCCGAACTTTTTATAGAGAAGGTGCCAATATCCGACTGGGAGAAATCACCGACATTCTGGAGATGAAAAGCACGAAACAAGCGGAAAAGCACGAATTTGGATGTGGATTTTTAGTTGCCGAGCCCCAATCCGCATCAAGCCGAAATATTTCTACATCACGCTGATTTGTGCTCATGCCCCGACGTAAGATAAAGACAATGAGATTATAGATGTACTTACATCGTCATGGGGGATTTTAATGCAAAATTAGGCAGGGAAGATGTTCTTGATCCACCGACCGGTAACATAGGCCTACTTATAGACCCGTCAGACAACGGGTTTAGGCTGGTTAGTTTCGCAGCGGGAAGGAACATGGTAGTGAGTGGAACCAAATTCTTTCACAAAGATATCCACAAGACAACTTGGCTATCCCCCGATCAAACCACCAAAAATCAAATTGATCATGTATTAATTGATGACAGGCATACATCTAGTGTCATGGACGTGCGTGTGATCCGTGGTGCTAATATTGGCATGAATCATTACTTGGTTGCAGACAAGGTGCGCAAAAGATTGAGCAGAGCGATAAACGCACGTAACCAAACACAAAGAAAGCTTAACATCGCGAAGCTGCAAACCCCAGAGATAGTTACTGCCTACTCCAACCAGCTCTACCAACTTCTACGACACAACGCCTCTACTTCTGACGTTCCCGATACACAGTGGCAGCATATTGCACATTCCATGGCAACCGCAGCAACAACTGTGCTAGGATATGAAAAACGGTGCTCAGACGAATCCTGGTACGATGAAAAATGTCGCATTCCGTCTAAGGAACACGATGCCGCTTATAGGACAACGCTGCAGCCAATTGTAACCGGGGCTTTAAGGGAACGGCACAAGGAGACAGTAAGACAGGCGAGACAGCTATTTAAGCGAAGGAAGCGTCGGATGAGGGAACGAGAGAACAAGGATATATAGCAATACAGGGATAGAGGTGAGGACCGAAAATGTTACCAGAAAGTAAGAGCAAAAGGATAGGGTAATGGGCTCCCCTTCTGTAAGGACAAGGATGGAATTCTGGTTACAAATACCCAGACTTTGCTGCATATATGGAGAGAACCCTTCCAGCAACTGCTGCCTCCAGAAGGCAGCGCACGTGAAGGTGTCACGCCAATTGTCGACGACGGCTTTGATTGCCCACCACCAAGTCAAGCCGAGGTATGTAGAGCAATATTGCGGATGAAAAACAATAAAGCAGCTGGTCCCAACGAACTTACGCCAGAGCTCTTCAAGTCAGTTGGTGAGGAGCTAATAACGAGCGTGCAGCGTCCTACGTACGGTTTGGCTTAAGAGTGCATGCCCAATGATTGGAATCTAAGCGTATTATGTCCTGTGCCAAATAAAAGTGATGTAAGTATGTGTACTACAACTACTGCGGGAAAGGTCCTGTCGAGTGTGGTATGTGATAGACTAAAGCCAGTGTTATCCAACCTGATCGGGCCTTATCAGTGAGGGTTTATACCTGGCTAATCAACAATTGACCAGATATTCATATTTCGGCAAATCCTGGAAAAGACCCAAGAGAAACAGAACGACACGTACCATATTTTCGTCGACTATAAAGCTGCCTTCGACAGCCCGATATGGCAGAAATAACACGATGCCATGACTGAGTTTGGTATTCCAGCGAAGCTGATACACTTTTGTGGAATGACGGTGACTCGCACGAAATCTTTAGAGAAGACTGACAAGGACCTTACTGAGCTATTCTATAACAGACGAGACATAAGACGAGACCTGTCGTTTGACCTCTTCAACGCAGTGATGGAGATGATAATGAGAAAAGCTGCAGTAAACACGAGTGGCACGATATTCAACAAAAGCCACATGCTACTCGCGTACGTTGATGACGTAGACATCATCGGTCGAAAACTGCGGGATGTGACTGCAGCCTTCTCAGGTATACAGAAGGAATCAGCGAAAATGGGCCTAACTGTGAACGAGGACAAAACGAAGTTATTAGTTTCAACGAACAAAGAATCTACTCGTTTGGTAAACTGCGTGAACGTTGACAACTATTATTTCGAAGTGGTAGATAATTTTATATAACTAGGCTTCGCCATCAACAAAAGAAACAATGTTAGCCTCGAAATCCGGAGAAGAATCCTGCTTTCAAATAAATGCTATTACGGACTAAGCAAGCAATTCAATGACAAAACCCTCTCTTGACGAACAAAAATCCATCTATACCAGATACTGGTTCTACCTGTCTTAATGTATGGTTCAGAATCCTGGGTTATGACACAAGCGGATAAATGGGTTATGGCGGTAATCGAGAGATGGGCCCATCATCGTTTACGGAGAGTATCGACGTCGCATGAATCCTGACATTGACGTGGTCAGCGGCATTAAGCTGTAGTGGTTGCTTTGGCTAGGTCATGTTGTATGCATGGACAAAAATACTCCAGCTTGAAAAGTCTTCGACAATGAATTTTGTTGGACGGCACATAAGAGGGCTACCAAAGCTCTGTTAGAGTTTGGAGAAAAAGCGAAGATTCATCTTTAAAATATATTTCATTTGAGTACCCGCACATAAGGGGTTATCATAGAACCCAAGGAATCTCCCTTTTGACCCCCCAGGGCCACATGGTCACTGGCGCAAACTTTAAACTACCATTCCGATATTTGGAGTTGGTCCCCACGTCAAATATTTAGCACCTCAGATACTCAGTTACTTTTGTATATACTGACTTACGTAGAATGTATAAATAAAATTCCACATAACTCATACGCCCTGGATGGGTAAACTTTATGTCGTCATATAATATACAATGACCTCTTTGCAAAGTCCACTCACCACTTGCCGTCAATAACACATACTCTAAATTCACAACATATGTATGTCTGCAATACGTGCTCGATCGTAAACCATACAATAAATCCTCTTGAAAAATGTTTTCTTCTGTGGTTGAACAAAAATCTTGTCACTCCTTACATATATCAATACATCAACTGACAATTAAGCAACGTCCCACACAGTTTCCTCATTATAAAGTCATCTAAAACTGTACATTACTCAACCTTTTTATGCCGTCACATGTCGACAACTTAAGCTTACTCCAAGGTAGAGTACATAAATATACGACACTACTTGATCAAGAATTTCCACACATCTTTGGATTGGACGATTATAATCTCTTTGCAGCAGCCTGCATCAATTCCGCCTGACTATGGCAATGGACAAATGAGACAACAGTGCTTGCACTGTTTCAGATTGCATCTTGTTGCAATTGCTGCTGCGGCTGTTGTTACTGATAATGGTGTTGCTACCACACACCAACACAATCTCATAATGCGCCAATAAGTTAGTGCAGGCAATTGCTGTTGCTGCTGCTACTGCTGTTGCTACTGCTTTGATTGCAATTGCCGTAAGTTGGCATTCGAGCAGGAGTATCTATAGGAGTATCTTGCCTTCCTTGCGCCTATCTCTTCGATTATAGTTTTAGTTATTGGCACTTGCACACACACACACGAGCATAAACTACTGCTATCGCTGATTTTGTATTGTCGCTGTCGTATTATCTAACTTCATTGGCAAGAGGTTTATGAACCGGAATGTGCGGCGGTATCAAGCAGTTCTTAACAGATTTAGGTTAAACTCCTAAATTATGACTGTAAGTAGAGTAAAAAAAGACGGAAGAGGTAATGGTTAGGTAAAATGTTTCAAATTGATTTAAGAAGTTTTTATTGCTTTAAAATTAAAAATTGTCCCGCATAAAAATATCAACAAATATCACGCCGGATACGCTTTTTGCAAACGAAGTTTTTTAAAAAGCTAACACAGTACAACACATGATTTTGGGACCCAATTCTGAGAACTGCACGTGAAAGTAGCTCCAAAAAGAAAAAGTTTTGCATCATTCGTTTTTTTCAAGTTACATGCCATAATAATTTAATATCGATTTGAAGTTAGTAAGTATCGTATAGGGGAATTTGTAACGTTTTAGGCTCTGTTACTATTTTCAAAGACACATATTAATTGTAAATTTTCTTCAAAGTCTCAAATTTTACAAAGGTTTCAAGTCATCACAAGGCGTCTTTATATAATTGTTTCGTCAAATATTTTGTACTTCTTCCTAATTCTTTCCCTTTGTTATCAACTTTCCACAATAAACGTGTCACACTATACATATATTCTGGTATGCCTTTTAGGAATGCCTGATGATATCAGTTTTCAACACTTAAACTCTGCTGCTCTTGTCCGCACTCTTCAATCACAGTTTAAACTCAATTTTTGGATGATACAAAGCCAACAGGAGGAGCATCAGTACATGTTGTGCTTTCACTTTGATCAGAATTTTCAAACTCGATTCCAACAGAAGGTGAATTGTAATATTGCACTTCGAGCATTTCGCATTGCACTTCGAGAATTTTTTCCGTTTATTTTTTTGGAGTTTTGCCATAAACGGCATGTGAAGTGATAGGTGGGAGTAGGGAGCTCATATGTGTTTTGTATGGTTTTTGTACGCGTGTATATGTGTTTTTTTCTCTTCGTCGTCCATCTACGGCCCCCTCACATCTTTTCAGTGCAGAGAACACATTACTTTAAACTTGTGCTGTGTTGGTCATGTCTCAGTTCGTTCTCATTTAATACTCGTATCGTATTGATATGTATCGGCCACCTCCCCCTAAGCTCTCCCTCAGCCACCTTCTTGATACGCCTACAAAAGTGTTTTGTTCTTGCTGCTCCTGTTGCTATTGTTGTTGTCCTTTTTTTATAATTGTTTGCACTTCAAAATGGGTCAATAGCCTTTAGGCTGCAAACCAACTGGTGTCTCTCTCATGTTGTTGCTGTTGTTGTTTTTCTTTTCATAGGACGTTACTGCTGTTGTTGTTGTTGTTGACATTTGTCGTAGGCGCTGTGTGTGTCTGTGTGTTTACGTGCATATGACGACAAGTTTTTGTTGTCCTCCTACACTGCCGGACAGGATGTCTGAGTCGGCGAGCCTATTTGGGTCCTTTTGCCTGCCAGTTCATATTAACATGCAATTTGTTAGTTGGTTGGCTTTGGTTGGCTTGGTGTCTTCTTATTTTGCTTGGTCGGGGCGAAATGTCTTAAATAAGTCTGAGTTGCTGCCGGCGTTATTATGGCATTGTCTTCGTATGCATAATAGTGAAGGCAAAGCAAAAAAAAATCCTTACAATAACAACAACAACAGCTCACCTGCCTGCTATGTGCCATTGTTGACGACGAGGTGGGTTGCTTGAGTTTGGGATATGTTTTAAGAGTGCTGATGGTGATGGGGAGCGTTACGTGACAAAAATCGTTCATACATAGACAAACTTACAATAAATTTCCCTTTACACCCCATGAATGAGGTATGGAATAGGTTATCCCGCTGTTTTGAATTAACACACTTTCTATTTTAAGATTCACAATGGACGATTCAACATCACTGTTTGAGAAGCTTTTTACTAGACATGCCAATTGACTCAGCACTATACTGCGATGTTGTTGTCGACGACATCGATTAGGCCGGCAATGAAAGAAAAATTTAGATGACTGGAGCCAGGAGTCGAACCTGGGATATTCCGCATGGTAGTCGCGTGTTCTAACCATCATGCCACAGCCGGTACCTACATATACCTAACAAACGCTACCGATAAATAACAGAGCAACTACTTCAAGGGTAATAAAGGACAATCGCACCCAACGGTAGCCGTCTGTGGAATGATGGTTAGAACACTCGACTATTATGCGGGAGTTTCATGACACGATTTCTGTCTCCAGTCGTCTACTTTTTCATTCATCGGCAGACACCTCGATGTTGTCGACAGCAACTGCGAAGTATAGTGTCGAGTCAATCGACATGTCTTGTAAAATCTTCTCAAACATGACGTTCGTATTCTTCGATAAACTAGTAGATGCCGTTAGTTGTAAGTCTAAAAGTAGAAAGCATGTTAATTCACAAGCCAGCCAAATATGCGCACTAGGGTGTATGTCAGTTGTTATAAAAACAGCTATGGTCACAATTTGAGCAAATCATACAACTTAAAGCCGAGCCCCGACAAGGTCAAAGGTCAAATCTATATATTTGAAAATTAGTTTGTCTGCATTTTTTTAGTTCCGTATATACTCGAAAACTGATTTACTGATCTTTTTGAAATTTTCAGAGAATGTAGCTGTGTGGTCGGTGGGTACTTCTACTTTTGATACATTAAGGGGGCGTGGTCCCTCCCATTGGACCCTATTCGCAATATATGGAAGTGTACATTTGACAGCAAAGTTCGTGAGCCAACACGAAATGGGCGGGATCGGAACAGAGATATTTGGCACGTTTTGTTAGTACAGTATGAATTACAGCCAGGGTGGAAGTGGTTTGTGCCACGCCTCATTGAAAAGAAACCCTTATAATAGCCATAATAATAGAAACAAGTTGGCAAAAAAGGCCGAAGCACCAACCACACTCGCCAATATTGACTATTACATATTTACGAGAAAAAATACAATTCCTCTATCAAACCTTGGTAAGAAATATAAAATTTACTAAAACACTGAATTTTGACCACTTTGAGGCACGGGAAATAGTTGTTCGATCTTACTCAGATTTCCGTCATGTATTTTTTTACTGCAAGTGGACCAATGTTCCGGCCGAACATTTATAAATTTTCGCAAAGAAACAAATTGTCCATACATTTTGTGCACGAGAGAGTTTTGTACGATATAATTCTCATTACATCGAGTGCCTCAAATACTTAAAAGGTTGAACATTTTGCGCTGTAGATAGTCAGTTGCCATCGTAGCAAATTTATTGCCATATTGCACTTGATTTTCTGAGGTAAACATTTTCCTATGGGTTTGTTTTCTGTAATCTGACTTTGTCTGTTTAATCAAACTACAGTCGGTTAAACAAAATTTCGAATGGTTTAACTCGACTTCGGTCAACTTAATCGGACTTTGGTCTGTTTGATCGGACTTTGGCCTGTTGAATCCAATTTCAGTTGGTTTAACTCGACTCCAATCGGTTTAATTAGACTTTGGACTGTTGAAAGCAGCTTTGGTCGGTTGGACCTAATTTCGGTTAGTTTAACTTTACTTCGGTCGGTTTAACTGTACTTTGGCCTGTCGAATCCAGATTCGGTCGGTTGAACCCAATTTCAATTGATTTTACTTGACTCCGGTCTGCTTAATTGGACTCTGGTCTGTTTGATCGGACTTTGGCCTGTTGAATCCAGCTTCGGTCGGATAAACCCAATTTCGGTTGATTAAATTGACTCCGGTCAGCTTAATCGGACTTCGGTCTGTTGAATTCACTTTGGTCGGTTGAAACGAATTTCGGTTGATTTAACTTGACTCCGGTCTGTTGAATCCAGCTTCGGTCGGTTAAACCCAACTCGACTCCGGTCAATTTATCGGACTTCGGTCTGTTCGGTCGGTTGAACATACTTTGGTTAGTTTAACCCTACTCAGGGCAGTTTAATCGAACTTTGGTATGTTGAATCCAGCTTTGGTCGGTTGTACCCAATTTCGGTTGATTTAATTTGACTCCGGTCGTTTTAACCGAACTTTAGTTGGTTGAACGCAATTTCGATTGGTTTAACTTGTCTCCGGTCTGTTTGATCGAACTTTGGCCTGTTGAATCCAGCATCGGTCGGAACAATCCAAATTCGGTTAATTTAACTCGGCTCTGGTCAGCTTAATCGGACTTCGGTCTGTTGAATCCATTTTTCGTTGGTTGAACCCAATTTCGGTTACTTTATCTTGACTCCGTTTTTTTTTTAATCTAAATCGGTTGGTGGAACCGAATTTCGGTTGATTTAACTTGACTCCGGTAGGTTAATTTGTTCTTCGGTATGTTTAATCTAAATTCAGTTGGTTGAACGCAATTTCGATTTTTTTTAATTTGACTCCGATAAGCATATTTGGACTTCGGTCTGTTGAATGCAACTTCGGTCGATTGAACCCAATTTCGGTTGATTTTACTCGACTCCGTTCGGCTTAATCGGGCTTCGGTTTGTTGACAGCAATTTAAGTCAGTTGAACCCAATTTCGGATTGCGTTACTCGACTCTGGTCACCTTTATCGGAATTCGGTCTTCTTAATCTAACCTCGGTCGTTTAAACCCAATTTCTGTTAATTTGACTTGACTCAGGTCTGTTTGATCGGACTTTAGCCTGTTGAATCCAGCTTCGGTAGGTTGAACCCATCATATTCTGTTGGTTGAACCCAATTTCGGTTGGTTCGACTTGACTCAGGTCGGTTTAAATGTACTTTGGCCAGCCTCGGTCAGTTGAACCTAATTTCGTTTCGTTTCACCCGACTCTGGTCGGTTTAATCGGATTTCAGTCTGTTTAATCTAATTTCGGTTGACTGAGCGCAATTTCGATTGGTTTAACTCGAATTTCCTCAGTTTAATCGGACATCAATCTGTTGAATTCAGCTTCGGTCTGTTGAACCCAATTTCTGTTAATTTAACTTGACTCCGGTCTGTTTGATTGGACTTTGGCCTGTTGAATCCAGCTTTGCTCGGTTGAACTAAATTTCGGATGATTTAACGCGACTCCGGTAGGAACTTCGGTCTGTTAAATGCAAATTTGGTCGGTTGAACCGAATATCGGTTGGTTTGACTTGACTCCTGTCGGTTTATTTCTACTTCGGCCTGTTTAACCTAACTTTGGTTGGGTTAACCCAATTTTAAATGGTTTAACTCGACTCTGTTGAATCCAGCCTCGGTCGGTTGAACCTAATTTCGGTTGGTTTAGCTCTCCTCTGGTCGGTGTAAATCCAATTTCGGTTGGTTTATCTCGTGCGACTTAGGTTTGGGACACGAAGGTACTCTTCATTCTAGTAGTATTGTAAAAATTTGCACTGCAGCATTTCGGTACAAAAATTACTTCAGGTACGAAGTGCCCAATCTAGAGGGTAAGCAAGTCCAAGACAGGGTAAACGTACTAGGTCAGTATAGTAAAACCCCCAAAGGTTTGCGTTTTCAGGCCAAACCTTTTTTTGTTATAACCTTTTGTAATTTGTCTTTATCTTGATATTTGTTCGCTTAGTTTTTCAGCTATAACTCAAGAATCTTTGATGATATCTCATTCCATTCTTCAGCAGAATTGTAGCTAAGGCTTGAATAAATAATTTCTATTAATGTATCCATGTGAGAAATCAAGTTGGAATAATTGTATCGAATGAGAATTTTTAAAAAATTGTCATTTATCGCCCTTTTTCATAAATTTTCCGCATTAACTTCAATTTTTTGACCATATATGAGCTGTCTCATCTGTGATATGTAGAAAACTGGTGATTGTTGACCTAAGTACTGTACCGTAGATACATATGTAGCGAGTTTGCATATTGTACTCGCTATATATGTATGCACAACGTATGAGTAATATTATTTTTTGCGGATTTAATATTAATCATACGTACATCAAATCAATGATGTGGATTTATGGTTTTATAACACGGTGCAACAACCAAACTGGGGGTAAGAAATTCCAAGTCAGGGTGAAAGTTCTTGGTATAGTAAAACCCGCTAAGAGCGTTCTCTACAATACTGCTGAAGAATGAAATGAGATATAATCATTGGTTCTTGAGTTATAGCTGATAAACTAAGTGAACAAACATCAAGATAAACAGAATAAGTGATTATCTTAAATCGGTTCAGTTTTTGAAATAGTCACATATCACATCCTGAGCGTACACCCAGGCCGATATGAGGTGATCGAGAACTTTACACCACAAATGAATCTACTCCCATAGGTCTATAACATAACGCAAAGTACATTTATTCCTCTCTGTCAGTACTGCCCCATCTAGGCCCCCGAATATGCTAATATTAACTACTATTTCCACAGCATATACTCTGTGATATATCTCCTACCTGAAATAGAGCCTGGGTATATCCCATATATAATCTGCTTCCATGGGGCTATGGCGTGATGCAAATGACATTCATTCATCTCTGCCCAAAGTGCCCAATCCAGGCCCCCAATAATAATACTAATACTGACTACTACATATTTATACCGCATATACTTTTTGATATATCTTCGATCTAAAACAGAGCCGGAATATATCCTGTATATGGGAGTGACCTGCACCCATTGGGTATGGCGTGATGCAAGGCACATTCATTCATCTCTGCCCGTAGCGCCTAATCTAGGCCCCCGAATATGCTAATATTAACTACTATTTACACCGCATATACTCTGTGATATATCTCCGACTTGAAATAGAGCCAGGATATAGCCTATATATGGGAGTGACCTGCATCCATGGGGCTATGGCGCGATGCAACTGACATTCACACCTCTTTGTCCGTAGTGCCTAATCTAGGCACCCGCATATGATAATACTAACTACCATTTTCACCGCGTATACTTTGTGATATCCTGAGCGTACATCTAGGCCGATTTGATGTAATCATGAACTTTACATCTCAAATCGGCGTTGGTATAACTTACAGAACGGAACGGAAATCTGAATTTTTTTCGTATCTAAATACATTTTCCACTGGATAGTAAGTCTGAATTACACCATCAACAAAGAATATTGGTATTATTGCCCTAGTCAGGGAAAATCTTCTGAGTTATTATTCCATAAGGTTTTGTGCGTCCTTATGGCGACTCTGGAGGCGTATGAACTTACCTCAGTAGACGAGAAAACTACATTACTTGAGTTTATCAGGAGATAAAAACCATCAGACACGATTTGCAAAGAAAAAATTTACGCTGCTTTACAAATTTCAGGGAAAATTAATTCGCCAGCAGTCTTTAGGTAATAAAACGCCCATCAATCGTTTTTCCCAATACACTCACTCACGACAATCTTCATGTTACACAACTTTCAAATCACTGCCGTTGTTACCGCAATTTCTTCGCCACCCTCAAACCACATTGCACTTAGGCATACACAATAACTGCGTAGGCTCCCCCCTCTTACAATAGTAGTTGTGCAAGTAACGAACAACCATTAAAATACAATTGTCATAAGTTCACCGAGCTACACAAATACAACGACAACGACAAACGCATTCCTATTCACAAGCGAGTAAGGTAATGTATTAATGCATGCACACATCCCTACATAAAATACTCCCCTCTAGTAGTGTATGGCGTATGGATTTGTTGTTCATTTAAGTCCTCATATATGTGAGAGAACACACACACACCGCCGGTCGGAGTGTGTATATGAATAATATGTTTACAGTCTGTGCAACTTGTTACATTAATTTTCTTTGCTCCGTTCCCTTCGTTAGCCGTATACTAGTGCTCGCCCAACATCGTTTTCAGTTCAGTTCTACAAACAAAGAATGCAAACATTTCTTGTAATTCGTATTTTTTTGTACTTTTAGTCGTCGTTTTTTGATTTATTACAAGGTGTTCTCTACCTCCCCACGCCTTTTTTAAGTCTGAGTGTGTGTGTTTGTTAGTGTGTGTCTGTTTGTCGTTGGCTTGTATTATTCCCATTGCGTCATAAAGATTATTATTTGTTATTTATTTAATTGTTTTAAATTAACATAATCTCTTTGCAGCTTAAATTCATATGAGAATAGCATAAGCAGCAGCAGCAGAATTATTTTCTACAACTTTACTCCATTTCTCTACGATGATGCTGATGATGGTGAAGCTGCTGGTGCTGCTTCTCCTCATCATAAATTGTGCCAATGTGTCCCCTGCCAACATTATTGCTTTGGTTGGCATTATGGCGCTACATCATTACGATTGTAATATTTTCCATTTCCTTTGTTGCTGCTGCTGTTGTTTATATTTCTTTTGGTATTCCCCTAGTTTATAAAGTGCGACGATATATTTGCTGTTCGTTCGCTTACATGGAATGTTCAGTTCATTGTGCGAAAACAATCTGCTGCGCTTAGCTAAATCTGCAATTTTACAGAGAGTGGACAACGCGTTCGACAGGAAATGGATTGTGGGTGGTTTGCAAGTTGCAAGTAGATAGAAAAAAATGGAGCAATGCATAAAACATAAATGATAAATTGTCAAGGAATTTAACAATTTATAGTGGGAAAAGGTTCACTTGTTGTTGTTTACTTGTTTTTATTCGAAGGGCATAAGGATTTGGAAATAAATATATGGCATGTGTATATATTATCTACTGGAAAGGTGTTTGATAGAGGGTGTTCCATAACATAATATTTTTCAAAATTGCAATGACTAAGCACCTTTTTGGGGAAAGTGGTGTTGGAAGAAAATAAGATCAGAAAACATATTTACTTATTTTCAAAGTTTTTTTTTCGTTAACAAAATTTCCCCATTACGCTATACGCACTTCGGTATATCGAGTAGTCAAGGATTTGTGACAGTGGTAGTGAGTTAATCAGATTTCCGCACAAGCCGTCATGGATCCTTACTTATATTCCTTTTATTTTCCACGTAGGAGATATCTGTCAGCTTCTCACATTTGAGTGGTTAACACTTTTCTTGATTTATACTCACACAATGGGACCTACAGTTCAATGAAGAATCTGAAGGACAGCTGTTTAAAAAGCTTTAACTAGTCATGGTGATTGATTCGACACTACTTCAAAGAATCTGTCGACAACATTAAATTAAAGATTAAATAAATGTATGTAGATGACTGAGACAGGAATTGTCTCACACAGAACACAAAATTTGGGTACTCAATAGCAAGCATGTCCCAATCATCATTGAAGTGCGTGTGTTGCGTGTTGAAAATATAAACTCGGATCACCACTTCGTTGCAGCCACCAAGGTAAGCACAAGATTTAGCTGTGCGAAAAACGTTCGTAACCAAACGCAAAGTAAGCTATACACCGCAAGGTTGCATTATACCGAGATAGCTAATGCCTATTCTAAGGCCCCCAAATATGTCAATACTAAATACCATATTCTTTGTGATATATGTATCTCCGATCTGAAACAGAGCCGCGGTATATGGTAGTGATCTGCTGCCATGGATGCCAGAGCCGGAATATATCCTGTATATGAGAGTGATCTGCTGTCACGGGCCTATGGTGTGATGCCAAGGACATTAATTTCTCTCTACCCGAAGTGCCCAATATAGACCCGGAATATTCTCATGTGTGGGATAATCTGTTCCCATGGGGCTATAACGTAATGCAAATTACATTCATTCCTCTCTGTCCGTAGTGCCTAATCTACGCACCACTTATAGTTTGTGATGTATCCCCGATCTAAAACAGAGCCGGGCTTTATTCTATATAAGGAAGTAATCTACTCCCATAGGGCCCTAGGACCTAATGTAGGTCATGCAAAAAGCTAATACAACACACCGCATATCCTATGTATGGACTGACCAGCTCCAATGGGGCTATGGCGTGATCCATATGACATTTATTCCACTCAGCCCGTAGTGCCCAATCTAGGCACCCGAATATAATAATGCTGAATACCATTTACACCGCATATAGTTTGTGATGTATCTCCAATCTGAAACAGAACCAGGATATATGCTATATATGGGAGTGATCTACTCCTATGAGGCTATGGTATGATCCAAACGACATTCATTCCACTCAGCCCGTAGTGTCCAATCTATGCCCCGAATATGCTACTACTAAATATCATTTACATCGCATATTCTTTGAGATATATGTCCGAACTGAAACATAGGCGGGATATATCCTATATATGGTAGTGATCTGCAGCCATCGGGCTATGGTGTGATACCAAGGACATTCATTCCTCTATGCTTTTAATGCCCAATCTATGCCACTGGATATGCTAAATTCCATTTACACCGCGTATTATTTCTGATATATGTATCTCCGAACCTAAACAGAGCCGGGATATATCCTACATATGGGAGTGACCGACACACATGGCGCTATAACGTAATGCAAAGAACATTCATTCCTCTTGACATCAGACTGGTTGATTTCTCTGCGGCAAGCAATATGGTAGTTTACAGCACTAGATTTGATCAAAAAATATTCATAAGGCAACATGGTTATCTCCAGATTAATTGACGAGGAATCAGATAGATTACGTGGTAGTCGGTGGAAGGCACCCATCGAGTGTTCTGCACGTACGAGTGATCAGGGGTGCGAACATTGACTCAGACCACTAGCTTACCGCAGTTAAGGTGCGCATGGCGAAAAACATACGTAACCAGGCACAACGATAGCTGGACATCGGTAAACTGCGGACCACAGAGGCAGCGGACGCCTACTCCAACCACATATCGCAACTGCTACTGTAGGCTCCAACCCCTGGTAGTATTACCTCGTAGTGACAATACATAGCCGACTCCATGAAACGGTCTTCGAGAAGCATACTTAGGTACTCAAAGCCGTCTGAAGATGATGCCTAGTACGATGATGAATGTCGCAATGCCACGAGAGAGACGGATGCTGCACGTATGGGCAAAACTGTAGCCAATGGCAACGCGAACTGTTCGTGAACGCCACAGGGAGAAGAGTCGAGAGGTAACTCGTCTCTGTAGAGGGGAAGCACGAAATTTTTAATAAAGAGTTAAGGCGATAATGCGTGGAACAGGGCTGCCCTCCTGCAAGGACAGAGATGGCCAGATAGTGACGGGCCCGGATAACGTTGTAAAGACATGGAGAGAACAGTTCAGCAATCTACAGTATACGGACACCACTCCAGAAGACTCCGCACCAATCCCTGACGATGGTATTAACTTTCCACCTTCGAGTCAGAGCGAGATACGTCTAAAAAATAAAAAAGCGACTGGAGCCGAGCATGCATCAGCTCATGGAGAACATCTGGCTAGAGGAGAGCAAGTCCGGGGATTGGAGTCTCAGTCTTATATGTTCCACATACAAGGAAGGAGAGCGTAGTGAGTGTAAGAACTACCATGGTGTAAGCCTATAACCAATTGCCTACAAGGTCTTTCGGAGCACATCGTGTGATCGTCTTAAGTCAATTGCAAAAAACCAATTGGACCTTATCAGTGTGGCTGTAGATCTGGTAATACGACGGATCAAATATTCACTTTACGACAAATCCTGGAAAAAACTCATGAAAAGCAGATCTACACCTCTGACAGGTCTCATAGCATATCATTTACACTATTTATTATAGGTTTGGAGAAGGTGATGAGAAAAGCTGGTGTCAACATGTCTGACATCATATTACACAAGAGCCAAATACCAATAGCCTTCGTAAGTTGTAATGGACCACTTTAGTAAGTTGTGTGTTCTTGGTCCTTTTCTTAAGAAAGGCGCTCTAGCTAAATCGGGCTTTGTACCATTGTATGCCAAGTCCCCTCAAGTGTTTTATGTGAAAGACCAAAGCAAACCTGGTTGGACCTAAATTTAACACCTGCCAAATAGACAACTGACCACATATTTAGACTACGACAAATCCTGGAAAAGATCCATTGAAAACACAACGACACATATCATATTTTCAGTGGCTAGAAAGCTGCCTTTGACCGTCACATATGGCAGAAATTTTCTGAAATTTCCTGGTTAGGTTTGGTATCCCTAGAAGCTGATACGACGCAGACCTACACGAAAAAGTCTTTAGTGAGGATTGACATAAATCTGACGGTTTCATTTGATATCAAATGAATATTCAGACAGGACGATAGTTTGTAATGCGATCTGCTTAACATCTTAATGGAGATATCATGCTGGTCACGTAAGTCGATAATATAGATATCATGGCCGAGGACTGCAGGATGTTACTGCGGCTTTTTTTCTACCTTATTGACAGTATAAATCAAAATTTATCCATTTTTATTATAATACTAGCTGGCCCGGCAGACTTCGTCCTGCCTCCAAATTTTTGTAAAATATGTTGAGTGTAGTTGAAATCTTATAACGATTGGTTTATTTCTTTTACCTCTAAAATATTTCAATTTAAAGGGCGAGCTTTTCCCGGACAAATTCTGTTCTTCATATATCTTAAAGATTATTATATATTATTATAAGAATTGCTAAAACGGATCATCAGTGTCGTCAATGATGGGATGAAAACTTACTTATTGATAGGCATATATTCTAAAACCACATTTTTAAGCCGATTGACTGACATATAACTTTCTGCGTTGGTGTACTGGGTGATTGTACCTTTTTATCCTAAGGAGTACGAATTTCCAGAAATGCCTTCATTAGGCTCAGCAACCCCATTAACTGTTTGGTCTGGGTGATATCAACAGTTATTCCTATTTTCGTTATTGTCCCCTAAAATTTCGAAATGGGAAAGACCACTTTGTGAAGCTCTCTGATTCTGCAAGAAGTGCGCCATTATAAAATTTAGTCATTCTTCTTTGAGCCTTTTTGCGGTCTGGGTAACCATCTACAGCCAATCCCCAACTTTCACCGAAATTTTGGGACAAATGGGGTCAACCGTTTTCACAATTAGTGGTGACCAGTGATGGTATACAAAATTGGTCAAAAATCGTCAATTTTGAGTTCTGAAATCGTCAAAATCATCAAAACCTGATTTTAAAATCGTCAAAAAATCTACACAAAAATTTACTCATTTTATCCGGTATGTAACAAACTAATGCAAAAAAAAAACGATAAAATACATTTTTTAAACGTTTTATATAAAATACATTAAAAATTAATTTAAATAAAATAATTCATTGAATGAAATAACTTAAAAAACAAAACTGAAAAAAAAAACATAAAAAGAATAAAAAAAGAAATATTTTAATTTAATTTTTAATTAGAATTATTTTAATAAATTTTGGTCAAACTGGAAAAAGTAGTTTAGAGCCCACACGTCTAAGCTCACAGACTGTTTTCCAAAATTTCAATAACACATCGTTGCTACTATTAAATATATTTCTAAAATCTAACTGGGTTACTTCGCGAAAATCGGAGTTGAAACTTTGCAGTTCATCGTATTCATTAAAATGTTGATACTCTTTTACAATAATAGAGGAAGACTGTACATAAGGATTAATTAAGTTTAATGATTTGAATTTATTTTCAAATTCAAATCGTTTCAGAAGTTGATCACAAAATGTGTCAAAAAGTATTGTTGCCATGTTTTGTAATGAATTTACAATTTTTTTGGCATCACATTCATTGTGTGCTGATTAAGTTAGGGTTACCAAGCACAAACTTGGAAAGGAAAGTTGTAATTTGTAAAAATCGTCATTTGAGGGGTAAAAATCGTCAAATCGTCAATTCTGTTTTTTTGGACAAAAAATCGCCAAAATGACGATAAATCGTCAAATATACCATCACTGGTGGTGACACTGAAATGTACATCTTTTTTATATATATAGACTTCTGAATAACTATGATGTTAAAAAAGTGATTAAATGACATTCCAAAAATTAAGTGTGTCATAAGCTAAACACCGGCAACTGGTTCCAAACATACATTCAAAATTTTCTCATGCCAAAAAAAACATATATTTTAAGTTTAAGTAAAATCGGACAATCGATATAAATTTTCGAAATAATTCAACCCCAAAAAAAAATACAAAAAAAAATCTCATAATAAAACAAATATACATTCTAAATTTCAGTCAAATTGTTTAATTCGTTAAAATTTTCATTATAATTCCACCCTAGCGACACCTATCGGGTCAATATATACAAAAAAATTGTTCTCAAGGTTCCACAAACATAAATACTAAATTTCAGTTAAATTGGTACATGCATTCAAATTTTCTATATAAATCCACCCTAGCGCCATCTACCATGTCCATTTGTACATACGATTTTTTCTGATGATCAAACAAACATAGATTCTGAATTTCAGTTAAATTGGTCCATTCGTTAAAATTTTGATTGTAAACCGACCCCAGCGCCACCTACCGGGTCCATTTGTACATAAAATGTTTTCTCATGATTAAACGAATATACATTCTAAATTTCAGTTGAATTGGTACATGCATTCAATTTTTCGATATAAATCCACCCTAGCGCCACCTGGATTTGATTTTTTTCAACACAAACAATCTACGGAAAATTTCGAATCGAATAAAAAAAAAATCAGCCAAATCGCTCCAGCCGTTCTCACGTGATGGTATGACATACGTGGACCATTTCATTTTTATATATATAGATTTCCGAGTTCCGCTGATTACAATATATAAAAATAAACTCTGTAAAGTAGTGCTCTCGTTCACCTACAGCTTATCTTAGACTGAGGTAGTCTCAGCTGACTCCAGGGTCTTCGCAAGGGCCCTACATATATTTATTTCCTTATTTTACAATAAAAGTAATTTAAATAGAACGAAACACTCCGGATTTTTAAGCTAAAGTGCAGTCACTGGTCTGATATCCTTAAGATGTTTAATGGCGGGTAATCATGTCTGGGAATTATGCTTGGTCGGTGGCCTCGTATCGTTGATGGTGTCTGGTGTAATGTATTGCGGTGCCAGGGTTTGTTGTCCTTTGTACGCAGAAGCGGTCGTAAGACGAGCGGCGGTGACGGATAGGTCTTGTGTCTGCCAGTACGAGGACTTGGTGTACAGACTCGTAGGTCCGATTGTTCAGACATATTGTCCGATTGTACAGGCTTATAGCCCGGTTGTACAGACTTAAGGTCCGATTGTACAGACTTAAAGCCTGATTGTACAGGCTTATAGCCCGATTGTACAAACTTATTGCCCAGTTGTACAGACTCAAGGTGTGACTGAATAGGCTTATAGTCTCAATGTACACACTCGTCGCCCGGTTGTACAGACTTGTCCAATTGTACTGATTCAAGATCCGATTTATAGGCCTGTAGCCCGGTTGTACAGGCCTATAGACCGATTGCACAGTCTACTAGCCCGGTTGTACAGACTTATTGTCAGATTGTTGAGACTCGTAGTCAGATTTTACAGGCTTATAGCCTCATTGTACACACTCGAAGCCCGGTTGTACAGACTTGTCCGATTGTACAGATTCAAGGTCCGATTGTATAGTCCTATAGCCCGGTTGTACAAGCTCGTAGCCCGATTGTACAGTCTAAGTGTTCGTTTAACAAAGATGCTTGTCTTCGTACAATCCCAAAGGTTGAAGGAGATTAGATAACATTTCTTGACTTAGGAATAAACTTCGTCTTGGAGGTGTCACCGACGATCGTTGCAGAAAAATTTTGTCTCCTTATATTATGGGTGACATGAACCAAATGAGAATTATGAGCCTTTGCGCTGCTGATCGACGATGCTGTTGTGTTGTGGTATGGGTTGCGTTGCGACAGCCGTTACATCGCTGATCGTTGATGCTGTGCATGTTGTGTGGTGGTATACTATGCTCTCTTTTAGCGCTCGCGTAGCAATCGTCTATCATGGTAGAGTGGGAGAGCATCTGGCTGGCAATCGTAAGGTTGTGTGTTCAAATCCCACTGGAGCCGGATAAATATATATCTTTCATATCATGAAAGATTACTCCGCATTCGAAACTAAAATTTCGATCAATAGTAAAAAATACTATAAATAATAAGTAATAAATGTGGTTCAACCACCAACTAACCCAGGAAATTACCTGCAACTATTCAGCCACATCCATTACTTGGTTTATTTTTTAGTAACCAGACATATTACGCTAAATTGTTTAGCTAATTTGAGCAAAGAAAGCAATGATACAAAGCCGATAACAAATAGACTGTCCCTAATACAAAGTATTGCTGAGAATTTTTATCTGTTTGTATTGAAAAGTGCATTAAATACAGCTATGATGATGATGATGCAGTGGCGAATGCTATAGTAACCAATACACAGACCGCCACATACGTTGCACACACACACATACACACACTTATATAAATAAAATAATAACTACCATTAATACATGGAAACACTGATAACATTTAATTTTTTTTTCAACAAAAGTATTATGTGTAGTCTTTGCTATCCCGTTCTGTTTGTCTGTTTATCTATCAGTGTAGTGGTAGTGATTGTCGATATGTGTGTTTGCTTTCTATTTGTGTGTTCGCGCGAATTGTGGCATTAGTGAGTGATTTTATGAACATTTACTGTAATTGAAAACACAACATAATGAACGGTTTTATATCTCTTCCACTCTCTCGCTCTCATCGATGATAGTTATTTGCATTTGTTAATATGTACTCATATTTATTTATAATAAATACAAACAAAGTATTGTGAGCTCTGCATTACACTCCGCAGAGTGCATAGCATTGAATTGAACAGACATTCCACCACATAATCACTTGAAAAAACGTAAAAACTACTCTAGGCATACCATACAAAGGAAGACTCGCACACACACGCGCACGCAAAACCAATGCAATGCACACACTGCATAGTTGTGTTTTAAGCCACAATTGATAGCAAAAAAATAATGCTAACGAACAAAAATTCAGCCCACTTATGTCGATGTAAGCATCGTAATATCGAAATGATAAGAGTTTGTTTTTTTTAAAATAATTTTTCAGCATATAGACAATATAACTGTTATTGTGTGTGTGTTTTGGTTTTATTCCTGAGCTCATAAATAAAAACATTAATACTTTGATTGAATCATTTGCACAAATAATTGATTAAAAATATAGCACAAATGGCACTCATCAATTGATTAATATGTGCGAGTGTGTGTGTGTGTAAAATTCTGTACAAGATGTGAGCAGACAATAATTGGAAATTGTTGCAATTGATTGACTGTTGCTACACCAGGCGACAGAAGTATTGGAGGGGATTGACGCTTAAGAGGAAACATTTGAAATGTTTATATTTCTCAGGAATGAAAATTATTTTGTTATGATTTTGTGCGTCCGTTTTTCAATTGTTGCGGAACGATTTTGGCAGTCCGTGGCGACCATTTTGTTTTAGCGGCATTTGTCTAAACTATTGTTTATTATCCAGTTACTGATGCCAACTCATCGTGACAAGTTTCAAGATTGCCTATCAAGTTTAAAAGAATGTTCGTTTGCGCAAACTTCGAGCGCATTGCACCCATTTTACGGTCGACATTGTGGTCCTTTCAAGTCAACTCTCTAACGTTTGGCGGCCTAATTCTAAACGGCCGGTACGGTTAACGATGTTCCGACACCCGTACCTCTAAGAAACTTCAGATCAGCCATAAATGTCAATGCGGAAGTAAAATTATGCAAGAAAAATCGAGGCAATCAATTTCTTGCCAACTGCAAAAACTCGGCCTTTTATAGAATTTATCTTGGCAATTTTTGTATCGTCACATGAGTATGTACCCATACCGGATTTAATAGGTTTAGGAGCTCAAAGTCTTGGACGTTCGGGAGCTTCTGATCGGTTTAACTTGGCAAACCCAGAATGATCCCCAATTGCATTTCAAGTCTACTCATAGAGCTCCGTATTCATGGTACTATTGCGGACGGAGTACCTCCACGAGGTGACACCTGTATACCTGTCAGAGCACGGCTAACTGTGAGAGTCGTAACCTAAAGCCCAGGCACGTCAGCTAAGAGTGAGCGGCACCCTTGTTAGCGTCTGACCCCAAACGGGCTGCTGTAATAAAATCCTGGCAGGAGGCGACGGGGTGCACTGACATTTGAACTATTGCAATGAAAAGAAGTAAGAAAATAAAAAAACGGACCCCCGCAAGCGAACTCAGAACCATGATTTGGAGATATGCTCCTAGAATGTTATAACACTGTATAGACCAGGTGCCTCCATCCAACTGGCGGATGACCTCGAAGAATGTAAGGCTGACATAACCGCTATACAGGAAATCGGGTGGACGGGACACGGGTGCTCGCGCATGAAGACGTGCGACATCTACTATAGTGGCCATGCGGACAAGCACGAGTTTGGTTGTGGATTTGTGGTTGGCAAAAGACTGCGACACCTAGTCTCAAGGTTCAACCCGATATGTGAACGTATAGCCACCATAAGAGTCAAGACAAAGTTTTTCTATATAACACTTATATCCTCATCGGCAAAAGAGATAAGCGATGAGGATAAATACGAGTTCTACGAGAGCCTACAAAACGTAAATGACCGTAGCCGGAGCCATGACATCAAAATTATACTTGGCGATTTGAATGCAAAAATAGGCAGGGAGACCGCATTTGAGCCTAGCTTCGGAAAGTTCAGAAAAATGCCATCAGTGGCAAGAAATATTGTACTTAGCAGCATTAGATTTGACCATAGAAATATTCATAAGACAACATGGTTATCTCCATGTAAAGTGGCCAGGAATCAGATAGATCACGTGGTAGTCGATGAAAGGCACGCATCGAGTATTCTGGATGTACCAGTGATCAGGGGTGCGAACATTGACTCCGATCACTACCACTACCGCTGTTAAGGTACGCACTAAGCTAAGCATGGCAAAAAACGTACGTAACCTGGCACAACGAAAGCTGGACATCGCTAAACTGCGGACCACAGAGGTAGCGAACGCCTACTCCAACCACCTTACTCAACTGCTACGGAATGCTCCAACCCCTGATAATATTACCTCACAGTGGCAATATAAAGCCGACTCCTTAGAACAAACTTCTAGAAGCGTGCTTGCGTACTCAAAGCCGTCTCAAAAGGATGCCTGGTACAATGATGAATGTCGCAATGCCACGAGAGAGACGGTTGCTGCATACAGGGCGAAACTGCAGACAAGGGCAACGCGAGCTGTTCGTGAACAGCACTGGGAGAAGAGACAACTCGTCTCTTTAGACGGAAAAAGAAGGTGCTGAAGAAGAGTCAAGATGAGTGCACAGTGATGCTGCTAAGTAGACGGGAAGCTCGAAAATTGTACCAGAGAGTTAAGGCGAGACTTCCTGGAACAGGGTTGCCCTCCTGCAAGGACATCGATGGACAGCTAGTGATGGGCCCAGATAACGTTCTAAAGATATGGAGAGATCATTTCAGAAATTTACTGGATACGGATACCACTCCAGAAGACACCGCACCAATACATAACGATGGTATTACTTGTCCACCTCCGAGCCAGAGCGAGATACGTGTGGCAATATCCCGCCTTAAAAACGACAAAGCGGCTGCTGAATTGTTTAAGGCAGGCGGCGCGAAGTTGATTAGGAACATGTATAAGCTCTTGGAGAACATCTGGTTATAGGAGAGCATGCCCAGGGATTGGAGTCTCAGTATTTTATGTCCCATATACAAGAAAGGAGATCGTGGTGAATGTAAGAACCACCCTGGATTAAGCCTGTTACCAATTGCGTACAATGTCATTTCGAGCATATTGTGTGAACATCTGAAGCCAATTGTAGAAAAACTAATTGGACCTTATCAGTGCGGCTTTAGACCTGGTAAATATACGACAAATCCTGGGGAAAAAAACTTATGAAAAGCAGATAGACACCTACCACTCTTTGTCGACTACAAAGCTGCCTTCGACTATCCCTTAAGGAATAGGCTTTATGAGGCCATGTCTGAGTTTGGTATTCCTCCAAAACTAATTCGACTTTGAAGATGTACCTTGGAAAACACCAAATTTTCAGTGAAGATTGATCAGTCTGAACATTCAACACGGAAAGTAGTCTCAGGGAGGGTGATAGCTTGTCCTGTACACTATTTAACATAGTTATAGAGAAGGTGATGAGAAAGGCTGGTGACAACATATCTGGTACCATATTCCACAAGAGCCACATTCCACTAGCCTATGCCGATGATATAGATATCATTGGCCGAAATCTGCGGGATGTTACTGCAGTTTTCTCATTAATAGAAAAGGAGTCAGCAAAAACGGGGTTAGCGTTTAAAGAGTCAGAATGCGTCGACTACGATGGCTGGGACATGTTGCCAGGATGGATGTAAATGCTCCAGAAAGAAAGGTGTTTGAAGACGAACCAGAAGGACCGCGCAGAGCAGGGAGACCCAAACTTCGTTGGAAGGACTAAGTGGTAGGCGACGTGCCAACATCTGGTAGGACTAACTGGAGAACGCACGCAGAAGACCGAAGCGTGTGGAATTCTTTAATACTTCAGGCCTCAAATTAATGAACCACGTTTGTAAGTCGTAATGGGCCACTTAAGTAAGTAAGTATATAGTATATTTTATACATTATTAATTACATGATCTTTTCAAAAGAGAAAGAATTTACTACTACTGCGTGTCCCTCCAAAGCTGGTCACCTGTGGTGTGTCAAATTATAACATGATCGTGGAAAGACCAGTTACGTATCGAAAAATATTTTGCTAAAGATATTTTGCAGTTAGATAGGGCATTTGGAATAGTCTGTAAAAAAGTGACAGATTAAAAAATCGCTTTTGAATTAATAGCACTTTAGTACAACAAATGCACTATAGGTGGGTTGCGGTGGTGACACAAGTTATTTAATAATATGTACGTATGAATTACATGAATATTTTGTTAGTATGACGTATACGTATACACATGCGTCAGTTTTTCCATAAACCTTAAAATTATAATTCAATGCAACCGCCAATCTGGGAGGTGAGATATTCCAACCCAATATTTATTTAGCTATAACTTAGCAACCATTGATTATTTCTCACTTCATTCTTCTTCAGAATTGTTGCTTAGGCTAAAATAATAAATAATTTATATTAATATACTTATGTAAAAAATCAAGTTGGACTAATTTTATCGAAAGAAATCTTTAGAAAAATTTCATACATAGCCCTTCTCATAAATTTTCCCCAATTACTAAAAAATTCTGGCCGAGTTTGCCCATGTACTCGCTACAAATGTATGTTTAACGTATGAGTAATATTAATTTTATGCGAATTTTATATAATTCATATGCACATCCTTCCAATATTGTGGATTAATTTCTTATGAAAGTACTAGGCCAGTATAGTAGCGTTCTCTACAATTTTGCTGCAGAATGAAATGAGAAATCATTAATGGTTCTTTGGTTATTTCTGAAAAAGTAAGCGATCAAACATCAATATAAGCAAAAAAAAAACATAAAAGGACATAAAGAAGTTGGGCCTGAGGTCGCTGAACCCTTTTGGGGGTTTTCTATACTGGCCTGGTACCTTATCCCCTGACTTGGATTTTCCCATCCTCCAGACAATGACCACGATAATGTTCAACAGTGTGTTGTGATTCATTAATTGCAACTCATTAATATTTTCGAGTCATTAATTGTTAAGTTACCAATTAAGTATTTTTGGTGTCGTTGCACAAAAACACAACTGAAATTGGAGCAAGTACAACACGAGCCATTCGTTGTTCCAGTTGTTTTCTTGCTCCGTCCGTCTGCATGTTGACAAAATAAGGTCCAATTGCATTCATTGGATTTCCGCATGACGTTTGCTTATTACATAAATGGGCAAAGTCGTGGGAAAAATGAATGAGTTGAACGCCCTATTTTGCTGATCGGCAGAATTGCAGTTTGGGTTTTTGGACAACGGCGCAGTAATGATATATGTATGTAATGTCGGGTAAAGTAAATATAAAAAAAACGTAGAATAATCAAATTAATAATGGAAAAAATAAATAAAAGGTGGCTGGAGACTGAAAAAGAGCTCAGCTACAACCAACCGCAAGACTAATGAACATGATTGTCGATTTTCAGCAAGGTGGTAAGTAAGAAAAAACCCTCTCCTCCCCCTTCCTCCCTCCACTGTGAATTAGTGCCCAAAGGCGCTGACTCCCCCTAGCGCGGTGCCTCGCGTCCCAAAAAGGCAACAAGGACAGCCTCAGAGGCAGTCCTTGTATTAGGGAATAGCATCCTCTCCTTTTACTCAATTCCTTTTCCAGGGTATCCGCTTTCCCCGCGGGTACCCAACCCTTTATTCCTTTCATTGGGTATCCGCTCTCCCCGCGGGTACTCAACAAGTGTTATGAGAATCCGCGATGAATTTAATAATGTTATTTTAAACTCGTGTTATTACGACTTAAGCTGCAGTAATAATTCATTAACTACCAACTAAACTTAAAGAGCATTCATAATATATAAAAAAGCTTCAGAAATACTTACTTCATCGTCTAAACCACTCTCACCAAATGTTACACATAACCAAAGATGTTAAATAATGATTAGATAATGGTAATGATTGCTAATTAACCTTCTTTTGTGAAATTCTCTAATTCATTAAACAATTAGAATTATTTCAACTAATTCCCATTAGATAATTGAAATTTTTATTCCAATGGTAAAACTAATTGCAATTAGTTGCCATTAGCAAAAAAAATTGGTTTACCTTTATAATTAGAAATCTAATTGACTTCTGCTAATGAAATTAGATATTCAATTAGCTCGAATTAGAATCAATTATTTTGATATTTTCAAAAATCAAATTGCATTAGCAGAAGTCAATTAGATTTCTAATTGTAAAGGTAAACCAATTTTTTTTGCTAATGGCAACTAATTGCAATTAGTTTTACCATTGGAATAAAAATTTTAATTATCTAATGGGAATTAGTTGAAATAATTCTAATTGTTTGATGAATTAGAAAATATAAACCAATTGCATCAATTGCTAATTCTAATTGGAATTTAACATGTTTGCACATAACAAAGAAACATCATCTATTTCAACAATTCCATCAATTATTAAATTTTACTATTCAATCAATTCAGTCATTTATACAATTCCTTATCAATAACTCTACACACAGTCATACCCCCCTCCACTCCCTCCTCACTTACCCTTCTGTACTCTTTCATATTTGTGGCCAAATCTGCTATGGACATCCATCGTTTGTACTTGTGCCTTCTCGTGAGCGTAATCCTACCATCAGCCGTTGTAAGTAAATACAGGCGCGGAGTGTTTAGTTGTCCAGGAAATTGAATGTAATTAATGGAAATCCCTTTGAGGCAAAGGGATTTCCATTTTCATCTTGTTGTCACTGATTTCAATATTCATTTCGATTCAATAAACCTGCATAAGAGCCCAGCCAAAGTGGGCGTCAGGCAGTTGGTGGTCATTTGCACTTTTCAATCTACGCCAGATTTATGTTATGAAATCACGTTAGTGACAGTTATTAACTGACACGAAAATTGTGACTTAAGCCGTAAGAGTACGGGAGGAGTAAGAGGGAAATAAACATAAAATAACATGGAAAATAAACATTTCATTTTTGGTATAGTATTGGGTGGACCAAAGGCTTTTGTAGCTTTCAATCTATGATAAAAATATACATGAGATAAAAACTGATTTTAAAACATTTCACGAAGGTTGGTTCGGTTATATCTGTCTCCTCGAATTTCTATACAGTACAAACGAATTTATTTACCTGGACTTCCACCATACACTTTTTACCCGTGCCACCCCATTTCATAAACTCTTTTCACATCATTTTGATATTGTTAAAATTGTAACTTAAAATACTACACAAGAAATGTAGGAATTGAAGTTAACTTTTATGGTTCTTAAAGATACCGAAAGGGTAACACATAGCTGAGAAGGGGATAGCGAACGATGACTAATACCTTTACCTCCACTTCTTCTCTACCCCCTAACTCATCCCTTGGAATATTTGACGAAAATGTTTTGCTACACTATAGTAGTTGCCCAGCACCGGCATTACCATTACCATTGCTTAGTACTTTGTGCTGTCTGCCCACCAGTCAGATGTGGCTGCCTCACGGTTATGCGGTTTGGTCCAATTGGTAACCGCACAAACCAAATTATGAAACAAATCCATAACTTTAATGCTAGCCAGCTACTACTACTGCACAGAATGTGTGTGTTGCAAAGAGCAATGCGGATAGATGGTCTCGTGGCCGTCCAAATGTTTGAGATAAATTTTACCTGTGTTCATCTGAATATGTAGCGGTCGCCAGATTTAAAGCTCTCTATGCGCTACATTACGCTTTGACTCGCTTTAAGTGCAGCAACTGTAAGTATTTGGCAAATTGCAATCAGATACATACAATCCAACTGTCGCCTTTAAGGTTTCTTTACTACTTTAACATTGATGTAAACTAGTAAGGAAATTAGCTTCGGCTATGCCTAAGCTCAGATACCCTTCAAAATTTGTAAAAATGGTTATCAAACTGTTGATTTGCTCAACAACTATATTTTATTTAAATTTGTATCGAAAAAAAGAGAGAGTTTGTATAAGAGGTGGACGTTACTTTTAGTCTCTTACATCCATTTTTGTCAATAATTTTTGACTGAAGTACTAATCTTCTATTGTTTTTATGAGCTGAGAATATTGTTATGTATTTTTTAACCACCAAAAAAAGGGTAGGTTTGTATGGCAGGTGGGAGTAGGTTTTCACCGATATTGTTCATCTTGAAAATTAACTTCGCCTTAGAGGATATAAGTTTGCATGTCAAATATCAGCTCGAAATTTTGTAAACTACTGGACACCCACAAAAAGGGGAAGTTGGGAGTAGTTTTTATCCGATTTTGCTAATCTAAGAAATTGACCTCCGATTAGAGGATACAAACTTTCATATAAGGTTGTCAAAAAAGTCTTGCGGTATTTTTATTGAATTTTCAATTGTTCATAAAATTGGTTATAATAATGCGATTTAAGTCAAATATGCGCCGTTTTGTTCGATGACGTGTTCCCAACAAGATGCCATCTTCATAATGCCCCTCTTATAGAAGCTCGCTTCCCTATTGTCAAAAAACTCGGAGAGCCAATTTTCACAGGACTCTCTTGTGGCCAACTTCCGACTACCAAGCTCGTTCGCCATGGACTGAAATAGGTGGTAATCACTTGGTGCGAGATCCGGACTATACGGTGGATGCAAAAGAACCTCCCATCCGAGCTCCCGGAGCTTCTGGCGCGTCACCAAAGATGTGTGTGGCCTGGCGTTGTCCTGATGGAAGACAATTCGGCCTCTGTTGATCAAAGATGGCCTCTTCTGCATGAGTGCTGCATTTAAGCGGTCCAGTTGTTGGCAGTACCGAATTGAGCGTTTGGCCATAGGGGAGCAGCTCATAGTGGATGATTCCCTGCCAATCCCACCAAATATACAGAAGAACCTTCCTGGCCGTCAATCCAAGCTTGGCAGCTTAGCCGCTTTTCGACCACGACCGTTTGCGCTCACGTTGTCGTAAGTGACCCACTTTTCATCGCCAGTCACCATCCGCTTCAAAAAAGGGTAGATTTTGTTGCGATTCAGAAGCGATTCGCATGCATCCATACGGGCAAAAATGTTTTTTTGAGTCAAGTCGTGTGGCACCCATACATCGAGCTTCTTTTTGAATCCAAGCTTCTTCAAATGGTTTATAACGGTTTGATGACTCATGCCCAGTTCTTGGCCGATGCTACGGCTGCTACTATGCCGGTCTCTTTCGATCAATTCAGCGATTTTATCGCAATTTTCAACGACAGGCCTTCCGGACCGTGGCGCATCTTCGATCACCTCTGCACCAGAACGAAAACGTTGAAACCATCGTTGTGCGGTGGAAATGGAAACTGTATCGGAACCATATACTGCACAAATTTTATTGGCAGCATGAGATGCATTTTTGCCTTTATCGTAGTAGTACTGTAAAATATGCCGTATTTTCTCTTTATTTTGCTCCATGTTTGCGACGCTATAACTCACGAACGACTAAAAACAAACAACAATAAATCAAACAAGTGTTAGCGCGTGAAAAGAGCTTTTCAAAAAGCTCTAGCGTGAACCGATGCGACGAATACAACTAGAACTACGCGCTTGCAAAGACAAGCTTGCGGAAATACCGCAAGACTTTTTTGACAACCTTATACCAAATTTCAGCTCGATATCTCTCTAACTACGAATGTAATAGCGGGGACAGTTTGTTTGAGAGGTGAGAACAGTTTTTATCCTATTTTGCTCATATTACAACTTAACCCCGAGTAGCACAGTACAACACATGATTTTGGGACTCAATTCTGAGAACTGCAAGTGAAAGTAGCCACAAAAAGAAGAAGTTGTGCATCATTAATTTTGTCATAATAATTTAATATAGATTTGAAGTTAGACTCTTTCGTTATATTCGTTATATTGATATATGGTGGCGTAATATATATATATATATTCCACGTAAATCATACGCCACGGACTACAGCAGTTTTATTGTAACTGCTACAAAATAAACCCATTTCAAAGTCATTTGATGAATGGAAAATTTAAACTTTTGCTTATTTAGGGAAACGTTAAATGAACAGATAATAAGGATTGTAATTTCAGATTGCAGTTTCAGCTAAATCGGTCTAGTGGTTCTCGAGTTATGTCAAACAAAAGAGCCTAAAACGTGACAAATTCCCCTATACGATACTTACTAACTTCAAATCGATATTAAATTATTATGGCATGTAACTTGATAAAACGAATGATGCAGAACTTCTTCTTTTTGGGGCTACTTTCACGTACAGTTCTCTGAATTGCGTCCCAAATGATTTGTGTACCGAATTTCTGCTCGAAAGCTCCTAAACAAGCGTTGTAATCGCGGGGACGGGCGGAGAGTCCCAGAAAGACGATGTTTGTAGGAGAGTTTTTCACCGATCTTGCTCATATTATAACTTTACTTAGAAGAGAGAAGCATGTTTACCAAATTTTTAGCTTAATAGCTACTTTAAAACTACAGCTATTATCGGGGGGACAGACAGACGGACACCCCCAAAAAGGGGGAGTGTGTATGAGAGTTGTAAGAAGTGTATCACCGATCGCGCTCGTCTTAAAACTTAACCTTCTCTTAGAAGATATAAGCTTGCATTCTAAATTTCTCTCTTAAACTACGGCTGTGTTCTCGCGCATAGACATGCACAGAGATAGACAGTCAGACGGACATCTTTAAATCTACTTAAAATTCGACGCTGATCATTTATAGGCTTTAAAAATGGAAGAACAAACTGAATATACCCTTCATCATTCATCATTCAATTTTCTTTAGAAAATTAGCATCGCTGCAAACAAGTTTTCTATAGAAAATTGTCATAACTGACAAGACAAGTTTTCTATTGGAAATTTCATAACTGACATGACAAGTTTTCTATAGAAAATTGTAATAACTGACATGACAAGTTTTCTATAGAAAATTGTAATAACTGACATGACAAGTTTTCTATAGAGAATTGTCATTTCTGACAAGACAAGTTTTCTATAGAGAATTGTCATTACTGACATGACAATTTTTCTATCATTACTGATGAAATTATCCATAGAGAATTGTCATCACTGACATGAGAGATTTTCTATAGAAAATTGTTATCACTGACATGAGAAATTTCTTATAGAAAATTAAGAGGACAATTTTATTTTTATCAGTATATAATTATCGTCACTGAGATGAGAGATTTTCCATATAAAATTGTCAGCACTGATATGAGAGATTTTCTATAGAAAATTGTCATCACTGACATGAGAGGTTTTCTATAGAAAATTGTCATCACTGACATAAGAGATTTTCAATAGAAAATTGTCATCACTGACATGAGAGATTTTCAATAGAAAATTGTCATCACTGACATGAGACATTTTTAATAGAAAATTTGAATTACTGACAAGACATATTTTCTATAGAAAATTGTCGTCACTGACATGAGAAATTATCTATAGAAAATTAAAGTCACTGACATGAGAAATTTCTTATAGAAAATTAAGAGGACAATTTTCTTTTTATCAGTATATAATTATCATCAATGACATGCAAGATTTTCTATAGAAAATTGTCATCACTGACATGAGAAATTTTCTATAGAAAATTGTCATCACTGACATGAGAAATTTTCTATAGAAGATGATCGTCAGTGACATGAGAAATTTTTTATTGAAAATTGACATGGGAAAATTGTTATCACTGACATGAGAAATGACATGTCGTTACTAACATGAACAATTTTTTATCGTAATTAACAAAAATTTTTCTGTGGAAAATTGTCGTCATTGACATGAGAAATTTTCTTTAGAAAATTGTTACATCTGACTTGAGAAAATGTCATGAAAAATGTTCTGTAGAAAATGTAGATGTAGAAATGAGAACGTATGAACGCTTTGACAAATTTGTTTTTATAACGTTCGTAAAAGCCCGAATTTTGGTTTTTATGATCAAATATTTTGCAACGCCCATTTCTACGCCCACTTTTTTAATATATTTTTAATTCCTATAAAATGATCTAGAAATTAAATTTCTTTGCAGATTTCGCTTTATAATGTTATATATATAGAAAATAAAAAAGCTTATATATTTTTTAAGTTTTAGATTAAATGGGCGGAGGGGGCGATGCAAATCATTTTTTTGAGCTAGACAGAACAAATTTGGTAGACTGATAGTACTCGGGACTTCTGGTTTAAATTTTCAGACGAAATTTGTATTTTCGCTCAATGGGCGGAAAGGTCGTGGCCAACCTGTATTTAAGTCCTAGAGAGATAAAATTTGATATCATGATAGTAATCTTCAACACAATTATGAATATGCAGACGAATTTTTAATTTTCGATTAGTGGGCGGTGCAGGCGTGGAAAAACTGTATTTTAATCCTAAAGATATAACATTTGGTACACAGTTAGTACTCGGCAGGACTGGTTGAAATTTGCAGAGGAAATTTTATTTCCAATTAGTGGACGGAGGAGGAATGGAGGAACTGTATATTAGACCTAGAAATTAAACTTGATAAAAAGATATTACTCAGCCTAACAATTATAAATGCTATATCAGTGGTCGGAGTGTTTATGTCCTAGATTGGTACCATTTTGTACTAGTATACAATTATTACTCGGCATTCAATGTTCATTTTTCAGCAAGGACATGGCGAAAATTTTTGTATACCCAGAGAGATGAAATTAAGTACACCTATAGCACTCGGAACAAAAGAATAGAATATGTAGACGCAATTTTCATTTTCGGATGGGGGAAAAATAGTTTTTATGTTACGGCGATAAAATTTGATATGCAGATAATACGTAGCACAACAGATATAAAAATGTCGATGAAATTTTCTTTCATTGTCGGCTCCCCTTGAATATTGTTGACAGCAACTTCTCAGTATAAGTGTCGAGTCAATCGGCGTGTCTAGTAAGAGCTTCTCAAACAGTGACGTTCGCATTCGTCAATAAACAAGTAGGTGCCGTTAGTTGTGAATCTTAAAAAAATAGAAAGCGTGTTAATTTACAACAACGCGAGAAGCTATCCCATACCTCATTCATGGGGTGCAAAGGGAAATTAAGTTTTTTTTTTTAGAATAACTTTTTATTTGGTTGAAATAAAGAATTATTGTATATTTTAGGGTATCACTATTTTATTTATGTTCCAGTGAAAGTTTATATGTTGTACTAATTAAGCCAACCTATCATGTGGGGTAGTTCCTTATTAAGTTCAGTCTAATTTTACCTACTCTTCTCAAAAAATCTATGCAACTTTTAATGCTTAGTGCAATACTTGGGTCTGCTGTTTTTTTTTGTGTGTGGATTTCAAAAGCTTTTGTTTCGTAGTTGGTTTGCGGCATCTCTCATGTGTTCACATTTGAAAAGTTGCTAGTAATTGGCTTCAAGCTAAAGTTGTAAAGTAACTAGAATGGTTAGCGAAACAATACCAGTTGTAGTTGCTTTGTTGCGTGTGTTTAGCGCGTCTTGTTTTTAAACTCTTTGTATGAAATGTTCATTTGCAGCTTTTAGCGTATTGGAATGCTTATTGTTTTACTTTATGTGTTCCTCTCTATGGTGTAATATTACGCAGCAAAAGGGGGAACAACGCGAATAACCCTTAAGGTATCATCCACCATCAACTGTTTTGAATCTGTTAACAAATCCAATTTACTTTTAGTTGCTCATGTTTAAAGTCTGAGGTAGACAGCATTAATTTATTACATAAGTGGAACATTGTTGCACAAGTCATTTATTTCTCATCCACACACACACACACAGTGTAAAAATAAGAATGGTGACCAACCATTTCAAATTAAAAATTAAAAAAAAAAAGTGGAAATGTAAAACACATTCATAAAACCCCTACAACCATGAGGTAGCAATGTATGCAAGATCAGAGGCAATATTAAATGTTTGTTATATATTCCAATATTCAAAGAATGTGCAAATATTAGCGGCCCTTACAACCAACAGCAACTACTTAGTGAATTGCTCTATCTCTCTCTCTGTCTCTATCAACTTGTGTACAGAATTCCTTTAGTGAAGGAACTATCCTGCCCTTTAAACAAACATACTCATATTTGTTGCCCTGTGTTGCCTTATTAAACACATTTTATATATTCACAACATTTTTTTGTTAATATTTCTTTAATAAGTTCATCGTGAGAGTTGAAGTCTTGACAACATACTCACTCTACTTGTCTGACAAGCGAAACGTTAATTTGTGGACAATAATTGACATGTCAATAACGTCGTTCACCTTTTACCATTTAAGTCTTTTGCCACCTTTTCTTGTTGTATTTGTCCAGCACCTGGGGTAGAAAAAAAATCCGAATAATAAATTCATTAATTTTATTTAACTGATTAAAAAGAAAGGTGTAGACTAGGGTGTCAGCAAAAATTCAACTTTGGAACGGATTTTATATCAGTTAATACATAACGGCTATGGTTAAAATAGGTATGAAGTCGAAATTTGATACATATGTTGGTCTAGACGAAAAAATAATTATTTTACGCCCCTCCTTACTTACTTAATTTCCGTGTACACCCCATGAATGAAGTATGGGATAGCTTCTCGGGTTGTTGTGAATGAACACGCTTTCTATTTTTAGATTCACAACTAACGGCACCTACTTGTTTATCGACGAATGCGAACGTCACTGTTTGAGAAGCTCTTACAAGACATGCCGATTGACTCGACACTTATACTGCGAAGTTGCTGTCAACAATATTAGACGGAAGCCGACAATGAAAGAAAATTTTTGTTTTAAGATGACTGGAGCCAGGAGTTGAAATTGTGATCTCCCGCTTGGTAGTCACGTGTTCTAACCACTATACCACGGCCGGTCCCACGCCCCTTCTTAATAAACCGTTATATCGGCCAAGTAAATGGATCGATTGCAAAGAAATTTTCACTGTATGGTACTATCCTTAAGAACTCTATCATAGGATACATGGAAACATAATTTGACAATTGGGCATAACACCGCCCACACAAACCGACATTTTTTAATCCGTCATATCTCACGAACAATAAAAGGTACGCAGATGAGATTTGCTACATATGTTAATGGCACAAAAAGGATTTCGCGTCACTGGCAAATGGACAGTGCCACACCCCTTCCTTATATTAAAATTGCTGAACTAAATGATTAGATTGTTCTTTTAGGGGTAAAAATTACCTATAAGGGACAAAACTGGTACTATCACCCAGACCAATCGGCTAAAGCTATAACCGCGAAAATTTATATGGACATGCTCACTATGCAAATACATTGAAGGTTTTTTTTCTGGGGTAAAAAAATTAGGAAAAAATTGCGATATGAAGTAATTTTTCGAAATTAGTTCTTTAGGTGTAAAATTAGTGAAAAAGGGATAAAACTTGTACTTTCGCCCAGGCAAAATGCTCAAAGGTAGAGTCACGAAAATGTATATAGGATTGCTCCCTATAGAATTAGAGAGCCACCTGATGAGGTTTTTAGAAATTCGTACTCTTAGGGGTAAAAAAGGCAGAAAGGGGATAAAACTGGTACCATCAATCAGGTCACACAGCTAAAGCTATAATCGTACGTGGACATGCTCCCTTTAGAATAAGAGTTGAACCCAGTCCAGTTTAGTTGTGCGATACGAATGGATTTTTTTAAATTCGTACTTTTATTGCAAGAAGAAGACTAAAGCGGTACAATCACCCAGACCAATGGGATAAAGCTACAATCTCATAAATTAAGGCGTTCTTCCTCATATGAAGCGTTTCCATTTTACCTAGATTGCTTAAATTCTTAAGGAGATTCATTGTTAGTAAGCGTGGAGGAACGCGAGCCGAGAAAACTGGTCTATATATTAAAATGGGTGTTTGTTTGTTTATTTTAATTTTTTAGCATCGTTTAGACTCGAAAACGGCTTTACCGATCTTTTCACAGAATGTAGCTGTGTGATCAGTGGTGAAAATAGGGCGTTGGACCCTATTTTTGGAACCGCAATATCTGGAGAACTGTTTATACAATCGGGATTGTGTGGATGCATTTAACAATAAAGGCAGTGACAGTGAAACGGCTGTATGGCTGTATCTCATGAACTTTAAGAGGTGTTAAGCCGATATTTGGTATATATTGGTGTTACAATATGAATTATAGTCAGGGTGGAAGTGGGCTGTGCCAAGCTCCATTTAAAAAAAACCGTTATAACTGCCATAATAATATTTTGAGCGTCTTGAAAATTTCAGATTATCCTTGTTCACCATTAGACCTATTTTCGCTGATTCCCTCTGGGATGTACCTGCGGTCACATCCCGCAGTTTTCGACCGATGATGACGACGTCATCAGCGTACGCGATTAGCATGTGGCTTTTCTTGAATATCGTGGCACATGTGTTTACTGCAGTTTTCCTCATTATAATCTCCATCACTATGTTGAAGATGTCACACGATAGGCTATCACTTTGTTTTAGGCCTCGTCTGGTATAGAAAGGCTCCGTAAGGTCCTTGCCATTCTTCACTGAAGACTTCGTGTCAGTCAGCGTCATTCCGCAAAGACGTATCAGCTTCGCTGGAATACCAAACTCAGCCATGGCTTCAAGTAATTTCTGCCGTATCGGGCTGTCGAAGGCAGCTTTATAGTCGACAAAAAGATGGTACGTGTCGATCTGTTTCCCTTGGGTCTTTTCCAGGATTTGCCGAAGTGTGAAAATCTGGTCAGTTGTTGATTTTCTAGGTCTTAAGCCACACTGATAAGGCCCGATCAGGTTGGATAACACTGGCTTTAGTCTTTCACATAGCACACTCGACAGGACCTTATATGCGATGGGTAAAAGGTTGATCCCGTGGTAGTTGGAGCACCCACTTGGACCGCCTTTTTTTTAGCAGAGGACTTAATACGCTAAAATTCCAATCGTCATGCATGCACTCTTTCTGCCAAACCGTGCTTCGGAGTTGGTACATGCTCGTTATCAGCTCCTCACCACAGGATTTGAAGAGCTCTGTTGGATGTCCGTCGGCACCGATTGCTGTATTATTTTTCAGCCGCTATATTGCTCTTCTTACCTCAGCTTGACTTGGTGGTGGGCAATCTAAGCCGTCGTCGACAATTGGCGTGATACCTTCACGTGCGCTGCCTTCTGGAACCTGCAGTTGCTCCAAGTGTTTTCTCCATATATGCAGCATACTCTGCGTATCTGTAACCAGACTTCCATCCTTGTCCTTACAGCAGGGGAGCCCAGTACCGTAGCCTTTTGCTTCAACTTTCTTTTGCTTCAACCTCTATCCCTGCATCGCTCTATATCCTCGTTCTCCCTTTCCTTCATCTAACGTTTTTTCGCCTAAATAGCTGTCTCGCCTGTTTTACTTTCTCCTTGTGCCGTTGCCGAACAGCGCGGGTTGCCCTATAAGCATCATCCTGTTCCTCAGACGCTATGCGACATTTTACATCGTACCAGGATTCGTTTGAGCATTCGTCCCAGCACGGTTGTTGCGGCGGTTGCCATGGAATGCGCAATATGCTGCCACTGTGTATCGGGAACGTCAGAAGTAGAGGCGTTGTGTCGTAGAAGTTGGGAGACCTGGTTGGAGTAGGCAGATTGCTATCTCTGGGGTTTGCAGCTTCGCTATGTCCAGCTTTCTTTATGTTTGGTTAAGTGCGTTTTTCGCTCTGCTCAATCTTGTGCGCACCTTGGCTGCAACCAGGTAATGATCCGAGCCAATATAAGCACCACGGATTAAACGCACTTTCATGACACTAGATGCCTGCCGTCAATAACCACATCCTTCCCGCTCCGAAGCTAACCAGCCTAAACCCGTTGTCTGACGTGTCGGTATGTAGGCTGAATTTACCGATCGATGGACCAAGAACATCTTCCCATTTTTTTTTTGCATTAAAGTCTCCCAGAACAATTTTAATGTCGTGACCGGGGCAGCGGTCATATGTTTCCTCTAGGTTGTCGTAAAATGTGTCTTTAATCTTATCGTCTTTATCTATTTCGCCTTTATGCGGATTATGGCTATTCGATCACTAACAGGATTGAATCGGGAGACAAGATGTCTGAGTCTCTTGCCAACTACAAATCTACATCCAAATTCGAGCTTTTCGGTATGACAGCTGTAGTAGATGTCGCAATTTTTACGTTGCGAGCATCCTTGTCCTGTTTATTTCATCTCCTGGATGGCGTTGATGTCAGCTTTATATTTTTGAGGATATTTCCCAATCGGATAGTGATATTTTCTCTATATAGAGTACGGACGTTCCAGGCGCATTTCCTTAAACCAAGGTCTTTATTTTGTTTGCGGGGGTCATCAACATTTGGGGGGTTCTGTTTCTTACTTTTTCTTTCTCGTGTTTTCATAACCAGTAAAGAACCTGAAGGCAGATGGCTATCCCAATTATAAGAGTCGTCGCTCACTATCTGCCGCTATTCATGACAAAAAAAAATATTGCGAACGAAGTTGCCCAGATGCCACCACGTAGTTGGTTGTGAGTCGGCTTTAGATGCAAGATTCACTTTACATCCCTAACGGCGCCCGATAATTAAATGTACCAAATTAAATTATCCCCCACATGTCCGTTTGGAAGTTATGGAAGAAATATTAATTATCCAAAAATAGGTAATTTTGTATGGGAGGTACCAGAAAACGTGGGGCTTTTCTGCCGCTACACAATCCAGTTACTTCATTTTGGAAAATATTACTGGTACTGGTAAATTTCCATACGGATCAGTTAAAGTTTACTCGAGTTATCGTGCCCATCAGCCCTCCAGCTAGCCAGCCAGACAGAATGACATACCTCAATTGTCTTACAAACTCCTAAAACGAATTTGGTCTTAGTATACTTGGCTTGGGGTCTAACTCGTCTCCTTTAATGCGTTACACTTTTACTCGTATCAAATGATATATACAATCATTCCTAAGGTTGATGGTTTATACATTGGATTTACGAAGGATTTACTAAGATCCTGATCTTTGACCTCTTTGAGCCACGGGAAATAGTTGTCTGATCTTACTCAAATTTCCGTCAGCTGTGCGTGAATGTATGTGCGTGTGTTAAATCCAACCATTTCCGGCCAGTAGATGACTTCCGCAGTCACCTCTCGATTTGCATCAGAAGTCATAATATTCTGGTCTAGCTTTTTAAATTTCCCCAAAAACAATCGTCCATACCTTTCGCTGCCGTCCTAGTGTACACTTTAATGGCGATGTGGTATGAAGAGGAATGATAGAATTCAGTTTTACTAAAGCACAAACTTCGGGTAAAAGTAATTTATGTTGCTTCAATTTCATATTGAAAAATTTAAAATTGTTAAGTGAAAATGTAGGAGATTTTCTAATGCTTTTAAAACATCTGACTTTAATCAACATTTTGTGATATTTCATCTCTTTTGACCTACTCCAATTTTTATCTTTGGATACTTAATAACAACACCACCCTTTTTTGTCACCGCAAGTCACCCTCAAGTCATGGCAACTACTTATGACTGATAATATATAGCAATATATTTATGCATGTGTTTTTGTATGCATGTGTGTATGTATGACTGTGTATACGTACATATGTCCAAATGATAACTTCATTTATTGATTAATTTTCTGTTTCATTGTCTATTCACCGCTCTCCGCCTTAATAACGATGAAATATTGGACATACACAAATAAAGCCATTAGTAGTTGCAGTCCTTGCCGAAGGGGCGACGCAACACACACACACTCGCACAATGTGACTAGTAGTTATTTGTATATATCTGCAATTGTAGTTGGATGCACATTTAAACACCAGCTTTAATACAGCTGTGTGTGTATGTGCTGGATGTATGTGTGTGTGTTAAATCTAACCATTTCCGGCCAGTAGATGACTTCCGTTGTCACCTCTCGCTTTCGAACGCAAAAACCGCGCGACTCATTATGTATTCACGTTTTTGTAATTAGTCGCGAACCCCCCGAACAATGTACGATCATGAACACACAATGGGCCAAAGTCCGCAGGTTTTGGCTCGGTTAACAAAAAAATGCATATACAGTGACACAACATGTTAATTTGAAGACACTCACTTAATCATTACTTATATACAAGTAAACTTGTTAGATGATGTTCACTTATTTTGTTAGAAAAACATAAATAATTTCTTTCCCCATTTCAATATATTACCATATTACCAATTCTCTGTTCTACAGTCCCACTGTTCAGCCGAGTCTCTACAGTCTACAGTCCAAACTGTGGCAGTGCTGTATGCTCTTATGGACATTGCGGCCTCTGTTGGTGGCTCTGTCACCTTTGGTACCCAGCGAAAGGTAAACGTAACATTGGAAAATTAATAAATTACCGCGGGACATGGATTTCCTTCAAAAATTTATTATTTTAACATTGTGTGGACATGAGTAAATATGTGTATTAAGTCTTTGTTTAATAACACCATCAACCTCAAATACATATACACTGACCAGCACACACCCACACGCATGCATTGCATACGCGCAACTTTGTCACATATACAGTTGCAGGTGCAGTTGCAGGTGGACATGCACAGCCAAAAGTATGTATGTGTGTGTTAGTGTTTGTGTCATTGTTAAATATAATAGCCAGTCGTTATACAAATGAAAATGGTTTTGTAGCCAGCCGTTGAAAAAGACAATAATACTGACGCCATTTTCATAAAACACTCACACTCACACAATTGGTGTACAACATACAGACACATATGCATAGACATAACTACAGATGTTATATGTGCACACATGTCCTGGGCACCGCTTTGTAGTATGTATGCGTGGGTTATAGTTAAACTAGGTAAATTAAACACTGGTTCGATATCTATTGGTGTGATGCTATTTAGCAGATATTTGTGCACATGTATGTATGTTCCTTAAATTGGCTATCGCTACCTTTGATTACAGAGTGCCAGACAAATTTTGGAGCATAGAATCCTTTTACAAATAATTCCACTGAGGAGTGACTGTGTTGCAAGAACTTGTATATGACAAACTGCTGGTATACTTACATTATTTAATAATCCTGTTGGAAACATTTAAATGTTAATCTATATGTATATAATTAGAGCCGTTTGAGATGTAAAGTGAATCTTGCATCTTAAGTCGACTCACAATCTCCTTCGTGGTGGCACCTGGGTAACGTTGTACTTGTTATTCTTATTATTACACAGTACAACACATGATTTTGGGACTCAATTCTAAAAACTGCACGTATAGATAGCCCCAAAACGAAGAATTTCTGCATCATTCGTTTTGTCCAGTTACATGCCATAATAATTTGGTATCGATTTGAACTTAGTAAGTATCGTATATGAGAATTTGTAACGTTTTAGGTTCTTTTGTTATATTGTTATATGGTAGCGTATGATTATCATAAGTAATATTCCACGTAAATCATACGCCACCAAGTACAACAGTTTTATTGTAATTGCTACAAAATAAACCCAATTAAAAATCATTTGATGAATGGAAAAGTGAAACCGTTGCTTATGTAGGGAAACGTTATATGAACAGATTAAAGGAATTGTAGTTCTCAATTCTTTTAAATTTTTTCAGCTAAATCGGACTAGTGGTTCTCGAGTTATGTCGAACAAATGAGCTTTAAACGGGACAAATTCCCCTAAACGATACTTACTAACTTCAAATCGATATTAAATTATTATGGCATGTAACTTGACAAAACGAATGATGCAGAACTTCTTCTTTTTGGGACTACTTTCACGTGCAGTTTTCCGAATTGAGTCCCAAATCAATGAGGTGAAAAATGTTGTACTGTGTCAATAGCGGCAGACATTGAGCGACGAACTCTAATAGTTGGGCTAACCACCCCCCTTCAGGTCCTTTACTGGCTATGTAAATACGAAAATGAAAAAGTAACAAACGGAACCCCCCAATTGTTGACGACCCCCGCAACCGTAATAAGGACGGTCCTAGATTTAAGGATATGCACCTGGAACGTCCAAAAAAGGTGTCAATATCCGACAAGCGGATGTCCTCAAAAAATATTAGGTTGACATCACTGCTTTCCAGAAGATAAGACGGACAGGACAATGCTGCTCACGACGTAAAAATTGCGACATCTATTACAGCTGCCATGCGGAAAAGTGAGAATTGGGATGTAGATTTGTAGTTGACGAGAGACTTAGACATCTTGTCCCGCTGTTCAATTCTGTTAGTGATCGAATTGCCACAATCCACATCAGGGCGACATATTTCTACAACACGCTGATTTGTGCTCATGCCCCAACGATAGATAAAGACGGTGAGATTAAAGTTGCATTTTACGAGCGCCTAAAGAAAACATACGACCGCAGCCCTGGCCACGACGTTAAAATCGTTCTGGGAGATTTCAATGCACAAAAAATGGAAGGAAAGATGTTCTTGGTCCATCGATCTGTAATTTCAGGCTGCATACCGATACGTCAGACAACGGGTTGAGGGTTGGTCAGCTTCGAGACGGGAAGGAACATGGTAGTGAGAGGAACCAGATTCCAGCTCAAAGATAGCCGCAAGGCAACTTGGCTATACTCCTACCAAAACAATAAAAATCAAATTTATCATTTATTACCTGCTTACAGACAAGGTGCGCATAAAACAGAGCAGAGTGAAAAACGCACGTAACCAAAAACAAAGAAAGCTAAACATCGGGAAGCTGCAAACCCCAGAGATAGCCACTGCCTACTCCAACTAGTTCTCCCAACTACTACGACACAACGACTCTACTTATAACGTTCCCAAAACACAGTAGCAGCATATTGATCGTTCCACTGTAACCGCCGCATCAACCATCCTTGGATATGAAAAACGGCGCTCAGACGAATCCTGGTACGATGAAGAAGCAGCTTATAGGGCAACGCTACTGCCAATTGTAACAAGGGCCTCTGTTAGGGAACGGCGCAAGGAGTCTGTAAAAAAGGCGAGACAGCTATTTAAGCAAAAATAGAAACGTCAATTGAAGGAACGGAAGAACGAGGATATAGAGCGCTATAGGGATAAAGGTGAAGCCCGATAATTTTGCCAGAAAGTAAAACCAAATATCTACGGTAATGTGCTCCCCTCCTGTAAGGACAAGGATGGAAATCTGGTTACAGATACGCAGAGTGTGCTGCATATATGGAAAGAACACTTCCAGCAACTGCTGGTTCCAGGAGGCAGCGCATGTAAAGGTATCACGCCAATTACCGACGATGGCTTAGATTGCCCACCACCAAGTCAAGCCGAGGTAAAAAGAGCAGTATCACGGCTGAGAAATAATTAAGCAGCCGGTTCTGACTGACTTCCGGCAGCGATTTCTATGTCCGTTGGCATGCATGCATCATCTCCTACGCCCAGCATGGGTTAACGAGTGCATTCCCGTTGTTTGCAATCCAAGCGTATTATGTCCTGTGCTGGAAAAAGGTAATCCAAGTGTGTACACCAATTACCGCGGGATCAACTTTTTACCTATCGCGTTTAGTGTTGTTCTATGTGGAAGTGTTGAGTGTTCTATGTGGCAGACTAAAGCCATTGTGTTATCCCACCTGATCTGGCCTTATCAGTGTGCCTTAAGACATGGTAAATCAAGACCTCACCAGATATTCACACTTAAAAAAATCCATCTTTTCGTCGACTTTAAAGCTGTCTCCGACAGCCTGATACGGCAGAAATGATTCCAAGTATTTCAGCGCAGCTGATACGGCCGTGCGGAATGACGCTGACTGACACAAAGTGTTCAGTGAAGATTCGCAAGGATCTTACAGAGCCATTCTATACCAGACAAGGCCTAAAAAAGCGCGACGATCTATAGTGTAAGCTCTTCAACATAGTCAAACACGAGTGGCACTGTATTCAACCAAAGGCCTAAGCTACTCGCGTACTCTGCCATCATCGGTCGAAAACTGCGGGATGTCTACAGAAGGGTATACAGAAGGAATCAGCGAAAATGAGTCTTATGGCGACAAAACGAAGTTATTAGTTGCAACGAACAAAGAATCTGATCGTTTGGGAATCTGCGAGGTGGTAGATGCTGTCATCTACATAGGCTACGCCAACAATAAAACAAATAACGTCAGCCTCGAAATTCGGAGAAGTATCCTGCTTGCTAATAAATGTTAATGCAGACAGAGTAAATGATTTGATGACAGGGTCATCTCTCGACGAACAAAAATTCAGCTATACCAGACACTGGTTCTACCTGTCTTGATATATGGTTCAGAAACATGGGTTATGATACAAGTGGATGTATCGGTTGTGGCAGTATTCGATAGAAAAATACTCCGTAACATATTTGGTCAAATTATCGTTAACGCAGAGTATCGGCGTCGTATGAATCATGAGCTGTACGAGCTGTACACCGACATTGACGTGGTCAGACGTATTAAGGTGCAGTGGTTGCGTTGGCTAGGTCATGTTGTACGCATGGACGAAAATGCTCTAGCTCGAAAAGTCTTCGACAATGAAATCAATAGACGGCGCAGAAGAGGGCGACCAAGACTCCGTTGGAAGGACCAGGTTACTGAGAACCTTACAGAACTTAGTGTGACTAACTGGAGAAGAAGCGCGGAAGATCGAGGCGCTTATAATATTTTTCTACGTGCGGTATATAATCCAGTGGGATTGCAAAGAAGTACCAGCTAAAGTAAAGTAAAGTAAAGTAGGCTCCGCCATCACCAAATCAAATAATGACAGCCTCGAAATCCGGAGAAGAATCCTGCTTGCTAATAAATGCTTCTTCGGACTAAGCAAGCGATATAATGACAGAGGCTTCTCTCGGCGAATAAAAATTCAGCTATACCAGATACTGGTTCTACCTGTATTAATGTATGGTACAGAATCCTGGGTTATGACACAAGCGGATGAATCGGTTCTGACGAATTTCTAGAGAAAAATACTCCGTAAAAATCATCGTTAACGGAGAGTATCGACTTCGTATGAATCGTTTGCTGTACGCTGACATTGACGTGGTCAGACGCATTAAGGTGCAGCCCCTGCATGTTGTATGCATGGTCGAAAATGCTTTAGCGCTAAAAGTCTTAGACAATGAACTCGATGGACTGCGCTGAATAGGGCGACTCTGTTGGAAAGACCAGGTTACTGAGAACCTTACAGAACTTAGTGTGACTAGCTGGAGAAGAAGCGCAGAATATCGAAGCACTTAATATATTTTTCTACGTGTGGCATATATAGCATCATAGGATTGCAACGAAGTCCCTGCTAAGAACAAGAATACAATATTAAATTTTATATTTAATTTTTGATTTACTACCGTTATTTTATTATAATATAATAAGCATGTCAACCGGATATATGCACTAGCAACATATGCTCTCCAAATCATAAAATATGGTCTTAAAACCAACAAAAAATATGCTCAAATTTTTTTTTTTAAGAAATATGCTCTAAACATATGAAATATGCTTAAACATATGAAATATGCTTAAACAAATGTTTTTAAATATGCTCTTAAAACCAAAATATGCTAAAATATGACTTTATGGGTAAAATATGCTAACATATGCTCTAATAAATAAGTGTCAAAACACTTGTAAGAATATGAAACATATAAATACCTTACCCATTTGTTAATATCTCGTTCTAAAAAAAACATGCATTTGCATATTTGCGGTTGCCCTGGTAATAAGCATTTGCTAAAGTTTATGAACATAAGGCGATAAAGTTTTTTCCTAATTAAGTAATCTTACCAAATTGTAACTCCACGAAAAAACAAGATCTGTGACCTGACTGATAAATTTAACGTTTACTCAAATTGTACTCATATATTAATACTACGGTCCATCTCGAACCTTAACATAAAAAGATCAACTAGGAGACCCATCGCCCTTAAAATTTGAATATTTCCGAGCACAAAGTAAGTAATTAATCAATTGTTATTAAACTGCAACAGAACTCAACATCAGGACGAAGTCTTCCGGGTCAGATAGTATCTACATATATAAAAAGTGTACATTTTGATGTAACAAGAGCATGCGAAAATCATACGACCCATTTTTATCAATAATGGACCAATCGTTATTGATTGGTTAATAATTTCATTGTTCCATACTTTGGCAGTTTACATTCTACATTACAAAATACAAAAGCAATACAAAATAATACCAAATTAATTTTAATAAATAATAATTCACCAAATTTTACAATTAATATGCATTTAACTGACATTGCTTTTTAATTTTATGTTTAATTAAAAGTTCCTATTGTTACCTGTTATTTATTAACAACAACAACAAAATATAAATATTACCCAGACTTACACATGACAACAGTACCGGCATAACAACAACAATAACTGCATTCAATTTGATTTCAGCATTTCCAAATAATTTTTATTGACAATAAATGTTAATTAAATCAGCTCAATGTTGATGAATAAATGCAACAATCGATATCGATTACGCGATTTTACATTTACCACTTTATCAATCAAATCACTAGGCAGCAACTGTTGGGGTAGGACGAGAGAAAAAGAATTGCATAAAAATACCGTAAAACAAGAGAGCAACAACACTCAATATATATATGTATAACTTCAGCATTATAACAATAAATCAACAAATATTAATTTAATGTTAACAAAAACAACAACTGCAACAAAAAAACGCTACACATGATATTTGCTTACACCCCCACAATATACAAACACACACACACACACTCTCTTACATGCACTCACACAGTTAAAACTGCATTTCATTGCTAGCAAGATAAATGTTTTTCACACATCCTCTTACTCACAGCGCTAAGCAAATACCAGTCGTCGTTATGTCACGGGCAAAAAAAGTCCATTGAACTATCAAAGGTATTTATGGACGACAATGAACACACACACACACACACACACACACACACACACACACCAAATAGCTGCCAACTCCACTGGGAAAATGTAACAAGTGAAAAAGTGTCCAAATGTAGAGCGAAGGCGCGCAGGAGTCCTGGATAAATATTTTTGTAAACATTTTATAATTGAAAACCTTTTAGTAAATTATATTAATCCTTTGTGCTGTGCTGTATACGTTTATTTGTCAGTTGTGTATATTACTAGTATTTTTATTATTATTATACAAACGGGCAAACACGATGCGCTGTAACACATTTATTGTTATTTAATAAATTATGGTGAAATTAAAATATAATTTATTTACTGCAACTGCTGCAACTTGTGGAGAGAGGTGGGGGAAACGCCATCAGCGTGACAATCGGCAATCGATTAAAGTTGCCTATGAGCAGTGCAATTGGAATGCACTAGGGTGGTACGACATGATGAAATTTCTTAGCGGTATGAATAAAGTTAGTTCCTGGGGGAAGCAGGGTGTTGTCAGGCATCATGTTAATACAGTAACTAATGTGGTTGATTGGTATTGATTTAGACTAGTCGTTCTTGAATAATGCCTCCCAAACTTGGCTACAGGGACTTAAAAACTTTAAGCCCCAAGCGGAACGTGTTAACATACTCCAATCTTGCTCAAACTTTGTATATACTAAAATCTACAAAGGGGGTGGCACCGCTTAATTCTGGAATTTGTTTCCCCATATAACTTACGACTACACTAATATGTATGTATGCATGGACAACGTATGAGTATTATTAATGTTATGCACATTTGATATTAATCATACGCACTTGGTTCCACTATTGTGGATTTATGGTTTAATAATATTGAAGATTTCATTCGATAAAATTAGTTCAACTTGATTTTTTTCATCGATATATAAATATAAATTATTTATTTAAGCATTAGCAACAGTTTTACTGAAGAATGATATGAGTAATCATCAGAGGTTCTTGAGTTATAGCCAAAAAACTATGCGAAAACATCAATATAAGCAAAACTATATAAAAGGTCATAAATACCAACGCTTGATGTGACGGATCGATATAAAAAGAAAAGGTGGCAGACGAAATGCCTTTTCAGGCGGAAAAATCGTCTATAGAAAAAATGAGAGAGAGCCAGGATGTCGAAAAGTACAGGGATAGAGGTGAAGCTTGCAAATCAGCATTAGTGACCAAATCACGGCAATCAACGACGATGGAGTAGAAATCCACCACCGCTCCAAAACGAGATCAGCACGGAATACGTGCCCCATATTTGGACTAAAGACTAAAGCTCATCATAACGAACCTGATTTGGCCTTATCAGTGTGCTTTAGAATTGGAAAACCGCCGTCCAACCTGATATTCACACTACGACAAATCCCGAAGAAGACCCAAGAAATGCAGGTCGACCATATGTTTATCGGTTTCAAACAAAGTCCGATACGACAGAAATTTGTAGATGCTATAGCTGAGTTGGGTATACCCTCAAATTTGATTCGACTTTGCGGGATGACAGCGCTAAAAACTATATGGTGAAAACGTCTCCCTTGCTGACAGTGATAAGACAATCAGTCCCAACGGTAAAATTCGCAAGAACATTTACAAAAACATCCTGATGTCATGTCTTCAAGGCTTTGTTTTCACATATCTGAAAACAGACCTTCTCCTGCCTTTATGAAATATCCCGAGCACATGTTAACTCCATTCTTTAAAGACCACTGCTGCAGCCCTTCTTTGAGAAGGGAGAATCATATACTTACTTACTTACTTAGCTGGAAATTCTTTGAAATTCTATGGAATTATATACCAGACGTAGAAAAATATTATAAGCGCTTCAATCTTCTGCGCTGGATCATTTTCTTCCATGCGTACAACATGACCTAGCCAATGCAACCGCTGTACCTTAATGCGTCTGACTACGTCAATGTCAGTGTACAGCTCGTACAGCTTATGATTTATACGACGTCGATACTCTCCACTAATGATGATGGGCCAACACATTTAACGGAATATTTTTCTCTCAAATACTGCCAGAACCGATTCATCCGATTGTGTCATAACCCAGGATCTTGAACCATACATTAAGATAGGTAGAACCAGTATATGGTATTGCAGGTTTTTTGTTCGTCTAGAGAGAGGCCTCTCTCATTAAATCGCTTGCTTAGTCCGTAATAGAATTTATTAGCAAGCAGGAATTTTCTCCGGATTTCGAGGCTGACATTATTTGTTTTTTTTGGTGACGCAGGCTAGGTGTAGATATTATCTACTTATTTAATTTCCCCTTACACCCCATGAATGAGGTATGGGATAGCTTTTCGCGTTATTATCGCTTTTCGCGAATTAACCAGCTTTCTATTTTTAGATTCACAACACACGGCACCTACTTGTTTATCGACGAATGCGAGCGTCACTGTTTTGAGAAGCTCTTACTAGACATGCTGATTGACTAGACACTTATACTGCGAAGTTGCTGTCAACAACATTCGAGGGGAGTCGACAATAAAATAAATTTTTTTTTAAGATGACTGGAGCCAGGATTTGACCCTGTGATCTCCCGCATGGTAGTCGCGTGTTCTAACCACTATGCCACGGCCGGTCCCAGATATATGATAAAATTATCTACCACCACAAAATTATAGTTATCAGCCTTCACGCAGTTTCCAAGCAATTAGATTCTTTGTTCGTTGAAACAATTTACTTCGTTTTGTCCTCGTTTACCATTCGACCCATTTTCGATGATTCCTTCAGTATACCTGAGAAGGCTGCAGTCACATTCAGTAGTTTTCGACCAATGATGTCTACGTCACCAGCGTACACGAGTGTTTACTGCAGCTTTCCTCATTGTGATCTCCATCACTGTGTTGAAGAGGTCACACGATAGGCCTCGTCTGGTATAGAATGGCTCCGTAAAGTCCTTGCCAATCTTCACTGAAGACTTCGTGTCAGTCAGCGTCATTCCGCCAAGGCGTATAAGCTTCGCTGGAATATCAAACTCAGCCATGGCTTCGAGTAATTTCTGCCGTATCGGGCTGTCGAAGGCAGCTTTATAGTCGACGAAAAGATGGTTAGGGTCGATTTGTTTCTCTTTGGTCTTTTCCTGGATTTGCCGAAGTGTGAATATCTGGTCAGTTGTTGATTTACCAGGTCTACAGGTCACACTGATAAGGCGCGATCAGATTGGATAACACTAGCTATAGCCTTGCAAATAGTACACTCGACAGTACCTTATGTGCGATGGGTAAAAGGTTGATCCCGCGGTAGTTGGAGCACGCACTTGGATCACATTTTTTCAGCAAAGGACATAATACGCTTAGATTCCAACCATCGGGCATGCACTTGTTAAGTCAAACTGTGCGTAGAAGCTGGTGCATGCTTGTTATCACCTCCACGCCACCGGACTTGAAGAGCTCTGCCGGTCGGCACCGGCTGCTTTATTATTTTTCAACCACGATATTGCTCTTCTTACCACGGCTTGACTTGGTGGTGGGCAATCTAAGCCGACGTCGATAATTGACGTGACACCTTCACGTGCACTGCCTTCTGCAACCAGCAAGTGCTGGAAGTGTTCTCTTCATATAGGCAGCACACCCAAAGAATGTGTAACCAAATTTCCATCCTTGTCCTTACAGGAGGGAAGCCCTTGCTTTTACTTTCTGGTACAACTTTCGTGCCTCACTTCTTTCCCTGTATCGCTCTATATTCTTGTTTTCCTGACTTTTTTCGCTTCAATAGCTGTCTCCCTGTTTTTCTGTCTCCTTGTGTCGTTCCCTAACAGCCCGGGATACAATTGGCTGTAGTTTTGCCCTATAACCTGCATCCTGTTCCTCAGACGCCATGCTACCTTCTTCATCGTACCAGGATTTGTCTGAGCGCCGTTTTTTATATCCTTTCACGGTTGTTGCGGCGGTTGCCATGGAATGCGTAATATTCTGCCACTGTGTATCGGGAACGTCAGAAGTTGAGGCGTTGTGTCGTAGTAGTTTGGAGAGCTAGTTGGAGTAGGCAGTAGCTATCTCTGGGGTTTGCAGCTTCGCGATGTCCAGCTTTCTTTGTGTTTGGTTACGTGCTTTTTTCGCTCTGCTCAATCTTGTGCGCACCTTGGCTGCAACCAGGTAATGATCCAAGCCAATATTAGCACCACGGATCACACGCACGTCCATGACACTAGATGCATGCCTGCCATCAATTACCACATGATCAATTTGATTTTTTGTGTTTTGATCGGGGGATAGCCAAGTTGCCTTGTGGATATCTTTGTGCTGGTATCTGGTTCCACTCACTACCATGTTTCTTTCCCGCTGCGAAGTTAACCAGCCCAAACTCGTTGTCTGACGTGTCGGTATGCGGGCTGAATTTACCCATCGATGGATGGATGATGGTGATTGTTGGTATTCGATCACTAACAGGATTGAACCGCGAGACAAGATATCTGAGTCTCTCGCCAACTACGAATCCATATCCAAGTAAGTGCTTTTCCGCATGACAGCTGTAATAGTGCCGCAATTTTTTCTTCGGAAGCGTCTTTGTCCTGTCCACCTCATCAAATTCCCCCTAAACGATACTTACTAAATTCAAATCGATATTAAATTATTATGGCATGTAACTTTACAAAACGAATGATGCAGAACTTCTTCTTCTTTGGGGCTACTTTTACGTGCAGTTCTCAGAATTGAGTCCCAAACCAATGAGCTGAAAAATGTTGTACTGTGTTAGACAAATATTAACTTACACGACGTTTCAAACCTCTCACTTTCATATTATGTCAAATATTGATTCATTTAATGCATCAAAACTCACTATCTCAGAGTAAAATTTGGAAAATCACCTATGGTCAATGACACAGTAGTTATTTTGAACTTTTGCAAACTAACCAAGGTTGATGTATACCTTACCCCATCTCTGTTTTATCTGTAATAAATTATCAAAATGTGATTTACTGCCAGCTTGAGTCTAAGTAACACACACACACTATGTGATTTCAGACATTGAAATGTAAATCAAGATAAAATTGCAACTTAACAAGGATGCCTACAACTAAGTACTGCCAATGTATAAATCATTTTCACACAAGACTACTTGCTGCTGTTAGAAGTACTTTCGATATTAATTAGTTTAACTAATCACATATTTTAATTGATATATAATATAATAGCTGCATCATAGTCTCTTATTATATTTACCATTGAAATTTCAATGAATATACTGACATTGGGTTTTAAACTGTATGAGCATACAATAATCTGTTATTGCTTATTTGAGGAGGCAATATGTTCACTGATTTGTATGAACATCCTGTATATATTATATATATTACATATGTAAGTTCTCTTCACTACGAAGCCACTACACAGTATTTGGAGTAGCGTGTAGTTATCATGCTTAATTCTCTTGAAAAATGTTGTCTGTATAATATTTCATTTTGCGAATAAAAATGCGTTAATTTGAAGTCCTATCTATGGGGAGGTTTTATTAATTATATACATTTTATAAAATGCTTAACATACACAAACACTCGCTTGTATAGACACATGGGAGAAATGGAGGCATATGATAAAAGGATACAACAGTGTCCTTATCATTACTCACATGTTGTCCCACACATTTAAACTCACACAAACACACACACACCACCATGCATTGAACACAATGTGGCTACAAACTTTTCCCAAAATATTTTAAACATTTTCACCTTGGCCAAATGATTGCCATTTATACGCGTGTGTGTGATTTTTATTGAATATATTTGTTAGGTTTTCATGTTGTGCATATTGTTAACATTGCCCAGTTATAATGCACCGGCAGCTACATTCGTATATATTAATTGAGATTTTTTTACCTTCTATTTAATCAATTTAGATGCCATACAAATTTTGCATAATATTTGTTGTAGCTGCTGACACTGTTACACACAACTAGATGAGGTTTTGTTGAGAGACCCAACAGTTTGGTTGCACAGTGTTTAGATATACAGAAATCTATGAAATGGGTTATTTAAAATGTTGGATATATTACCGCCTTTCCCTGCTTTTTTGTGCCAATGCAAGCGGCGATTTGAAAATAAGACCACTCCTCGTCTATCACTCAGAAAATCCACGTGCCTTCAAAAAGCATAATGTCGACAAGAGCAGTCTAAATGTCATGTGGACGTCTTTTTACTGAGTGGGTCAATAAAGTTTTTGTCCGTCTGTGAAGAAATATTTGATTGAGATGGATTTGCCACTTCGTGCCTTGCTTGTTATGGACAACACTTCGTCCCAGAAGATTTTCTCACTGAAGAGTTTAAATTCATTTCCGACTTTTTTCGATCATTTTCCGACTTGGAACGCATTATTTTATTTTTCACTAATATATATGGAAATAATGGTTTTGCTTAACGAACGTTTCGCATAACAACCACGCTTCTGGAACGAATTGTGTTCGTTAACCAAGGGCCCACTGTACTTAAGTACATACTCATTATTTGTATACTTGTGTGGATCCATACCTCACACACAGAGAATGCATACAAACATATATGTTTGCTCTATATTTATAATCAACATTACCTCTACCCACCCTTACTTTTTTTCTCTCACTCAAGTATGCACTAAATACACTCGAAGAAGCCAGCCAGACTTAACTTAATTATAACGTTTTTTAGCTAAGATCACCATTATCGTTTTTGATCGTTCTTACATTCGTCAACTCCTCTAAGTACTACGGGAGCCGTAAGTACTTACGGTACTCCTGTATATTCCCATATTCTGCGGAATAGAAGTAGAAATTTGACAAGTATAACTAGCATCCATCCATCTAGCATAGATGGAGTGACTTTAGACCCTAGGTTTCTTTGAACCAAATTCGATTCATGACTTTTTAAGTCGTTTGAGCCATGTCCGTCTGTCTGGCTGTTCAGCTGGTTCGCACGATAACTTTCGAAAGACGCAACCAAATGTTTTGAAATTTTGCACGAGTTAATATTTCACCCAAAACTACTTACGGTATTGAAAATGGGCTACATGACCACGCCCCTTCTGGTACCTTACATACAAATGTACAATTCCTCCCATTTTAGAAATCGAGTAATAATACCAATACAACGAACTCGATCGTTCCAAAATTCTATATTTAGTAAAGCCATAACAGGATAACGTTTTGGGAAAAAATGAAAGTCTAACCACGCCCCTTCTGGTACCTCCCATACAAATGTACCACTCCGCCCACTTTAGAGATGGAGTTATAATATCAATACACTCGACACGATCGTGCCAAAATTATGTATTTTGTTAAGTTATAACAGGATAAAGTTTTGGAAAAAATATGGAAAAAATTTAGAGATGGAGTTGTAATATCAATAAATCCAAGGCGATCGTACCCAAATTCTTTATTTCAGTAAAGCTATAGCAGGAAACAGTTTATGAGAAAAAAAAAACTGGAAGTCTAGCCACGCCCTATATGGTACCTCCCATATACATCTCGTACCGCCCACTTTAGAAATCGATTAATATTATAAATAGACCTAACGTGATCGTGCCCAAATTTAGTATTTAGTAAAGTTTAAGCAGGATAGAATTTTGGAGAAAAATCTGGAAGTCTAGACACGCCCCTTCTGGTACCTCCCATACAAATGTATCAATCCACTACTTTAGAGATGGAGTAATAATATCAATACACCCCTCGCGATCGTGCCCAAATTCTGTATTTAGTAAAGCTATAACAGGATAAAGTTTTGGAGAAAAAATCTTGAAGTGTAGACACGCCCCATCTGGTATCTCCCATACAAATGTACCACTCCGTCCACTTTAGAAATCGAGTTATAATATCATTATTATAGAAAATATTTGTTTTACTGAGGGTGAGGGTATATGTAAGTCGGGTTGCCCGACTAAAACTTTCTTACTGGTTTTCTTTATACTTAGACTTTTTTTTAACCACAGTTAACCTTGCTGGACTTTGAACTCACTACCTCGCGAATGTTAGTCAGCCATGCTACCATCTAGCCTATGAAGATGCATTCGAATTGTGTGACTGAAACAAATCATAAACTGTTTTAAGAAGAACACACGAACACCTTCCTCGTTGCTTTTTCTATTCATGCCAACTTTTACTTTAGCAACTTTTTTTCGTTTTAGCCACAGCGACTACGTGGCTCTAGAAAAGTGGTTACTTTCCCAAACGACCACGCAGGTAGCAATGTTCTTTAGGGTAGGAATGTTCTTTAACTTCACCTATTCAACGGCGTTTTACAGATTCATCTGTCTACGAGAGACAGATTTGAACACAAAATCGAACTTTGGTGTCTATAACAAACGTGAGGTGGAACTCGATATCCAACATCGCTGCTAATACTTACTTACTTAGCTGGCACTTCTTTGCAATCATATTGGAATACATACCGCACGTAAAAAAATGTTATAAGCTCTTAGATCTTTTGCGCTTCTTCTCCTGTAAGTCACACCAAGTTCTGCAAGGTTATCAGTAACCAACGGAGTTTTGGTCGCCATCTTCTGCCCTGTTCATCGTGTCAACTGTCGAAGACTTTTCGAGCTTAAGCATTTCCGTCCATGCGTACAACATGACCTAGCCAATTAAAGCCACATTAAAGCGTCTGACCACGTCATTGTCAGTATATTCTCCGTTAATGATGATGGGCACATATATTTTAAGGAGTATTTTTCTTTCGAATACTGCCAGAATCGATTCATCCGCTTGTGCCAGGATTCTGAATCACACATCAAGACAGGTAGAACCAGTGTCTGGGATAACTGGATTTTTGTTCGTCGAGAGAGGGCTCTGTCAGTAAATCGTTTGCTTAGTCCGTAGCATCATTTATTAGCAAGCAGGATCCTTCTCTGGATTTCGAGGCCGACATTATTTGCTTTGTTAATGGCGGAGCCTAGGTAGATAACATTCTGTACCACCTCGAAATTATAGTTGTCAACGTTCAGGCATTTTCCCAAACGAGTAGATTCTTTGTTCGTTGAAACTAATAACTTCGTTTTGCCCTCGTTCACCAAACGACCCATTTTCGCAGATTCCTTCAGTCACATCCAGCAATTTTCGACCAATGATAGTTACGTCATCAGAGTACGCGAGTGGCTTGTGGCTTTTGTTGAATATCGTGCCAGTCGTGTTTACTGAAGCTTTTCTTATTATCATCTCCATCACAATGTTGAAGAGGTCACACGATAGGGCGTCGCCTTGTTTTAGGTCCCGTCTAGTATAGAATGGCTCTGTAAGGTCCTCGCCAATCTTCACTAGAGACTACTGGGCTGTCGAATTCAGATTTATAGTCGACGAAATGATGACACGTGTCGATTTTTTTTCTCTTGTGTCTTTTTCAGGACTTCCCGAAGTGTGAATATTTGGTCAGTTGTTAATTTACCAGGTCTAAAGCCACACTGATAAGGCGCGCTCAGGTTGGATAACACTGGCTTTAGTCTTTCACATAGCACACTCGACAGGACCTTATATGCGAAGGGTAAAAGGGTGATTCAGCAGTAGTTGGAGCACACACTTGGATCACACTTTTTTTAGCACAGGACATAATACGCTTAGATTCCAGTCATTGGTCATGCACTCGTTAAGCCAAACTGTGCGTATGACCTGGTTCATGAACGTTATCACATCCACGCCACCGGACTTTAAAAGCTCTGGCGGAAGTCCGTCGGCATTAGGCGCTTTATCAAGCCGCGATATTGCTCTTCCTACCACGGCTTGACTTGGTGGTGGGCAATCTAAGTCGTCGTCGATAATTGGCTTGACACCTTCAAGTGCGCTGCATTCTGTACCCTGCAAAAATCTGACAGACCAAGCGAAGTTGTAGACAAGGCGATAGTCTGTCCTGCGATCTCTTTAACATCGTAATGGAGATGGTCATGCGGAAGGGTGCAGTAAACAGGAATGGTACCATCTCAACAAAAGTCACATGCTGCTCGCATATGCCGATGATATAGATATCATTGGCCGTGTACTACGGTATGTTACTGCGACTTTTTCGAGTATTGAAAATCAGCGGCGGAAGTGGGTCTGGTGATATATGAGGACAAAACCAAGTTATTTGTTTCAACGAACAGAGAGTCTACACGTTTGGGTCGTTGCGTGAAATGTTGACAACTATAACTTTGAACGGATAGACGATTTTGTCTACCTTGGCTCCGCCATAAACAATAATAAAAATGTCAGCTTGGAAATCAAAAGACGAGTATTGATCGCAAACCGCTGGTACTATGCGCTAAGCAAGCGATTTAACGACAAAGCGCTCTCTCGATGAACAAAGATCCAACTCTACCAGACTCTGTCTCCATCTTGCTGTACAGCGCAGAATCCTGGGTAATGACACAAGCGGATCAATCTATTCTGGGAGTCTTCGAGAGAAAGATACTAAGCAAAATATTTGGACCCATCACCGTTAACGGCGAGTACCGTCGTCGAATGAATCATGAGTTGATCTAGCAGCATTTGATGTACAAACTTAGACCGACTTAGAAAATCATATACCAATTATCTGACATGCATTTCTTTAGCCAAATCGTGTTTAGGTGCTGGTGCATATACTTCCCCAACTCATCGCCGGCGGCCTTGAAAAGCTTTTTGGGTTTTTTTGTATTTCCTATACCAAATCTCGTGTTGGTTCGGTGGTGGTCATTCCACTCCCTCGCCGTAATTGGCTTTACTGATACACATCCTTCTCTTTTGCACCATTTGGTAGAGTTTTCGACCATCACCTATATTATAGTACTAATCGATCGTCTTGCTTTTTCTTTTCCTACTTAGACCACAGTACTATGTGGTTATTTTCTTACTCTTCCCATTTTCTACTTCAAAAAAGGCTATAAATTCTGTAGCATTATCCTTAAAAAGGATATAATTTTTTTTATGAAATTAGTTTATTTCTTAATACTTTTCTTTTGCCATGTAAACAACATGTACAGCGCACAAACCTTTATTGGAAAGAGTCCTTTACTTGTTAAAGCAACAAAGCTTATTGCCACCAGGAATACGTTAACTTATCCATCATCCTGTTTTCAGAAAATTTTGTAAAATATTTATAAGTATCTCCAGTACAAATTTAAGCTACTACCTCAAATTACAGTGCATTGTACAATTGACACACACAAACACTTTAAAACAATAGCTTACAATTATTATTGCAACATTTGAAGGATCAAATCTCTAGCGATTTGCGGGGGAAACACACACTAATGTTGCAGCATCCCACCGAGGCAATCACACAAAATCAGCAACATCATGTGAAAAGTCATCTCTATGGTCGTGTGTCCGTCTGTCTGTCTGGTTGTCTATATATATGTGCATGTTATGAATGTAGTCATCGTCCTGTAGCATAATCATCACATCAGAGGCAACAATTGTTGTGTGAAGCAAATCTCGATACTCCATGTCTGAATTTATACTTTTGTTCTCAGTAAGTATGTGATGATGTGTGTGTGTATCTGCCAGTTTGTCTTCCTGCTCATACATATGCCTATGCCTAGAATGCCTAAGTGTGCCTGAGTGTGTGTGTGTCGGTTGTGTTCGTCTGTGGCCAATGTTGGCCACCACATAATAACACAAATAATTTATGTGGTTGGGAAATTGGGTACTAAATTAAAATTTAATTACAATGACAGCAAAGGACCAATAAACTCCGACACGTGAGCCAGCACTGCCATGCACTACTACCACTGTCTCTGACTGCCGCTGTCACATTCATCCATTCATTCATTTAGTTAGTTGTCGTTCTGGCCACGCCAAATACGAACTGCTGCTGATTTCAGTCATTCCAGTCTCTCTCACTTGATTCGATTCCGTTTTCAGGCGACAATTTTTGTCGAGCAAATACTCGGAATATGTCGGCGGAGTATTAAAAGTTGACAAATGAATGCGTTGGTCACTTTGGCCAGGCGCAAAAACACACGAACACAGTGGGGTACATGTTTTGTTGGCAGCGCATATGAGTGATTGTGTAAAAATTGTTTATATCTTAAAGGGAAGTTCGCAACAGGAGTCAGATATAATTGATATTGATTTACAGCTTAAAAATGTTGAAAGTATATTCTTTTTAATTAAGGTTTAAAAAAAATTATATCTATGCATTTTGACTGTGCCAAAACGTTACCACCCATTGTGCATTAGCCGTTAATTGTACTCTCCTTTCTACTGTGATTCTTACACAATGAATGACGATATTTTAAATAGGAGGGTCAGCGACAATAATGTCTATAAATCTTAAAATTAAGCCCATTTAAAGACCCAATAATTATGTTGAGTACGAGAAAATTAAGTTTTAAAGCTTTTACGTTCAATTCAGTATGTGCACAAGTGTGTGAGTGTGTTTGTACGCCTTAACAGCATTGTCTGCTTTACATTAATTTATCCCGTAACATTACTTTACGGAAGTTTTTGTTTCTTTCACTGCTTTGCTTTGTTGTAGTTGTTGTTGTTGTTGGTGTTGTTATTGTTATTTGCTCTTTTATGCTACCAGAGCATTACACATTATTATAAAATGAAAATCTAAAAAATTTTATAGAATTAGTTTAATAGTCCCAAGTGCTTTTAACACTTGTACACACAACCACAGACAGAGTAGATGTATTAAAACACTCATACATTGTTAGTTTGCTTGGGAGTGTATATATATGTAGTTGGCATATTTACATTGGAGGATTGTGGCAGTACCTGACTGCAGCAACGAGGCAACAATACAAAATTATTGGTTATTTTCCTGATAAGGCGAGGGAGAACGAGAGAGTGTAAGAGATAGGTGGCAAAGTATGGCAATCATGCGGTGATGAAAACGAGTGATCTGAACGGCATTGTAGTGTAAAGTAGAGTAACTCGTTTTAGGTTGCGTGGGTGTATATAAGTTTATACCGCAAATGTTAAAAATCATTGCTATATTAAACAGTTTTACATATTTTTTTATCATGATATAAAAAAATCACATGAAATTGTTCCTATCTGCATTTTGTAGTTATAATTACAAAAAAAAACTTAATTTTCTCTTTACACTCCATGGATGAGATATGGGATAGCTTCTCACGTTGTTGCGAATTTATACGCATTTTATTACTAGATTCACAACTTACGGCACCTACTTGTTTATCAACGTATTCGAACGTCACTGTTCGAGAAGCTTTTACTAGACATGCCAATTGATTTGACACCATGTTGCTATCGACAACATCGTAAAGCCTTAAATTTAAAAAAAAGAAAACATAATTTGTTTTCAAAACGTAGTAATATGTATAATTCCCAAAATGTATGCATTAACTTTATTTCAAATTATTAACAGAATTTGTAATTTTATCAAAGTTATTCAATGTTTTAATATTGTTCATCGCATACTTTTCTTTCTTTTTCAGACCACATTTTATAATGCCAGGTAAGTGAAGATTACAATGAATTTGTATAACAAATATTTGGAGTACAAGATAAAATACTTGATGTAAACCCATTTTGTACTTGCCACGGACTTGTCATCATGGAAGCTAATTTTTATTATTATACTTGTGGGCCCGGCAATGCCACGATATTGCAAAGTTTACGATTATTAATAAATTAACATAATAAAACAAATCTCCCAGTGGCACGAACGCGACATTCTCACGCTTTTAACTACGCCAAAAATAAGTCGCTGAAAGAGTATTACATTTGCAACATTTAGTACAAATTAATACAAAATTATATGCTATTATATAATGTAACGGACACGACACAAAATTTAAGTTATTTTCTTCTAGGAAAATCAAAGTTCAGCTATTTTTTGTTAACTTTTTTTCTAAGTATATATACACATATCTTATATACTAGCGTTCCCGGCTCGCGTTGCTTCACCCGATCTTCTTAAGAATTTAAGCAGTACAGGTAAAATGCAAAGTACGAATTTCAAAATATATTTTCGTATCGCACAACTAAAATGGTACCCCCTCTAATTCTATAGGAAAGTTTTTTTTCCCCCTTTTCGGCCTTTTTGACACTAAATGTTCGAATTTCTAAAATCCCCATCTGGCTGCTTTTTAATTCTAACGGGAGCTATTCTATATAAAATTTCGTAACTCTAACTTTAGGCATTTGATCTGGGCGATAGTACCAGTTTTTTGGTAAAACAAATTTCGAATAATTACTTCACATCGCACAACTAAAATATCCACTTCAATTATTGCGACTATACTTTTAGCCGTTCCAGTTTTATCCATATTATATCGTTAGCATTTAGTCTTGGTGACAGTAAAATTTTTATCCCTTTTTAATTTTTTTACCCAGAATCGGTAATTTTTATCCCCAAAAGTACGAATTTCCAAAAATCTATTCTTAGCTGACGTTTACTCAAAAAGAGGAACAACCACCCCAAATTTCATCATCCTATGTGCAGAGGCCTGACACCGCCCCTTTCCCAGCGAGACGTTATCCCGCATGTACCATTTATATATGTAGCAAATCTCACATTCATACCTTACTTGGATCATAAGACGGTCATAACGTTTGATATGTTGGTTTGTGTAGGCAGTGTCATGCCCCATTGTCTAATTATGTTTCCATGTAGCCTATGATAAAAGATAAATGGATAGTACTACACAGTGAAAATTTTATTGCAATCGGTCCATTTTTTTCACCGACATAACGATTCGTTTAAAAGGGCGTGGCACCGCCCATTTCCTAACGAAATGCAATCTTCCTTGTACCAGTAACATATGTAGCAAGTCTCATCTTCATACCTCTAATGGCTTGGGAGATATGACCGATTGAAATTTCGGTTTGTGTGGGCGGTGCCACGCCCCATTGTCCTACTATGTTTTCATGTAGCCTATGATAGAGGCTCAATGAACTGTATTACACAAAGAAAATAAAGTTGCAATCGGTCCATTTATTTGGCCCATATAACGATTTTCTAAAAAGAGGCGTGGCATCGCCCACTTTGAACAAAATATTACGTACGTACCAAATCCCGAACCTAAAATGGCTTAAAAGATACATTCATTTCAAAATTCGAGTTGTGTGGAGCGGTGCCACGCCACCCCCTTGTAGTCCGAATTTCCAAAAATCACGCCTTAGTGTGCGCCTACGTCATAAAAGGAACCTATATTTCAAATTTCACGGTTCTAGCTTAAGCTGTTTGGGCTGGGAAGTGATCAGTCAGTCACCCAATCCTTTTATATATAGAGATAAATGAATGTCAAAGGATAACTTTTGCTCGTGGACTTACGCAGTCCAACATTTTTATGCTCATTGGGATTCAATTCTGATAATTACACATGATAGTAGCCCCAAAAATAAAAACTTCAAGTCGGCTGCATTAATAACACAGTACAACATTTTTCAGCACATTGATTTGGTACTCAGTTCTGAGAATAACACAGTATCCAAAAAAGAAGAAGTTCTGCAGCATTAGTTTAGTCAAGTTACATGCTACAATAATTTATTATCGATTTGAAGTAAGTAAGTATCGTATTGGGGAATTTGTCACATTTTAGGCTCTTTTGTTTGACATAACTCGAGAACCACTAGTCCAATTTAGCTGAAACTAATTTTGAAAAATTAAGATTTACAATTCCTTTAATCTGTTTATATAACGTTTCCCTACATAAGCAAAAGTTTCACTTTTCCATTCATCAAAATGATTCTGAACTGGGTTTATTTTGTAGCAGTTACAATAAAACTGTTGTACTCCGTGGCGTATGGTTTACATGGAATATTACTTATAATAACACTATGTCACAAAATTTTAAAAGTGTCTGTATCCGTGACATTTCTTAATTGATTTTAATGTAAAATTTCATGCTGAATTCAAATCTGCTCAGAGACATATGAAAAATAGAACGGTTTTTGAAATATCGCCGAATATTAATTTTTTATGTTTTGAAAAAAGGTAGCTCAACAAAAATGTAATTTTCTCAGGTTATAGTTCACCGATTTTTGTTAACTATGACGAAATTACAAGACGACCTTTGGTCAAGTCAATATCAACATTTTTTATTTATCATATACTGCTTGAATTTGGTGTTTTCCAAGGTACAACTGCAAACTCAGACATGTCTTCATATAATTTGCTCCTTATCGGAGAGTCAAAGGCAATTTATCATGAGTTTTTTTTTCTAGGATTTATCGTAAGGTGAATATTTGATCCGTCGTAGATTTGCCAGGTCTAAAGCCGCACTGATATGGTCCAATTAGTTTTTCTACAATTGGCTTTAGACGTTCACACAATATGCTCGAAAGAACCTTGTACGCAATTGGTAATAGGCTTATTCCACAGTAGTTCTAACTCTCACTACGATCTCCTTTCTTGTATATGGGACATAAAAGACTGAGGTTCCGATCCACGGGCATGCAGATGTTCTCCGTGAGCTGATGCATGCTCCTAATCAGCCCCTCCCGCCAGCCTTAAACAATTCAGCAGGGAGACCATCGGCTCCAGCAGCTTTGTTGTTTTTAAGGCGGCAGATGGCCATACGTATCTCGCTCTGGCTCGGAGGTGGACAGTTAATACTATTGTCATGGATTGGTGCGGGGTCTTCTGTAGTGATGTTCGTATCCAGTAGAACGTTATCCAGACCGTCACTAAGTGGCCATTGCTATCCTTGCAGGAGGGCAACCCTGTTTCACTCGATCTCGCCTTAACTCTCTGGTAGAATTTTCCCCTCTACTTCGGAGCAACTCTGTGCACTCATCCTGTCTCTTCTTCAGCTCCTTCTTTTTCCGTCTAAAAAGACAGCTGACGCTGCCATTGGCTGCAGTTTCGCCCTGTATGTAGCCTCCGTCTATCTCGTGGCATTGCGACATTCGTCATCGTACCGGGCATCATCTTGCGACGGCTTTAAGCATCCAAATGCGCATCTCGCAGTCCGTTCTATGGAGTCGGCTATATATTGCCACTGTGAGGTAATGTTATCAGGGGTTGGAGCATTCCGTAGCAGTTTAGTTAGGTGGTTGGAGTAGGCGTCCGCTACCTCTATGGTCCGCAGTTTACCGATGTCCAGTTTTTATTGTGCCTGGTTACGTACGTTTTTCGCCATGCTTAGCCTTGTGCATACCTTAGCTGCGGTAAGGTAGTAATCGGAGTCAATGTTCGCACCCCTGATCACTCGTACGTCCAGAACACTCGATGCGTGCCTTCCATCTACTACCACGTGATCTATCTGATTCCTCGTCAATTGTTCTGGAAATAACCATGTTGCCTTATGAATATTTCTTAGATCAAATCTAGTGCTGCGAACTACCATATTTCTTGCCGCAGAGTAATCAATCTGTCTGATGCCTGTGTTCGACGTTTCGGGGTGTCCGCCCCGTTTCTTCTTTGTGCACGAAACCAATTTTCAATGACTGCAGCAAAAATTCGATTAATTTACGCAGGGGCCTGGGCCATGTAGGCTTTAAGGGCATAAGACAGTGCCGCCATTATAAACTGGATCTGTGAGTTCAGAGCTGCCTCAAATCTCACGACCAATTTACGTTACCTCTGCAAGAGTTTACCATACGTATAAATTGGTTGTTCCAGTTGTCCAACGTAGCGGCCTCTGTGTAGCACGTAGCACTATCTGTCTCTTACCACATAACGTTTGTCCACGAATCTTTCAACTTGGACAACTGGAAACTGATACAACCCTTTGATGCCAACAGGCCAAAGTCTGCACCAAACAGTAGTTTTGTGTATTCATTCTTACTTGATGTTCATTGTGTTGCGACTTTGAAGTGCTGCTCAATTCTGTAGTCTTTCATGGTGATTTCGCTGCAGTAACAGAATAATAGACAATAGGTCCGGTAGACGGTTCGAAAATAAAACGGCCGCCACGGGCTGTTAACATCGACCCGCACCGGTTGAAACCAAATTATTGAGTCGTCGTTTCTTAATATCGGAATATATGAAATGTGGGCAATATTGGGGCTAATTTGGAAAATGTGTCCAGTATGTCTGATTTTCATTTTTAGTGTTTTACCTACAATTGGTTTTTATTATATCATAAATTTTGTATTATCATTTAAATACCTGGCCACCCTATTTTTTAGCTAAGTATCTTAAATTTATGTATACAACTATTTATCCAACCACATACTTGTTACAAGCTTCTGTATACTACGACTACTTAACAAGATCTCTCTGCCGCCGCTCGCCCCTTTATTAAAGTATGTACAGGAAGATAGTTTGCAACATACATTATGCGGCTCAAGAGAAATCAAAGCTTTTACAATATTCTTACAAAAGATATCTCTGTTGTTAGTTTTTGTTTTTTCTCCCTAGGATTCGGTGCACCGCCGACTATAGTACACACACAGTTACGACGAACTTCTCGCATATAGACTTTAAAAGGTGATAATGCAGTAAGTTACAACCTGAAATTTGCAACAAATCGTACTTTAATACACACACCCAAACAAACACACACACGCCCCTGTGTCAGTTGGTACATTCTAAGTACTACACACTCCCGCACAAACACACACACACGAGCAAGCACACGTAAACACCCACAAAACCAAAAGTATCTAGGGAATACACTGAATCAGTGTATTGAAATCCCTGTACAAGAACAACAACAGCAGCAGCGCCAATGCTCTAAGAACTAAGTAAAGTAGAGTAATGTTCTGTAGTGGTGCGAAAAACTTAAAAGAGAGAAATGCATCTTTTCACTTACAAATAACTAAGTACCCGGAGTTGCAAATAAAGTATCTTCGGCAGGGATATACTTATTTGCAACAAGGCAACGGTAACGGCAACAGTAGCAGTAACAGCAATAGCAACAACAACAACAACATGTGTTGTAGGACTACGGCAACACGATTTTCTTTTGTTATGCAATTTTACAGTCAGTAATGTGAACTTGTTTAACAAGAGCTCTCAGCGGGGAGCGGTCTAATAAGGCGGTCATTTAATGAAATAGTTGATTAAAGTTGTTATATATTAATAAAGCAGTTGATGATTTGTATGCCCCCGTTCAAATGGAAGATCATTTGTTGGGGCGCCAACAAATTTAACACTTGAAAAGAAATGAGAAATGTACTAAAGGCATTTGGCATAGAACGCCGATTTTCGTAACACAGTTGAGTTCTTTGGAGACTTTGCTGCGTTGTCAATGTTTCCGTGATAATTTGCCAGGTAGTACTGAATTCAAAAAAGATAACAGCTTGACAGCAATCGCATATAGTATCAAAAACATAACATATTAAAAAAACAAACCTCTAAATGAATCATATATTATTTACATCGATGTGTTACAACATTACAATTGATTTAAAACAAACTCATTGTATGTATAACCTTAATGATATTGCCACCTTCCTATTGTATAATAACACTTCTTATACAACTCTACAGTTACAGTAACGGATCAAAATGCCTTGGGAAATTCTTTTTGTGCTCATTGTTGTAGTTTTTATTTATTTTCTTTGCGCTTTACTCTATTTCGTTACCTTTGAGTGATTTATTTGCCGTTGAAATTATCTTGTTTTGTGGCTGACGAATCGTTTGGCATATTGAGGAATACCGGGCGGCTCGGTATCACCGTTTATTTAAGCTGTTAGATGCCCCGGCATCCATTGACGGAAGTAATAGCTGCATTGCCACATAACTTTGGGTTTATTTCATTCAAGTTGCCGACTACATGATACATGTGAAGCAATGAGAAAATGCCTAAAAATGAGGCAGGTAATGCAATCAGCTACTAGTAATCACCTACAATCAATAGATACAATTTGGAAAACAACAACTAAAGTGTGACTGCCTCAACACTGGAACCTAATACCATAGTTAAAAACGCATTGCTTTAGTTACTCCTGTTTTTTGTTTTCCATTGAAACTCTATACAGTTTTACTTTATATTATTAGTATTTACAGGAATGCGGTATTCACCCCCCTCAACCTCTTCCCCCACCCTTGTTCTATAAGTGTTAGTAACCAAATAACCTACTTAAATACAAGATAGTATATAAAACTGAAAAGTTTTATGTTAAACTTTCGAGTTTACGTATTTTTTTATTCCTACGCTTTGCTGCAATGCAAAATCAAAAGAATAAAAAAGTTATTTAACAATCAATATTTGTTAAACAAAACTACCAAAGAAGAACAATCCCTGATAAGGTATTGAATACAAGAACAACGGGATTGAGGTGCCATTACTTGTACGTTTGTTTCACCCGCTTTGTCAATAGCTGATAACTGACTGACTGACTGACTGCAACAAAAAACTTTTTATTCCTGCAAAAACTCTTCTGGTTTGTCACGAGTCCTTCATGATTCTCTTTTGTCCTCATGTTTTTTGCTGTTGTTGATGTTGTTGTTTTGCATACACTCTTCTTAGTGTAAAAGCTTTTTAAAAGTTACAAATTATATTCTGAACTCGTAAAGCTGCTTAAACCATGGACGGATGGATGGATGGATGGTTGGTGGATAGAGCATTGAAATGAGAACATTCTCGCTGATGTCGTTGTAAAAATTACTTATGATGTTAATCATGTCAAAAGATATTGAATGTAAATTATGGTTATTTTGTTCTCTAAATCCATTTGCTGGTATTATGGAGGTTCTAATGAAATGGAAATGAAGTCAACTTGATATCGACATAGCTGAGCAGCAATGTAGTTCATAGCTAAATACGACCGATTATCATTGTAATTTAGATTCGAATTTGGCTAAAGGAACGTTCTAAGTTGTCAAGAATTTAGGACAATTTTTAGAGATACGAGAGAGTTTCTAGAGTTAGTGTGACTGGAGCTACAGCGTAACAACGATTATTAATTTCAGTTTATTGATCGTTTTTGAGATTTTTTTAGCTCAGGGACCATTCACCATTTATAATAATAGTGGTAACAATAGGGGTATTTACGATCATAAGCATTTGGTCAAGTATTGGAGATACAAATTTTCCTGATACAAATTATCTTGAAGTTCTTATTTTATGATTTTTTTTATCCTCCAAAATGGAGTAGTTTGTAAGGGAGATAGGAGTACCATCCGTTAAGAGAAGCTTGCATACTAAATTTTAGCTCCATAGTTCTTGGACTGGCCGTAGCATGATATTTGGAACACGCGACTACCAGGTTCTACTCCTGGCTCCAGCCATCTCATTGCCGGCCCCTTCGATGTTGTGTCGACAGCAACTTCGCAGTAAAAGTGTCGAGTCATTCGGCATGTCTAGTAAAAGCGTACGCATTCGTCGTTAAACAAGGAGGTGCCGTTAGTTGTGAATCTAAAAATAGAAAGCGTGTTAATTCACAACAAAGCGAGAAGCTATCCCATACCTCATTCATGGGGTGTAAAGGGAAATTATTTTTTTTCAGTTCTTAAAATACGGCTGTTATCACGGGGATAGACAGAGAAGCTCTTACTAGACATGCCGATTGAATCGACACTAATAGTATGAAGTTGCTGTCGACAACATTCGAGTGGAGCCGACAATGAAAGAATTTTTTTTTTTTATTCTATTTTTTGTTTAAATGACTGGAGCCAGGATTTGAACCTGTGATCTCCCGCATGGTAGTCGCGTGTTCTAACCACTATGCCACGGCCGGTTCTGGCCCATTAATTATATCTAGATTAAAAAATTTGACATCACTCTGATTTATGTACACGCTCCGACGGATGATAAGGGCGAGGACATCAAAGATGCGTTGTATGAGCGCTTTGGGGGAAATATCTCATGCCTGCCCATGACATTAACATTTTTTGGGAATTTTTAATACTTAAATAGGAATGAAAGATGTGGTGGCACCTGGGCTACGGTATTCGTGATATTTTTTTATCATGAACACCGGATGATAGTGAGCGACCGACGAACGCTGATGGTTGGTTTTGCCACCCGCCTTCAGGTCCTTTACTGGCTATGTCATTACCCAGGATTCTGCGCTGTAGAGCAAGAAATGTCGGATCAGAGTCGGGTAGAGTTGGATCTTTGTTCTTCGAGAGAGCGCTTTATCGTTAAATCGCTTGTTTAGCGCATAATAGCAGCGGTTTGCGATCAACACTCGTCTTTTGATTTCCATGCTGACATTATTATTTTTGTTTATGGCGGAGCCAAGGATCATCTCCATTACGATGTTAAAGAGATCGCAGGACAGTCTATCACCTTGTTTAAAGCCTGGCTTGGTAGAAAATGGCTCTGACAGATTTTTGCCAATATTCACTGAAGACTTTGTGTCAGTCAGTGTCATCCCGCAGTCATATTAGCTTCGTGGGGATACCAAACTCAGCCACAGCATCCAACAATTTCTGTTGTATCGGACTGTCGAATGCACCTGTATAATCGATGAACAGATGGTAGGTGTCGATTTGCCTTTCTTAGGTCTTCTCCAGGATTTGTCGCAGTGTGAATATCTGGTCGGTCGTAGATTTACCAGGTCTAAAACCACACTGATAAGGTTCAATCAGGTTCGCTAAAATGGGCTTTAGTCTTTCACATAACTAGACAGGACCTTGTATGCGATGGGTAAAATTATGATCCTGCGATAGTGGGTACACACACTTGAATTCCTTTGCCCAATTCCTTAAGCCAAATTGTGTTTATAACAGCGACTCATTTTGTATGGGGCCAAAAAAACTCTCTTCGGTCCATCCCCTAAAACGTATCTTGGCTTGTTTAATGAAGAATCCCAAAAAATTTCGTACCTAGGATTAAGATACAGTGAGCTGGACCGTTTTTATACAAAGTATTTTTTTGGGGGTTGGTTCGAAGTAATTGAGAGAGTTGGTTGGAGTAGACATTGGCTGTCTCGGTGGCATCCAGGTTTGTGATGTCTACTTTCCTTTTCGTTTGATTACGAGCGTTTTTAACACTGCTTCATCGCGTGCGTACCGTGTGGATATCTTAATGCGGGAATCTGGGTCTACTTGATATTTAAGCATTAAAATCTCCCAGAACAATTTTAATGTCATGTGCAGGGCAGCGGTCATATATTTCCTCAGGCGCTCCTAGAATGCATCTTGTATGTCCTCATCTTTGTCTTCCATCGGAGTGTGAGCACAAATCAGCTTGAAGTAGAAATACTTCGCCTTAATGCGAATAGTGACTATTCGGTCACTTATAGGGTTATACCGCGAGGCCAGATGTCGAAGACTCTTGCCGAATATGAAACCACATCAAAATTTTTGTCTTTCTGCATGGCAGCTGTAAAAGATGCCACAATTCTTTCGTCGTGTGCATTCCTGTCCCTACCATCTCATTTCCTGTATGGCGGTGATGTCAATCTTCCGTTTGATAAGGGCTTTTGCCAGTTGGATAGAGGCACTATCCCTGTAGAGAGTTCGGACTTCCGAAAACGGATTTAGACTAGATAGATAGCTCCGCGTCGGCAAAAACATGGTTCTGAGTGGAAACAAATGGCCACACCAAGAAATCCTCAATAATTCCTGATCTAAATACGAGAATCCAAATTGTTCATATAGTAATCGATGCAAGCGCTGTTTCAAGCGGCATGAAGAGTGTGATACGTCTTGAAAAAATACATCAACATCTTCACCTAACTGCAGCCACGGTACGCAACTGATTAAGAAATGTCAAAATACGCTGGTTACCCAGCACAAAGAAAGCTAGACATCGCAAGGTTGCATGCCTCAGAGATAGCCGATTCCTATTCCATGAATCTCTTTTTATTACTGCAAACAAATGTCCCTTGGCATACAGAAGGGGAAGCGAGAACATATAAAAGTGCAAAAATAGATGTGAATTCTGAGAATTCTACCAAAAAATTACAATGTAATGATTGCACTGTGGAACATTTTCGGGGTCATTGTCTGGGGGCTGAGGTTTTCTACATCAGGATAAAGGTACTAGTCCGGTATAGTGAAACACCCAAAGTTTTTTGCGTTTATGACCTTTTGTATTGTAGCTTATCTTGATAATTTCGCATTTCATTCTTCTTGTAGCTAAAACTTAAATAAATATTTTCTATTAATATATCCGTGTAAAATATCAAGTTAGACTAATTTTATTGAATGAAATCTTTACAAAATTTTTATTTATCGCCTTTTTCATAAATTTTCCCCAAAAACTTCAAATTTCTTCAATTTTTCAATTGATTCATGTATTTGTTTTTATTAAAATCATGGCTTTTATTTAAAAAAATTAAAAAAATGTTTAAGTTTATTGCTATAACTGCATTTAAAGTTCTAGTTTTAAATTAAATTGTATATCACCATCTCGCATTTATCTAATCGTTGTGACTCTATGTAATCATGATAATATCTGAAAAAATCAAAACTGACACAAAATCCTTATATGTATGTGTGTGAGACCACAATATGTTAGTATCATATAGAAAACATAAAATGAATTGTTCGTTCGCCTTAGACCCCATTTGGTAATGTATTCAGCCACCACCTCTAGCCTTCCCCCTACAAAACAAATCAAGATAATATCTGCTTGTTGTGCTCAGCTGGGAAGAGCTGACAAGTGATGCTGTTTGCACTTCCCCACCATCCCCCTCAACACAAACATCCTTCAAAATTGATTCCTTAGTTTTGGTGTGTGTGTGTTTTTTGTTTGTTCGCATTTCTTTAGAGCAAAAGTTTGATCTGATATTTGTGTTTGATTTAAAAGGTCGTCATTAGAATTTTACTTTTTGGAACAAACTTGGCTATGCTCGTCTTTCATTTTGTTCTGCTTCATATTTGTGCTATGGCAGTTTTTTGCTTCTACATTGTGGCTGCAACTGATTTGCTGCAATGCATGTGGCAGCAACGTCAAATTTTGTTTCAAGAACTATTTCATTTCAGTTTGTCAAATGTGCTCGATTTAAATTTTTTGTAATGTGTTTGACTGGCAAACATTTTGAAATTGTTTGAATCTCAAGTATTTGAGAAATTACTTGGAAAATCTTACAAGATGATATGAGCGTAACGAAAAAAGACACACTTTTTCTTCTTCGGTATATGCATGAGTTTGGAATTGAAATTAAATGCAAAAGCTTGAATTTTTTTAAATTGAAATGTAATATGGTAATGTTACGGCAATGTGTATGTGCGATGAATATAGATGTGGTATAAGTTCTGTTTGTGTATAATGAATTCTTGGTATATTGGGTTTTGCTTTGATGTAGAGATAAACACAAATCCGATCATAGACTCTTGATGAATTGCCATTTGTCTGCAGAAAATGTGAATTCCGTACATTAGGGTGGCAATATAATTTAAGTGAACATATTTTGGAATTTCAAAACAGCCAGAGAAGCTATTACTAGACATGTTGTTTGAGTCGACTAACATGGAGTTGCTGTCGACAACATTGTCTGTTTAAGAGAAATTGAACTGCAATTTGGAATGCATGCTTATATCTCCCCAAGCGGAGGTTAAGTTTTAAGATTGACAAGAGCGGTCAAAAACTACTTTCAGCTCTCTTACAAACTCCCCCTTTTTGGGGGTTTTCCCTGCGATTACAGCTGAAATTTTATATGCAAGGAGTTTGAGTTTAAAGATGGGCAATATCGGCCAGTTTGATGCAAGGTAAAGCTCCTGGTCGGTTAAATTTGACAAACCCAGAGTGATCCTTGCCAATTGCACTTCAAGTCTACTCTTAGAGCTCCTTATTCGTGGCACTACTGCGGACGGAGTACCTCCACATGGCGACGCCTGGAAACGTGCTTTTGATACCAGTCAGAGAACGGCTAACTGTGAGGGGCGAACCTAAAACCCAGGCACGTCGGCTCAGAGTGAGCGGTACCCTGGTCAGCATCTGACCCAGAATAGGCGGCTGTAATAAAATCCTGGCAGAAGGACAAAACCGCGACGTGATGCGCTGGGCTTGCAACCCGCCACCGACGTTTGAAGTACCGCAATGAAAAGAAGTAAGAACAGAATAAAATGGACCCTCCAAAATGTTAACGAGCATCGCAAACACATTAAGGACCATGATTTGAGGATATGCACCTGGAATGTTAGAACCCTGTATAGACCATGTGCCTCCATTCAACTAGCGGAAGTCCTCGGAGAATACAAGGCTGACATAAACGCTTTACAGGAAATCCGGTGGGCGAGACATGGGTTCTCGCGCAGGAAGACGGAAGACATCTACGATAGTGGCCACGCGGATATGCACGAGTTTGAATGTGGATTTGTGGTTGGCAAGAGACTGTGACACCTAGTCTCAAGTCTCAAACCGCTGTGTGAACGTATACCCACCATATGAGTTAAAAAAAAGTTTTTCCATATAGCTCTGTCCATGCTCAGACAGAAGAGAAAAACGATGAGGGCAAAGCTTCGCTGGAATACCAAACTCAGCCATGGCTTCAAGTAATTTCTGCCGTATCGGGCTGTGGTAGCTTTATAGCCGACGAAAAAATGGTACGTGCTGATCTGTTTCTCTTGGGTCTTTTCCAGGACATGCCGAAGTGTGAATATTTGGTCAGTTGTTGATTTACCAGGTCTAAGGCCCTATCAGGTTGGATAACACTTTAGACTTTCACATAGCTCACTCGCCAGGACCTTATATGCGATGGGTAAAAATCCGATCTCGCGATAGTCGGATCACACACTTAGAGTAACTTTTTTCAGCAAAAAACATAATACGCTTCGATTCCAATCATCGGGCATGTCCTCGTTAAGCCAAACCGTGCGTAGGAGCAGGTGCATGCTCGTTATCAGCTCCTCGCCAACGGACTTGAAGATCTCTGCCGAAAGTCCGTCGGCAACGGTTACTTTATTATTTTTCAGCCGCGATATTGTTCTTCGAACCTCGGCTTGCTTTGGTGGTGGGCAATTTAAGCCTTCGTCGATGTTTTACGTGATAACTTTACGTGCGCCGCCTTCTGGAACCAGCAGTTGCTGGAAGTGTCCTCTCCATATATGTAGCATACTCTGCGTATCTGTAATGAGATTTCCATCCTTGTCCTTACAAGAGGAGAGCCCATTATTGTAGCCTTTTGCTTTTACTTTATGGTAAAATTTTCAAGCCTCACCTGACGTTTTTTTCCATCTGACGTTTTTTTTTCGCTTAAATAGCTGTCTCGTCTGTTTTACTGTCTCTTTGTGCCGTTCCCTAACAGACCGTGTTACAATTGGCTGTATCGTTGCCCTAAAATCAGCATCCTGTTCCTCAGACGCTATGCGACATTCTTCATCCTATCAGGATTCGCCTGGGTGCCGTTTTTCATATCCAAGCACGGTTGTTGCGAAGGTTGCCAGGGTATGTGCAATATGCTGCCAGTGTGTATCGACAACGTCAGAAGTAGAGGAGTTGTATCACAATATTTGGGAGAGTTGGTTGGAGTAGGCAGTGGCTATCTCTGGGGTTCGCAGCTTGGCTTCCAAACATCAATATTAACTTTACACTTTCAATATTTAGATTTTACAATATCTAAATACTAGGGTGATCAGTTCGGTTTTCAAAAACCGGCTCCTCGGTTTTTTTCACTCATAAAAACCGTCGGTTTTTTTTAAATCCCTATTTTTCGAATATCGAATAATCCGGTTATTTTTTGTCGAATCTCGGTTTTTTCGTTCGATATTCTTTATTTAAATTTATTCATAATTGTGTTAAATGTGTTCTCGTACTTGTTTTTTTCCAGTGTTTCGGGAGAACAACCTAATTGTTAGTTTTATAAATCTTCAATGTTTAATAAGTCGGCTGAAAAGCGAAAGAAATTACAAATGTTTGTAAAAGACCAATTTAATAAGGAGCTTCAACTTATCCATGATGTTAAGCACCACTTGAATTCTACAACCAATATGGTTTCTAAATTTTTAAAATTGCACAAATGTGTGAATCATACTTTATTGGAGTTAGGACTGACACCATTTAGTGAAAATGATATCGCAACTTTGTCTGTGCTTAGTGACACCCTTAAACCTTTGGAAATGTCTATACAAAAACTTTCTGCAAACTCTTCGACTTGATGCTGATGCTGAAAGTATTTTTAAATTTTTCCTTTAACACTTTTCAACAATTCAAAACCAATTATCAATAAATTTATATGCAATTTTCAAAAGACGTATATCAGAACGACGTGTTCAAACCCTGAATACTCTCATTTTGTATTTAAGTACGAGTAAACTCCCAATTAGTGACGCATTTCTAAAATATTCAATATTAAACGCCTTGTACACTATAAGTCCAAATAGTACACTGAGTGAAAGGGCATTTTCAATGTCAAGTTTTATAAAAACCAATGAAAAAAATAGGTATACACCCAAGCACTTAAATTGTATCTTATTTCTTAAATGTTACTTTAGGTAAAACTAAAGATTAAATTAAATATATTTATATATAATCAATTATTTACAAATGAATTGTTTTGTTTCGTTTGTCTTTGTTAAAATAACAAACTGATCTCACTAATGTTTTGCATTGTAATTATAATTAAACTAAAAGTTTACTTTTTATAGGTATAATTGATTTGTTTTCTGTTATTTTTTAATAAAATTTTTTGTCAAAAATTGTGTTTTAATTTGTTATTTGGCATAATTTTGAAAACCGGATTATCCGGTTTTTTGTGAATTTCAAAAAAAGCAACCGGTTTTTTTTAAATGCCATTTTTCGAATAATTCGAAAACCGGTTTTCGCAAAAACCCGAATAATTGATCACCCTACTAAATACTTTTAATCATGGGAATTTTTGCCCACTACTTAAAAACTTTCTAATGTTGTCGTTTTCATATTTAACAGAAATGTTTTGTCTATCCGCTCTATTTAAGAGATGATTCATATAACCTAAAATGCAAGTTGTTATCACAGATTTCACAATATTTGCAATAAATCTTCAACATTTATAGCACCAACACTTACACACTGACACTGGGACACACACACTCACATTAATAAATCCTGTGTCTCTTGCGGTCGTCGGTCACACCTACTCACACATCGAGATACTCAAAGTCCCATTCATACACACATACATGAAACCCCATTTATAGTCAAACGCACACACACCCACTGGCACCCACACACAATCTCACACTTTCTATGAAAGAGTTTTGTGACATTTTCGCTTTTGTCATACCGACAAATTGAAATGTCTGACAGATGTTTGTTCTTCGATTTGCATTCGAACCGAATTCTTATGCATCGAGTGCAGCATCAGCATCAGCAACAGCAGCAACACCAAAATCCAAAACGGATAAACTTGCTCGCTATTGAATTGAAACCGACGAGGTGACCCACTAAGGATACATATATCGAAAGACACAGAAGAGGAAAGAACAAAAAAAAAAATAAAGCATTCTCGAATAAATGAATGGATGAATGATGATGCTGATGACGGGGTTGCTGCCGAGGATGACGATGACATGACCATTCACACAGCATGAATGAATCACACACACAATCTCGCTGTCGATGTGAAGGTGTGGCAGTGTGGGCGGTATAGAATGCAGGAGTCATGTATGCGTTACAAGTATGCTTTGCAACTTCTTCAAGTTGGCGAAGTTACGCGCCCTGTGTTTGTTGTTTTTATCGCTTTGCCATGATAGCTATCCCTTGGCGTACGGATGATGTTTTTCTGTGGCTGAACGTTTACTTGCATTGGACCATAAACTCAAGATATTGCAGGATGGAATTCCTTTTAACTAAAATTTATTTGCATTTCTTTTTGTGGTACAAAAATAAAAATATAAGTGAGTGAACATTCGATTTTTTTAAAGTGTTTTATTTGCAGATGAGTTGTTTTTATCTGATAGCACTAGCACTGATCTAGAGGTAGAAGAGCAGGTGCTGTGACAATTGATATTTGGTATGAAATGTTCTTTTAATCGTTGACACGCATTGTTGTGGGAAATAGAGTTTAGTGCAATTTTTGTTACTTGATGATTTTCTGTGTTTGAAAGGGAGTCAGTGGTACAAAATTAGCATTTAAGCCTAAAACGAAGAACTGGGAACTAAGGTACAGGATTTGGTTCCTATAAATGCTTTTGCTTGTTATATTTTAACTAAGGACAACGTGCCTTAGTTGGAGAGAACGTAATTTGTAGTAGATATTTGTTGTAATATATGTGGTTTTTTTTTTGTCACTTTCTAGCAATCGTATATTTTGATAATACGTCGCACATAAAAAAGTATTATATGCACTTCGATCTTCTGCGTTTCTTGTCCAATACGTCACACCAGTTTTGGTCGCCCACTTCCAGCATGACTCAGCCAATGCAACCGCTGTACCGTGATGCGTTTGACAACGTGAATGTTGGTATATAGTCTTTCATACAGCACACTTGACAGAACCCTATATGCGATGGATAAAGGCTGATCCCGAGGTAGTGGGGCACATACTTGTATCACCTTTTTCCAGCATAGGACAGGACAACGTAACATAAACATAGTTCCCTTTTTCACCCCAGGCAAAAAAATGTAGATGACTCGAGCCAGGTGTCGAATCTGGGATCTCCCGCATTATAGTCGCGTGTTCTTACCAATATGCCATGGCCGGTCTCACACATACGAATAAATTCAAATCATCGGGCATGCACTCGTTAAGTCAAACCGTGGGTAGGAGGTGAGGCATGCTCATTACCTGCTCATCACCACTGAACTTAATCTTGAGCTCTGCCGAAAGTCCGTCTGCATTGGCTGCTTTATTATTTTTCAGCCGCGATATTGTTTCTTATTACTTCGGTTTGTGTAATCTAAGCCGTCGTCGACAACTGGCGTGAAACCTTAAGGTGCGCTGCCTCCCGGAACCAGCAATTGCTGGAAACGTTCTCTCCATATATATGCATAATACTCTGTCTCTGTAACTAAATTTCCTTTCCCTGTCCTTACAGTAGGGCTTCCTCCAGTACTGTAAACTTTTTGTCCTACATTCTGGTAGAATTTCGCGGACTTCACCTCCATCCCAGGTATTTTTGATATCCTTTTTCTCTCTCTTCCCTCCATAGACCTCGTTTTTTGTTTAAAGAAACATTATATTTCTCTCCTTTTTTCCTTATATCGTTTTTTAGTGTTGTCTTGGGACCGGCCGTGGCATAGTGGTTAGAACACGCGACTACCATGCGGGAGATCGCAGGGTCAAACCTGGCTCCAGTCATCTTAAAAGAAAAAAAAGAAAATAAAATTTCTTTCATTGTCGGCTCCCCTCGAATGTTGTTGACAGCAACTTTGCTTCTCAAAACAGTGACGTTCGCATTCGTCGATAAACAAGTAGGTGCCGTTTGTTGTGAATCTAAAAATAGAAAGCGTGTTAATTCACAACAACGCAAGAAGCTATCCCATTCTATCTCATTCATGGGGTGCAAAGGGAAATTAAGTTTTTTTTAAGTTAGTTTTAAGTTTTGTCTTGAATGGAATATCCTTTTCATCGGACAGTAAGCGACATTCTTCGTCGTACAAAGACTTTTCTGAATGTTGTTTTTTCCTACCTAACGTGCTTAAATTGCTGCAGTGGTCAGAGAATACATATAGGAATGAAAAACGTTAGTAGCACTAATTAAAAGAACTAGTTCGATTGGGTATTGGCTATCTCAGAGTCATGCAGGAGTGTGATGTCTAGCTATTGTTGCGTTAGGTAACCATCGTTTTTGACACTGCACTGCGTACCTTGCCAGCAACTAGTTGGTGATCAGCAGCTATATTTGGATCTTGATTCACACTCACGTGCATGTTGCTTGAGATATGTCTTCTATCGATTACCGCGTGATCAATTCGGTTTCTTGTCTTATGATCACGGGTTAATCGGGATGACTTGTGGATATATTTAAGAGGAAATTTGATTCTACGCACTAACATGTTTCTTGCCGCCGCATTTTGTGATGAAGCATCATCAAAAATCACTGTAAACTGATGGTACCAAGACTTTAGTCTGGGAAGCCGTTTGGTCCAGAAGGAATTTCGTAAAGGTCGTCCAAATTAGTAGTAATAGTTGTAACAGCTGGATGAAGTAGCTGGGGTGATAAAACATTATACCGATTTTTAATTTATCGGCACTCGATCGGGCATGTAATCCGATTATCATACGATTATTGCTGGCAACTCTGTTTCGTTTCATTGTAGATAACAAGGTTTGTGTCAAGGATTCTTAGTTATTATTATTAGCCTTTAAAACAACTTGACACATATATGTACATTTATATCTTAGTGCCTAAGTCAGAGGCCGAAATGATCAAAGATTTCCATTCGCTTCGATCTTGTGCGCACCGTCTCCAGTCAGTCCTACCAAGCAGCGTCAGTGATTCCTCCACCTGGTCCTTCCAACGTAGTCGCGGTCTCCCTCTTTGCGCCGTCCTTCGAGGTCTTGATAATATACCTCCGCGCTGAAGTTTCCTCATCCATTCTCACGACATGGCCTAGCCAGCGTAATCGTTGCACTTTGATTCGCTTGACGATATCAATGTCGTGGTATAACTCGTACAGCTCATGGTTCATCCGAATCTTAAACTCGCCGTTTACGCAAATGGGCCCATATATTTTTCGGAGTATTTTTCTCTCAAATAAGCTGCATCTGCCTGTGTAAGCACCCAAGATTCGGAGGCGTACAACAGGACCGGTGAAATTAGTACCTGGTACAGCTGGACTTTAGTGGTTCGAGATAGGGTGGTTTTTATGAAGTGCTCGCGTAGTCCAAAGAAACACCTGTTGGCGAGCACTATTCTCCGTTTTATTTCGTGGCTGACACTGTTGTTTTTGTTCATGGCGGAACCAAGGTAGATAAATTCATCCACTACCTCAAAGCAATAGTTTTCAACGTTCACGCTGCGTCCCCAACTGGTGGACACTTTGTTCGATGATACCATTAACTTCGTCTTGTCCTCATTAACTGCCAAACCCATTTTCGCTGACCCTTTCAACTGATGAGAAAACTGCTGTTACCTCTCGCATCGTTCGACCGATAATGTCGATATCATCGGCATATGCGAGCAGCATGTGGCTCTTATTAAATATGGTGCCAGACGTGTTAACCGCTGCTTTCCTTAACACCTTCTCCATCACTATGTTGAACAGCATACATGACAAACCGTCACCCTGTCTAAGACCTCTCGTCGTATCGAATGGGGCAGATAGATCCTTGGCAATCCGAACAGAGGATTTGGTATTCGTAAGGGTACACCGGCAGAGACGAATTATCTTCGCAGGAATACCGAACTCAGACAAGGCTTCGTATAGTCGATGCCTGATGGGACTATCGAAGGCAGCTTTGTAATCGACAAAGAGGTGGTAAGTGTCGATTTGCTTCTCATGGGCTTTCTCAAGAATCTGCCGTAGTGTAAATATCTGATCCGTCGTGGATTTGCCAGGTCTAAAGCCGCACTGATAAGGTCCAATCAGGTTTTCCACAGTATGCTAGACAGGACCTTATACGCAATCGGTAAGAGGCTAATTCCACGATAGTTTTTACACTCAATACGGTCACCTTTTTTGTAGACTGGACATAGCACACTGAGATTCCAATCCTCTGGCATGATCTCCTGAAACCAAATGTTCTCTATCCAAGAGATGGCGCCAGATGGTTTTATTGATTTATTTTTAAGATGCTGATTAATCTTTTCCTCTTGTCATTGATCCTTGTGCTATCTGGATTTTTTTTGTAGTGGATGCATCTAGGACCGGCCGTGGCATAGTGGGTAGAACACGCGACTACCATGCGGGAGATCACAGGTTCAACTCCTGGCTCCAGTCATCTTAAAAGAAAAATTTTCTATCATTGCCGCCTCTCCTCGAATGTTGCTGACAGCAACTTCGCAGTATAAGTGTCTAGTAAGAGCTTCTCAAACAGCGACGTTCGCATTCGTCGATAACAAGTAGGTGCCGTTAGTTGTGAATCTAAAAATAGAAAGCGTGTTAATTCACAACAACTCGAGAAGCTATCCCATACCTCATTCATGGGGTGTAAAGGGAAATTAAGTAAGGATTTTTGTTGACTGGAGAAAGTCATCTTTCATCGATGATGCTGCTAGTGCCCCGGCCGGGAATCGAACCCGCCACCTTCGGATTGCAAATCTACATTGCTTTAACTGAGCTATCGAAGGCCACTTCGTCCAACTTAGATCGTTAAGCCGGAAACCATTGATGCTGTGCGTAAACTGGTAAAGCAAGACCGACATGTGATATACCGTAAGATTGAGGCATCCTTGGGCGTTAGTGTGACAAGCATCAATGAGATATTGCATGTTTATTTGGCCGTGAAAAAGATTTGTTCCTGTTGTTTGAGCACTCAACATGTCAAATTAATGGGTCATCCCTTCATCCGGTCATCGCCTTTCCTATATGAATATCCACTAATTGCATTGAGGTCTCATTTCTGTGAACAGTAGGGACATTCCTGGTCTGTATAAAGTTTACGTAAGTCGTCAAGGTTTTTCGGTGTTATTGAATATTATTTTCTAGTTTTTTCTTTAAGGAGAGTGTTTTATTAGGCCACTGCGCCCGATTCTCGTTACTTGGAGCTTCCAACTCCACTAAGTGTTGAGTTTGAAAAACTTATGTTACTTAATCGTGTGATGATGTCAATTACGTTACTTAAGATGACTTAGGACGGGTGTCTAGTGAAATTGCCCCGGGATATACATGATCTTTCGGACGTGATGAGCTGCTAGAGGACTTTTTTTTTTTGGAACTTTCTGTACGTAGGAAGAGTCGAAAGGAAGAATGAAAAATTTAGGACTCAAAAACTAAGAAACACTATGTAATTTGCCAACCTCAAATCGTTTCGTTTACTGAATGGTAACAAATCATTGAAGTCCTTGATTTTCCATTCTCAGCATAAGTTTTTAAAAACGCGAGCTCGGGATACTTCAGAAAGGAAGGAGAACTCCTGTTTTTAGGGTTGTGAAAAAAAGGCCTTGATGACATGACGTCTGAATGCCTCAGAAGGCATTGTTGTATGTCTGCTTGTAGAAGTCCTTGCAAATTTCGCCGCTGGGTTTTTACTAATACCAACTCCTGCCCACATCTTATTGTTCTCCTGTGCTTTTGCAGTTCCCGAAAAATTCATGATATTCGAATATCGCGGCAAATATGGCAAGCCACATAACGATGCATGTTTGGTATTTGTATGTGCATACGAGTATCCAGATATGTATGTATGAGTATGTCGAATGCAAATACTATCGCTTAGGCAAGATTGATTTTGAATTTAATTACTTTTGTTTTGCTTCATGTATTTATAGCGGTGGTGGTGCGCGAGAGTGTGTGTAGAATATCTTTAAGTCGCTGCTGAAGATTGTGTATTAAAATGATTGGGAGTTTGTGTGAACATGTTCTTGTGTACATGTCCGTATCTGTCATACTATTAGCGCACTAATTGGTATACTGAAATATTGTCTAAATCACTGTTTGGTATATTTGTTATTGAAATATGAATCAGGATTTGAAAATGTGCAATTTCAGATAAGCATTTTATCGCGACTGATTGTGTTTGTATTAATGTGTAGAGGAGAGAAAGCGCGTATGGGCTTTAGTTTTAGGTTCTGGCATGTGGAATAATGCTATGTAGATATATTCAGCTTCCGTTTGGCATTTTAATTGTAAATCGATTTAGTGGTAAATGGAACAATTCTGACATTCAGATATATTGATTGCTTATCGTAGAAAATTACATAATATTGATACTGACATTATGTATAATACTGGGTTATATATGACACGTAGAAAATCTATTTGGTCTGAAATTTATTATGTATTCTGATAGGTGAAAATCACATTACCATCTCATTTCGGCGTAGGTGTGGTTGCATCCTTTCCCTTTACTTTCTATCATACTCAATCAACAGTACGTACGGTTAACGATGAATTCGAATGTAATCTGATTGATAATCTTTTATCAAATATTCACATTTACTCGATTAATCGGAGATTGTTGTCACCAACAACAAATAGCAGCCGATCAAAGAAATCGAGATGGTGATCAAAACCCCAGAATAGGGAATTTTCTAAATTGATTCTATCTGATTGTTATTTATTTGCAAATAACCAGAAGCTCTCTTTGGAGGTAGCAGCTCACAACGTCCGAGAGATCACGTATTCCCCGCGCAATGTGGATATGCACATGGAATGCCCGAACTCGACACGACGAAAGAACTGTGACATTTTTCAACTACCATGCAGATGAATCTGGATGTGGTTTCATAGTCGGTAAGAGACTTCGACACCTAGTCTCGCGGTTTAACCCAAGCAGTCGGAAAATTCAGTCTACACAACAACACCTCCGATAACGAATTCAGACTGGTTAGTTTCGCGTCGGCAAGAAACATGGTTGTGAGTGGAACCAGATTCCCGCATAAAGATATCCACAAGCAACCTGGATATCTCCCGATCAAAATACAGGAAATCAGATTGATCACGTGGTAATTGATGGAAGACATGTCTCAAGCGTTATGGACGTGCGTGTGATGTGCGGTGCAAATATCGATTCGGATCACCACCTAGTTGCAGCCAAGGTACGCACACGATGAAGTAGTGCTAAAAACACTCGTAATCAAACACAAAGGAAGCTAGACATCACAAAGCTGCATACCACCGAGATAGCCTATGCATACTCCAAACAACTCTCTCAATTACTCCAAATAAACCCCCCTAGGTATGATGTTCCCGACACACAGTGGCAACATATTGCGAATTCTATGACCACTGCCGCAACGACAACCCCGGTACAAAGATGAATGCCGCGAAATGTCTGAAGAAATGAATGCTGCATACAAGGCAAAACTGCATCCAATGGCGACGCGTGCGGTGACGGAGCGTTATAATGAGAAAAGAAGGAGATGAAACGCCTGTTCAGGCGTCTGTGAAAGAAAAGAGAGAGCCAGGATATCGAAAACTACAGGGATAGAGGTGAGTACCAAAGTGTTAAAAGCAAAGGTTTTGGAACCGGGATCCTCACCTGTAACGACAGAGATGGAAATCTGGTCACGGATACTCAGAGTGTGCTGCAAAAATGGAGGGAACACTTTCAATCTCTACTCGTTTCCGAAGGCAGCATAAGTGACGAAATCAAACCAATGATCGATGATGGAGTACACTGTCCACCACTGAGCCAAAACGAGATTAGCACGGCAATTGAAAATCCTGGTAAATCCACGACCGACCAGATATTCACACTACGACAAACCCTGGAGGATACCCAAGAAATGCAGATTGACATTTCATATCTGTTCATCGATTACAAAGATGTATTCAACAGTCCGATACGACGAAAATTGTTGGATGCTATGGCTGACTTTGGTATCCCCGCAAAGGTAATACGACTTTGCGGGATGACACTGACAAACACGGAGTCTTCAGTGAAATTTGTCAAAAATCTGTCAGAGCCATTTTCTGCGAAGCGAGGCTTTAGACAAGGCGAAAGTCTGTTCTGCGATCTTTTTAACATCGTAATGGAGATGATCAGGCGGAAGGCTGCAGTAAACAGGAATGGTACCATCTTCAACAAAAGTCACATGTTGCTCGCATATGCCGATGATATAGATATCATTGGCCGTGGATTGTGGGATGTTACTGCGGCTTTTTCGATCATTGAAAAGCAGTCTTCGGAAGTGGGTCTGGTGATAAATGAGGACAAAACTAAGTTATTTGTTTCTACGAACAAAGAGTCCACTTGTCTGGGAAGCTGAGTAAACGTTGACAACTATAACTTTGAAGCGGTAGATGGCTCCGCCATAAAAAAAATAATAATGTCAGCCTGGAAATCAAAAGACGAGTATTGATCGCAAACCGCTGACACTATGCGCTAAGCAAGCGATTTAATGACAAGGAGCTCTCTCGAAGAACAATCCAACTCAAGATCCGACTCTGATTCTACCTGTCTTGCTCTATAGCGCAGAATCCTGGGTAATAATAAAGGCGGATCAATCTATTCTGGAAGTCTTTGAGAGAAAAATACTACGCAAAATGTTTGAACCCATCATCGTTAACGGCGAGTACGGATGGATGAAAACGCTTCGGCTCGAAAAGTCTTCGGCAATAAACTCGATGGGCGGCGCAGGAGTGGGCGTCCAAAACTTCGATGGATAGACCAGGTGAAAGAGCTGTTAACTAAGCTTGGTGTGACGAACTTTTTACTGAGCGCAAAAGACCGAAGCGCTTGGAATACTTTTTTACGTGCGGCTACTGATGCATAAATTTCTGTTGTTGCTGTCATAAAAGAAGAAGAAGAAGATGAAACCCAAGTCACCCGCCCGGTAGTCGCATGTTTTAACCCTGATACTAATCAAGTAAATTCAGCAAAACGTTTTATGACAAATTTGTTGTCTTTTATACTTCGGTAAAAACCAAAGTCTTCAGTTTATTAGTTCATAAAAACATTATCTTATTTATTAATTTGCTTTAGTAAACAAATTTTCTCTCCACTCAAAATTGCAGATTTGTATATCTTTGCATTATATTCATCTCTCTCATTTAATTTTCTCCCTGTCAAAAGAGTCCTGTCGTCGCAACGTGAATTTAACCAAACAAACCGTCTGTTGTCCTTTCTACGAAATTTGTTCGAATAAAAACTTGTTCCGTCTGTTTTTCTTTTGGTTACTTCCTGGTTTTCCCTATGTCATGTTCTATTTACTTAACAAAACCAGGCTTAATTTTATCCACTTTCTGTGTTAATTTTATCTTTTCGGTAATACAAACATTTAGTTTTAAAATGTCTTCTTCCTCTGTAATTTTTTTGTGTGTGTGTGCGTGTGTCCTTTCTGGTGTTAGTCCTTGGCAAATAGAAGACAAGAAATTAGCAGAGAAAACTTTAGAATTTTGTTTGGTTACATTGGTTTAATCACACTGCTGTTACATGTTTGATTACGAAGCTAGACGACGACGATGGTGAGTAGGATTTGTTTTTAGAGGACAAGTTTAAACAGTGTGAGGATGCCAAGAAGTACACATGTAAGTAATTAATTAAAAAGTAAATTAATGTTTGCTCGATAATAATATTTGATTTTCTAAAAGAAATGAAAGGGTTGTTGTAGTTAATTACTATAATTTTATTATATTCTTAGTAGTTCCAAGTAGTCATCGCAAGCATTAAGAAGTTTATACTTAGTTTTGTCCTCGTCTGTAGCTACTATAAGATAAAATTGTATTTTCAAACGAAATTATTCTAAGCACATTCACACTCCGACATTGGCAAATTTGCACCCTGCATTGAAGTACAAAAAAAAAGAATTAAAAAAAATCTGCGGTGACCACTTTATCTTTGTGTTATCATCCTAACTAATAATACAATATAGAGGGAAGGATACAGAATAGTAAGAATTGGATTGGAAACGGAGGAGAGATAATGGAAAGAGTGTAAATGTAGATTCGAATCACGAATTAGTTACATAGATAGCCAAAGCCTATTTCAAAATATTAACGACCCCCGCAATTGTTACAATGGGCATATAATCATATATGGTGCCGTCGGGAGTGTGATGCAAAGTAAAGCTTCTTATCGGTTTAACTTGGCAAACCCATAGTGATCCTTGCCAATTACACTTCAAGTCTACTCACAGAGCTTTGTATTCGTTGTACTTCTGAGGACGAAGTACCTCCACGTGGTGACGCCTGAAATCGTGTTTTTTACACCCGCCAGAGTACGGCTAACTGTGAAAGGCGAAACCCAAAAGCCCAGGCACGTCGGCTCAGAGTGAGCGATACCCGGATCAGCGTCTGACCCAGCAAGGGCGGCTGTAATAAAATCCTGGCAGAAGGAGAAAACTGCGACGTAGAGCGCTGGGCTTGCAACCTGTCACTGACGTTAAAACTATTGCAATGAAAGGAAGTAGGAAACAATAAAACGGACCCCCCAAAATGTTGACGACCACCGCAAACGAATTAAGGACCATGATTTGAGGATATGCACCTGAAATGTTAGAACACTGTATAGACCAGGTGCCTCCATTCCAGTCCTCGAGGAATACAAGGGTGACATAATTGCTTTACAGGAAATCCGGTGGAAGGCACACGGATGCTCCCGCATGAAGACGTGCCATGTGGAAAAGCAAGAGTTTAGATGAGGATTTGCGTTTGACAAAGAAATTGCGACACCTAGTCTCACGGTTCAACCCGATGTGTTAACGAGTAGCCATAAGACTCTAAACCCATAACACTCATACGTGCCCATGTTCCGCCAGAAGAGAAAAGCGATGATCACAAAGACGAGTTCTACGAGAGCCAAGAAAATGTATAAAACCGTTGCCCAAGCCATGACAAAATTGCACTAGGCGATTTTAATGCTAAAATAGGCAGGCAACCGCATTTGAGCCTACCATCGGAAAATTCAGCCTGCACACCGAAGCGTCGAACAATTGCATCAGACTGATTGATTGATTATCTCCAGATCAATGGACAAGGGATCAGATAGATCCCGTGGTAGTCGATGGAAGGCACGCATCCAGTCTTCTGGACGTACGAGTGATCGGGGGTGCGAACATTCACTCCGATCACTATCTTACCGCAGTTAAAGTGCGCACCAGGCTAAGCTTGGCGAAAAATCTACGTAACCAGGCACAACGAAAGCTGGACATCGGTACACTGCGGACCACAGAGGTAGCGGACGCCTACTTCAACCACCTAACTCAACTGCTACGAAATGCTCCAACCCCTGATAAATTACCTCCCAGTGGCAATATATAGCCAAATCCATAGAATAGACTCATAGAAGCGAATTTTGGTACTCAAAGCCGTCTCAAGATGATGCTCGGTACGATGATGAAAGTCACAATGCCATACTGGGCGAAACTGCAGCCAATGGCAACGCGAGCTGTTTGTGAACGGCACAGGGCGAAGATGGAAAAAGAAGGAGCTGAAAAAGAGACAGAATGACTGCACTGAGTTGCTCCGAAGCAGAGAGGAAACCGAAAATTCTACCAGAGAATTAAGGTGAGAATGCGTGGAACAGGGTTGCCCTCCTTCAATGTCATGGATGGCCAGCTAGTGACGGACCGGGACAAGGTTTGAAGATATGGAGAGATCATTCCAGAAATCTACTGGATACGGACAGCACTCCAGAAGACCCTGCATCAATCCATGACGGTGGTATTAACTGTCCTCCTCCGAGCCAGAGCGAGATACGTGAGGCAATATCCCGTCTTAAAAATAACAAAGCTTCCAGGGCTGATGGTCTCTCTGGTAAATTGTTTAAGTCAGATGGGGAGGAGCTGATTAGGAGCATGCATCAGGAAATGGAGAATATCTGGTTAGAGGAGAGCATGCTCTGGGATTGGAGTCTCAGTCTGTTATGTCCCATATACAAGAAAGTAGATCGTAGTACATATTGTGTGAACGTCTAAAGCCAATTGTAGAAAAACTATTTGGACCTTATCAGTGCGGCTTTAGACTTGGTAAATATACGATGGAGCAAAAATACAAATATTTATATACAAATCCTGGAAAAAACTCATAAAAGCCTGGAATAGGCTATATGAGGCCAATTCTGAGTTTGGCATTTCTGCAAAGCTGATTTGACTTTGCAGATGTTCCTTGGAAAACACCAAATCCTCAGTTAAGATCGGTAAGGATTACTCTGAACCATTCAACACGGAAAGAGGTCTCAGACAGGGCGATATCCTGTCCTGTACACTATTTAATGTAGTTATGGAGAAGGTGATGAGAAAGGCTGGTGTCAACATGTCTAAAACCATATTCCACAAGAGCCACATACCACGATGTCGATGATATAGATATCATTGGCCGAAATCTACGGGATGTTACTGCAGTTTTCTCATCACTAGAAAAGTAGTCAGCAAAAATGGGTAATGATTGATTGAGTGGTAGTGATTTCGACGAACAAAGAGTCCTCTCGAAGGGCGCGCACTGCGAACGTTGACAATTATGTTTTTGAGGTAGTAGATGAGTTTACCTTCCTCGGATCTTCCGTTAACAAGAAAAATAATGTCAGCGAAGGATTAAAGCGGAGAATAGTTCTCGGCAATAGATAGTTTTACGGACTTCGGCAGCACTTTAGTAACACAAACTTATCTCGAGATACGAAGGAACAGCTATACCAGGTGGTAATTTTAACCGTTCTGTTGTATGCCGCCGAACGGGATTGCGTACGGCAACGGACATACAAAACCTAGGATTATTCGAGGGAAAGTACTCCGAAAAATATATGGACGGCGAGTTTCACCATCGAGGTCAGAATCCAACGACTGGGATATGTTGCCAGGACGGATGTAAATGCTCCAGCGAGAAAGGTGTTTGAAGGCGATACTAAAAGACGGCGCAGAGTAGGGAGACCCTAATTTGGTTGGAAGGACAAAGTGGTTGGCGACGTACCACCATCTAGTTGGACTAACTGGAGAACGCACGCGGAAGACCGAAGCGTGTGGAATTTTTAATACTTCAGGCCTCTTATTTATGAACCACTCTTGTAAATTGTAAAGAGACTTTAAAGATTACTTACTTAAGTAAGTAATAGGTAATAGGTGAACCTTTAACCAGTTCAGGACCGCTGTAAAGTGCGGTTAGAATTTAAAAATTCAGTGTTTTTTAGACCTGACGGATTGTTATATGTTTTTGGTCACAACTTAAAAAAATAATAATAATCACGGATTCTTATTAGGGAAATAATAAGGGCTGAAAGCTCATTCGCCGTTTTTGTCGTCAGTTGAGGTACACCTTAAGCCAATTGAGGCCAGCCTCTAACCGATAAAATTTTCTAGAACGTAGATACAAAATTTCAAGTCAAAAACTATAATAGCATTATATACCATATACATGTGTATTAAGATAGATTTTAGAGTTGTCCTTTACGAATGATTAATATTTATGACGACTTTATAAATCTCATTACTAATACAGTAACTAAAACATATGTTATCACCGCCTACAACGCCACCTATTGATAATTTTCCCACTTTTCGTTATGCCTTTTTTTCCAATTTAGTATAGCCTTTTTCAAGTTTTAGGCAGCCGAAAAAACGAAGTTTAATTTCTATATGTATAGATGTAAATCTTTACCACACAGAGATTGAGAATAACGGCCACATCCATTCGCTGGGGAAACCATATCTTGTCCGGGGGATTTAAATAGTTTGAAGCTACTCAATCGTCGGTTATGGGACATTTTTCTTGACAAGTTGTGATCCATGAGTAGTTCGATCAAATACATAGATATTCTGATCCAGAGATTTACCAGAAAAGTGTGTTAATGCAATCCGTATTGATTTTCCTCCAGTGTCCGGAGTCGTTCTTTATATAACCTATACTGTAGCCATTTGAAGCCATTATTATTCTCAGGATCAATGTTTAAAATGTGCTTTCAATTCAGCACATCATCGAGTTTATGTTTGACTGTCTGAGCTTATTTTTACTTAAACTTATGCATATCCCAGTATCTTTGTATCTTTGTCTACTGCGTTGTCTATACTACCCGTCAGTTCTCCTCACATTATGACGATCTGTTTTAGACTGCGTAATCGCGTTCCAGTCTAGTTGGAATTCTTAAGATCAGGAAATTTATTCTGATCCTACCGAATATTTCCTTCGTTGCTCTAGAGATATCTAACACCTCTTGTCTGGACTTAGCGATAAAAGTATTGAGGAATGCCCCTGTTCCATATGGAGGAAGAAATTCTTAGCATGTGCTCTACAAATTGTTATCCTCCTGGCGATGATATCGGTCCTACCTTATAGAGGACGCTGTTCATTGACTTTGGCAGGAGCTGGAGGTTTACATTACACAGTTCAACATATGATTTTGGGACTCCATTCTGAGAACTGAACGAGAAAGTAGCCCCAAAAAGAAGAAGTCATGCATCATTCGTTTTGTCAAGTTACATGCCATAATATTTTAATATCGATTTGAAGTTAGTAAGTATCGTATAGGGGAATTTGCCACGTTTTAGGCTCTTTTGTTATTTTGTTTTGTTATGGTGGCGTATGATTATCATAAGTAACATTTCACGTAAATCATACGCCACGGAGTACAACAGTTTATTGTTACTGTTACAAAATAAACCCAGTTCAAATTCATTTGATGAATGGAAAAGTTTGTTTTAGCTAAATCGGACTAGTGGTTCTCGAGTTGTGTCAAACAAAAGATACTTACTAAAATACTTACTAACTTCAACTCGATAATAAATTAATATGGCATGTAACTTGACAAAACGAGTGATGCAAAACTTCTTATTTTTGGGGCTACTTTATCATTGAGCTGAAAAATGTTGTACTGTGTTCTTAAAAACGACTAAAGTTTTCACTAGTCGTAATAGAGCTACAAAATATCAGATGTCCGTCACAATATCTTCGTACATTTGGGTATATTTCCCCCTCTAGTCTGAACCAAATGTTAAGCTAATCTTGTTATATACTTTCTGTTTTGCAGTACTTGCAAGTATGATCATCGTTCGTATTGGTCAGAGGGTGGTTACACTTCTCGGGAGTTAATGTTCCTGTAGGTAGAACATTTTGCCAATGTGTTTGTGTGTGTTTGTAAAAGCTTCTGTATATAGTAAAGCAGTCGATGCCGTTGATAACGCTGATAATTTGCCATCGTGATGGCTATAGCATCACGTCGGCAATACTCACCAACGACTAGCATCAACTGCAAACGGAAGACTATCACAGACACAAAACTTAGTTAAATTTTTGAGTACACTACACATGTAGAAACTAAACGTGTCAACTACAAACAAACTTTTGTTTAAGTGTATTTGTGGTGCTGGTGGTGTGTAACCACACAATCACATAAAAATACAAGCTTGTCGCAAGCTCACACACAGACAAGATTCTAAAACCAAAGCCAAAACAAATTCATGTCCTGTAAAAGTGGGTTGGTACACTACAAGAAGGAGTTAAACCTTTGGCAATGGGTACTGATGTACAAGTGTGGCACGTACCACTATGATGGCGCGTAAGCATTGCAACTCTCAGTGTCCGTCTTGCTGTCAGTCAGTGCCTTTTTGGTCGTTGTTGTTGCTATTGCATACATTTCCTTTTCTTTTTTTTTTGTACAAAACATGTCTTGTGCATTTACCAACGTTCTTCAACTTCAAATTGCACAGATTTTCCTTTCAACACTTTGTCCATTTCAATAAATAACGGAATAAAACAAAATACCCACTGTGTGAGAGAGAGAGAGTGAGTGAAAGAGGCAAACGAAAGCAAAAAAAAAAAAAACGAGAGTAACAGGCGACAGACAAAGTTGAATACGAAAGCAAAATTTCACTCACATCCACATGTACTACTTTAAAACAAGTCCCATTTGATGCTGCCACCGGAAATCAAGAAAATACTTTTCATTCTCAACTATTCGACGTATGTATACGTCGTCCGTATGGATGTGTATGTCTGCCTGCAGTAGCCACATTCACATTCACATGCCGTATGAGTGCAACACGATGTCAGCTTCAGTTTGTAGAGATTGAGCAGCTAAAGCTTAGAGCGTTCGTGGCGGCCAAGACGCATCGGGCTGCTGCAAAAGAGTCTGAGAATTTGGCAATCTTATAAATATTTCAGCTTCACATGAAATGCAAGGAGGTGGAAAATAGTCTTGAGTTTAACAAAACACAAAAAAAAGCAAAACAATTGTACAAAAAAAAAACGGAAGTTCACAAAGTAGTTGGATGTTGGGATCAAACACAAGAAAAATCATTGCTAACTGTTTGTGATACGTTTAATTCGGGTGAAATCAAACCAAAGTCGATAAAGTGGACAATGGAGTAAACACCAAACAAAGTAGGGGGAGAAAGGAAATCTGTTCAAAATATGGACGTTGACGACGCTGAGTGCTTAAGGGAGTGCTCTTTATGTTGCCCTATAGAAAGAGTTAGCGAGTTATTTTGTTGAAAATAAAAATCAATATTCTCTGCAGTATATATATAAATAATTTAATCTAATAATGTGACAATGTGACATAAGGTCTTTCGAATGCCTTGATGAATTGGATGTTATTAGATAAAGAACAACACCGGAAACGCAAATTTAATAACAAAGTACTTAACTTACTTAGTTAATTTCCCTTTACACCCCATGAATGAGCTTTTACTAGACATAACCTTTTACTAGACATGCCGATTATCTCGATTCTTATACTGCGAAGTTGCTGATTGGAGCCGGGAATCGAACCACGGATCTCCCGCATTGTAGTCGTGTGTTCTAACCACAATGTAATAACATAGTACAGTTTACAGCAAAATCGCCAAATTTTATCATTTTTTGAAAATGGGTTGGCCCTTATTAGAAATGTTTCACACGATAAACTTTTGCATTACACTTTAATACCTTATAATCGATGCAGAATTTCGCGCAATATACTCGCAATTTTGTAAATAACAAACGTAAATGGGAGCTCGATGTCCAACATCGCTATTAATACCTTTTTTCAACGAAATTTTCAAAAATACCATATAAGGAATATCCTACCCCTATACGACGCCGATACTTTCCGTTTACGATGGTCGGTAAACATTTTTTGAAGTGTTTTTCTCCTTAATACTCCCAGAACAGACTCATCCGCTTGTGTTAGTACCATGAATTCTGTAAAGTTGGCATTGCCATTAAAACGCCTTCTTGGCACATAGTATCCGCATATTTGGACTAATACTGGTCTTTTGATTCACCGGCTTAATCATCCTTTTATATAAGGAGGATTCAATGTAGACATAGTCATCTACCCATTCAAAGTTATATTTTCCAACGTTCAATTACCCTCGTTTATCAACCGAACCACTACTGCCAACTTCTTCTTGATGCTTTAAAAGGCTGCAGTAACATCACGCAATCCTTGCCCAATTTAATACCTATAACATCGACATACATACACGAGCATCCTGTGATTCGTAATAAAAATGGTATTCCACACATAAGAATGTTAAAGAGATCGAACAACAGACTATCGCCCTGCCTGAAGCCACTCTTGGTACAAAATGGCTCCGCCTATGGTATGTTTTGATCTGTTGCGGATGTGTTCCTGGGCCTTCCGCCCCTAAACTTATACGTCAAGGCTATTGTCGCCCGTGGAGCCAACAGACTAAGGAAAGCTGGTGATTGGCTTCAATCCATGGATGATCATGCGAAGATTCTCCTGCTTTTGGTAATGGCGTTTCTTTTCAACTTCCACCTCGTTCTGATTTTTCCAACAAATGTGTGGATTTCCGTAAAGAAGACGTTAAAAGTACGGAATGATCGGAATGCAATGACGGTGGGACTCCTTATGATGTTTCTATTTGTTACTTTACTGATGTTTCAAATATGGAACAGAGCTCAGAGGCTGGTGTCTACAGCGAAGACCTGCAACTAAGCCTCTCTTTCAGGCTACATAATGAGTGCAGCGTTTGTCAGGCTGATTCAGATAGCCGCTAAGGTCTATATGGGACGTGGAATTGATACTAGCAGACCATCTGTGTGGATAGCCAGATAACAATAAAAATTATCAATTCTACATTGTGTAAATTAAAGTTGGTGAGAAACTGTAAGGAGACGTTGGATAGACTAAAGCCTCTGGATGTCAGCCTCTGTTGGGTTTCAGGACATAGCAGTACTTCCATGTCTGACCATGACTCTCTTGAAACAGGCAGCAGACGTTGGTTTTCCAGAATCGACTGTATAATTGCTAGATCGCTGTAGCCTGAATACAGAAGATCCCAATCAGCGTACATGGTTGGTCTGTGGAGGAGTGACCTGCGACTTCTTCTTCCTTAATGGCAGCAACAACAGAAATTTATCTGTCAGTAGCCCCACGTAGAAAAGTATAACAAGCGAAAGAAAAGTATTGAATGCGCATCGATGTCGTTGTACAGCTCATGATTCATTCGACGACGGTACTCGCCGTTAACGATGATGGAAGCATATATTTTGCGAAGTATCTTTCTCTTGAAAACTCCCAGAATATATTGATTGGCCTGCGTCATTAACCAGAATTCTGCTTTTAAAGGCAAGACAGGTAGGATCAGTGTTTGATAGAGTTGGATCTTTGTTCGTTGAGAGAGCACTGTATCATTAAATCGCTTGCCTAGCGCATAGTAGCAGCGGTTTGTAATTAATACTCGTCTCCTGATTTCCAAGGTAGACAAGATCATCTACTACTTCAAAGTTATATTTGTCAACATTCACGCAGCGTCCCAGACGAGTCGACTATTTGTTCGTTGAAACAAATAACTTGGTTTTGCCCTCATTTATCACCAGACCCACTTCCACCGACTGCTTTTCAATGCTCAGAAAGACCGCAGTAACATCCCGCAAACCACGGCCAATGATACCTATATATGACTTTTGTTAAAGATGGTTCCATTCCTGTTTACTCCAGCCTTCCACATGATCATTTCATTACGATGTTAAAGAGATCGCAAGACAGACTATCGCCTTTTCTCGTTTGGCAGAAAATGGCTCATTTAGATTTTTGTCAAATTTCACTGGCAGTCAATATCATTCCGCAAAGTCGTATTAGCTTTGAGAGGAAACCAAACTCAGCCATAGCATCTAACAATTTCTGTCGTATTGGACTGTCGAATGCAGCTTTGTAGTCTATGAACATATGGTAGGTGGCGACCTGCATTTCTTGGATCTTCTCCAGGATTTGTCGTAGTGTGAATATCTGGTCGTTCGTGGATTTACCAGGTCTTAATCCACACTGTTAAGGTCCAATCAGATTCGCTAGATTGGCTTTAGTCTATCACATAAAAAACCAAACAGGACCAAGTATGCGGTGGGTAAAAGGCTGATCCCGCGTTAGTTGGTACATACACTCGGATCGCCTTTCATAAGCACAGGAAATAGAACACTCAGTTTCCAATCATCGGGCATACATCTCTTGAGCCAAAATGTGTTTATGAGCTGGTGCATGCATGTTGCCAGTTCATCGTCGCTTGCTTCCATCGGCTCCCGCAGCTTTATTTTTTTAAGCCTTGCGATCATCGTGCTGATCTCGTTTTGGATCGTATGTGGACAATCTACTCCGTCGTCTATGATTGGCGTGATTTCGTCACTTATGCTGCTTTCGGAAACGAGCAGAGTAAAAAAGTGTTCCTGCCATATTTGCAGCACACTTTTCGTGTCCGTGACCAGATTTTCATCTCTGTACTTACAGGTGAGGCTCCGTGTTTCAAAACCTTTGCTGTTTACATTTTGGCAGAACTTTCGGCCTTCACCCTTATCTCTGTAATTTCGTGACTCTCACTTTTCTTCCATAGACGCTATTTTCGCCGGAAAAAGCGTTTTATCTCCCTTCTCTTCTCATAATATCGTTCCTTCCACATCCGTTGCCATTAGCTTCAGTTTTGCCTCATATGCAGCATCCTTTTCCTCGGGCATTACGCGACATTCCTCGTCGTAACACTTCGCAGTATAGTGTTAATCGGCACGTATTGTAAAAGTTTCTAAAACGGTGACGTTCGCATTCGTCAACAAACAAGTAGGTGCCGGTAGTTGTGAATCTAAAAATAGAAAGCGTGTTAATTTACAACAACGCGAGAAGCTATCCCATACCTCATTCATGGCGTGTAAAGGGAAATTAAGTTAAAGTATGGTCATTGTGCCGTTGTCATATAATTCCCAATATGCTGTTTGAAATTATTGAGAGAGTTAGTTGGAATGGGGTTGCCAGGGTATATCCAGGTTGCCTTGTGGGTGTCTTTATGCATGAATCTGATTTCACTTACTACAATGTTAGTTGTCGATTCAAAGCTAACCAGCCTAAATCCATTCTCGGAGCCTAAAACGTTACAAATTCCCCTATACGATACTTACTAACTTCAAACTGATATTAAATTATTATGGCATGTAACTTGGCAAAACGAATGATGCACAACTTTGTCTTTTTGGGTCTACTTTCACGTGCATTGCTCAGAATTGAGTCCCAAATCAATGAGCTGCAAAATGTTGTACTGTGTAATTTTACTCTGACTTACCATCCAACGAAGTATTATAATAAAAATTAATAATAAAAAACATTTTGTTCCCCCCACATCCTTTGTAAGATGGCATGGCACTCTTAACAACTAAATCGCCTGTAAGTAATAACAATTCCTAATATTTATTTGAAAATGCGTTTATCGCAACAAAAGGGATATTTGAAAATGATAAATAACACTTACAGATAGTAGTGGAATTCTAGACTAGACCACTTTTTGTGCAATGGTACGTGAGCGACGGCAAAAGGAGTCGTTACAGTCGCACAGTTGAAAAACCACTCTATAAGCCTCCATACCCTCTGCTCCTCTTAAAGTATTTGCGGACGACAAACAGAAGCAACAAATAATAATAACAGCAACAACAACAAAAAACTGCAGTAACAGAAAAACGGTCCTACCATTCTTCATAACACAAGAATAAAAATGTTTGCCCGCGTCTGGACATTTAAGTACGTGACTGCACAATGCATTTCCGTTGTTATGGATGTTGACGTTGCTACTGCCTGCCTTGTTGGCTGTTGCAGCATCTCATAAGCGTAACAATTCCCTTCATTCATACAAAGCACCAGCAAAACACAACGATGCCAAAACACAACACAATCATTGAGGAAGTACAGACTTCCGTTGTACTTAATGCTTTGCCTTGTTCATTGGCAACGGGAGTTACCTCCTGTCTCCTCCTAAGGGGCGGTGCGGGCAAAAAAAAACTCTCAAAATCACATCATCTCAAATGTGACAGTTGGACAACAACATCTGTGGCCAACAGGCAATACTCTTCTTCAGTTGTTCGGTGTCAACATCAACATCAACATCAACGTCATTATGATCATAATCATCGTTTTCTTTCTTCATCATTATTATCATTTTTTCTAATTTCGTGGCGCTGCAAATGCTTCGTCCAATGTCGAACTTCAGTTGGCCTCAATATGACGGAAATTCCATCTGCACAAAATTTTGATTGGAAATGCTTTGAATCAGTTTGTTCCACTTTAAAATTGGACGGGGAAACTAGCACAATGTGTGTCTCTGTGTGTGTGTTAGTGTTTGGAAACGAGTTTCCTTTTTCTCTTTTTGTCGTTGTTGTTGTTGTTGTTGCTGATGCTGTTGTCCCGGTTGCTTAGCTGGCTGATTGTCTGTCTATGCTATCGTCCTTAGCAGGATGACCGGCTTGTCGACTAGCAAAGAGTTGCACGAACTAATTTGGTCCATTCGCTTGTAACTAATTGGAATATTCAGTTGGCTACAAAGTGTTTTATGGGTTATGTCAAATTTGGCTATTGCACACACACACATGAAAACACACGTACACACTCACACACTTGGCTGCATTCATGCATTCATATGGTTGGAAATTAAAGATGAATTTCGTGAGTTTTTAAAGGTTAATTAAGGTATGAAGGGAAATATGACTGTTATGAATCGTTTTAGATTTATGTAGATGAAATTGATACATCAAAGATTTATTTCTCCAAATGCTTTTATTTAACATTTTCCCAAACATCGACAATCTGAACTCTGTTATAGGAACATACGAAAACAGCGATTGCACTAAAATTAATTTGTAATATTAAGCTTTTTATTAACAACAATAAGTACTTTTTATGAAAATACACTAAAAGCTTTATGATAATTTACTTTACTAAATACATACAACAAGTTAACAAATATCACAAGTACAATAAACTTTACATGATTACATTTTAAAAAATAAAGTTAATTTTTAATTGTTATTATTGTTATTATATAATTGTTATAACAATATCTTCCTTCACACCTTTTCCAATTCCCGATTAAATCGAAAATACTGTGAGGGGGCCTCTCGCCGACAACGATTTAGGGAGAGTTGAAAGTCGACCGTTGTCTCCAAACACAGACCTGTCATTGAGTGCCTTAATTGTAAACCAAATCGTTGCCATTTCAGTCGTTGCGTATTAAAACACGTTTCTAGTACAATTTTAAACTTCTTGTTGGTAAACGATGAATTTGTTGCCGATAGACAAAGTCCTCGATCGGATTGTAGCTGTGATGTGGTGCTCAACAAGAACCAATGTGTAATAAAGGGTATAAGACAATTGCTCATCACTACTACATCAGTTGCCCCGTGATGATTTAACTCATGATGCAAACACATCTCTGGCGAAGAGGTGATGGCGCCCGAGACACTGGTAGCCGATATAGTGCCGGCGGCGGTAAAATTTTCAGCAATTCTGTTGAAGAAGAGAATAGTGGTTAGAAAGTGAAATAAAATAATAATATTTTTTTAAACCTAGCCAAGACGCAAACATTTTTGATTTGGGTTGAGTAATTTTATATAAGATAAATGAACTTACTTAAACTTAATTTCCTTTTACACCCCATGAATATGGTATGAGATGCGTCTCGCGTTGTTGTGAATTAACACGCTTTCTATTTTAGATTCACAACAAACGGCACCTACTTGTTTATCGACGAATGCGAACGTCACTGTTTTCGAAGCTTTTACTAGGCATGCCGATTATCTCGGCACTTATACTGCGAATTGCTATTGACAACATCGAGGGGCAATGAGAGAAAAATATAGATGACTGGAGCCGCGAATCGAACCACGGATCTCCCACATTGTAGTCAACGATCCCATGAGATTTCACAGGAGATATTTAAACAAAATGGCCACAGCAGTTGGAAGACAGTACCATTAAAGTCTCAGTGAAATATGGAAACGATACTAAGATAGTGGTCTGAATAAATAAGATAAATGTTTTTTTTAGATAAATGATTGGATGTTTATTTCATAATAAAGCCGTTAATAATGAAAAACATCAAAGAAACAGGACCATATCCTTTTCGTGACATATTCCATAACCAAATCGTAAAGTGGCTGCCCTACGTCCTCGATAGCCTCATGAATTTTATATTTGAGGTCTTGAATCCGCGCTGGGCTGTTGCGCAGATCTTAACTTTCACAAAGGATGAAGTCGCAAGGTGTTAAATCACAAGATCTCGGTGGCCAATTGTGATCACCTCTTCGAAAGATAACACGGTTTCGTTGCTTGTGTGGCATGTTGCGCCGTCTTGTTGAAAGTTAACGTTGTCCAGATCAATATCATTCAACTCCGAACATAAAAAATCATTAATTATCTCTCTATAGCGCAATTCATTCACCGTAACTGTTGATCTAATCTCATCTTCCAATGACCCCGCCGGACCATAAACCGCACCAAACAGTGACACGTTGAGTTGTTGATGATCGGACGGCTTGAGTTCTTGTGCTAGCTGAACTTTATAAGCCTTTAGACCCAATTCTTATGGAAAATACGGTGTAATGACGTTTGTGGAATGCCCAATTCCAACACTTTGGCTACAGCAGCAATATTCTCAGTTGTTCTTGAGCGACGTGCACGGGTTTTATTCTTCACAACACTAACTTGTCCCAACAGCTCGAATTTTTCCCCTAATTTCTGTATTGCGGTCCGACAAGGTGCTTCACGACGACAAAAAATGCTTTAGTTTTGCGAACTATGACTGCAAGATTTTCATCATTTTTGTAGTGAATTTTAATAATTTCAATGCGTTGTTGAAGCGTGTATCGTTCCATTTTTAGTAATGGCATAGTTTCTACTTGTCAAATTTTAAAAAATAAAAGCTTCAAAAGTGACAGCTACCGAAATAGCGGGCCATTCACAATAACACCTCTCATTGGATAACCCGTTATATATAAATTCCTGTAGTTTCTATAAGAAACATAGGGCATAGTTTTCAATTCTTGCTTATCTGCTACCACGATCTTTAGTTTGATCCATGTTTTGTTGATAGTTGATGCTTCGGTTTCTAGTTGTCGACTCCAAATGTGACTCGGCCGACCTCTTCTGCGGATTCCCCTCAATTGCGTTTCTTGTAAAAACTTTCATACTATGACCGCTGTTGCAAGGACCTAATGTGTTATGATAAATCACACTCGGACAAGCCATTGTACTATGAGTTATGTCGCGAAATGTCTGAGGTAATGTATGCTGCATACAAGGCAAAACTGCAGTCAATGGCGATGCGTGCGATGACGGAGCGTTATAAAGAGAAAAAGAGGGTGGTGAAACGCCCCTTCAGGCGGAAAAACGTCTATCAAAGAAAAAAGAGAGAGAGCCAGGATATAGAAAACTACAGGGATAGAGGTGATGCCCGATAGTTCTACCAAAATGTAAAAAATAAAGTTTTTGGAACAAGGATCCACACCTGTAAGGACAGAGACGGAAATCTAGTCATGCCCACGCCGAGTGTGCCATAAATATTAGAATATCTCCATACTCGTATTTTTCTTGTTCCCGAAGGTAGCATAAGTGACGGAAGCACGTCCATCATAGAGTGGATTGTCCACAAGCTTTTCCGGATTGGATTGCCGGCAAAGTTTTTTAATGACGGCGGCTATGAGTTGACAACGTGCATGCACGAGCTTATAAACACGATTTTACTCAAGGAATGCATGGTCGGTTATTTGAATCTGAGTGTTCAATGTCCTGTGGTTAAGAAAGGCGATTCAAGTGTGTGCACCAACTATTCTGGAATCAGCAATATCCTTATCGCATACAAGGTCCTGTCGGGGGATGTGGTGGACAGAGTGGCTTTATGGATGATAAATCATGCTACGACAAACCATTAAGAAAACATAAGAAATGCGGAGCGACATCATAAACCACGCGTTTATCGATTACAAAACTGCATTCGGCAGTCCGGTACGACAGAATCTATTAAATTCTATGGCTGACTTTGGTATGAGAAAAGGTAAAGCCCTTCCTAGTGAACCTGATTGTACCTTATCAGTGTGGCTTTGCACCTGGTAAATCCATAACCGACCAGATATTCACGCTACGATACATCCTGGAGAAGACTCAAGAAATGCAGATCGACACATCCTCTCTGTTTATTGATTACAAAGCAAATCAAGAAGGCAGTATAACTAATGAAATTACGCCAATCACTGACGACGGAGTAGATTGTCCACCACCACGCCAAAACTAGTTCAGCACGGCAATTGCAAGGATTTAAAACAAAAAAGCTGCGGGATCCGATGTACTGCCGCACAGTAAGGACCTTTGAATTTTTAGGCCACAATTCTCGACCGATTTTCAAATTTTTTGTGTTATTGGAAACAAAATTGTGCACAGAATGTACGTTTTCCTACCAGGCGAGGCTTTAGACGAGGCGATAGTTGGTCTCTTTGAAATCGTAATGAAGTTGATCATGCGGAAGGCTGCAGTAAACAGGAATGGTACCATCTTTAACAAAAGTCACACACTGCTGGCTTATGCCGATTACATATGTAGATATCATTGGCCTTGGACTGAGGAATGAAGTGGGTCTGGTGATAAATGAGGACAAAACCAAATTATTTGTTTAAAGTTTAAATGAATATAGAGTCTGCTCGTTTGTGTTATGAATACGACTAATGCTCATCTTAGCGAATATGAATGAACCTTGTCAGTGTGACAATTATATTCACACTTTGACAAATCCTGTAGATCAGCCAAGAAATGCAGATCGACACTTACCATCTGTTTATCGATTACAAAGCTGCATCCTACAGTCCGATACGATAGAAACTATAAGATGCTTTAGCTGAGTTTAGTATATCCACGAAGCTGATACGGATTTGCGAGTCAGTTTCAACTGAGCCAAATGAAGTGAAGTTCTACCAAGCGAGGCTTTAGACACCACCTTAATCAACAGGACTGGTACCATCATGTTGCTCGCGTATGCCGATGACATTGATATCATTGACCGCAGACATCGAGATGTTACTGTGGCCTTATCGAGCATTGATAAGTAGTCGGGAGAAGGGGGGGCTGGTGATTAATGAGAATGATTTTGTCTACCGTGGCTCCGTCGTACACAAAAATATTAATGTCATCCTGGAAATCATGAGACGAATATTAATCGCAAACCGCAGCTACTGTTCGCTACTCGTAAGCAAGAGATTTAATGACAAGGTCCTATCTCGACTAACAAAGATCCAACCCTACCAGACACAGATGCTACCTTCGGCGCAATTAATTCGAAGGTCGGCGTAGGAGGGGTGGCCAATTCTTAACTTTGTGTGGCAAACTATGTACGGAGACAAAAAAGATCAAAATAATTGTGTTCATTTGTACGTGCTACTATTGATGGATGAATTTCTCTTCTTTTAGTAATCCATGTCATTAGTATCGCATTGTAAGCGAGTATCTAAGAGCTTAGAATGTCATGCGTGTGTAATGTAAAAAATATCGTCCACTCATTATAACTTCGATTACAATGTTATTGAAATGGCGCCTACTGACATCGTCAATTACTTCGTAATCAAGCGTGTTATCAAGCTCGCTTAAAACTCCGCTTATAACGTAATTGCAACTGAAATGGCACTTACTGACATCGTCGCTTACTTAGCAAGCGAGAGCGCACTAATTACATGGCATTTGACACTCCTATTCTAAATTGAAGGGGAAATATAAGCGAGAGAATCATCACCAATTGTTACTAAATATAGCTGACATCAGCGATTAAATAATGAGTATTTTAACAGCTGGGTATTTATCAAAATTTAAATATTTTTTTTAATTTCTTTTTTTTTTGGAACTTTATTTATAGGTAATTTTTTAATATCGCCCTTATATCTTTTTCATGTCCACAAGCACTTCCAATTTTAAGTTTTAAGGTTTACCATTTACTTAAACACTTAAGGCCCTATTCATAACAATAAATCAAAAGTTGCTGAATTACATTTTTCATAGTGGAGTTATTCTATGAACCCCTTATAAGATATTATAAATAACCCCTTTATACATTAAGTACCCCAATCTAAAATTTATATACCTATCATTAAAATAGCCTAAACACCACCCCTTTACCACTTAAGCCTTTTACATTAACGCTTACCTTAACTCTGGAAATATATTGTTTAGATACCACTCAAAATTGCGACACTTGAGGCTATCCTTAAAATCAACAATCTCCGTACGGTTAATATTTATCGCAATGTGACGAGCTTCTGGCTTTCGATTGTAGAAATTATATTTATAATGATCCAACCAGGTTTCGGCAATCACTTTGGAATTTCTAAAACAATGCATAATAAATATTTATTGTGTTATCTAAATTCATTAACGATTTCAATTTGCACACCACATAAATAATTACCTTAAGTAAATGCTCTGTCCATCGTCCTGTGGAAATTTGAAAATATGTTCCTTGCGAAATACATGACCCACTCGACTGCAGGGCACTATACGTATTTCACCACCACATAGCCATAATTTCAATGAGAATTCCAAGGACTCACCGCCCCAAATCTGAAGAGGCCATAAAATATTAGAATACAGAAGCAAAAAAATAAATTATGAAAATTATCTTATTTTGAAGCAAAACAAAACAAAAAAGAACGAAAGACAAATATTTAATTGACACAAATACAAACACAGTCAGAAGAAGGAAAGTTTTTCCGTATTGCAACAACACTACCTTAACCATCACCACTACCTTTACCATCACCCGCAATACCACAATGGCTAGTCCTTGATTTGGTTTGTTGAAATTTAGTTTTGTTATAGTTTTTTTTTTCTTTAACTTGTGTGTCCTTTTCTCTCTCTCTTCGAGTAAGGTACGTAGCAAACTTAAGTTAAAGTGCAATGTAAACATAAATTCCATCAAACTCAACCAATTCAATACTCAAAAGGTTCTTTCATTCATCAGCCTAAAATGCCAACACCACTAGCACACATACACAAACACACCTACATTGCCGACACCCACACTTAGAGTTCCTTACACCAACACCAATAGACTTTATACCTGGCTTCGAGACCATTTGATAGACGCACACCCAGACCCAAAAAAACTTTTGCAACAAACTCGATTGGCAACAAAAACATGAATGAATGAAAAAGCGTTACCAAAAAAACCAAACTGACTTTGGAAAATATGGCACAAACACTCAGTTACTGCCAAAAAGTAGAAATACAAAAACAGTAAAAAATCGTAAAAATATTCGTAACAAAATTTGTAGATGCCTATAACTATTCGACATTTCTAAATGAATGAGTGCAACAGTGCGTTGCACGAGATTGTTCACTACTTAACAACTTTCTTAACTTTCCTACTAAAGTGACTCGTTACAACTAACGAACGTGGTTCATAAATTTGAGTATAAAAGAATTCTTCTGCGTACGTTCTCCAATTAGTCTTACCAGATGGTGGCACGTCGGCAACCACTTGGTCCTTCCAAGGAAATTTGGGTCTCCCTGCTCTGCGCTGTCCTTCAGGTTTGCCTTCAAACACCTTTCTTTCTGGAGCATTTACATCCATCCTGGCAACATGCCCCAGCCATCGTAGTCGATGCATTCTGACTCTTTAAACTCTAAACCCATTTTTGCTGACTCCTTTTCTAGTAATGAGAAAACTGCAGTAACATCCCGCAGATTTCGGCCAATGATGTCTATATCATCGGCATAGGCTAGTGGCATGTGGCTCTTGTGGAATATGTTGCCAGACATGTTGACACCAGCATTTCTCATCACATTCTATATTACTATAATAAATAGTGTACATTATAAGCTATCACCCTGCCTGAGACCTCTTTTCATGTTGAATGGTTCAGAGTGATCCTTGCCAATCTTAACCGAGGATTTGGTGTTTTCTAAGGTACATCAGCAAAGTTGACTTAGCTTTGCAGGAATACCAAACTCAGACATAGCTTTAAAAAGCCTTTTTCCCTATCTGAGAGTCCAAGGCAGCTTTGCAGTCGACAAAGAGGTGGTAGGTGTAGATCTGCTTTTCATGATTTTTTTCAGGATTTGTCGTTAAGTGTATATTTGATTCGTCCTTGTACGTAATTGGTAATAGGCTTATTTCACAGTAGTTCTTACACTCACTACGATCACCTTTCTTGTATATAGGACATAATAGACTGAGACTCCAATCCCCGTGCATACTTTCCTCTAGCCAGATGTGCTTTATGAGCTGAAGCATGCTTCTAATCATATCCTCCCCACCTGCCTTAAACTTTTCAGCAGTGTGACCATTGGCTCCAGCTGCTTCGTTACTTTTTCTCGCTTTGGCTCGGAGGTGGACAGTTAATGCCATCGTCATAGATAAGAGCGGAGTCCTCCAGTACATTTCTGAAATGATTTCTCCATATCTTAACAACGTTATCCGGGTCCGTCACTAGTTGGCCATCGCTGTTCTTGCAGGACGGCAACCCTGTTCCACGCATCCTCGCCTTAACTCTCTCATAGAATCTTTGGGCTTCCCTCTACTTCGGAGCAACTCTGTGCACTAATCATGCCTCTTATTCAGCTCTTTATTTTTTCGTCTAAATAGTCGAGGTGCCTCTCGTATCTTCTCCCTGTTGCGTTCACGAACAGCTCACGTTGCCATTGGCTGCAGTTTCGCCCTGTATGTAACATCTGTTCCTCTCGTGGCATTGCGACATTCATTATCGTACCAGGCCTCACCTCGAGATGGCTTTGAGTACCCAAGTACGCTTCTCGGAGTACGTGCTATGGAGTCGGCTATATATTGCCACTGCAAAATAATATTATCAGAGGTTCGAGCATTTCGCAGCAGTTTAGTAAGGTGGTTGGAGTAGACGTCCGCTACCTCTGTGGTCTGCATTCTACCGATGTCAACCTTTCGTTGTGCCTTATTACGAACATTTTTCGCCATGCTACGCTGTGTGCGTACCTTAGCTGCGTTAAGGTAGTAATCGGAGTCAATGTTCACACCCGTGATCACTCGTACGTCCAGAACACTAGATGCGTGCCTTCCATCGACTGCCACGTAATCTATCTAATTCCTCGTCAATTGATCTGCAGATAGCCATGTTGCCTTATGAATGTTTCTGTGGTCAAATTTAGTGCTGCTACAACTACTTTATGTCTTGCCGCAGAGAAATCAGAGAGTCTGATGCCATAGTTCGATGTTTCGGCGTGTAGTCTGAATTTTTCGATGGTAGGCTCAAATGCGGTCTACCTGCCTATTTTAGCATTAAAATCGCCTAGTATAATTTTGATGTCATGGCTTGGGCTACGGTCATTTTTTATGCTCTCGTAGAACTCGTCTTTGTCCTCATCACTTTTCTCTTCTGTCAAAGCATGGGCACAAATACTTGTTATGTGGAAAAACTTTGTCTTGACTCTTATATCGGCTAATCGTCCACAGATCGGGTTAAACCTTGAGACTAGGTGTCGCAATTTTTTGCCAACCACAAATCCACAACCAAACTCGTGCTTGTCCGCATGGTAGATGTCGCACGCTTTCATGCGCGAGCAACCGGCGTCCCGGCTACTGGATTTCCTGTAAAGCCTTGTATTCTTCGAAGACTTTCTTAATACATTTGCAATGGTCGTCAACATTTTATTCTTTTCTTACTTCTTTTTATTGCAATAGTTTAAACATCGATGGCGGTTTGCAATCCCAGCGGAATTGCAATTCCGCCGGAATTGATTACAGCCGCCCATTCTGTGTCAGATGGCTGGGTTTTAGGTTTCGCCTCTCTCCGTTAGCCGTTCTCTGACGGGTGACGAAAGCACGTTTATAGGCGTCACCACATGGAGGTACTCCGTCCGCAGTAGTATCACGATTACGGAGTTCTGTGAGTAGACTTGAAGTGCATTTGACAAGGATAACTCTGGGTTTGCCAAGTTAAGCCGAACAGAAGCTTTACCTTGCACCAAAATCCCGATGCCATTACAACTAATCTTAACAGTATACTAAAAAAAACAATATGTTAAGATTACACTGTAAGCGACTCAAACTGACACAGATTTGGGCTTTATTTTGGGCCGTAAAACTCAGTGGTAGACTCCGTTTAAAAGATTAGATCAACATCGATAGATATTGAGGGTACGTCAAAAACCGTCACTTTGGGGTCATAATTTGGCGTTTTTTGGGGTAAAGAAAAATCCTGACAACAAATCGTGATCCTATGTTTAAAAACCAGACGTTTTTCTGATAAACAGATTTCACATTCTGTTTCCCCAAAAATATAAAGAAATCACGGTCTGAACTTAAATTTTTTTTGGCCTATTTATTTGACTTTTCTTCGAGATCAGACCAGGAGAACTTAATGTTTTTGAATTTGTTTTTATCGTTCGGTTAAAGATCTTCTGTGTTATTGCTATAGAGTTTTGTTTATTTCGATAGTTGCCAAACTATCATCATCAGCACCCTTTGCTATGCCTTCTCCACACATTATCACAACCTTAAGTATTAAAAGCTTCAAGAAACCATCGAGAAGCTAACACACACCAGTGCGGAAATGTTAATGTTTACTTACTTCTTAATTATATGGCGACCTAGTCAATTATTTCTTCATGAACCTTTCCCGCTCTCCTAGTACTCAAAATCTTTCTAAATGTCCATATTAGTTAATAAAGTTGAAGTGTGAACGTTAACCAAACATTTGGTAAAAAAAAATAATACGTATTTGAATTTCCTTATTTTTCAAGAATCTTAACCCTTTTCAAATTACATAATTGAAAATATAAAATAAAATAAAATTTTCTTTAAGAAAAAAATTCAATTTTAAAATTTAGTCTAGAACGGGACTCTTTACCTATTTTGGACCATTATAAGCCATTGAGTTTATATATCGCCTGTTAACTAGTGCAATCTTAAGAATATTACAAACATATTCATTACAAACCTTTTGCCCTCCACCAACCATCCTGTGAGACCCACTACCCACATAGCCATAGATACAGGACACATATCAAGAGTCGTACACACACACACACAAAAAAAAACTAGTAACGCACAACACAAAGTAGAGTTTGTTTACAAAACATTTACCAACCTCCAGACGAGTGTTAAAAGCTTTCAATTTAAAAAACCAATTTCGTGAAATCAGAAATACACCTCCAGCAAAGGTAGGAGATCTAAAATAACAGACCACATAGGCGAGGGCAGGGGAAAAAGAAAGAAACAAAAAATAAAGGGAACCATCATGCCGAGTAACCAAACAGCCAAACAGCCAACCGTCCAACCAACCAACCAACCAACCAACCAAACCAACCAACCAACCAACCAACCATCCATCCATTCAAATATTTGAATTATGAACCTATACATCTGCATATTTCTAACATCCGCCACAAAGCAACAACAACAACTACATCAGCTATAATAACAACAACAACAACAAAACGCTACCATAACGGACTGGGAAAACTCAACAACTCACCTAAAAGTTGTAAAAGGATTTAATATTTTATCTCTTGCAATCCAATGAAAATGCAAATTCCAATCAAAACCACCTTTTATGGCCGCCTCTGTTGCCTTGTACTCGCGTGTCTCAACATCGATGTTATCCAGTAGTGGACTCACGGCCATTTGGTCATTTTCTGCTGCGACCATCGTGTCCAGCAGCGACTCCAGCCAGTGCCAATTCACTTCACAGTGACTGTCCATGAACATCAAATAGTTGCCCCGCGCCATCTGGGCGCCCATGTTACGGGATTTGATTAAGCCCAAACGCCGTGGATTGCGTACAAGCCGCACCAGGGTGTCATTGCTAAATGGTGGACACGAGTTGAGTTGCGTTGTAAGGGTTTTAAATGCCAAATCTGTAGTCAGTGTAATAAAAGGATATCTATCTCATAAAATGCAAAGTGATTGATTGAAATTGATTTGTACTCTCGCGTATCTTTGAGTTTTTGTTTTTTTTAATTAATATTCATAATTTCTTCAGTTGGCGTAACCGACAATTGAGATAAGTGGTGACACATCAGCGGATAGTCGTCATCGTCGTCGCAATAAATTTTAGTTCGAATTAAGTTTATTTACCATTTTCACTGAAATCATCAATTACTAACAGCTCTTGGAGGTACTGAAGCGGAGTTCTTCTGTATATTGAGTAGATTGTGGTTAGCAGCGTAGCCAGAGATTCATTGTGATATGTTATGATGATGGAAACTTTAATGGTGTGGTGGTGTTGTTGCGCGAGGTAATCAAAGTTGCGGGGGCATCTGAAAGTTGTGATAGAAAGAAGTTTTTAGTATAGTGGAAAATTGTGGTGAAGAAGATTATTAGTATGTATTAGAAAATTAATTTTAATAGTGATAATTTACCCGACATCGCTTTTGTTAGAAGGCACTAATGTGAAGACGGCGTACACCACTAAAACAATGAATTATGTGGTCTATTCAAGAATCTTCGACATTTCCCACACAAAAAGTCTATCAAATTTTGAAAAATTTAATTGTGTTTATTTTAAGCTTTAAGAAAGCTACCTAATTTAACTGATCTTCTAAAATTTTGACAGCATATAGCTGTATGTCTGGAAAGAAAAATATGCTAAATGAAATTTCATGTGGTTGTTGCCCCAACCTATTTTTGAATGCGCAATATCACGTGGACAAAGTACTACACAGTTTTTCTTCACATTTGATTCGGTTTCGTTTGGGAATATTTATACATATTCTAAGAAAAACTGGGCGGTATCAAATAAAGGGGTATAACACCTCCCATACGACCCTTTTAACTTATCTGCAATTTCTGGTGTACTACTAACCCGGGCAACTTGAAATTAGGTGCGCATGCATCTTACAGCAATATGCGTGACCAGGCCAAAAAGTGGGATTACATAAGTAGGCGTGGTCCCGCCTTTAGCACTTGAGCGCTCTTGCCAAGAAGCCTAGAACATCTCTATGACCGCAGTCGAACAACTGTACCTTGGAGTTGTTCCAACTCAATTTTTCTCCATACTCGAAAAGGCCGCAGTAACATCCCGAAGGATGTTTGTGCAAGAAGACGTGCGACATCTACTATAGTGGCCATGCGGACAAGCACGAGTTTGGATGTGGATTTGTGGTTGGCAAGAGACTGCGACACCTAGTCTCAACGTTCAACCCAATGTGTAAACGTAAGAGGAAGAGTCAAAACAACCTTTTTCCACATAGCACTTATTTGTGCCCAAGCTCCGACAAAAGAGAAAAGCGATGAGGACAAAGACGAGTTCTACAAGAGCCTAGAAAATCTCTATGACCGTAACCCCAGCCATGACATCAAAATTGTAATATGTTAGTTAGCAGCCTTAGATTTGATCATAAATTCTGATGCTGCTTATAGGGCAAAACTGCCAAAGGACACGCGAGCTGTTCGTGACCGGCACAGAGAGAAGAGACGAAAAAAGAATAAAAAATCGACATCAATATTTAAGCTGTAATGTCTTGATACATAATCGAGAGCCTAGATTACAGAAATAGACAGAACTTTTATTCATAAGGCAACATGGTTATCTCCAGATCAATTGATGAGGAATCAGATTGATCACGTGGTAGTCGATGGAAGGCACGTATCGAGTGTTCTGGACGTATGAGTGATCAGGGGTGCGACCATTGACTCCGATCGCTACCTTACCGCAGTTAAGGTACACACAAAGCTAAGCATGGCGAAAAACATACGTAACCAAGCACAACGAAAGCTGGACATCGGTAAACAGAGGACCACAGAGGTAGCAGATGCCTACTCTAACCACATATCTCAACTGCTACGGAGTGATCCAACCCCTGATAATATTACCTCGCAGCGGCAATATATAGTTGACTCCATAAAACGGACTGCGAGAAGCGTACTTCAGTACTCAAAGACATCTCAAGATGATGACTGGTACGATGTCGCAATGCCAAGAGAGAGACGGATGCTGCTTATAGGGCAAAACTGCCAAAGGCAACGCGATCTGTTCGTGACCGGCACAGGGAGAAGAGACGTTTGGGCGTTGGGAGTGTGATGCAAGGTAAAGCTTCTGATCAGTTAAACTCGGCAAACCCGGAGTTATCCTTGTCAATTACACTTCAAGTCTGCTAACAGAGCTCCGTATTCGTGGTACTACTGCGGACGGAGTACCGCTGGTGACTTTGGCACCCATCAGAGCACGGCTAACTGTGAGGCAACTCGTCTTTTTAGATGGAAAAAGAATGAGCTGAAGAAATGGCAGGATAAGTGCACAATGTTGGTCCGAAGTAGAGGAGAAGCCCGAAAACTCTTCAAGAGAGTTATGGCGAGAATACATGGAACAGGGCTCCTGCAAAGACAACGATGGCCATCCAGTGACAGACATGGATATCGTTCTGAATATATGGAGAGATAATTTCAGAAATCTTCTATAAACGGACATCACTCCAGACGACCCCGTCCTAATCTATGACGATGGTATTAACAGTCCACCTCTGAACCAGAGCAAGATACTTGTGGCAATATTCCGCCTATAAAATAACAAAGTGGCTTTAAGGCAGGTGAGGAAGGGCTGATTAGGGCATGCATCAACTCATGAAGAACATCTGGCTAGAGGAGAGCATGCCCGTGAATTACAGTCTCAGTCTGTTATGACCCATATATGTACAAGAAAGGAGATCGTAGTGAGTGTTAGAACTACCGTGGAATAAGCCTATTACCAATTGCATACTGCGGTCCTTTCGAGCATATTGTGTGAACGTCTAAAGCCAATTGTAGAAAAACTAATTGGACCTTATCAGTGCGGCTTTAGACCTGTTTAATCTGTTTAATCACCAAACGTCAAATCCAGGAAAAAAAAACTCATGAAAAGCAGATCGACACCTACCACCTCTTTGCCGACTTCACAGCTGCCTTTGAGTCGCCGATAAGGAATAGGCTATATGAGGCCATGTCGAAGTTTGGTGATCCTGCAAATCTAATTCGACTTCGCAGATGTACCTTGGAAAACACTAAATCCTCTATTAAGATTGGTAAGGATCACTCTGAACCATTCAACACGGAAAGAGGTCTCAGGCAGGGTAAGAGCTTGTCCTGTACACTTTTTAATATAGTTATGGGGAAGGTGATGGGAAAGTCTGGTGTCAACATGTCTGGCATCATATTCCACAAGAGCCACATGTCACTAGCATATGCGGATGATATATACATCATTGGCCGAAATCTGCGGGACGTTACTGCAGTTTTCTCATCGCTTGAAAAGTAGTTAGCTAAAATGTTGTCGTTGACCTCTAACAACGAGGACAGAACAAAAATAATGATTTCGGCGAACAGCGGATTCTCTCGATGGGAACGCACCGTCAACCTTGAAAATTGCTATTTGAGGTAGTAGATGTGTTTACCTACTTCGGATCTTCCCTTAATAAGAAAAATAATATCAGCCAAGAAATCAAGCGGAGAATAGTGGTCGCCAATAGTCCGTAAAGGACTTCGATAGTACTTTAGTAACACCGCCTTATTTTGAAATACTAAGAAACAGCTATACCAGATGCTAATTTTACCCGTTCTGTTGTATGCTGTCGAATCGTGGGTGCTTACGACAACGGACATACAAAACCTGGGAGTATTAGAGAGAAAAGTACTCCGAAAAATATATATGGGGTCATTCAAGTAAGTACCCATGTATGTTAGGGGGTAGTGGGGCAGGTAATTCAAGCATGGCCAATCGACAACTCCAGAACTGTAGGGACACTAATAACTCTAACCAAAACGAAGTACTAATTTCCCAAAATAATCACTAACTGAATTTCAAAACATTTGAAGTTAAATATATGACATGATTATAGTTTGCTGAGCTTTGCTTGCAAATGTTTTCACCTTTTGTAATATTAGCATAAGTAATTGCTTTCTTTATGATCAAATATAATCGCTGGGTCAATTGCAAACCTGATCTACTACTTTATACACATTTACCTGGCGTCTCGAGTATCTGGAATGTTGCGAAAAATTGTATCGCCATCGGAAGAGCCTCCTAGTTCACGTACTAAATTATCACACTCATTAGAATCTTCCAGTTCCATAATCTATATGGCGGTAATAATTAAGACATTAATTTTTATATTTTCTCTTCTATCTAACACTTTTCACATTGACTTATCGTATTTACTTTAAAAATAATGCAATAACCCAACAATGATATCAACATCATTGCAATCAAAATACGAAACTTTAACGGAACACATTTCATTTCTTGTCACTGTATCAACTATGCCAACGAACTGTAAATCAACACTATTCTCCAAGAACTTGACAATGTAATTAGGAGGTCCCCCAATATTTTGCTGTGATTGGAGGTGATAGTGGTGGTGTGGTGGTGATTAAGACGCGTCATCGCTTTCATATCAAAGTGTTAGCCTAAAAAAAAAAATACTCAAAGAAAACTAAAGCACAATTCATAAATCAAAGACAAAATGAAAAAGTAACAACAACATCATTGTTGGCCGTTTTTTTTTTTTGTATTATTAACTTATCATGATTACGACGTCATCAGTGAGTTACTGTGGAACAAGTTACTTATACTCGTCGCAGTCGATAATCCATCCCATCCATCCATCCAGGCATGCAAGCAGCCCAACCCGCTATCGACTCTTACGTCCGCTTGTTTATTCCAATCGCTGCTGATAATAATGGCAAACATTTTTCATTCATTGGCAGCAGTAGAAGAAAGAAGCACCACAACCAATCAACCAACCAACAACAACAACACGCCAACAAGGTGTTAATTTCACTTGACTATTGGTTGAAGACGACCATGAAGAAGTCGTTAGGCACAGTGCGGTGGGAACGTTATGTCAAAGATAACAATTGATATGTTTGCCTTCAAATAGATAACAACAAAAATCGTTTTATTTATATACTACATACATGTGAGTCAGGTGATATAGTAGAAAATGCATTTGTTTAATAAAATTTACACAGTGTAACGTGGTTTTTTCGTCGACTGAGATAAGTCGTCGCAGAGTCGACAAAGGTATCCACAAAACTTTACGAAATAAGAACTCAGTAGATTTTCCCTGACTAGGGCAAATTAACAGTATTGTTTATTCATGGTGTAATTCAAACTTATAATCAAGTGGATAAAATATTTAGATACGAAAACAATTCAGATTCGGAATCATTGAAAGCGATGTTGTCTTGTCCAGTAATTTGTACCCAGGCTGATTTCAGATGATCGAGAACTTTTAGTAAACGCTCGGCGAATCTGGATGTGGCCTATGACTGCAATGACAGGTTTCGGCACTCGCGTCAATTTAAGACATTCGGGAATTTTATGAATCGGTCGATTTGAGTTGATCTGGAACTTTATACTATACTCCCATAACTGTAGAGGTCAGATGGGTCAGATATGTAAGGATCGTTTCGCTACTGAGGAACAAGGTAATTCGAGTGCTTCCGATAAGGTTCGTACCAGCAACTCGGCAGCGTATTGATGATTCGGTTTCGACGGTAGTTACGATTAATATCAGGAGTACGTTGTCAGCTTGCTGATTCGGGTTTTGTCGGGGTTTCAGGTTTATATCAGCAAGTGATGGTTTATAGCTCGGGTTTGTTGGTGGTTCGGGTAATGTCAACAATTCAGAAGGGTATTGTTGATTCGGGTTTTGTTGATGAGTCAGATTTATATCAGCAATACTGGGTCATCTTGATGGTCTGGGTTTGTCGGTGGTTCAGTTTTATATCAGGAATACGTGGCCGTCTTGGTGATTTGGATTTTATTGGGTATTCAGGCTAATTTCAGCAGTTCGGGGAGATATCGATGCTTCGGCTTTCGTCGGTAAATTAATTTGGTATCTGCAATTCAGGGTCGTGTTGATGACTCGCGTTCTTCAGCGAGTCGTCTTTTGCAACTCGTGGTTGCAACTGGTAGTTGTGTCGATTCAGAATTCGCGACCGAACTTTTACTCGTACCCGACGGAGTGTTAGTATCAAAACCGTGATACTTTCTAATACAATGCCACAGGAACGAAAAATATCTTTGTGTACCAGACGGAAATATGTGCAACCAACGAGTCGGTATAACCAACCGGAGTTGGATTCAACAGACTGAAGTCCTATTCAAAAGGCCGAAGTCCGATTCAAAAGGACAAACTCCAATTCAACAGATCAAAGTCGGATTCAACAAACCGAAGTCCGTTTGAACAGACCAAAGTCCGAATCAACAGGCCTAAGTCCGATTCAACATACCGAAGTAAGATTTAACAGACCGTTGGCTTAACAGGCCAAAGTCCGATTCAACAGACGGAAGTCCGATTCCACAAACCGAAGTCCGATTCGACAGCCTAAAGTCTGATTCAATAGACCGAAGTCCAATTCAACCGACCGAAGTTCGATAAAAAAGACCGAATTCCGATTCAACAGACCGAAGTCCGATTCAACGGACGGAAGTCCGATTTAACAGACGAAAGTCCGATTTAATAGACCGACATCCGATTCAACAGACCGAATTTCGATTCAACAGACCGAAGTCCGATTCAACAGAACGAAGTCCAATCCAACAGACCGTAGTCCGATTCAACAGACCGAAGAAAGATTCAACAGATCGAAGTCCTCTTCAACAGACCGAAGTCCGATTCAACAGAACGAAGTCCGATTCAACAAACTGAAGTCCGATTCAACAGATTGAAGTCCGATTCAACAAAGCAAAGTCCGATTCAACATACCGAAATCCGATTCAGATGACCGACCAAAGTCCGATTCAACAGACCGCAGTGCGTTTCAACGGATCGAAGTCCGTTTCGATAGACCAAAGTAAAATTCAATAGACCATAGTCTGATTCAAAAGACCGAAGTCCGATTCAACAAACCGAAGTCCGATTTAACAGACCGAAGTCCAATTCAACAGATCGAAGTTCGATTTAACTACCGAATTCCGATTTTATAGACCGAAGTCCGATTCAACAGACCAAAGCCCTATTCAACAAACCGAAGACCGAATTAACAAACCGTAGTCCGATTCAATAGACCGAAGTCCAATTCAACAGACCGAAGTCCGATTCAACAGACTGAAGTCCGAAAGTCCCAAATCAATGAGCTGAAAAATGTTGTACTGTGTTATTGCCCTGGGAAGTGCAAGGAAGATCCCCCGGAGCCTATAACTATATAACTTAGCAATAAACTTCGTTGGGGTATCAACCAACGACCTTACCAAACTAATGCTCGATCATTTAAGTAAGTGGAGCTCTGGATATAATGAGAACTACATCGCATCACACTGCATCGATTATCACTTTCCCATGTGATGAAGTTTCCTGAATGTGTTTTGTTGGGTGTTGGTCGTCGCGCTCACCGTTCGTGGTGATTGCCGAATGTGTCGTTGGTTTACGGCGGTCGTGTGATCGATGGTATTGTTGTTTGCTCTACAGGAAGTTGTTTGTGTTCAATATGAAATTAAGGTAGTAGGTGGCCGATCGCATGGTTGAAGTTGTTGCCATTCCGCCTTTGTTGCTCTCGAAGTAATTGAAGCAGTGTATGGAGATTGGGTTGGTTAGTGATATTCAAGGATAAATGGAGGGAGAGGTTAAAAGGTCATAATTGTGTAGTTAGCACTAGAGATTTATGTGTAGGTGGCATATATGTACGGACGACATTCTTCACGTTATAACAGGTTCATAGCAATTTTTAAAAAGTACAAAGATCATAAATTTAACATTCTCTAAATTTTTTTCTGCATCAACAACCATTTTTGTAGACAACTGCCACACCCGGAACAAGTACCTACCTTCACTTTAAATCCACTTCCAAACACTGTAGCCACACTCACACACACACCCACACATTCACGCTCAGAGTATGCAGCATACAATCTTCCCTCACACAAGTAAAAACTTTGGAAACAACTTTATTATAATCGTTTGACACATGAAGTCTCTCAATGATGAATTACTTAAGTTAAAGGCTACACGTTGTTTTTTTCTCTACATGTTGCCATTGTGTCTTCCGCTAACCAATGACTCTGTGTTGGGAAACACAATTTCAAGGGGTTTATCGTGATGCAAACTTACGCCGAAATGTGATATCTTTAACAGATGGTCTCTGGGGTTACCAGAGGAGCGCAACGAGCAACGAACAACGAGAGCATGTCTACTGCCAATTCCTTCGTAGTGCCTTCGCCATATAACATTTATCAACATCGTTAATGTATTATCATTATTGTCTATCTATGTATTGCTTTATAGACACACAATATTTTGCATTTAATATTTTTGTTAAACTTGAAAATGCTGATATCCTTATAACAAACTTAAACGCAGAGAAGAGGGCGGTTTAGATGGGACAAAGGCTATGGCTATAAAATAAATACAATTCCTAAACAATTTTACACATCATTAACCTTTTTTCGTTACATTGTACATTGTACCGTCTGGGATGTCTTTGGGTATTGTTTAAAATTCATGGGTTGTTAATTTGAGTTATTGCTATTGATTGGAAACTTACGGATACAGTAAATGGCCTTTACATTGAATCAATAGGAATAATTGTAAGAAGGCCTTACTGGTCAGGTGGAGTACTTTTTCAAGTAATTGGATAACCCGGAGATGCCAGAAATGTGTATGTTTTTGATATTTTTATAATATTTTTAATATTGTTTATATAATAAATATTTTTATATAACTTCCATATAATTGTTACATTCTCTTGACTTAACTAAATATGCTGATTGGTTTGTTGTGCACTTAGCAATTGTTGTTAGGGATATTTCAAAGTAACTTTTTACATAATTGTTTGGGTTATTTGGATTGATTTATTGCTGTCATTGATAAATTGTTTCAATGGCGGGTTAAACTTTTTAATGAATAAATAATTGTAGCATTTATTTGGATATCATTGCGCTTAATATTGATGATTCCAGGAATTGAAAAGATGTATCAGACTTAATACACGACACCATAGTAACCGTACCACCTCCTGTGGTGGAGCCATTTCCGCGTAACTGAAATGTAAATACGATGGAATTTCTTTTTAATTTCATAGCAAGTCACAAACATTGATTATGTTTCGGATTAATGGTCAATTAATATCCACGTGTTGATTATGACAACGGTGAGTAATTGTAATCTCATGTTACTCATTTTTGACTATAGCATAGTATTGTGTTTAGGGACTGATGATAAGCTAGGCTCTTTTGTTGGACATAACTCGAGAACCACTAGTCCGATTAATTTCTACTCCGTGGCGTATGTTTTACGTGCAATATTACTTATGATAATCATACGCCACCATATAACAAAAAAGCCTAAAACGTGACTAATTTCCCTATACGATACTTACTAAATTCAAATCGATATTAAACTATTATGGCATGTAACTTGACAAATCGAATGATGCAGAATTTCTTCTTTTTGGGGCTACTATCAAGTGCAGTTCTCAGAATTGAGTCCCAAAATCATGTCTTGTCCTGTTTAAGCTACTATACCTTAAGTTTAAATTTTACTTGTTATTCCCAAAATCTACTTGAAATTTGCATGAAGTTCAAACCAAAATTATCAATTTCTTAATACAATTACCAAAATATGACATTTGCTGCATCAAGTATCTAGTATTAGACGCTTAGTTTACGAGATAAACGCGTTTAAAGATTGCCATATAAAAATCCACCATTGGCCACCCATGTCATGGTGATATCCCCACCTATTACTAGTGATTTTTCAAGTATTTTATAGTGATCACAAATTAAGCTCCTTTTCTCGATTAGACGCTTAGTTTACGAGATAAACGCGTTTAAAGATTGCCATATGAAAATCCACCATTGGCCACCCATTTCCTAGTGATACCCCCACCTATTACTAGTGATTTTTCAAGTATTTTATAGTGATCACAAATTAAGCTCCTTTTTTCGATTAGACGCTTAGTTTACGAGATAAACGCGTTTAAAGATTTTCATATGAAAATCCACCATTGGCCTTGCATTTCATGGTGATATCCCCACCTATTACTAGTGATTTTTCAAGTATTTTATAGTGATCACAAATTAAGCTCCTTTTTTCGATTAGACGCTTAGTTTACGAGATAAACGCGTTTAAAGATTTTCATATGAAAATCCACCATTGGCCACCCATTTCATGGTGGTACCCCCACCTATTACTAGTGATTTTTCAAGTATTTTATAGTGATCACAAATTAAGCTCCTTTTTTCGATTAGACGCTTAGTTTACGAGATAAACGCGTTTAAAGAATGGCCACCCATTTCATGGTGATACCCCCACCTATTACTAGTGATTTTTCAAGTATTTTATAGTGATCACAAATTAAGCTCCTTTTTTCGATTAGACGCTTAGTTTACGAGATAAACGCGTTTAAAGATTGTCATATGAAAATCCACCATTGGCCACCCATTTCATGGTGATACCCCCACCTATTACTAGTGATTTTTCAAGTATTTTATAGTGATCACAAATTAAGCTCCTTTTTTCGATTAGACGCTTAGTTTACGAGATAAACGCGTTTAAAGATTTTCATATGAAAATCCACCATTGGCCACCCATTTCATGGTGATACCCCCACCTATTACTAGTGATTTTTTCAAGTATTTTATAGTGATCACAAAATAAGGTCCTTTTTTCGATTAGACGCTTAGTTTACGAGATAAACGCGTTTAAAGATTTTCATATGAAAATCCACCATTGGCCACCCATTTCATGGTGATACCCCCACCTATTACTAGTGATTTTTTCAAGTATTTTATAGTGATCACAAAATAAGGTCCTTTTTTCGATTAGACGCTTAGTTTACGAGATAAACGCGTTTAAAGATTTTCATATGAAAATCCACCATTGGCCACCCATTTCATGGTGATACCCCCACCTATTACTAGTGATTTTTTCAAGTATTTTATAGTGATCACAAATTAAGCTCCTTTTTTGGATCAGTCGCTTAGTTTACGAGATAAACGCGTTTAAAGATTGTCATATGAAAATCCAATATTGGCCACCCATTTCATGGTGATACCCCCACCTATTACTAGTGATTTTTCAAGTATTTTATAGTGATCACAAAATAAGCTCCTTTTTTCGATTAGACGCTTAGTTTACGAGATAAACGCGTTTAAAGATTGTCATATGAAAATCCACCATTGGCCACCCATATAATGGTGATATCCCCACCTATTACTTACTATACTGGTCTCAAATCAAGCTCCTCCTCCATGCCTCAATTGTATTGATTCCATTACGCCACTGTGGTAACATTGTTTTATTTACCTCTTCCCTCTTTGTTAACATACACCTGATGTAAGGTTAAATGTTATGGAGGCAAATTCAGTGATCTCTTACGATGTGTGAGCTGATTAGCAAAAGTTTTTCTTCCACTCTCATCGGCCATGAATTTCCATCACGTCATCACGTGTGTGTGAGAGTTGGAACACACCCTCAGCGCGCTTCTGGTATATTTATGGTTAACACGTGCATAATAAGGGGCACAGTGGTTTTGAACATGCAAGTAGACATTGAAAGTTTTATACAACAAAGTTGTTTTAACCGTTTGGCGCTTTAAATTTAAATTAAATTAATTTAAATGTTATCTACATACGCGAGCAGCGTGTGACTTTTATTAAATCTAATACTAGTCGTTTTTACTGCAGCTTTCAACATGATTTTCTTCATTAGGCAGTTAAAAAGATCACATGATAGATCGTCGCCTTGCCTATAGCCTCGCTTGGTAGAAAATGGATCTGTCGATATTTCCCTATTTGCCCTGAAAGCTTCGTGTCGGTTAGTGTCAAAGTCGTGTCAACTTCGCTGGGATACCAAACTCAGCCATAGCATCTAATAGTTTATGTCGTATCGGGCTATCGAATGCAGCTTATTAATCAATATACAGGTGGAAAGTGTCGTTCCTCGCAGGGAGGTCATCTCCGAAAAGCATTCGGAAAGCGGTATGGAATGAAAAACCCAAAATTATGTATGTTTCATTGATAATTCCTATCAAGTCGATGGTAACTCATTCAGTTGTTGTTGTTGTAACAGCTTAGACTATACAAAATGAACCTGATCACATGCTAGACATACATTAGGGACGGCACGGTCTATGCGGGACCAGTAGGCATTGAGGCTGTTGCTTCATCCTGATCTTAGTTGTGTCAGGACACTGTTTTTCCCTGGCAGGCTTTTCTCTGTTTCAGCGACAGGGGTTGGGCGACCTCCAAGAACGACATTCATGTGGTAACCTGAAACTACGGAATTGATGGCGTCTCTATGACTGTCGTTTAAAGCTGCTGCATACGAGGTGCAATCCAAGAGATTATAGTGCACATAGTTGCGTATGTTCTCCTCTTATACTCAAAGGTCCTTCCTGACATGCATCGGGGGAACATCCAACTGTGTGATATTAAAGTTGGTATGACTCCTCCGATGACATCCCAGGAGAAACTGTTCGGGCAACATGACATTATGTTTCTTGACTGCCAGGGCCTTCGTTTCCTCATGTACAGTTTCCGTTACAGTCCTTAAGGATGGAATTTTGGCAGCTTTGGATATTTCTTCACTGGGTATTACTCAGCGACGGGGACTATATTGTAGCACCATAGTTAACCACTGATCGGCCAATTGTTTTGTAGGTAGCCAACAAGGTTTCTTTGTCCATTCCCCAAGTGCTGCCGGCTAGAGCTTTGAGGACATTGTTCCTACTTCGCAGTTAGTGCGTAAAAGTCAAAGGTGACCCCTACTATTTTTGGGTGGTTCACAGTCGCCATCGACTAAGACGCCTAAATTTAGGTTTACCTCGTTCGTCCAGGTGGTGAAGAGTGTTGCTGACGACTTCGCCGGTGATAGTTTCAAGTTGCGTCCAGTGAAGAAATTATGTAATTTTCCAGGATATCCATTCACACGATCGCAAATCCATATTTTGTCCCGACGGTATAATAATACAGTCGTCCGCGTAAATGGTGGTGTCGGCAAACTTAATCGCGACCCTGTCATCTTTCTTCATCGAGTTTGAGATAGATCGAACTGTCGAACATCTTACCCACTCCTGAGCTCTGGTTGCAGTTTTTCATATGATCTATCCATTTTCTCCGCTTTCTCTCATTTACCAACCTGCTGATATCAAGTTTCAGCTCGACAATACCTCGGTCGTCGGTGTTGGCACTTCGGATGTCATCGCGCACATCCGCCAGCCTCGCTGCCTCTGCTGGGAAGTACGGCCGCATTAAAGATAGTCGCTCCACAGGGATAAAACGGTCTGCTGCTGCAATGACTGTATGACGGAATTTGCTCTCAGCTTGGTGAACGTTGGTGGGAGCTGGGAGAACATTGAAAATGCGATCGGTGAACTCTCTGAAGCCGGCGTTCAGAGGGTAAGTGGTCTGATGCCAGTGAAACTAGGACTCTCCATGTTGCGTAATTGATCAGAACAGGGCTCGCAATTGTTATGTCTGGGGAGCTGGTGCAGTTACCCATAATCCGTGGGGCATCCTCATTTAGGGTGCAGAAGGTGGATTTGTCAATTTGTTCCGCCAGTGACGCGTCTCTCTGGTCTTCCCCTAAGCAATAGTGCCAGAGCTGATGGTGCGCGTAAAAGTCCCCAAGGACCGCTTGTTTGTCTATCCGTCCGTCTGTCCGGCTGGTACGCACGATATCTTTCGAAAGACGCAACCAATTGTCTTGAAACATACCACGTGTTAATAATTTCCCAAAACTAACGGGATTGCATTTGGGCTATATGTAGACGCAAATTCTGGTACCTCCCTATGTACCATTCCGCTCCACTTGAGAAATCCAGTAATAATACCAATACACCAAATCAATCGTGCCCAAATTCTGTATTTAGTAAAGCTATGACAGCAGAAAAAAGTCCAGCCATGCCCCTAATGGGACCTCCCATACAAATGTACCATTACGCCCACTTTAGAAATCGAATAATAATATCGCGGTCGTGGCCAAATTCTAAATTTAGTGAAGCTATAACTGGATACTAGAGTATCCAATCGATTAATCGTTGTTCGATTAATCGAAGAATTTTTTTCGAATAATTTTTCGATTAAGAAAAAATAGTAAATTTCGATTAACGAATATTCGATCAATTTAAACCGATTAATCGATTTAAATTTTTTTTAAATAAATTCTTCTTTCTTTATATAAATGTAATACTGTGGCGGATCGGCCTGGCCTAGCCGATGGCGGCACGCAAAAGAACGATACTATAGAGGAGGTGACTAAAAACTTTTAAAATGTTTTAATATTATTTGTATGTTTTTTATTAATAAAATTTAACGCCTACATTATTACTTACTAAATTTCCCTTTGCACCCCATGAATGAGATATGGGATAGCATCTCACGTTGTTGCGAATTAGCACGCTTTCTATTTAGATTCACAACAAACGGCACCTACTTGCATATCGACGAATGCGAACATCACTGTTTGAGAAACTTTTTACTTGACAAGCCGATTGACTCGACACTTATACTTATGCTGTCGACAACATCGAGGGGGCCGGCAATGAAAGCAAAATGTAGATAACTGAAGCCAGGAGTCAAGCCTGGGAATTCTCGCATGGTAGTCGAGTGTTCTAACCACTATGTCACGGCCGATCCCAAACGCTTACATTAAATTTGTTTATTTTTCACGTAAGGTATACAGATATACAGAAATTATTCGAGTTATTCGACTTATTCGATTAATCGAATTATTCGAGCAATTTTAAAACCTTAATCGATTAATCGAGCGAATTAAAAATCCCAAAATCGATTAATTTTTTAATCGAACAAAACTTAAACCCGATTAATTGGATACTCTACTGGATACCTCCCATACCATTGATGACATGCGTCTTCAGGCAGAAAAAGCATTTATGGAAGAAAAGAGAGATCCAGGATATAAAAAATTACAGGGTTAGAGGTTAAGCCCGAAAGTTCTACTAAAAGGTAAAAACAAGGGTTTTGGGCCAGGGATCCCCACCTGTAAGGACAGAGACGGAAATCTGGTCACGGACACTAAGAGTGTGCTGCAAATATGGAGGGAACACTTTCAATCTCTTCCCGTTGCCGAAGGCAGCATAAGTGACGACAACGCACCAATCATCGACGATGGAGTAGACTGTCCACCACCGAGCCAAAACGAGATCAGCACGGCAATTGCACGGCTTAAAAATAATAAAGCTGCGGGAGCCGATAGACTGCCGACAGAGCTTTTTAAAGCCGGCAGCGATGACCTGGTAACATGCATGCACCAGCTCATAAACACGATTTGGCTCAGGGAGTGCATGCCCGATGATTGGAATCTGAGTGTCCTATGTCCCGTGCTTAAGAAAGGCGATCCAAGTGTGTGTACCAACTATCACGGGATTAGCCTTTTACCCATCGCATACAAGGTCCTGTCTAGTGTGTTATGTGAAAGACTAAAGCACATTCTGGCGAACCTGAAGGGACCTTATCAGTGTGGCTTTAGACCTGGTAAATCCACCACCGACCAGATATTCACGCTACGACAAATCCTGGAGAAGACCCAAGAAATGCAAATCGACACCTACCATCTGTTTATCGACTAGAAAGCTGCATTCGACAGACCGATATAACAGAAATTGTTAGATGATATGGCTGAGTTGATATCCCCGCGAAGCAAATATGACTTTTCGGGATGACACTGACTGACTTTTCGGGATGACACTGAAAATTGACAAAAATCTGACAAAGCCATTTTCTACTAAGCGAGGCTTTAGACAACGCGATAGTCTGTGCTGCAATCTCTTTAACATCGTAATGGAGATGATCATACGGAAGGCCGCAGTAAACAGGAATGGTATCATCTTCAACAAAAGTCACATGTTGCTCGCGTATGCGGATGATATAGATATCATTGGCCGTGGATTAAGGTATGTTACTGCGGCTTTTTCGAGCATTGAAAATCAGTCGACGAAAGTGGGTCTGGCGATAAATGAGGACATAACCAAGTTATTTGTTTCAACGAACAAAGAGTCCACTCGTCTGGGACGCTGCCATAAACAAAAATTACAATGCCAGCCTGGAAATCAAAATGCGAGTATTGATCGCAAACCGCTGCTTCTATGCGCTAAGCAAGCGATGTAATGACAAAGCGCTCTCTCTCTCTCTCTCTGGGTAATGACAGAAGCGGATCAATTTATTCTGGAAGTCTTCGAGAGAAAAATACTTTGCAAAATATTTAGACCCATCATTGTTAACGGCGAGTATCGTCGTCGAATGAACCACGAGCTGTATGAGCTGTACTACGATATCGATGTAGTCATGCGCGATGTAGAATGCGCTGGCTTGGACAAGTTATACAAATGGATGTTCCAGCTCGAAAGGTTTTCGTCAATAAACTCTGGGCGAAGGAGGGGGCGAACAAATCTTTGTTGGATGGACCAGTTGAAAGAGCTGTTATCTACACTAGGTGTGACTAACTATCTAAGGAGCGCAAAAAACCGAAGCGCTTGGAATTCTTTTTTACGTGCGGCTACTGATAGATAAATTTCTGTTGCTGCTACCAATGTAGCAGTCGAAGAAGAATGTGTCGCAAATATCTGAATTAGGGGCACTTGTTTGTAGTAATTCAAATAGTGAGTTGGTGTAGGCATTAGCTATCAAGGTGGTATGCAGCTTTGCGATGTCTATCTTCCTTTGCATTTGGTTACGAGCACTTATTGATATTTCGGGTCCTGGCAATGCTAGTGTTACCAGTTGGGTAAGTTTTCCATGGGAAAGTTTGACAAGTTGCAGAACTTGGTTGAATATTTGTTTACGCACTTCCTATATTTCCTTGTCGGAATTAGATTTATTGTTAGCATATATGTTTTACTTCTCTTTTTCTTAATTATCATACGCCAAGTCTTTTAATCCAAGTTATTGAAATCAACCACCGCACCGAGATTCATAAATAATATTGCCGATAATTACGCTCTAATATTTGAAATGTCAAATTAAATAAAGCGATTACTTCACGTAGTTATCATTTGATGTAGTAAATACTGCCCCTTGTCAATACAATACACCAACGCAGGGGGGAAATGTAAATATTTACAGATGTGCCTAAATAGGCGATTAAGATTTGTTAATTACATTGTTTACAGCATCTCATTACATTTAACATTTGGCAAAGATAAGATTGTATGACGACATCCTTAGAACTACAGCGTGTTAGATGTAAGCGTTCCCTCTAGATTACCCACACAGTGCGCTGGGGGGCTGTATGGACCACTGTGTGTTTAGCATTGTATAATTTACGAATACATAGACAATTTGTTATTTGTTCTCAATTCTATAGCACCTTTTTAGTGTTTGTTTGACTCTCAGTCCGTCCGTCCGTCTGTGCGTTGGTGTGTCTTTGTCTTTATACGCTTACGGATCAGTGGAAATTAAACTCACACACACACACACACTAACTGACACGCAGACACGGAATACTATAATGGCATATCATGGAATAGACAAATTTGCCACGTCTGTCTGTCTATCCGTCCATCTGGCTTTAAGTGTGTGTATGGATGATACACGACAAGACCATTGTATTTGGACACTGCAGGCAACCCAACCACACAGTCAAAGCTGCCAACAATCGAGTACTGAGTACCAACCATTCTCAACCAGCATATGCTGCTCCATGTCGACTGGTGCCTCAGCGGCAGTTGCTAGTGGCGTTGCTGCTCCAAAAGATGCAAAGGTAAACACACCATCACAGTTGTGCTTTAGTGATGAACGGGAACAGTCTAAAGAACGATTCCAAAAATAAGAAATAAAAAAAACACATTTCAGCAATACAAGACAACTACAAGATACAAAAGATATAGTGTGAAGATATATGATGAGAGGTGCCTCGATCCCTCAAACGAAGCTTTAAATTTATGACAAAATTATCGACTATACATCGACACTATAACGCGCACTGTCTCGCTCTCTCTCTCTCTCTCTCTCTCTCTCTCTACCTATCTCTGTGAATCTGTCTGCCTATTAAGTCCTTTGCCATATGCTATCACACAACGAAAGTGTTCCATGTCTGGGGCTTTAACACAATTATCACTCAATAATAAATTTTATTAAAACACAAAAAGGATGTGAAAAATGTCCTTGAACGCGAAGTAACCGTAAAAAATAGATTTAAACATCGAACTGCACAATGGCACGATAAATATTTATTACGTGTGTTGTCGTCGTCATAACGTTTACGGATTCGAATTTCAATTCCATGTGAGTTTGCCTCGAAATCTATGTCACGGGCTATAAAGTGAAAGTGTTTACACAGAAATCGAAAAATTCTTGGCACCTGTTACGAAAAGGGTGGCTGGCTAGCTGGCTGGTTGGCAAACGAACCACAACAACAACATCAACAGCACAACGCAGAAAAATACAACCAAAATAAGTAAACATAATAAATAAAAGGTCACCGCAGAACAAACAAACAATAACAATATATGTACAGTGGATATCGCATATATGAAATTGCAGCATACATATGTATAAGATAAATGCGACATTCTTGGCACAGCTTCTTAGAGATTACAAACAAATTCAGTTGGGTATACATATGAAATAGCGTTTAGATGACGGCATCATGTACAAAAATTGTACACAAATTTAAACTCAGATAAGAATTTCTGTTAGCATATTATGAAGAAAATATGAAACCTTCAGTCCAAATGTCAGTTTTGTAAGAAGATTTTATCAGACATGCCGATTCCATATATCCAATATCCACTGTATATGTTATATACATAAATAAAAGTTCACAAATTTCGTGTAAAGAATCATAAAACATCGATGAAAGGTAAACGGTATACGAATTTTTGTTATGTTACCTAAATAACCATAAATATCGAAAGAAATCAAATAAATTGTTAATAAAAATAGAAAATTCAAAGTGTAAGGCAAAGTAAGAAACGAAGCATAGAAAAAAAGTGTCCTTAAAATGACAAAAAGTGAAAATTTATATTGTAATTGAATTTGAAACGGCAACGAAAAGGCTTTAAAGTTCAAGTAACAAATTAAATGTGGCATTAAGGCGGATGTAAATAAAAGAACTGTTTTATGACTGTTTGTAACTTGTATACAATATGGAGTAAATTGTGTGTGTTTCAAGGAAACTCGTTAAGTGAATATCGTTGAACGTTTAGTACAAAATAAGGTTATCACAAAATGGGTATAGTGACTAAAAGGGTTTTTCTTTTTCAATAAAAGCGAGTCGATGTTGCATTGAAAACAAACAAGCTGTGTATGTGATATTAAAGAATTTCTTTAACTAATTAAAAATTTCTTAAGTGCCATTATATATGAAATATAACACCGTTAAAATGTCTGCCGCACAGTGGTCCAGAATTTTATTTTATTGGCCAAAGTCAGTTTTTTTTTGTTGTTATCAACGATTACCAAAATTTAAATGAAATATTAATTTGTTGTGATTTGTTTTCTTTGAGTCGTTTTAAGTGCATTTTGTGTGTTCGAGAAAAAATGTTAAAAAGGAGGTCGGCCATACAATTAACCACTCTACCCACTCATCGGGGCTGGTTTCATACAAAAAAATATGAAAAACCAAAAAATTGTATGGGGAGGTTTGAAGATAAAGCATAGATATGTTCTGAGAAAGTGTTGGGGTTACAAAAATATTGGGAGTCGGTCATATAATTGACTCCTTTAGGACAACCTTTCGGGCAGTTAGAGCGGTGGGAGCAAAATGTATAAAATTTAAATTTTACTCCTCTAGGAGGCACAATGAGAGCGCCAGGGGCTGATTTCATAAAAAATTATGAAAATACCATAAAATCGTATGGGGATCACCTTAAGGTTTGAAGGTAGAGGAGAGTTATGTTCTGAGAATGGGTTGGAGTTACATTTCGGGTAGTTAGAGCGGTGGGAGCAAAATTTATAAAACTTAGAATTTTGTATGAGAGCTCCTAATGAGGTTATCAAGGGGTGTAAGTATGTTTGGCAAAAGTGTAAAAAGGGTAAATGACTGGGGGTTCTGATCTGATTTCTAAAAAAAAGGTAATAAAAAATAACAAAAAAATGTATGGGGTGGAAGACAGAGGCTAGATATGTTTTGAGAAACTGTTGGGGTTGCAAAAATATTGGCTTTCGGCCATACATTTGACTACTGTAGGGGCACATTGGGGGCAGTTAGAGCGCTGAGAGCAAAGTTGAGTGAGAGTAGGAGACCCCTTTGGGGGTGAAGAAGGTATGTTTGGAAAAAATGTTAGAGGGGAAAATTACTGAGGGTCGATCATACATTTTAAACCTCCGGGTCAGTTATAGGGTTTGATGTGATTTTTTTCCCCTTCACCCACACTTTTGACCACAATGGGGTGTCATTTAGTCCCATCCCATCTCCCCCAAATTTTGGCTCAGACCATTTTTCCCCCTTACTTAAAAAACTTAATTTCCCTTTACACCCCATGAATAAGTTATGGGATAGCTTCTCGGCATGAAAAGCTTTTTACTAGACATATCGATTGACTCGACACTTATACCGCAAAGTTGCTGTCGACGACATCGAGGCGGTCGGCGATGAAAGAAAAATGTAGATGACTGGAGGCGGAAATCGAACCCGGGATCTCACGCATGGTAATCGCGTGTTCTAACCATCATGTCACGGCCGGCCCCATTTTTTCCCCAACCACACAAAATAAGAAAAATAAGGGTGGTTCGTCTACAAATCTTGTTACTAAGGATCTCCATGTAACACTATTGCACCCCTAATGAAAATTTACTAGTATTAATATTTTCCAAACTGTAGTAATGGAATTGAAAATTTATATCCCTTCTGGTACCTCCCATACAAAATTACCTATTTTTTTTAAAAATTAATATTTCTTCCGAAATGCAACAGGATGATATTTAAATTTGGTCAGTTTAATTATCTTTTTATAGTAGACAAAAACGAAACCTTTGCCACACCCCATGTTATACCTCCTTTATATATTAACGAGTTGACCCTCATAGTCCCTCATAACTACACAGAATACAGCTAAATTTGGCGTAAGATGTACGCATATAAAAATTTGATTCAGAAATGAATATGGAATACATCGTTTGACCCCTTCTGGTACCTTCCATACAAAATAACATATTTTTGGAATATTACTATATCTGTCATAACTATCAAACGTGCAACTGTGGGATAATGAAATTTGGTCAGTGAATATATCTTGTGATAGGAGGCAAAACCTCAACAAACCAGGTTGAATATGAACAATATCGGCTAACCCATTCTGGTATCTCCCATACAATATAACCTTCTACTTCTTAATTGGCAGCAGTAACAGAAATTCATTTATCAGCAGCCTCACGTAGAAAAGAATTCCAAGCGCTTCGGTATTTTGCGCTCCGTAGATACTTAAAAATTTCCCTTTACACCCCATGAATGAGGTATGGGATAGCTTCTCGCGTTGTTGTGAATTAACACGCTTTCTATTTTTAGATTCACAATTAACGGCATCTCCTTGTATATCGACGAATGCAAACGTCACTGTTTGAGAAGCTCTTACTAGACACGCCATTGCTAGACATTGCTGTCGACGACTTTCGAGGGAAGCCGACAATGAAAGAAAAATGTATTTATTTCTTTTCTTTTAAGATGACTGGAGCCAGGAGTTGAACCTGTGATCTCCCGCATGGTAGTCGCGTGTTCTAACCACTATGCCACGGCCGGTTACACATATTTTAGGGTAACAGCTCTTTCACTTGGTCCATCCAACAAAGTTTTCGTCGCCCTCCTGCGCCGCCCATCGAGTTTATTGACGAAATCCGTTCGAGCTGGAATATTTTCATCCATTCGTACAACGTGTCCAAACCAGCGAATTCTGTCTATATTAACGCGCTTGACTACGTCGATGTCGTAATACAGCTCATACAACTCATAGTTCATTCGAGAACGGTAATCGGCGGACAAAATCATCTACCAATTACCAAAGTTATAGTTGTCAACGTTCATGCAGCGTCCTACACGAGTAGACATTTTTTTTCGTTGAAACAAGTAACTTTGTTTTGTCTTCATTTATCAACAAACCGACTTTCTCAATACTCGAAAAGGCCGCAGTAACATCCCACAGTCCACGGCCAATGATATCTATGACTTTGGCATACGCGAGCATCATGTGACTTTTGCTAAAGATAGTACCAGTCTTGTTTACAGATGCCTTCTGCATGATCATCTCCATTATGATGTTATCGCATAACTATCGCCTTGTCCAAAGCCTCGCTTGATAGAAAATGGGTCTGTGAGATTTTTTCGATTTTCACTGACACTTGGTATCAGTCAATGTCATCCCGAAAAGTCGTATTAGCTTCGCGGGAATACCAAACCAGTCAAAGCATTTAACAATTTCTGTCGTATCGGACAGTCCAATGCAGCTTTAGTAGTCTTTCAGGATTTGTCGTAGTATGAACATCTGGTCCATCTTGGATTAAACGGGTCTATAGCCACACTGATAAGGTCCAATCAGCTTCGCAAGAACAGGCTTTAGACTTTCACATAAAACACTAGACAGGACCTTGTATGCGATGGGTAAAAGGCTAATCCCGCGATAGTTGGTACACACACTAGGACCGCCTTTCTTAAGCACGGGACATATGACACTCAGATTCCAAACATCGGGCATGCCCTCCATGAGCCAAATCGTGTTTATGAGCTGGTGCATGCATGTTACCATGTTATCGCCGCCGGCTTTAAAAAGCTCTGCCGCAGCTTTATTATTTGAAGCCGTCTAATTGCCGAGCTGATCTCGTTTTGCCTCGTTGGTGGACAGTCTACTCCATCGTCGATGAATGGTATGATTTCGTCACTTATACTGCCTTCGGGAACGAGCACTGAACGAAAGTATACCCTCCATATTTGCGGCACACTCTGAAATTCAGTGATCAGATTTCCGTCTCCGTCTTTACAGTGGGGTATATCTACCACTTCAAAATTATAGTTCAAAGTACACACAGCGTCCTAAACGAGTAGACTCTTTGTTCGTTGAAACAAATACCTTTGACTGGCAGCTCTTAAACTTTTGATTGTTACCTTTTGGTATAACATTCGATCTTCACCTCTATCCCTGTAATTTGCAATATCCTGACTCTCTGTTTTTTCAATAGACGCGTTTTCCACATGAAGAGTCGTGTCATCACCCTCCTCTTTTCATTATAACGCTTCGTCACTGTACGCATTGCCATTGGCTGCAGTTTTGCCCTGTATGCAGCATCCTTTTCTTCATACATTTCCCGAAATTCCTCATCTTACCAAGGCTTGTATTAGCGTGGTTTTTCATATCGTAGTACGTTCTTTGCGACAGTGGTCATAGAATTTACAATATGCTGTCATTGTCGGAAACATAAGAATTAGGGAGTTGGTTCGAAGTAATTGAGAGACTTGGTTGGAGTAGGCATTGGCTATCTCGGTGGTAAACAGCTTTGTGATGTCTAGCTATCTTTGCGTTTGGTTACGAGCGTTTTCACTTTTACCACTACTACGTTTGCGTACCTTGGATGAAACTAGGTGGTGATCCGAGTCAATATTTGCACAGATTACCACGTGTTCAACCTGGTTTCTTGTCTTTTGATCAGGGGATATGCAGTTGCCTTTTGAATATCTTTATGCGGGAACATGGTTCCACTCACTATCTAACTAACTAACTAATCCTGAATTTGTTATCGGATGTGTTGTTTTTAGACTGAATTTTTCGATTGCCGAACCAAGAGCAGCTTCCCTTCCTATTTTAGCATTAAAATTTTACAGCCAAATTTTATTGTCATGTACAGGTCAGCATTTCATTCATTTCCTACAGGCGCTCATAGAATGTATCTTTAATGTTATCGTCTTTGTCTTCCGTCGAGGCGTATACACAGATCAGCGTAATGTAAAAATATTTTGCCTTGATCCGGTTTACAGGATTAAACCGTGAGACTGTAAATCCACATCCAAATTTGTACTTGTCTGCATGACAGCTGTTTTTTCGTCATGTGCATCCCTATCCCGTCTTTTTCATTTTCTGCGTGGCGGTGATGGCACCTTCTCTGTAGAGAGTTCGGATATTCCAGGTGCTAATCCGTAAATCGTGGCCCTTATAACGTTTGCGGCAGTCGTCAAAATTTGGGGGTTCTTCTTTTTTCTTTTCTTCGTGTTTTCATCATAATTAGTTTGTTTAAACTTTATGTGTTCGGATGACTACATTTGTAGTAATTTTGAAATATTACTCTTGTAACTTTTTTGTTACAAAAGGGAATGGTACGAAATTTTCAGTAGCTTCCTAAAAAAGTGTTTTTACCAGATTTAACTTATAAAACCAATAATAAAAAATACTTATGCTGCCTCCACATCATAACTTTAAAATGACCATCCCCTGGCCGGCTGACTACAAATGTAGTCACCATATAAAATGTATGGAAATTCAATTTATTTTCAACTGAAATCAATTTTTTTTGGTTACCGTTTGTTGAAAAGTGTGCTTTAAGTACTGATTTTCTTTTTTCACAATCAGTTCTAAAGAATTAACGCGAAATACGGAATTATACTTGCTGGGTACGATCTTGGAGAAGACCGCAAGAGAACGACGTAGCTAAATTATAAGATTTTCAGAACGACTTGGTTGCAGAGCATGAGGCCATTACACGCCAGCGTCATGGTGCAATGGTTGCAAAGTATAAAAAATCATAAAATTATTCCAAATGTCGAATAAAGAACTATATACAGCAATACCGCAAAGCAGACGATATTAAATCAGGTACACTGTGGTGCAAAATTGAGCCAATGTTTCAAACAAATTACGTTATTATATATTTTTTATACTTTTTATTAAATTATTTTCAAACCTTTTGCTAAATTTAAAATATGCATCTGTAAAATATGTAAAGCAATAATAAAAATATAACTTACATAACTGTAAGTATATAAAAACAAAACATTTTGTTAATCAGAGCATTGGCACACTTTTGCTCCAAGGTTTTTCTTATCTAAATTTAATAACTAGTCCTGCCTATTTTTACTTTCTTCAAATGATCAATCCTATATGGCGTATATTGACAAAGTTGAGCAACATAATATTCAGATCTGGACTCTCTAGTGGCCTCTCCCAGACCCCAAACACCTGAGAACTAAACCATTCCTTGACAATTTTTACAGAATGTTTTGGGTCGTTGTCATATTGGCAGACGACATTCTCTGGTCTATCTGGAATTTGGCCAAGGCTATGGGGCAAATTATTTTGCAAAATGCGAAGAAAGTCTTCCCTTCGCATTATTCCTTCGATTAGTATAAGTGGTCCCACACCATCTGGGGTTGCACGTCTCCATATCATAATAGAATCGCCTCCGTGCTTAATGGTTTGCGATTGGCACCTGGTGAGTATTTGTTTTAACTAATACAAGTTAAATACAGTGAAACTTCGATATAACGAATCTAGAGGGGACCGAAAAATACTTCGTTATAGCTATTGATTCGTTATACATATGCATTGTGAAACCTTGGTATAACGAAATTTAAAGAAATACGAAAGAAATTCGTTATAACTATAGTTTTTTTTTGTCCGAATTCTATTTTACACGAAAATACTAGTATAATAATAAAAATTAACTATTTAAGAGGTAAATAAAAAATTAAGTTTTTATTATTTTTTTATTTTATTACATTTTAGTAAAATATTGTGTAATTTTTGTTAGTTTTTTCTCGTATAGAAATTGATTTACGCTTTAATACACTCATTTTGACAAAGAACCAAAACAGAACTGACTATGTAATTTGTGGCGCTTTACATATTAACCTGCAAAGACATTTACCTTTCGTTGGTTTTAAAAGGGAATTCCCCGTTTTGCTTAAAATTTAATTTTGCTTTATGCTTTATTCTGACTTCGTTGTATGGAGACTATAGTTCTAGACTTCGTTATGTAGAGGCTTTTGATAATGACTTACACACTTAAAATGTTATATGTATGTATTACTCAATTATAATTTCGTTGTATAGAGGCTTTTGAAAAAATACTTCGCTATATAGAGGCTTTATAGATCAGAATTTTTTCGTTATAGCTATAGAGCATTTTTGTATGAAAAACTTTGCAATAAAAAGGTTTTTTCAAGGGTCTCAGCTAAAAATTCGTTATATTGAGTTTTTCGTTATAACGAAGTTCGTAATATCGAAGTTTCACTGTATATGATTAACTTGTTGGTCGTATGGTCAGATGAGACCAAAATCAATAGATACCAATCGGATGGGAAGATTTTTTATTGGGCCATTTGATCAAACACACCATATCCAGCTCATGTATCACAAACCATATATCACGGAGGCGGTTCTATTATGATATGGAGATGTGCAACCCCAGATGTTGTGGGACCACTTATTCTAATCGAAGGGAAGACTTTCTTCGCATTTTGCAAAATAATTTGCCCCATAGCCTTGGACAAATTCCAGATAGACCAGAGAATGTCGTCTGCCAATATGACAACGACCCAAAACATTCTGTAAAAATTGTCAAGGAATGGTTTAGTTCTCAGGTGTTTGGGGTCTGGGAGAGGCCACTAGAGAGTCCAGATCTGAACCCGATCGAAAACCTATGGGCTTACCTGAAAATCGGGCTGACAGAAACGAAAGAGCCCTGAAAAGTATTAATTAGCTGTGGGAGTGGGTTCTGGCTGAATGAAACAAAATTCCTGTATATTATGTTGCTCAACTTTGTCAATATACGCCATATAGGATTGATCATTTGAAGAAAGTAAAAATAGGCAGGACTAGTTATTAAATTTAGATAAGAAAAACCTTGGAGCAAAAGTGTGCCAATGGTCTGATTTTTATATACTTACAGTTATGTAAGTTATATTTTTGTTATTGCTTTACATATTTAACAGATGCATATTTTAAATTTAGCAAAAGGTTTGAAAATAATACAATAAAAAGTATAGAAAATATTTAATAACATACCTTATTTAAAACATTGGCACATTTTTGCACCACAGTGTATCTAACCTATATAGAACTGAGAGCGTTTGTTGAACTTATATTGCTAGCAAGCGTCCATAAATCAATCGATGGGGATAAGATGCATTGTGCAGTTTAAACGATGTATATTAAAGCTCTGCTACAATGTCCAAATGTAGCTATCCCTTCTGATACATCCCATACAATTTTCCCTTTTTTTAATGTCGTCAGTTTAATTATCTTGAAATAGTTGACAAATCCTCAGAATGTCGAAACATTTGCCACACCCCTTCTGGTAACTCCCATATAAATGAGATCACTATATTAATCTTACAATAATAGACAAAGAGTCAGAACGCCTCACCCCTTCTAACATACAAATGAGTGAATTTAGTACTGTGGCGGAACAATATAATGGGAAGAGTATGGAGACGGGACGCCTCTTGGTTTGACAATTACCATACATGATCAGTTTGACTAGGCAGCAATATAATACTTTCAAGTGTCCCTCTAACAAAGTCTGTAGTTCCGAAAAAAAAATCATAATACATATAAGATTGCAAAAAAAAAACAAAAGCATGCGTAGAAAAGTTAAATTTGGCATTGCCTTTGGCAATGTTCTACAATATGCTTGATATAAACGTATTAGTCATTATATATTTGGAAAATCATAGCCATATTCAAGACAAAAGCATGAATTGAAACTTCCGGCGGAGCTGGGCATAAAAGCTTTTCATGTCTTTAATGGAACAACGCATTTACATTCCAAAAATTTTAGAATATACATCTGAAATATGATTACTGTCCTGAATATACAAGTATGAAAGCTTTTCTGATATTACTAATGACAGAAAGTAATCAATTCACCTAGTCCAATCCTGGTGTGCGTTATCCATTTTTCTACATACAAACATGGCAAAAGATGTTAGTTTTCCAGAACTATTTTGTTTTGTAGTAAGATATATTATTTTGTCTTAAAACAAAATAAATTAACCACTCATTTTGAAGCAAATATGTATTTATTACTTAAAAATCCATGTTTGCTACATTTGTAGTCATCCGACCGTCCACGTAAGTTTACAATCCCGAGCACATGAAGGTTAAAGAGAGTGGCTTATTATGCCACCGTGCCCGATTGTAGTTTCTTGGGGCTACCAAAGCCACTAAGAGAACCGTTCAGAAACTTCTGCTACCTACTTCCTAAGACGCATCGGTGGTAGCATGCCGTTTAGGTTACTCAACATTGAGCCTTCTTACTTTTGCTACCACTGAGCGGTTGTTCAATGGCATTGCCCAGGGAATGTGTGATATCTCGGACGTTGTGAGCTGCTAAGGTACCTACAAAGATACATTCTGGTTATTCCCAGTGGAATAACGATCAGATATACTTAAATTCGAAAATTCCCCAATTTGTATTTCGAAAAACTCTTCACACCAAATTTCATATTTCTTGAACGACATGTTTGTTAGTGGTACACCCATATCTACTATCCCCACTTAGAGTTTCCTCCTACTACTCTATGAAATAAACATTCACACCAATATTCACATTTCTATCCGTTATTGCCGTTTGGTCAGGGTTATGGTACCAGTTTTATCCCTTTTTTGGGCTTGATGCCCTACAAGTACAAATTTCGAAAAACCCCTTCCAATCGCTCAACTACTTCATAAAAATAAACAAGGTAATACTTTTGGTATACTTTGGATACTTTGGATATTCACCAACGTTGACGCGATTCTACTTTTAGCCATTAGGACCGGGTGATAAAACCAGTTTTATCTCCTAAAAGTACGAATTCGAAAAATTCCTTCATGCAGCTCTCTAGTTCTATATCTATATATATAAAAATGAAATGGTCCACGTATGTCATAACATCACTTGAGAACGGCTGGAGCGATTTGGCTGATTTTTTTTTTATTCGATTCGAAATTTTTCGTAGATTGTTTGTGTTGAAAAAAATCAAATCCAGGTGGCGCTAGGGTGGATTAATATCGAAAATTTGAATGCATGTACCAATTCAACTGAAATTTAGAATGGATATTCGTTTAATCATGAGAAAACATTATACGTACAAATGGACCCGGTAGATGGCGCTGGGGTCGGTTTACAATCAAAACTTAGACGAATGGGCCAATTTAACTGAAATTCAGAATCCATGTTTGTTTGATCATCAGAAAAATTTTTATATACAAATGGACCCGGTAGATGGCGCTAGGGTGGACTTATATCGAAAATTTGATTGCATGTACCAATTTAACTGAAATTTTGTATTTATGTTTGTGGAACCTTAAGAAAAATTTTTTGCATAAATTGACCCGGGAGGTGTCGCTAGGGTGAAATTATAATGAAAATTTTAACGAATTAAACAATATGACTGAAATTTAGAATGTATATTTGTTTTATTATCATAATTTTTTTTTATATATAGATCCGTAGTTGATTTGGCTGGGGTTGAATTATTTCGAAAATTTATATCGATTGTCCGATTTTACTTATACTTAAAATATATGATTTTTTTGGCATGAGAAAATTTTGAATACTGATTGTCCGATTTTACTTAAACTTAAAATATATGATTTTTTTGGCATGAGAAAATTTTGAATGTACGTTTGGAACCAGTTGCCGGTGTTTAGCTTATGATACACTTAATTTTGGGAATGTCATTTAGTCACTTTTTTAACATCATAGTTATTCAGAAATCTATATATATAAAAATGATGTACATTTTGATGTCACCACTAATTGTGAAAACCGTTGACCCCATTTGTCCCAAAATTTGAGTGAAAGTTGGGGATTGGCTGTAGGTGGTCACCCAAACCGCAAAAAGGCTTCAAAAAGAATTACTAACTTTTATAATGGCGCACTTCCTACGGAATTAGAGAACTTCACAAAGTGGTTTTTCCCATTTCGAAATTTTAGGGGACAATAACGAAAATAGGAATAACTATTGATATCACCCATACGGTTTATGGGGTTGCTGAGCCTAATGAAGGCATTTTTGGAAATTCGTACTCCTTAGGATAAAAAGGCACAATCACTCAGTACACCAACGCAGAAAGTTATATATCAGTCAACCGGCTTAAAACTGTCGTTTTAAAATAAATGCCTATCAATAAGTAAGTTTTCATCACATCATGGACGACACTGCTCATCTGTTTTAGCAATTCTTATAATAATCTTTAATATATATGAAGAACAGAATTTGTCCGAAAAAACCTCGCCCTTTAAATTGAAATATTTTAGAGGTCAAAGAAATAAACCAATCGTTATTAGATTTCAACTACACTCAACATATTTTACAAAAATTTGGAGGCAGGACGAAGTCTGCCGGGCCAGCTAGTCTATTATATAAAAATAAGTCGGGTTTTCCTTCCTGACGCTATAACTCCAGAACGCACGAACTGATTTCCACGGTTTTGCATTCGTTGGAAAGGTCTCGGGCTCCGTGAGGTTTAAAAGGTTTTATTTTTTATTTAGTGGGCGTCGCCACGCCCCTTTTTTCAAATATCGCTCTGACGGCTTTTCTAATAGACCGATTGATACAAAAATTTTACCATGAGGTACTGTTGACCTGTGGATAGTTCCTGACTACATTTGGTTGTAATTGGATAAAGGGGCGTGGCACCGCCCATACAACTTGAAAATTAAAAAGGCTATATTTCATGAAATATCAGAGGTATGAAGTAGAGATTTGGTATATATGTTGTTTGAGCAGTATTAATTACAGCCAGGATGAAAGTGGGCGGTGCCACGCCTCCTTTTCAAAAATCGCTCTAACGGCTTTTCTAATAGATCGATTGATACAAAAATTTTACCATGAGGTACTGTTGACCTGTAGATAGTCTCAGGCTATATTTGGTTGTGATTGAATAAAGGGGCGTGGCACCGCCCATACAACTTTAAAATTAAAAAAGCTATATTTCATGAACTATCAGAGGTATGAAGATGAGATTTGGTATATATGTTGTTGGAGCAGCATTAATTACATCCAGGGAGGAAGGGGGAGGTGCCACACCCTCTTTTTAAAAATCGCTCTAACGGCTTTTCTAATAGATCGATTGATACGAAAAATTTACCAAGTGGTACTGTTGACCTGTTGATAGTCGGTGGCTATATTTCGTTGTGATTGGATAAAGGGGCGTGGCACCGCCCATTCAACTTGAAAATTAAAAGGGCTATAACTCATAAACTATCAGAGGTATGAAGATGAGATTTGTTACATATGTTGTTGTTGCAGTATGAATTACAGTAAGGGTGGAAATGGGCTGTTCCACACCCTTTTTAAAACAAACGGTTAAAACTGTCAAAATTCCAAAGTATATTGCTGTTCGCCTAGAGATATGAACAGTAAGGTGGGCCAATTTTTTTATTCACAAAAATCGTAACCAAAACCGGAATCTACGTTGAATTGTTAAAAAATTTTACCAATAAATTTTGTATCTAAAATCAATTCCTAGCTCGCGCTGGGAAGCATGATGATTTCAGATAAAGATTTTTTTTGTTTTTAAATGAGCACAAATCGAAAAATTCGGATATGTATTTTTTGAGACCTTTTGCGTAAAACTGACTTCCCAACAAACTAAATGATTTATTACAGAAGCAAATCTATGTATTGGTTAAAAGGTAATGGCCACTGAGAGTTGGCATACAGAAATTAAGTTTTAAAAAATAATTTTTCAGAATATTGGGCGTGACTCCAGACAATGTCAAAAGTATACCATTCTCTTCGTCTTGGTCTCCAAACATGGGAATGGTAGGTACAAATTAGAGCCGGCCCATAGGTCTGAAGTTTTCGATAGTTACTCATTGCTAAAAAAATATCTCTGCCTGAAATCTTCATGCTTTTCAGCGCGAACTAGGAATTGATTTTAGACTTATAGTTTCTTAGTGAAATTATCTAGGAATTATCGACTACCACGCAATTCAATATTTGGCTTTTAAACTGTATCAAATAATGGTCCGTACACCAGGCAGTTGGAACACAAAGTAGCTGCGCAGACTAAAACAGTGATTTGTTTTTAATTTACTTTACAGGTATGCATTTTTCAATTACTTTTCAGGAAAGCGAATCGGTAATAAATCCTATAGATAGAAAAATTAAGCAATATTCATTGTAGTTATACTGGAAAACAACTTTTGTTTGATTGGGGCACAATTTTATTGTGTAGTATGTTAGGGGTAACATTAGCAACCTTTTGTAAATAACCTATGTATGGGGTATTTTTTTGACGTATGTATAAGGTATAAGTGTAGGTATCTGGTAGGTATAAGTGTAAATCTATCTGTCATACTAATGAAGTGTAATAAACTTCGTTTCAGTATACTTTGGAAAATCACCATGTAAAGACTACACAAGAACAACGTTTACAAATCTTGCAAATTTGTTTTCAAAATGCGCGTTCTGTTCACCAAACTTATGGAGCCCTTTGTAAAGTTTACGGTGCATATACTCAGCCATATGAGCAGCTACTAGAAGCCATCGACGCTGTAGACGTAAGTGTGACAGGTCTTGAATTTTTCGAACGGACGCCGTTCTCAGCAACTCGGTCTCTGCAAATGTTGATTAAAGATCTTGCTTGGCCTACACTCAAGAACTAGAGCCAGTGGACGATCAATTGAATTTTTATCATATCATTAAAAATTATTTGAAGGAAAAATGGTTCCAACACAACGGCGTAACATGTCATACAGCGCGTGAGACCATCACTTTGTTAAGCCAAACATTGGTGACCGAATTATCTCAAAAAATGGTAATACGAGTCCAATACAAATATAGTATTCGGGAATATTCTTGATATGTGAGAGAAGAAGACATGGCAAAAGAGGTTTTTATGGCTAAAGGCACGATGCTTCAAACGAAATTTTTAGTGGCGTTCAGTAGGCGAACAAAAGTGTTTTTTACGCCCTACAGATAAAATTAAAAATTGAATTTTGATCTTTAACGGAATGCCTGTTTCCGATGTGTGAAAGATATGACTTTGATGCTGAACTTTTTACTATCGTCATAGAGCCTATGATATTGAGAATTAAAAACAATAAAACTTAATTGGTTAACTTCCATGTTAAGGAGTCACTTGAAATTAGTTACATAAGTTAATAAACTCAACATATTATTATTAAGCTTAAGTACCGTTTTCAAAGTACTTTGTAGACCTAAATGTGAAATATATTACAAGTTATTATGCAATAGCGAAGCATTGCCGGGCCCACTAGTATGCTCATATAGATTTTCGTGATTATAGTTTTACCTGTTTGTCCCGAATGATAGTACAAGTTTTATACCTATACGGTCACATATGTGACCGTGGAAATGCCTTTATGTAGACCGATTGCAATAAAATTGAAAATAACTACGAATTTTACAAGATTATAAACTTCTTACACACCGATTATATATACAGAAAATATACATCACTAACATAAAAAATGTGCAATATATTTCAATTTAAAGATAATACAAAAACTTTACAAAACAACAAACAACTAAAGAAAACTAAACTTACGAAAAATCAACACAAATCTATTGACAGCACCAACAAACAAACACTCAACGAAAGTGAAAACCCTTAAAAGCTCCACTCGACAAACCCTACAAATCGATAAAGCATGTATGAAAAAATTTATGTAGACAATATAAAAAACTATGCAAAATGTATCATATTTAAAAAAAAGTTGCCACTGTGCCGTCCCAAGATCTGTGGCTGAATCAAAAAACCAAATTCACCAAAATCAAGTGATAGTTTAACTTTTAAAAATATAAAGTAAAAAGTATTTGCATCATTCAACAAACCCACGGGCATCATGGCTTCTCTAATGCTGGAAACTACAACACATCCCTTAGCCGCGTTTGGCTTTGAAGACAACACGTCCACCCTAATATCCCACACAACAACAACTGCTTCTTATGCTGATAACTTTGACAATGAGTTTGATCATGAGATACGACCCATGGTCCGAATAATTGTACCCTTTTTCTTTGGCGTTATTGCACTCACTGGATTCTTTGGCAATATTTTGGTTATCCTAGTCGTTCTTCTCAATCAACAAATGCACTCGACGACTAATTTGCTGATTGTTAATTTGGCTATTGCCGATCTTTTATTTGTGGTATTTTGCATTCCATTTACGGCCACCGACTATGTGGCCGACAATTGGCCATTTGGTGATCTTTGGTGTCGTATTGTTCAGTATTTGATTGTGGTGACAGCTTTTGCTAGTATTTACACGTTGGTACTGATGTCAATTGACCGCTTTTTGGCTGTGGTACATCCGATACGATCACGTATGCTGCGTACAGAGAAAATAACGAAAATCTGCATTTGTTCTATATGGGGTGTGATATTGACGATATCGTTGCCGGTCGTGAAGACGCATGGAGTTGTGGTAAGTCGTAAATAAAATTCCTATGATTGTGGTTGTGTGTATTTGTTGTTGTTTGTATTTGTATTTTAGTCACTAAATGCTGTATAGATAATAATAAGAAAAATTGGGGTATACTAAGAAGCTAAAAAACCGTATCTTTGGTCTTGGTTTCAACTATGTGCGCTATGATTATTTGCCTTAACTAATTTGATTTAATTCGTGATACAGAATTGTTGGTAATAGGCAGAGCGGTTTGTTTGGAATTGTCTGAATTATTTAAATTACAGAAAATATTTTTTCAAATTTTTAATTACAAGTCTGCTACGCGACTCGTCTATAACATCATCCACCTCAAACTGCAGTTACTTACCTCGCTTCTTGTTCTTCTTGAATGTTCTCTAATATTTTTCACTTGTGCCAATAATTTATGATGGCTCAATTTAACTTTATGATGCTGTGCGAATAAACAAATTGAAAATGTCGTCGTGGCAAATGAAAATTGCATTTTACGAGTATCGATGAAAATGTGTGGCAACATATTGCCAAATGGAAATTCAAATAAACAATTAAATAAATTGGTGACGTTTAAGCATATAATAATCATAATATAAAAAATACATTGAAATATTTCAAGATCGTGAATGATGTAAATCCAATGAAGAAATGAAGAAAGTTCAAAATACCGTAGAAAAACATTAAGATATAAAGTATTTTCTGTTCACATTCCTAGATGGAAGGCATGTCTCAAGTGTTATGGACGTGCGTGTGATGCGCGGTGCAAATATTGACTCGGATCACCACCTAGTTGCAGCCAAGGTACGCACACGATTAAGTAGTGCTAAAAACACTAGTAATCAAACGCAAAGGAAGATAGACATCACAAAACTGCATACCACCGAGATAGCCAATGCCTACTTCAACCAACTCTCTCAATTACTCCAAACAAACCCCCCTAGTTCGGATGTTCCCGACAAACAGTGGCAGCATATTGCGGATTCTATGACCACTGCCGCAACGACCGTACTGGTTAACCACGCCCCGGTACGATGATGAATGTTGCGAAATGTCTGGAGAAATGGATGCTGCATACAAGGCAAAACTAAAGTCAATGGCAACGCGTGCGGTGACGGAGCGTTATAAAGAAAAAAGGAAGGAGATGAATTCGCTGTTTAGGCGGAAAAAACGTCTGTGGAAGAAAAGAGAGAGGATATCGAAAACTACAGGGATAGATGTGAGGCCCGAAAGCTATACCAAAAGGTAAAAAGTAAAGGTTTTGGAACAGGAATCCCCACCTATAAGGACAGAGACGGAAATCTGGTCACGGACACTCAGAGTGTGCTGCAAATATGGATGGGACACTTTCCGAAGGCAGCATAAGTGACGAAATCACACCAATCATTGACGATGGAGTAGTCTGTCCACCACCGAGCCAAAACGAGATCAGCACGGCAATTGCACGGCTTAAATATTATAAAGCTGCGGGAGCCGATGGACTGCCGGCAGAGCTTTTTAAAACCGGCGGCGATGAGCTGGTAACATGCATGCACCAGCTCATAAACACGATTTGGCTCAGGGAGTGCATGCCCGATGATTGGTATCTGAGTGTCCTATGTCCCGTGCTTAGGAAAGACGATCCATGTGTGTGTACCAACTATCGCAGAATTAGTCTTTTACCCATCGCATACAAGGTCCAGTCTAGTGTGTTATGTGAAAGACCCATTCTGGCAATCATGATTGAACCTTATAAGTGTGGCTTTAGACCTGGTAAATCCACGACTGACCAGATATTCACACTACGACAAATCCTGGAGAAGACCCAAGAAATGCAGATTGACACCTACCATATGTTCATTGATTACAAAGCTGTATTCGAAAATCCCATACGACAGAAATTGTTGGATGCTATGGCTGAGTTTGGTGTCCCCGCTAAGCTGTTACGACTTTCCGATATGAAGCTGACCGACACAAAGTCTGTGGTGAAAATAGGAAAAAATCTGACAATGCCATTTTTTACCAAACGCATCACATCCTAATGTCGTTGATCATGCGGAAGGCTGCAGAAAACACTGCTGGAATATGAAAATGATATAGATATCATTTGTCGAGGACTGCATGATGTTACTGCAGTATTTTTAAACATTGAGAAGCAATTGGCAGAAATGGATTTGGTGATAAATGAGGACAAAGACAAGTTATGTATTTCAACGAACAAAGAGTCCACTCATTTGGGACCCTGCGTGAACGATCATCTCTACCAGAGACTGATCCATCCTGTCTTGCGGATCACTCTATTCTGGGAATCTTCGAAAGAAACATGTTTTGCAAAATAAATATTTGGACCCATCATCTTTTACGTCGAGTACCGTCTTCGAAGGAACCATGAGCTGTATAACGACATCGACATAGTCATGCGCGTTCAAATAGACCGAAAGCTGGCTTGGCACGTTATACTAATGGATGAAAATGTTCCAGCTCGAAAGTCTTAGGCAATAAATTGATGAGGGTCGCTGGAAGGGGTGTTACAAACTATATGCGGAGCGCAAAAGACCGGAGCGGTTGGACTTAGTTTCTACATGCGGCTACTTATAGACGAATTTCTGTTGCTGCTGCCAAATAAGAAGAAGAATTACACTGTGCTGCATACAAAATATACAGATTATGTATTATCAAAAAATGTTAAAGAGAAGACTTATGATTTGTTAAACTTGTAATTTTAGGAATATCGTCATATCACTAAATTAGCTATTAAAACATTACTTAACGAAGTGACCGAGAAAAACTATAAGTATCTCTATACTCTATGGGCTATAGCCTAACAGAATTGCTATATGAGAACCCCTATGTATTTTTACCCTCACCCTACGGGTAGGATGTAGTATATATCATTCGATAAGACCCAAAAGCTAAACACATCGAAGGAATCACTTTAGACCCTAGGTTTCTTTGAACCAAATTCGATTCAGGACTTTTTAAGTCGTTTGAGCAATGTCCGTCTGTCTGTCCGGCTGGTACGCATGGTAACTTTCGAAAGACGCAACTTATTGTTTTGAAACTTTTCATGGGTTAATATTTCCCTAAAACTACTTACGGTATTGCAAATGGGTAACTTGGTTACGTCCCTACTGGTACCTCCCATACAAATGTACCATTCGGCCCACTTTAGAAATCGAGTAATAAAATGTATCACCAACGCGATCGTGGCCAAATTCTGTAGTTAGCAAAGCTATAATAGTATATAATTTTCTAGAAACACTCGAAGTCTAACCACGATACTTCTGGTACCTCCCATACAAATGTTCCAATCGGTCCACTTTAGACATCGAGTAATAATATGTATCACCAACGCGATCGTGGCCAAATTCTGTAGTTAGTAAAGCTATAACAGTATAAAATTTTCTGGAAAACACTGGAAGTCTAGCCACGCAACTTCTGGTATCTCCCATACAAATGTACCATTCCGCCCACTTTAGAAATCGAGTAATAATATCAATACGACCAACACGATCGTGTCTAAATTCTATATTTAGAAAAGCCATAACTAATAAACATATAATTAACAATCTAAAACTTGGCTAATTTATACTTATTTGTATATATGTTGAAATTTGTCAAATTATTTAAATTATTCCCAATTTCCCGTCTCCTATATTTTAAACATTAGTTTTTAATCAAAATTAAAACAAACTTATTTAGGTACAATATAATTCATTAATTAATGACTTATTATTGTGGATCACTGCAAACACTTTAAAAATGTGGTACAATTATTTTCAAACTTTTTCTAAATAGCATTTAATCCATATTTGATGTAAACGTAAACATTTCAAAGGTGCCAATTACATCAAAAATCATATAGAATATCCAGTGAGGGCATGATCCCAAAGTTATTTTTGAACTGTTACCAAATAGCATTTAATGCATATTCGATGTAAATGTAAACATTTTGAAGGGCCAACTACATCAAAAATCATATCGAATATCTAATAGGAGGGAGCGTAATTCCATAAGCTACCATAAATATGTGTTTATGTGAAAAATTGAAACTAAATTTAGATGTGGACCACTTGATTTGTACATATTGATTTATGAGTACGTACTTTTCCATGTTTACTCTAATACAATAGTGCAGTGTAACGAGGGTTGGTTAATAGATGCCTAATTTTAAATCATTTGCAGCTGCTACAAAATTATTTATATTTATATTTAATATGAGCACAACTGCTTAGATTGTGCTAGATTTGTTATCTGGTGTTTTTCTGGGAAAAAATTATATAGTTTTTGTTTTGTTTTTATATAAATGACCCGTATTGGATTACATCCCCTAGAAAGGAATTAAAATACTGGCTGGGCCAGAAGTCTTTTTACTTTTCAAACAATGATAAAATATGAATCTAGATAAATGTGATAACAACAGTTCATTGATTATGATAGTACACGAATAAGGATTTTATTTTCTTATTATATAGCTTAAGCAGACATTTTCAATGACGACTGCATTTCTTTGCGCATACCTTTCTGCTGTTAAAATTTTTTATTTTATGGAATACCTTAGGAAGAAAGGCCTTTTGGGATAAGTGAGGTCCAGGAGATGGTCAGTTACTATCACCTTTTTTTAATATTACTTTTTTTGCAACAATTTCGCAAACTGCAACCAATGACTCGTTAGAGGTCTAAAATGTTCCTCTCTCTTGCTGAAAGCACAATCGTTGATTAAAACCTCTAAAGTTCTGTTGCATTATAGCATGGCAACATACCAATCTAAATCATAGACGTCCAACAGTGGCACAATTGTGCTTACTCACTCAGTACTATTATGTTTCAATACACACAACATCTCTTTCAGTGCGATCTGTCTCTCTCTCTCTCACTAATAGTAACTCAATTTATTTTGGACATCTATGATCTATGTATATGCACTGTAATATCAGGTCGTCTTTGATCTTCATAAAAGTATGGACCAATAGTGCCTCTTGCTGCAAAGCTGACCTTGAGTGATGCTTTAAGTTAAGATTAGCATAACTCCAATATCTGCAATATTATCCGTCTACATGCCCCTTAACCCATTAGTGCATAGAGTCCCTTTAAAGGGACGCTAACATTTCAGCACATCACGACCGGATTTAGATATATTTACTTGAATAAAGTGTTCTGTAGAGTAGTTGACATATCAACAAATAGTTATCTTTACATTTTTTTAGAGTGTGATGCTTCGTGTGTTGTTTCCAGTGCAAAATATGGGAAAAGAATTAAAAAAAAAATCTCAAAACACGTGAAGGGTAAGCAAAAATTGAATAAAACTACAAATAATTGTGTTGCTATAACTTCAGCAGGTGTATTCGGTATAAAGTAGATACATTCAATATATTTAAGCAGAATTGAGTGGTAAAAAAATTATAACTTGTGAATTGTACGGTGTTTTTTAAAGTGTCCCTTATAAAGGACGCTATGCTGTGGGGGTAGTTTAAAACCATATTTTTTATAGTCTTACAGTTGCCGAAATTTTGTAAGAATTGGAAGCTTTTGATGGCTATTTGCACAAAACCGATATTTATGCGGTTCCCCCATTAGATGGCAATGATTCTGATGGAGTGATGACAAGCATGAGGCAAATCTCAACCATCTTGGCAGAAAATTGTTATCAACCAAGGGGGAAATAGAACAAGATGGAAATGATGAATGGAATGACAGCGACGATGAACCACTAACGTAGTATCAACAAACTAATATTTCCAGTAGGAGTGTTTGAACTGGAGTTGTTAGTTGGAATAAAATAGATCCAAGTTACGTAATTGAGACTCAATGCGAAATAGTTCCACCCAGCGTCGAAGCTCAATTGGCCAAAACCAACAAAATTTTTTGAACTTTTCTGTCTGAATGAAAACGGGTCATGCAAACACTATGCAAGAGGACAGGTGCTATACAAATACCTCAGCCAAAAGTATTTCAGCATTATAATCAAGGCATGTGCGGCGTTGATAAGATGGATCAGATGGTCGCCGTCTACCAGTCGCGTATCAGACAGCGTAAGTGGTGGTGGCCAATATTTCCTTATCTACTGGATGCGTCGGTTGTAAATGCATGGCTCCTTATGAGAAAACTTTATCCAAATAATGCAAACTGTGCCAGCTTGCAAATTTTCCGCAGCTACATAGCGACTTCCTACTTGGAAAGGTATGGAGTGCCCTCTGTAAGAGGTTCAACTAGGACGAATGTTAGTACCGATACACGTTTCGGCGGTAGGAATCACACAATTGACGACTCCAAAACCGAAAGGCGTTGTGCCAATCGTGGCAAGAAGTCAAATTTCATTTGTATTAAATGTAAGAAAGATCTTCACCCTAAAGAATATTTTAAAAATTATCATACGCCAAGTGTTCTCACTGCATAGAGTCCCTTAAAAGGGACGGTCTGTAAAACCTAAGTTATTCGTTTTTTCAATAAATCTGCTTAAAAGTGCTTTATTAGGATTGTTTTATTTTATAATAAATCAAAATAGATACAAAAGGTACGCCAGGGAACTTCATGCACTAATGGGTTAACGTAAAAATGTGTCATGTCTGAGATTTTTGAAAAAAAATGTTGGCAAAGTGAAGCCTTTTGCATTTAAATTGTGTAAGGATGGAAATGTATTCGCTTGTGAAGAGTGCGGATTAAAGTTGATCCGCCTTATATGGTTCCTGCCCCAGTAAAATTGTAGCAATTCATACTTTCATACCCTTAATGGTTCGTAAGATAATACCAATAAAAATTTCACTGTGCAGTACACTGAAATGTGTCACAAAATTTCATTACAATTGGCCTAATTATTTTGTCGATATTACGATTTCATAAAAATGGGGCGTAGCACCGCCGACTTTCCTCCAAAAAGTAATTTTCTTGGTACGACCCATATGTACCAATTTTAACCTTCGTACCTTTAATGGTTTATGAGCTATTCTTCTTCTTATTCGGCAGCAGGAACAGAAATTCATCTATCAGTAGCTGTATTCCAAGAGCTTTGGTCTTTTGCGCTTCATAGTTCGTCACACCAAGCTTAGATAACTGGTGTTGTCCCTGGTCCTTCCAACGAAGTTTTGGTCGCCCCCTTCTGCTCCGCCCATCGAGTTTATGGCCGAAGACTTTTCGACCTGGAGCATTTTCATCCATTCGTACAACTTGCCGATCTATTTGAAGGCGCTTAACATCGTCGATGTCGTTATACAGCGCATGGTTCATTTGACGACGGTAATCGGCGTTAACAACGATGGATCCAAATATTATCAAACTTATAGTTGTTAATGTTCACGCAGCGTCCCAAGCGAGTAGTCTATTTTATTGCTGAAACAAATAACTTGGTATTGTCCTCATTAATCATCAGACAAATTCCTGCTGAACGTCTGACCGCAGTAACATCCCGCCGTCCCCGACCAATGATATCTATAACATCGGCATATTCCAGCAGAATGTGACTTTTGTTAAAGATAGAGCCAGTCGTGTTTATTGTAGTCCTCCGCATGGTCTTCTCCATTATGATGTTGAAGAGATCACATGACAGACTATCACCTTGTCTTTAGCCTAGCTTGGTAGAATATGGCTCTGTTATATTTTTGCCTATTTGAACTGAATACTTCGTATTATTCAGTATCATTCCGCAAACTCGTATCAGCTTCGCGGGGATACCAAACACAGCCATAGCATCTAATATTTTCTGTCGTATCGCACTGTCGAATGCAGATTTGTAATGGATAAAATTATGGTAGGTATCGATCTACATTTCTTGGATCTTCTCCAGGATTTGTCGTAGTGTGAATATCTGGTCCATTTAGGATCGCTAGGTTGGGCTTTAGTATTTCACTAGATAGGACCTTATATGCTTTGGGTAAAAGGCTGATATGCCGACAGTTGGTATACACACTTGAATCACCTTTCTTTAGCACAGGACATAGAGCGCTCAGATTCCAATAAACGGGCGTGCACGCCTTTACCATAGCCGCGTTTATGATATGATGCAAAAATGCATGCAAGTTTTACCAGAAGTCAAACGGCTCCCTTACCTTTATTGTTATTAAGTCGTTCACTTGCAGTACATATCTTGTTTTGGCTCGATGGTGGACAATCTACACTCACGTCGATGATTGGCGTGATTTTGATACTAATGCTGCCTTCGGGATCGAGTAGATAACGATAGTGTTCCCTTCATATTTGCAGTATACTCTGAGTGTCCGTGACCAGATTTTCGTCTATGTTTTTACAGGTGGGGATCCCTTGCACCTTCCATCGATTACTAAGTGATCAATTTGGTTTCTTGTCTTTTGATCAAGGGATATCCATGTTGCCTTGTGGATAACATTCTGCGGGAATCTATTTCCACTCACTAACATGTTTTTTGTCGATGCAAAGATAACTAGTCTGAATCCGTTATCGAAGGTGTTGTTGTGTTGACTGAATATTGCGACTGCCGAACCAAGAAGATCTTCCCTTCCCACTTTAGCATTAAAATCTCCCAGAACAATTTTAATGTTATGGACAGGACAGCGGTCATATATTTCATACAGGAGCTCTTAGTATGCAATGTTGATGCGGATAGTGGCATGTGGTCATTTACAGGGTTAATCCGTGAGACCTCTTAACGAAGTCTATTGCCGACTATGAAACCACATCCAAATTCGTGTCTTTCTGCATGGCAGCTATAATATGCAATGTTAACCTTGTATTTACCGTGGACATTCGCTGGATGGATAGAGGCAACGTCTCTGTAGAAAGTTCGGACATTCAAGGTATATATCCTTAAATGATGCTTCTTATATCGTTTGCGGGGTCGTCAACATTTGAGGGGGTTTTAGTTTTAACCTTTCTTCGTGCATTCATAAGAGTTGTTTTATGTATCCCGATCCTGATTTCTTGGAGCTGGCAAAGCTACCAGGGAGCCTTTGTGTTGATCTTCAGTAACTTATGTTACCTACTCCTAAATCACGTCTTGTGGCGCACCTACGCGATAAAACGAACCCGCATGTCAAAATCAATCAGTGAATCAGTAATGCCAGCCTTTTTTATATGTGTTTAACAAAACAAAAATTTTGCACCACTAGGGGATGGGTATATGTAGCATGACTTTGAGCCTCTGTCGGTACCATTAGGCATCATTCCCTGTTAGGTATAAAAAGCAACTTTTGCGATCTCTCTATTTTTGATCTAATTGAAATCCATATATTTCGACATTATGTTGATTCGTTTTGTTAATCCTTTTGAACTTTACCATAAAAGCTATAGTTTCTCGATAAATACAAATTTCTAAAAAATTTTGGTTTTCTTTTTTGTACTTGGATCCACATGACATTAACTATACTAAGCCTTTTTTATAGTTAAATTAACTGCTTCGCTAAAATTAAAAAAAAAGTAAAATTTTTGTCACCTTTGACCTTACATACAATTTCAAAATACACACATGGAACCAATGTGGACTTTTCACAATTTTATTATAATGGTATCCCTAACATTCATGTTATCAACTTTTTCGTATTTATGCAAAAGGTAAATATTCATGTTGACCGTACCTTTAAGCAGCTTGTGTCGTTTCTTGACTCTACAATCCATCACATCATCTTTAAATCATTGTCATATGCAAATTTATTACGACAGTCTTTTTATTTCCAGTTCATTCACCTTAACGTATCTTCATTGCCTAACTAATAAATCCCTATTATTAGATCTACTCAAGTATTTCTTAAGACCTTTGCCAATTGAGTTGGTCATGTTCATCGCTGCCCTCTTTTCTATTATGTTGGGGTTTTTTTTTCAAACAAATCTTCTTTTCTGTAGTTCATGTTATTTTTTTTTTAATTTTTTTTTTTGTTAAAAATAGCTTAGCTATTAGAAGTCATAACAACAAATTCTTAAACAATAAACAAACAATGATAATAGAAAAGTTTTTGCCTCTGAAATTTATGTGCGATTTTTTTTTTTGCTCTCCAAATTTTACTTTTAATATCGTGTTAATATGTTTATATGCCCAATGTGTGAATAACATTTAAATACAATGGAATAAAACAAAATTCAAATGATCTTTTAATTGTATTCATTGCTGTGATGATAATAAAAAGAAAAATCATTGTGAACAATTTGCCTAAAATACTATATACGTTTTTAAGAGATGGGTGTGTGTGTGTGTGTGTCTAATGTAGGAAACCTAGCACAATGCACTGTGGTTCTTGGGGGAGATTGATAGATAACTTTGTGTTTGATGTAGGGAACATTTCTACTAGTGATAGAAATACCATTAATAAATGCGTATTTAATATCACAGTACAACACATGATTTTGGGACTCAATTCTGAGAACTGTCCGTGATAGTAGCCTGAAAAAGAAGAAGTTCTGTATCATTCGTTTCGTCAAGTTACATGCCATAATAAAGTTAGTCAGTATCGTATAGGGGAATTTGTCACGTTTTAGGCCCTTTTGTTTAACAAAACATAAATACTATATGGTGGCGTATGATTATCGTAAGTAATATTCCACGTAAATCATAAGTCACGGAGTACAACGGTATATAACTGCTACAAAATAAACCCAGTTCAAAATCATTTGACAAAGGGAAAAGTGAAACTGTTGCTTATATGGGGAAACGTTATATGAACAGATTAAAGGAATTGTAATTCTTAATTTCTTTAAATTTCTTTCAACTTAATCCGACTAGTGGTTCTCGAGATGTTTCAAACAAAAGAGCCTAAAACGTGACAAATTCCCCTATACGATAATGACTAATTTCAAATCGATATTAAATTATTATAGCATGTAACTTGACAAAACGAATGATGCAGAACTCTTCTTTTTGGGGCTACTTTCAAATGCAGTTCTCAGAATTGAGTCCCAAATCAATGAGCTGAAAAATGTTGTACTGTGTAAACCGAGCGTTCTGATGAATTTTCCTCCATTCGATAAATACTAAATAAAAATAAAAAAATTTTAAATAATTTTTATAACAAAATAATTTTTCGATTATTTTCTTTCTTTTTTGAAAAATTTTCTAAAATCTACATTTACATATAAAATAAACTCTCTCGGTCTCAGGAGTTTTTTCGTTTTAAACATAAATTCCTCTTTCCGCGTATTCCAAGCGAAACGAACTAAATGGTACAGTTCATACAGCTTTGTCTTCGTATCTCAACGGCAGAGGTCAATAAAAACAAAGAAACAACTTTTGTGCCCATTTATCATTTTGGCCAGAAAACCAACGACAGGTACATTTGTATGCCAGGCTGTGCCAATAATGTTGACCTAGATGCGTTCCGTGTGAAATTATTTATCGCGTACCAGAGAGTACCAAATGATTCGATTCGATTCGACCGATGTTCAACGTCTCTCCGCTTACTTTATTTAATTTGCAATAAATTTTGGGCAATTTAAAAGGTGCGAATGATATTGATCGTTCACCTCCATGAAAAACATTTCCAATTACTCAGCTTCGGCCAACTAATTCCGATATTAAACGCCCCAGCACAACAACAGCAACAACACAAAAGTAGGAACATATCAATTTAGCCTCATAAAACTCAAAACGTTTCATTTCCAAATGTATTCAATGAAATTCAACAACAATGATGGACCAGGATGATGCTAATGACGTTCATGATGATGATGGCGGCGGCGATGATGAAGCCTATGGTTATGATGACGATGATCATTTGATTGCACTGCCTGCCCTCCGATGCTGTGTGTGTACTTATTTCATCGGTGATTCAGTCATTGAAGCTTTTCACGTTCACGTTGACGAGGTGTCGATGATTGAATGGCCATAAATTGAGGAATTTTGTTATTCATTCAATGTTTTCATGCCATACGTTGGTTGTTAGACAACTACAAATACACACACATTGCCACAGCCACAGTCACCGATGAACGCAAACGCCAACACACGCACACACCCGTGAAAGCAAAACATATGGTCAAGGCTTGTTTGGTACTCAGTCTATCTACCAAAATATCCACCAGATATTGGCACGAACACAGTCACACAGCCGCGAAAGCCATGAGATAGCCGGCAATGTATGTATGATTTTTGTTATTGTTGTTGTTGGTATGAATTGTACTCGAAACGATTTAATGTTTTCACTTGTGCATTTTTAGACAATTTTTTGGAATTTTAGCGTTTACAAATAAGTATAGAAAAAGTAAAAAAACGAATGTTAATTGTAGGACTGATGGTATGATAATAAAGGGAAATAAGGTAAAATGATCATAAAATGTGGCTAAAGAGTGCAGTTGGGACTGACCATGGCAAGATGGTTAGAACAATTGCCTACAGTGCCGGAGTCCAGAGATCGATCCCTGGCTCAGTCATCTACATTTCTATCATTGGCGGCCTCCTTAATGTTGTCATTGACAGCCACAGCGTAGTAGTCGTGTCTAGTAAAAGTTTCTCGCACAGTTGTGGTCGGATATGTCGTTCTACCTAAACGTCCTGTTTGGGTGAGTCTAAAAAGCAGAAGCGTGCTAAGCACTCAAGAAGCTCTCCCATATCTTTTTCCTTAACACTTTTAATTTAATCGAAAATCTTTCAAACGATTCAAATGATTGTTACAGGATAACATAGTACAAAATTTTTCAGCTCATTGCTTTGGGTCTCAATTCTGAGAACTGCACGTGATAGTAGCCTCAAAAAGAAGAAGTTCTGCATCATTCGTTTTGTCAAGTTACATGCCATAATAATTTAATATCGCTTTGAAGTTAGTTAGTATCGTATAGGGGGATTTGTCACGTTTTAAGGGAAAATGTTCGTAAAAGACAAACAAAAAATTTCGCCACACCTATTTTTTCGCCCACTTTTGTTAATATTAACAGTTAAACGAATATTAAAAATAATATTACAATAACAATATTATATCCCACACCTCGTTCATTGGATGAAAAGGGAAATTGAGGTTTTTTTTACTACAAATATAATCTACAGTATGGAAATTACCGAATGCTATGCATTTTTGACTCTATGGGCGAAGTGGGCATGCCAAAACTTTATTTAGAGCTAGAGAGATAAAATTTGGTACTCGACAAGACAAATATGTATATGCAGACGAAATGTATATTTTCAATCAGTGGGTGGAGGGGGCGTGGCAAAACTCCATTTTAGCCCTATTGAGATACATATATTACTCCGCACTACATCTGATTTTTGATAAGTAGGCAGATTGGCAGATACTGCATAGCGTAATATTTGTATACAGACAGCACTCGGAGTTATGAATTTGCAAACCGATTTTTTAATTTCGGTAAGTCAGTGGAGGGTGGGTGTGGAATGTGAACAAGCCCAACATATTAGTTTCGAGCTTAGGAAATGTATGTTTAAAAGTGAAATATGTCAGTATGCAAATGTATGTATAGTAACCCTATTGCCAACCCCACACCAATGCTTCTTAGTTAGTAGGTAACATAGGTCACTGAAGTACAAAAGATAAACACAAAAACTTCCGCCCCAAATGTTAGAATTATAAGGCTCTAAAACTGTGAAACATTTTGGAGGACATTTTCTGGGCGGTGAGAAATTCGAAGTCAGTTTAGACCCAAGATTTCTTTGAACTAAATTCGGTTAGTGACATCTTCAGTCGTTTAATCCATGTCAATCTGTCTGTCCGCCTGGTACGCATGATAACTCTCGAAAAACGTAACAATTATTTTTAAACTTTATTTTAAACTTTAATATTTTTATTCATACAAATGTATCATTCCGCCCACTTTAGAATTTGAGTAATAATATCAATATATCCAACGCTCAACATGCCCAAATTCTGTATTTTGTTAAGCAAATGTTATGTTTTTACTGAGGGTGAGGATATACACTGTGGTGCAAAAATGAGCCAATGTTTTAAACAAGGTATGTTATTAAATATTTTTTATACTTTTTATTGTAATATTTTCGAACCTTTTGCTAAATTTAAAATATACATCTGTAAAATATGTAAAGCAATAACAAAAACAAAACGTAAATTACTGTAAGTTTATAAAAACAAAACATTTTCAAAATCAGACCATTGGCACACTTTTGCTCCAAGGTTTTTCTTATCTAAATTTAATAATTAGTCCTGCATATTTTTACTTTTTTCAAATGATCCACCCTATTTGGCGTATATTGACAAAGTGCAGTAACATAATATACAGGAATTTTGTTTCATTCAGCCAGAACACACTCCCACAGCTCATTTATACTTTTCGGGGCTCTTTCGTTTCTGTCAGCCCGCGTTTTAGGTAAGCTCACAGATTTTCGATCGGGTTCAGATCTGGACTCTGCAGTGGTTACTCCCTGACCCCAAACACCTGAGAACTAAGCCATTCCTTGACAATTTTTACAGAATTTTTGGGGACATTGTCATATTGGCAGACGACATTCTCTGGTCTACCTGGAATTTGGCCAGGGCTATGGGGCAAATTATCTTGCAAAATGCGAAGATAGTCTTCCTTTCGCATTATTCCTTGGATCCGTATAAGTAGTCCCACACCATCTGGGGTTACAGATCCCCAAATCATAACAGAACCGCCTCCGTGCTTAATGGTTTGTGATACATGAGCTGGATTTGGTGTGTTTGATCAATTGGCCCAAAAAAAAACCTTCCCAACCGATTGGAATCTATTGATTTTGGTCTCATCTGACCACACGACCAACAAGTTAATCATATATTTAATTTGTATTAGTAAAAACAAATACTCACCAGGTGCCAATCTCAAACCATCTAGCACGAGGCGGTTCTATTATGATTTGGGGATCTGTAACCCCAGATGGTGTGGGACTACTTATACGGATCGAAGGAATAATGCGAAAGGAAGACTATCTTCGCATTTTGCAAGATAATTTGCCCCATAGCCCTGGCCAAATTCCAGGTAGACCAGAGAATGTCGTCTGCCAATATGACAACACCCCAAAACATTCCTTAAAAATTGTCAAGCAATGGCTTAGTTTTCAGGTGTTTGGGGTCAGGGAGTAACCACTGCAGAGTCCAGATCTGAACCCGATCGAAAATCTGTGAGCTTACCTAAAACGCGGGCTGACAGAAACGAAAGAGCCCCGAAAAGTATAAATGAGCTGTGGGAGTGGGTTTTGGCTGAATGAAACAAAATTCCTGTATATTATGTTACTGAACTTTGTCAATATATGCCAAATAGGGTGGATCATTTGAAGAAAGTAAAAATATGCAGGACTAATTATTAAATTTAGATAAGAAAAACCTTGGAGCAAAAGTGTGCCAATGGTCTGATTTTGAAAATGTTTTGTTTTTATAAACTTACAGTAATGTACGTTTTGTTTTTGTTATTGCTTTACATATTTTACAGATGCATATTTTAAATTTAGGAAAAGGTTTGAAAATATTACAATAAAAAGTATAAAAAATATTTAATAACATACCTTGTTTAAAACATTGGCTCATTTTTGCACCACAGTGTATAAGTATTCCTGCCTGAAACTTCCTTACTTCTTTTATTACCTTTTACATTTTTTGCTTATCTTGGTTTTTAGCTATAACTCAAGAACCATGATTTCTCATTTCATTCTTCAGAAGAATTGCAGAGAACGCCAAAATCTTTGGGTGTTTTACAATACTGACCTAATACCTTCACCTTAAAATTTCTCTTCCCGCTGATTGGCTGTTGCACTGTGTTATTGTGTTATATAAATCACCAATATTGGAACGATGTGCGTATGATTAATATAAAATCTGCATACAATTAATATTACTCATACGTTGTACAAGTACGTATGTAGCGAGTACCATGGCCAGAAGTTTTGAGTTATTGGGGAAAATTTATGAAAAAGGCGATAAATGCATTTTTTGTTAATATTTCATTCGGTAATATTAAACTAACATGATTTTTTACATAGATATATTAAATGAAGTTATTTATTTAAGCCCTAACTAATATTTTGCTAAAGAATGAAATGAGAATTACACAGTTAACAGCATAGAAACCCTTGAAAAACTTCTGCAAGATTTGATGTATCATGGCTACCCTAGTACAAAAATGGTGAAGTTCTCAATTCTACAGATAATTTTTAAGTACAGTTTTCATTATTTTAAGACAATCCTTAACTTATGTTGTCATACCTCAAAAACAACATGTCCGACTTTGTAAAACTAAATTTACAAAAATTTTGATTTACAATATCTTCTAATGATGTATACAATTGTTTTTAATGCGGTCAATTGTGTTAAAGTTATGAAACTAATTGTTAGGCAAAAAATAAAAAACTGGCAAAAAAAATGTTAAAAAAACATTCTCGAAGAATTCGAAAAATGCCAAAAGTATTAAATTTTATTTAGTGAATTATGATGTGAATTAAAATATATGTATATGGATCATGAAAATCGATGCATGCTTTACGTTAATATTTACAATTAATTGAATTAATGCAGGACATAAGAAAAGTAAAGGAGACGTGTTACACCCCAAACACCGTAAGACTTAATCCTTTTCATGACTTTCTAAGACGATTGAGCCATGTCCTTCTCTCTGGCTGGCTGGTGGGCAGTATAAATAGAGTAAACCTGAACTGACGTTTTAGCCAATTTACCAGTATTATTATTTCTTAAAATGAAGTAATGGGATTGTAAATGGGTAGAAAAACCCCACCCCTTCTGGTACCTCTCATATAAAATTACCTATTTTGTAAATAAAATATTTCTCCCGTAACTTCTAAACGGAAAGCTGGAGGACAATTAAATTTACTCATTTCAATAAACTTTTAATAACAGACAAGCCCTCAGAAAACCACAGCATTTGTCACACCACTTCTGGTAGCTCGCATACAAATAACCGAATTGATCCTCATAGTTTTACATACACTGAATTCAGTCAGGCTATGTCTACATAACAACACCTCCGATAACAGATTCAGAGAGAATAGTTTCGCGTCGACAAGAATAATTGTGGTAAATCGATCCAGATTCTCACATAAAAATATCCACAATGCCACCTGTATATCCTTTGATCAAATGACAGGAAACCCAATTGATCACCTAGTAATCGATGGGAGGCATGTCTCAAAAGTTATGGGCGTAAGTGCGATGCGCGGTGCAAATATCGACTTGTTACAGCCAAGGTACGCACGGGATTAAGTAGTGCTAAAACGGCTCTTTGCTACACGCAAACGATGCTAGACATTGCAAAGATGCATACCACCGAGGTAGCCAATGCCTACTAAAACCAACTCTCTCAATTACTTCGAACAAATCCCTCTGATATTCCCGACACAGAGGCAACATATTGCGAATTCTATTTTTATGAAAAACAACGCCCAACCAAGCCCGCGTATTGTCTGAGGAAATGAATGCTGCTTACAAGGCAAAACTGCAGTCAATGGTAACGTGTACGGTGACGGAACTATTTAATGAGAAGAAAAGGGAAATGAAACGCCTCTTCAAGCGAAAACAGCAGCTATGTAAGAAAATACAGAGCTAGGATTTCAAAAGCCCAAATTCCAAAATTATTGGAATTATTTATTGGAACTGGGATCCCCGCCTGTAAGGACAGAGAGGGAAATATGGCAACGGACACACAGAGTGACTAAATCAAGCTAAACATCAACGACGGAGTAGTGTGTCCACCACCGACCCAACACGAGATCAACAATTACATGATAACGTGCATTCACCAGCTTATAAATACGATTTGGCAAAAGGAATGCATGTCAGGTGATATAATATTAAGAATTTATGTCTTGTACCTTCGAAATTCGATCCAAGTATGTGCGCCAACTACCGGGGATCAGCCTTTTGCCGACCGCATACAAGATCCTGTCTTAAGGTTTTATGTCTCGTAACTAAGAAATTCGATCCAATTATGTGCACCAACTGCCGTGGTATCGGCCATTAGCGATCACATACAAGGTCCTGTCTAGTGGAAGACTAAAGCCCATCCTAACAAACCCGATTGGACCGTAACAGTGTGGCTATAGACCTGTTAAGTCCACGACTAACTAGATTTTCACACTACGACAAATCCTGGAGAAGACCCAAAAAATGCAGATCGACACCTACCATTTGTTTTCGACTACAAAGCTGCATTCGACCGTCCGATTCGACAGAAATTGTTAGATGCTATGTCTGAGTTTGGTATCCTAGCGATGCTAATACGACTTTGCATCATGACACTTATTGACACGAAGTCTTCAGTAAAAATTGGCAAAAATCTGACTGAGCCATTTTTTACCAAGAAAGGCTTTAGACAAGGCGATGTGATCTCTTTTACACTATAATAGAGAAGGCTGCAGTAAACAGGACCATATTTAATAAAAGTCACATGCTGGTCGCGTATGCCGATGATATGATATCATTAACAAAGGACGCTGGGATGTTACTGCTGTCTTTTCAAGGATTGAGAAGCAGTCGGCAGAAAGTCTCGACGAAAAGCCCCCCAATGAAATAACGCCCAACCGAGAAATGAAATATTCCCCAAATTTTTTTCATACATTTTTGGGTATTATTTCATATGAAATAACTCTAAATTTTTTTTGGCCCGTTTTTCATTTTCCTTTGGGAATTATTTCATTCCTCATTTGGGGTTTTCAAATTATGAAATAATCTCCAATGAAATAACACCCAACCAATCTATTAAATTCGGGGTTTGTTTCATATCGTGTATAATTTGGGTGTTATTTCATTTTTTATTCGGGGTTTATTTCATTTTTAAAGCTGTTGGTTTTTAGGGGTTATAATTATATAATTATGTAATTATATAAAAATAGGCCTTTTACAAGAAAACTTTTAGCCTGTGAATATATTACAATATCTTTTGAATGTTTCCAGATACTTCATTTGTGTTTCCAATTTTTAGGGGTTTATTTGATTGGGGGTTATTTCCTGGGCGTTATTTCATTGGGGGGCTTTTCGTGGAGCCGGCAGAAATAGGTCTGGTGATAAATGAGGACAAAACCAAGTGAATTGTTTCAAAGACCAAAGCGTCTATTCGAATGGGACGCTGCGTGGAAGTTGATAACTACAACTTTTAAGTTGAAGTTGGTTGTCTACCTTGGATTCGTCGTAAACAAAAAAATAATGTCAGCATGGATATCAATTGACGAGTATCGATCGTAAACCGCTGCTAATATGCGCTGAGCACGCATTTTAGTGATAACGCCCTTTCTCGACGAACGAAGATCCAACTCTACCAGACACTGTTCCTATAAGACTTGCTCTATAGCGCAGATTCCTGGGTAATGACACAAGTGGCTAAATCCACTCTGGTAGTCTTCGAGGGAAAATACTTTGAAAGATTTTTGAACCCATCACCGTTAACGGCGAGTACTATCGGCGAATGAACCATGAGCTGTATAACGAAATTCGCGTTCAGATAGACTGATGGCGCGGGCATATATACGTTGTATGAATCGATGAAAATGCAGCAGCTCCCAATAAACTTGTAGGGCTGCTTAGGGGGGGGCGACCAAAATTTCGTTGGATGGACCAGGTGAAAGAGCTGTTATCTAAACTTGATATAACTAACTCTCCATGGAATGAAGCGCTTGGAATTATTATCCACATGAGGCTACTGAGGTTTGAATTTCTGTTTCTGCTGCCAAATAAGTATAAGAAGAGGCATACCTGGCGGTAAAGTTGTATTCAACTGAAAGTAGTTTTCAGCAATATAAAAAGTATTCAAGTACCAGTCGTTGCTTTAAGAACATGTTCATTTTAAGTATTATTATAAATACGATTTTTGTTCACCCCGCCTTATCATACCAACTCCTTCAATATAAATCACTTGATGTAGTAGTATCCTTGCCGTTTAATACTAAAGTTAGAAAAATAGACAAACATATTTTTCCAAAAAATTTGAGAAATTTATTAACAATTGTGTTGTTATTTTTTTATGCCAGTATTCTGGGGCAGTGTTTGTGGAAAAATACTACAACAACGTCAGAAGCAACAGCAGCAACAACAACAGCAACAGAGACAAACAAACCGAGCAGTGGCTGTGGCAACCTGCTGTTTTATTTTATGATGAGCCAACAATAGCAGTAGCAGCAACAGCACCACCACCACCTCCATCATCATCGTCAGCAGCTATCTGTCTTATAGTCCTCCTGGTCCACGATATTTAACTAGGAACAAGAGCACTGCTGGCCATTTAACAAACGGTTCAATTGTTGGATGTTGTTGCTGCTCTTGTTGTTGTTGTTGATGTGGGGTAGAATTGTTTGTAAAGAGAATTTTGTTTTGTTTTGCTAATAATACAGCAAATATACATAATAAAGTCGTAAAACTCTTTGGCAATATTGGATTTTTACGATTTTCGGCAAAAACATTAAAATTTGTGCGAATAAACTCTTACTTATTTACAGATTGGGGCACAAACACACGCGGGCATACATACATACATATGAAGTGGTGACGATAAAGGAGGGGTTCATTTAGCACTGATGTAAATTTGTTTCTTTTTCATCAATAAATAATAAATATTGGAATACAAATTTTTATGTTTGATAGTTTAGAATAACAATCTGTTATTGGTGTTATTGTTGCTATTCTTGTGTACGAGTATTACAATAATCAATGGATACACAATCAACAAATCATATGGTTGAGCTAATCGTAAACTTGGGAGATATTATTTTACATTTGTTTTCCTTAGATTCAAGTAGAAAAATAAACGTGCATATGTTTTGAAATACAATAAATAAGATGAAGGGTTGAAATTGATAGGATTTCAGCTTGGTACATTTTGATGTTTTCTAAGTGGATGTCTGGCTTTAAGTAGTGAGTGGTAAGATGAAGTTTCATAATGAAATTATTTTAGGGGTTTAAGATTTAGAAAAGTTGAAGTAGGCGATTGATGATTATTATGATTTTCGCTAATGACGTGAAAGGTTATCGAAGTCAGTGGACATCACTAGAAAAAGTATATACACCGAGAGGAAGTCTATGAGGAGAATATGAGTATTATTTTTTAATTTTCCATCGTTAGATCTGGTACTTTTAGGAGTAGTGGCAACATTTTTTTATACAAGATAAAATACATACTGATATTGTAATTGTCCGCCTTGATATAGGTGGGCAGAATTTGTTCGTCTAGAGAGGGCTTTGTCATTAAATTGCTTGCTTAGCGCATATAAGCAGCGGTTTACGATCAATACTCATATCTTGATTCCCAGGCAGACATTATTATTTTTCTTTACGGCGGAGCCAAGGCAGACAAATTCATTTACCACTTCAAAGTTATAGATGTCAACGTTCACGCTGTGTGCCTAATGACTAGAATCTTTGTTTGTTGAAACAAATAACTTGGTTTTGTCCTTCTTTATCACCAGACCCACTTCTGTCGACTGCTTCTCAAAGCTCGAAAAGGCCGCAATAATATTACACTGTCCACGGCCAATGATATCTGTGTCATCGGTATACGCGAGCAACATGTGACTTTTGTTAAAGATGGTACTAGTCTTGTTTACCACAGGCTTCCACATGATCATCTGCATTATGATGACAGACTATCGCCTTGTCTAAAGCCTTGCTTGGTAGAAAATGGCTCGGTCACATTTTAATATTTCTGTCGTACAGGACTGTCGTATACAGCTTTGTAATCGATGAACAGATGGTAGGTGTCGATCAGCATTTCGTGGGTCTCCTCCAGGTTTTGTCGTAGTGTGAATATCTGGTCGGTCGTGCATTTGCCAGGTCTAAAGCCACACTAATGAGGTTCAATCATGTGCGCTGTGATGGCCTTTAGTCCTTCACACAACACACTAGACAGGACCTTGTAAGCGATGTGTAAAAGGCTGTTCTTGCGTTAGTTGGGTCCATTTCTCAGGCAGAAGACATAGAACACTCAATTTCAAATCATAATCATGCCCTCCTTGAGCCAATCGTGTTAATGAACTGGTGCATGAATGTTGCCAGCTCATCGCCACCGGCCTTAAAAAACTCGCATGTTATATTATTATTAAGCCGGGCATTTGCCGTGATGATCTCATTTTAGCTCGGTTGTGGACAAACCACTCCTTCGTCGATTACACTGTGACACAAAATTGAACTTTTCGAATCGGAATGGGATGAAACCAAAAACAAATGAAAGTTAACATTTTGTATAACAAAATCCTCAGGGGTTTTTTCAAGTTTAGTGCGAGATTTTTTTTTACACGCATTTAAAGTTGGTGATTTTTGAACGCTGGCTAACAAGAAAAAATCATTTAAATAATGCTTATTTATTTTTATTATCCCGGAAAGTTATGGTAGCTTACAGTTTTTGGGGTCGAGGAATCCATTTTTGACATTTATTTTTACTTATGACCGCCGCCAGATGTCGCTTTCGTACATTTTGTTGGATTATATTGCATTTTTTGTTTTTACTCGCGATTACAGCCTTAGATTAAGAGCTATCGATCTAAAATTTGGTAAGCAAGCTTCTATCCTCCATGCGGAGATTAAGTTCTAAGATGGGCATAATCGGACAAAACCTACACCCACCTCCCATACAAATTGTACTTTTTAGGGGGCTGTCCCTGCAATCATAGTTGTAGATTAAGAGCAATCGTGCTGAAATTTGGTATGCAATCTTCGATTCCCTAATCTGAGGTTAAGTTATAAGATGGGCATAACACTACTTTACAAATAATTATTTTTTCTCTGGTCTTTGAACACCACTATTTTTTTATGATAGAGGACGGGTTTCTGATTAAGAAAAAAAATTTTAAAAAATTTTTTATGGAGTGGATTTTTTTTAAAAAAATTTTTTGTAAAATTTTTTTCTTTTTTGACGGTGCCTTTGGATTTTATCCTATATTTCAAGTTCTAGACGGGCGATCAGGACAAAAGAGGTACCAAATTTATTAAAATCAAATGGCCAACAAGAATTATACGACTTTAAGACAACAAATTGCTTTATTTTGGCCTACTGGCTGAATTTACTTGAAAAATTGAGCTTTTTTCATGAAAAATAGCGTCTCCTTTTTTAGTTTTTAAATAATGAAAAATCGAAAACTCGAGATAAAATTTTTTTGAAACCTTCTGCGTATAGTAAACACTTTAGCAAACAAATGTAGTATTGCAGAAGAGAATCTATGGACTAGTTAAAAAGTAATGGCCTCTGAAAGTTGGCATACAAAATTTAAGTTTTTATAAATATTTGAATTTTTGCATTTGTCGAAACTGCAGAATATGGTCCGAAAGCCCAAACAACAACAAAAATATACCGTTCACTTCGTCTTGGTCCTATAACATCGAAATAGTAGGTCAAAATGGAAGCCGAGGCCCATGATGCACTTGGGGGGGTCAAGAAAGGGGCTCCTTGGATTCTATGATGACCGCCTATGTGCGGGTACTCAAATGAAAGATATTTTCGAGTGGTGTTCAAAGACCAGAGAAAAAATAATTATTTGTAAAGTAGTGTTATTGGTGTGACTTATCCACTTATGCTGACTTCGTGAACGAGAAGAGAACACTCAGCACACTCTGAGTGTTCGTGATTTCTAGATTTCTGTCTCTGGGGATCCCTGTTCTAAAACCTTGGCTTCGTTTGATGCCGTTTTGCAGCTCGAAATTCATACGACGACGTATCTCTACTATGGCGTGTTTCAGATATTCTAAGAATCATCCGCTTATGTTATTTACCATTCTGTTATTTACCCATTATGAGCTATAGAACTTTTTCCAAATAAGTGTTTGAGACCTTAAAATCAGCTATTTTTCCAAACTCAATTTTAATGAAGTTTATTCATATGTGGCTTGGAAAAACTGCTTATGTCGACATAAGAGGTTTTGATGTTTCTTTTTGCTGAACATGAAAACAACTTTTTCTGATTTTTGCCATTTTAAGTTTTATTTCCTCACCACAATTTGAAATACAGCAAATCTTAAATGAACTTCATTAATTATTCCAATTGAAATTTTACGCTTTAGTATGATAAGCAAAAATTTCGTGGACTTCCCGAAAATCGTACAAAATAATTCAAATTTAGCATGGTGATACTTTTCAATACGGAGATCAACGTAGTGCTCTAATCGCAATTTTTGCTTAAGCCGACTTAAGCAGTTTTTCCTTTTCACCATAGAACTGTGTGTAATCATAATATTGAATACAACTTTTTTAGTAAAGTTTCATTAGAAAAACATTAGAGTACTATCCAAAATCTAAATTTTTTGGTATAAACGAAAAACTACAAAATTATATGGATGTGTTCGCAACGCAACCCATATAATATACAGCATATAACCGCAGCATCGGCTAAAAGGTGTATATTACCCAGCAAACAAAACAACAAACTCAACACCTTCCTACAGAGTTAGCAATAACATTTTTGTTTCATCCACAAACGAAGTTAAGCCGCCGTTATGTCTAGCATGCAAAAACCGCCTATATTAACTGCTAATCAAGCTAAAATTAGTTAGTCCACATCCGAATCTTATACCACTCTCTCACTCTCTCCCCCCCTCCTTCTCTCTTTCATTGCAGCGCTATGAACTGTCGTCGGAGCCTCTGGAAATGTGTCAATTTATGCAAAACGATTTTCTATCACTGCCCGCCTATCAGATCACATTCTTCACCAGCTCATATCTGCTGCCTCTAATGGTCATTAGCGGTCTGTATGTACGTATGATAATGCGTCTATGGCGACACGGTAGCTCCGTCCGCATGTCCGTGGAATCTCAGCGGGGACGCAAACGTGTCACGCGTTTGGTTGTCGTCGTGGTAATAGCATTTGCTTCATTATGGCTACCAGTGCAGGTGAGTAGTGACTAAAAGTGTCAGAGAGTAAATGTTTGTGGTGGTGGTGTTGTTGTTGGTGTACTACGGGACAGAAATGTTAGGGTCGGATGGTTAGGAATAACATTTTTCCAAAATACCCATAGGGAGATGGACGGACGACGAATGGAAGTTATGGACGGACAGCAATACAAAGTCATAAAGTTCAAAGTTTTGACGTTGTTGTTGTTGTTCATTTTACAAAGCCAATATAGTGATTTCAAATAGCATAGGAGGGAACAAATTGGGCTATGGCAAGGATTTAAAGACTGATGAATACAATATTAGCTGTAATTAAGAAATCCAAGAACACAACATTGTGGTTATTCTATAACGTTATCAAAAAAGTTGATATATCAATTTTCATAATTTTACAGGAATCCGACTCAAAGTTTTGAAAAATCATGAAAAATCAAAGACATACCCTTCAACATATCTCAGAGATATTATCCTTTGGACCGGCAGTGGCATGATGGTTAGAACACGCTAAACGGGTAATCCCAGGTTCAACTCCTAGCTCCAGTCACCTTAAAAATAAAATCATAAATGTTTCTTTAATTGCCGGGCCCCCTCTATGTTGTCGACAGCAACTTCGAAGTATAAGTGTGCCGGTTGACCAGACACTAGGAAAAGCTTCTCAGGGAAAGCTAGGGAAAGCTTCTCAAACAGTGACGTTCGCATTCGGCGATAAAGAAGTAGGTGCCGTTAGAAAACGTGTTAATTCACAACAACGCGAGATGATATCTCATACCTCATTCATGGGGTGTAAAGGGAAAATAAGTTATCATTACTTGCCAAATTGTTCCAAAATTCTTAAAAGACATATCAAGTGAAAAAAAATCAATTCTCCGAAAAAAACTGACATGTAACTTTGTCCATAACGGTTCAGATTTAACATATTAAAAATACATAATTCTATTACTAATTTTAAATGTTTTTGTCTTTATTTCGTTTTTTCGTGCTTTAGCTTATTCTGCTACTGAAATCTTTGGATGTATACCAGGCCACTACCAAATTAACGGTGATAATACAAGTTGTCGCCCAAACTTTGGCCTATGCCAGCTCCTGCATAAATCCTGTACTTTACGCCTTTCTTTCTGATAACTTTCGGAAAGCGTTCTACAAGGTAAGTGAAAATAACAACGTACAAATTTTTACCTATCATGTCACTACATACATATTTGCCATAAAACCGGTTCATTACACCCTCACCCTCGGTGCAGAAGGCTTATAATATCGTAGTTTATCGTTTATGTTCGATCGTAAAATTGAGAAATTTGTTTATTTTGCTGGTAGGAAAATCTAGCAAATGCAAAAGTATTTGTAAATATTTGCGCTCTGTGCGTTTTTCGCATTTAATCTCAAAAATTGCCAATTAAGTGTTAACAGACTTTTAACATATTTAGCTGCCATTGAATTTCTAACTGTCCGTCCTAGGGATTTTCGTATCGAACACTATGGTCTTGAACTCGTTTCACTCTTTTGCTGTATGACTAAGTAAATATTTATGAATATAATAATAATAACAATTAACAGCTTTTGTTCCTCGATTTGTGTGTATCTTCTACGGTTCTTGTAAGAGAGTTTTGTTTACATAAGAAAATGCTTTATTGAGATCATACAAATACACTGGGTGTCGTTGAATTCTCGGAAGAATAAAAACAAATTACATTGTATATTAAAAAAATACTGTTACCCTATTTCAGTAAAGCCAATATTGCAAAGATGTAAAATATTGCAGATATTGCAAATATTGCCTAATTTTAATAAAAATTGTTTCCCACTGCTTTAGGTGCTTTTAGAGGAGTCAAATGTATGACCTTTCTCCAATATATTTTCAAACCCAACAATTTCTCATAACATAGGTACCCTCTTTCTTCAACCCTTAAGGTGATCCCCATGCAATTTATTTTATCATACCCTCACCCTATGTGTAGGATGGTATTATCATTTGATACGACCCAAAAGGGCAACACATAGAAGGTGTCACTTTAGACCCTAAATTTTTTGGAACCAAATTCGTTTCATGAATTTGTTGTCGTTTGTGCCATGTACGTCTGTCTGGCTGTTCGGTTGGTACGCAAGATAACTTTCGAAACACGCAACCAACTGTTTTGAAACTTTGCAGGAGTTAATATTTCCCCAAAACTACTTACGGTATTGCAAATGGGCTTCATGGCTACGCCCTTTCTGGTACCTCCCATACAAATATATCATTCTGCCCACTTTAGAAATCGAGTAATAATATCAATACATCCAACGGGATCGTGCCTTAATTCTGTATTTCTTTAAGCTATATCAGGATAAAGCTTTGGAGACAAATTGGTAGCCTAGCAACGCCCATTCTGGCAACTCCCATACCTATGTTAAACTCCGCCCACTTTAGAAATCGTGTAATAATATTAATACACCAAACGCGATCGTGCAAAAATTCTCATATTATTTAAGTTATTCAAGTCATATTATTAAGGCTATAAGGTTTGGGAGAAAAAAAGTTGAAGTATCTACGAAAATTTGTTAAATTTAGCGAAATTTCTTATGTGACCAGTATATTTTGTTGTAAAATAAAGAAGACCTGTTGAGATTTTATAAACAACTTTCTTCACATTTAAAACAATTTTACCTTTACGCTACTTCAATCTAAATGGGCGTTGCGGAAACGAGAATTGTTCTACGGATAACACAGATCGACAAACAAAACAATACCTGGGAAATTATATAAATATGAACCGCCATGGTTCCTCCTAGAGGACCGACCACCACCAATTTTTCACTCCTAAGATTATTTCCAAGCATACCTACTTCCCATATTTACCCCTAAGGGATCTCCTATACAAAAATCAAAGTGGTATAAAATTTTCTCCCAGTTCCCAGCTCTAACTAACCAAAGGGTGCGCCTTGAGGAGTCAAATATCTATATATATAAAATGGAATGTGTGTTTGTTTATTTGTTTGTTTGTACCTTATACGAGACCAAAGCTCTGGACCGATCTTACTGAAATTTTCACAGCATTTAACTGGGACTCTGGCATGACTTATATGACACTTTTTTTCGACTTATCCCGATATTATATGCAAAATTTGATAACATTTTATGACGCGGATTTTGGTGGATTTTTTCCCAATCCTCGCCATCTTAGACCAAGATGCGCAGCCATTTGATACCACCCCACCTCTACCATTTTTTTGGCTCATGCATTTTTTTTCCAACCTCACAAAATTTGTTGTTGAGCCGTATCGAAATCTAAAATTGGTACACTATCTCAACCCTAGTGTACATTTAGGTGGATTCTCAATGTATTTGAGAGCTGAAAACTCATCTGATCTCACAAAAAAAACCTGTTAATATTGTAAGCGGTTAGATTAAGAAAAAATTTAAAAAATATGAGCTCGATCAGTTGAAAACTGGCGTGCCAAGAGGTTTGAAGATTGTGAAAAATAAAGTATTTTTTTTTCCTTTCGATAAAAGGAATTGTAATTCTTAAATTTCGGATTTTTGTTTCATCAAAATTAGACTAGTTGTTCTTGAGTTATGCCCCTCCCCCCAAACTTGGATGTAGGAACTAAAAAGTTTAAGCCCAAAGCGGCATGGATTAACATACGCCAATCGTGATCAGACTTTAGCTATCCTAAAATCTGCAATGACTTATCATTTTTGGTGGTTGGCACCGACAATATTATGAATTTTTTTTTCCCATATAACTTCGGACCACACTAGTGGCTTTATAATCATTGAAAAGTAGTCGACAGAAATGGATCTGGTGATAAATGAGTACAAAATCATTTTACCAATCTGGTGGAAAGTTTGCAGAACATAATATCTAAATTTTTGATAATACTGCATAAAGACTTACCGAAATCACACCACTTTATCTGGTACCTCCCATACAAGAGGTTGGATGGGCCTTAATTATGTATCACACTATAACAACCCATTTAGTTGATTAATTTTGATCGTTTATCACTAGGGCGACCAATTTTCAGCACATGCTGAATATTGCTGATGCTGCTTAATTTAACGATTTCAAGCGATCTTGCTTATTTAAAATATTTGAGCTTTTTTATGCTGTTTTTGTTTATTTACATTTTTGATACATTTTGATAAAATATGTTTCTATCAATTGAAAATTTTTACATATCACAAGCCCTTGCGGTTTATAAAAATATGACAGGTAGTATTAAATTTGCAAACTATCCTCTTATTTTACACACAGCCTGTGTTCAAGATTTTGTAACAGCCATGTTTTTACCGATAGCTTATATCGTTCGATTCGTTATATAGTTTTTAAGGCGCCTTATCGAAAACAAAAATTTAAACCAATGAAACCTAATGTGCCTTTATAACCTAAACCAATAACGACACGATAGGGAACGTGTTTGGAAGCAGCGGAGTATTATACTAATTAATGTAAAATTTCACGCTGAATTCAAATCTGCTCTCAGATATGTGGAAAGTATAACAGTTTTTGAGATGACCAAGGGGAAAACATTTTTGTCAGATATTATTCTATCATGTAATTGTCTGAAACCGGAGAAATTTTTACGGAAACACGGAAAAAAAACTTAATTAAAAGCAACGAAAACTTGAAAAAACATTAACATTTTTTTAAAAATCCAACTTTGAAATGCCATAGCTACGTCATTTATGTTTGGATTTTAAACAGCTATCATTTTTTTAGGAAATACTTTTATTGTCTTTTATTTTCGTTACAGTTCGCAAAGATCGGTGAACTAAAACATTTTAAAACATGAAATAATGAATATTTGGCGATATCTCAAAAACCGTACTTATCACATATCTGAGAGCAGATTTGAATTCAGCATGAAATTTTACCTAAGGATCAACTATTTAGAAGCCGGGATCAAAAATTTGTTGCATTGTGCTATTTGGAATACATAAGGGAAGTAATTCAAGAGTCTAACGAAAATGATTCTGAAGGATTGCGATAAAGCAAAGAGGTTCTTTCTAATGAAAATTTGTAATCCGACTTTTCCTTCATAAAAATTAACTTAAGTGCATCTGGCATGCCATCACAAAAATTGAGTCAAGCGGATTGCCATTGAATGAAAGCTTGGAAACAGTAAAATCAATTCAACATGCTATAGAAAAACATCTGATAAAAATTATTTTAAAAAAATGACTGCCGTTCTTGCGCGAAATCCTGGCTTTGTGGAAATCAACAATATTATTTTTAAAAATTCCAACACAACAAGTACGTTTATGGGAAAATATTCGCCTGCTGAATCAACATTTTTTAAATACGCTCCCGTTTCATCGTGTGACGTGGAACGCGTTTTTTCTATATAGGGAAATTTTTTTACAAACCAGCGTTAAAGTTTCACCTTGGAAAATTTAAAAATGCACTTAGTGCTTAAATGTAATCGTGACATTGACCAAGGTATAATCTCAATTTAAGAAATTTTTTTTTGGTTTAAAAATTACTTTCTTTGTATGAATACACGATTGAATAATTTGGTTAATTTACTTATTGCTTTTTATTAATTCTTTAATAGATGTGAAATTGTTTTCTGTTTGTTTTTCAATAAATAAAAAAAATTATAAATGCTGAATATAAAATCTATCGTGCTTATTTCAAGGGTTTTTCATGCTGTTTTAAGTACTGAAAACCGTTTTTTTTCGTGCTGAAAACTGGTCGCCCTATTTATCACACTATAACACCCTATTGGGTTCATTAAAATGCTTTTTTTATTATTATATTTGTTGAAAATAGTTTGAACAGAAACGCACCAGGCTTTTTTTTACTCCTAATACAAAGTGCCCAGTGGATCTTGAAATTGCATCAGACTATTACACCCAACTTAAAATGAACCAATTTTGTCCAGTTTGCATGACCGTCTGTCTAGCTGGCTTGCTGCTGCTGATACTTGCTGATACTTTTTTTCAAAAATTAAGCAATGGCATTGTAAATGGATAAATAGGCCTACCCCTTATGGTTCCTTCCATATAAAATTACCTTTTTTTGTAAAAATAATATTTTTTCAATAACTTCCAAACAGATAATTGAAGGAGATATAAATTTGTTCAGTTTAATTACCTTATCAAAATAGACAAACTGTCAAAAAACCAAAATCATTGCCACAACCCTTCTGGTATCTCCCATACAAATCACCGAATTGACCTCATAGTAAGATGTGCACTCAAGACAATTTGACTCGGAAGTAAATATAGACTATATTGGTGGACTCCTTCTGGTCCCTCCCACAAAAAAATGACCTCTCTTCTACATAAATAATGATAGTATTCGGCAATTCAGGATTAAATTTGCAGACCAAATTTTTATTTTCGATCAGTGAGCGGAATGGGCGTGGCCAAACTGTATTTAAGTACTAGAGAGATAAAATTTGATATCTTGACAGTACTCTGCAACACAATTATGAATATGTCGACTATATTTTAATTTTCGATAAGTGGGCGGTGGGGGCGTTGCAAAACTGTATTTTAGACCTAGAGTTCTACAACTTGGTACACAGATAATACTCGGCAGGACAGGTTGAAATTTTCAGACGAAATTTGGATTTTCAATCAGTTAGAGTAGGGGGCGTGGTAAACAAACTAGTTTTTTAAGTTAGAGCGATAAAATTTGACATGCAGATAATATTTACGTAGCACAAGAGGTATAAAAATTTAGACGAAATGTTTTTTTCTGATCAGTGGTTTATGTGTCAAATTGTTATTTTAACCCTAGAGTAATGAAATTTGATATTTTATATTCGAATAGCTAAGGGGATGTTATGTATGATAAGTGGGCGGAAGGTGCGTGGCTAAAGTGTTTTGCAGCGCTGTAGCATTCGTATATCCTCACCCTACGGGTAGGAGAGTATATATCATTTGATACGACCGAAATATGTAACACATAGAAGGAGTCACTTTAGAAACTATGTTTATTCGAACCAAATTCGATTCATAACTTTTAAAGTCGTTTGAGCCATGGCCGTCTGTCTGTCCGGCAGGTACGCACGATAACTTTCAAAAGACGCAACCAATTGTATAGAAACTTTAATATTTCCCCAAAACTACTTACGGTATTGCAAATGAGCTGCATGGCCAAGCCCTGTATTTAGTTTAGCTAAATCAGGATAATGTTTTGCAGAAAAAACTGACTTTATGAAATAAGCCCCCAAAACAAAAATGAAATAAAGCCCCAAATTTCGAAAATAAAATAAAAGCCCTAATATAAATATCGGCGCGCCCCCCGCCCAGTTCAATCTCGCAACTCTTAATCTCTGCCATTATTAAAAGATGAATGCGGCATTCCCCCCGCCGCATTCGTCGTAGTCAGACACTCAACTATCACTCTCTGACATTATTCAAAGATGAATGCGGTGTGGGGCACGTACTTCGATATATGTACTAGAAATTTGTATGTTTTTCTGAGGATGAGGGTATATATATATATATATATATATATATATATATTTTTTTTTTGACCATTTTTATAATGTATACCGTTGTGATAGGCAATATTTACCAGGTGGGCATCTAAAGGGTGGCGGAGTGCTAGTTGCAGTAAGACGAGACGTTTCCAGCAAATTAATAACATTAAATTCTCAATGTTTTATTGAACAACTTTGCGTTGAAATATGTTTTTCTCATAATAAATCAATAATATTATTTGTATCATATATACACCCTGGTAAAACCATTGACATATACCAAGTACATTTGGATAACATTAAATATATTTTGGATCATAAATCAATGGATCAAGAAGTATTTGTTTTAGGTGATTTTAATCTCCCTAATATATCTTGGATCTTAGAAGATGGCTGTTTATTACCATTTAACATAAAATCTGATATGAATGAATCTGTAACAAGTTTTTTCTTTTCCCATGATTTTAGTCAAATTAATTGTATTAAGAATGATATTGGAAGAACTCTTGATCTATTTTTTGTATCTAATAACATGAGAACTTCTTGCGATAAGTGTCTTTATCCTATTTCTAAAAACACCGTGCATCACAAGGCGGCGGTAATTGAATTTGATTTCTATGCTTTTGAAAAAGAAAATTCAAATAGTATGAAAACATATAATTTTTTGAAATGTAATTATTCATCAATTAACAATTTTCTTTTTTCTGTTGATTGGTCGCTGATTGAAGGTGCATATGTTGCTTTGCATATCTACGATTTTCTATTAGACAAATTAAAATATGTCATACAATTAATGATCCCTTCGTCTAAGCCATCTTTTAGCCATAAACCTCCTTGGTTCAACAAAAGGCTTTCGAATTTAAAAAATATTAGAAATAAAGCTTCAAAAAAGTTTAAAAAATCTCAAAATGAAGCTGATTATCGATATTTTCAGAGAATTTATTTTTAATACGGAACATAAATTAAAGTCCGACTCTTCTGCTTTTTGGGTGTTTATTCAGAATAAGAAGAAAAGTACTGGATATCCAGTAAATATGGTTTATAATTCTGAAATTTTTAATAATCTAATAGAGTCCTGTAACTTGTTTGCTTCTTTTTTTCAATCAAATTTTTTAAATCGAAATTGTATTTATCTGAATAGAGAACCTGTTGTGAATAGTCTGGTTATCGAAATTACAGAAGAAGATGTTATATCATCGATTTCATCTCTTAAAAACAGCTCTTCCTGCGTCTTTGCAGATTCAATTCCCCAGATATTTTTTAAAAATTGTGTTTCTTCTTTGGCGAAGCCTATTAAAATTCTTTTTAATGCTTGTTTAAGTCAGGGTATATTTTTAGACTGCTGGAAAAATTGTTCCTTAGTCCCTATTTTCAAATCGGGCGATAAAACTAACGTTGTAAATTATAGGCCAATTGTAAAACAATCTGCTATGGCAAAAATTTTTGATAAAATTATTAAAGTTAAACTTTATAATCATATTGGCAAAAAAATATCAATTTACCAACATGGATTTTTGCCCGCAAGATCAACATGGACTAATTTAGCTATACTGGCTAACCGTATTATTCTAGCAATGGAAGAAAAATGTCAACTTGATGTAATTTATACAGATTTTTCGAAAGCTTTTGACACAGTAGATCATACGGTACTGTTATCAAAATTAGTGTCATATGGCGTTAATGGCAATTTACTAAAATTTTTTGAAAGTTTTTTAATTAACAGAAGATTGAAGGTAAAAATGGGGTCTGTTTATTCTAGTATTGTAATTAAAGCGTGGTCAGGTATTCCACAGGGCACACATTTAGGCCCATTACTATTTCTTTTATTCATAAACGATTTACCTAATTGCTTTACCTATTGCAAACCACTAATGTTTGCTGATGACTTAAAATTGTTTGGTAAAGTTTCAAATTTATCACAGTCTTTAATGATTCAAAAAGACTTATTGGCATTGGCAGAATGGTGCAAGTTAAATATGCTTGGTTTAAATGTAGATAAGTGTTGTACTGTCACTTATACACGTTGCCACACACCAGTTGTGTTTAATTACAGCATTGGCGATGTCGTTTTGAGAAGAGTGGATGAAGTTAAAGATCTCGGTGTTATATTTGATTCAAAACTGCAATTTTCTAACCATATCGATTATATAACAGCAAAAGCTTATTCAATGCTAGGTTTTATTAGAAGAAATTCTACAGATTTTAAAGACCCAATTACATTCAAAACATTATATGTTTCTTTTGTGAGAAGTCAATTGGAATATTGTTCTTTAATTTGGACTCCATTTTATTCTATCCATTCTAACAAAATTGAAAGAATTCAAAAAATTTTTACAAATTTTGCTTTTAAAAAAGTTAGGTGGGCGGATGGAACTATTCCATATGATGCCCGCCGAAAGTTTTTGGGCCTACAATCCCTTAGAGATCGAAGGACATTATTTTCAATAATGTTCATTTATAACATTATTTCTAATGAAATTGATTGTATTGAGTTAAAAAATCTTGTATCTTTGTATAATCCTCCTCGTGAGTTACGTCATGACCGTCTTTTTCGTGAAGATTTTCATCGTTCTAATTATGGAATCAATGAACCAATCGCAAGATGTTTAAAGTTATGCAATAGTTTTTCCCCTTTAATTAATTTTAATATAAATAAAGTAAATTTTAAATTGAACTTATTTAAAATTTTTAACTAATGTAATTTAATATAAACTATTAATTGAATTACTGTAAATTAGTCTGTAAGATAATTATGTCAGTAGACTAAGTAAATAAATAAATATTAGTCGGTTTTACCGACAGAAACTTTTTCACTTTTTTAAAATCATTTCGATACACATATAGTGCTCGGATCTACAGCTATACATATGAAGGCGGACATTTTAATTTCGATCGGTGAAAGAAAGATTTCGTGTTGAAAACTGTCTTTGAAGGCATTTTTTTACATTTTGTCGGATTTTTTTTAAATTCCATCAAACTTTTGTAATTTTTGATTATAACTAACATTCTATGGGATTATAAAAATTTCTGTAAAAATTTCAGGAAGTTCGGTTAAGATCTGCAGCCCTCTTTAAGGAACGAACAAGCGCCACCTATCGGATCGAATTGTAAAAATAAACCAAATACGGACCTACCCCAATTTTTTTGTCTTAAAATAATTTACATTTTCTTAGTAACTATATTGGATTTTGCAACTTATTATTCATTACTGTTTTTAACATACACAGTACAACATTTTACAGCTCACTGATTTGGGACACAGTTCTGAGAACTGCACTCGAAAGTAGCCCCAAAAAGAAGAAGTTCTGCATCATTCATTTTGTCAAGTTACATGACATAATAATTTAATATCGATTTGAAGTTTGTAAGTATCGTATAGGGGAATTTGTCACGTTTTAGGCTCTTTTGTTTGACATAACTCGAGAACCACTAGTCCGATTTAGATGAAAAAAATTTAGAATTACAATTCCTTTGATGTGTTCATATAACGTTTTCCTACATAAGCAACATTTTTACTTTTCTATTCATCAAATGATTTTGAACTGGGTTTATTTTTTAGCAGTTACAATAAAACATTTGTACTCCATGGCGTATGATTTACGTTGAATATTACTTATGATAATCATACCCCACCATATATTATTATGTTACGTCAAACAAAAGAGCCTTAAACAAGACAAATTTCCCTATACGGTACTTACTAACTTCAAATCGATATAAAATTATTATGGCATGTAACTTCCAAAAACGAACGATGCTGAACTTTTTCTATTATGGCATGTAACTTGCTAAAACGAACGATGCTGAACTTTATCTTTTTGGGGATACTTTCAAGTGTAGTTCTCAGAATTGGGTCCCAAAATCATATATTGTACTTTGTTATAGAAAGTATTCTGCATAAAATAAAAGTATGTATATAAATACTAACAATAATTGATTTAAATGTTTGCTACAAAATATTTAAAAATATTAACCAAAAAAACGCTGCAAGTCAATTGACTTCCAGTATTCCCAGAATTACCATGAAATACAATAGCCGGTAATATTTTTGCAACTGTAACACTATTACATACCAAAAGTCACATACATAAGCAACAATAGCATAATGCACAATATAAATATTACTGTATTAGTGTATGTTTACATACGCTTTTAGTGTTTTCGATGAGTACAATAATTTTCTTTGCTCTTATCCCAAATACGAACTATGTGCATAAATGTAAATGTACTTAAATAATAAAGTTCATTACAATTGTATAAGTCTATATACAGTATGTGTGTGTGTGTGCGATTGCATTCAAGTGTAGATGAACACAACTCCAACTTGCATTGATTTTCAAAACAAATTTATCAATATAAACTTCAGTCGTCGAAATAACTCCAGCCTTGTGGGTTCATTACAGACATATTTATTTTGAAAATATTTCATACAATGACAATGAGTACAAAATGAATGTTGTACTTATGCTCTTACCCCGCGTATGGTATGGTCTCATTCATATTGATTATCAAATATAGATATATGTGAGTTTCTCTTTAAATACATAGATAAATATGAGCACACACACACGCTTATTTATTTATGTGAGTTTGTAGTAATCACTGGTATTTCTATATTGTCCCCATCGTGTGCACAGCACTATGGGATTTACACTGCGGTTACAAGTGGTTTTTGCCAGCTGAATCTAATGTGAACATTTGTAATGAATTTGGGGGGCTAGTGTTTTTGTAGTTGTTGTTCGGTTCGTTTTGGTTGTGGATTTGTGGCAACGAAATGTTGAATGTGTCAGTAGCGAATATTAACATTATGGTCAAATAGGTTAATATTGTCAAATGAAGGATAATGAATAGAGTAAGGGAGAGAGAGAGTAAATATTGGCTCAATTTTAACAGCACTACTAAGAACATTAAGAGAATTGAGTGCAGACATAAAATCTACGATGCATAAACATTTTTAATATTAGACAAAGACTTCTAAAGGTGTTGACAGTTATATTTTGAAATAAAATATGGTTTTGGCATTTGAGTAAGTAAACATGCTTCTAGATCACACAACGGAACCTACAATTAAACGACGATTGCAAACGTCAGGTTTTTGTTTTTTTGAAGAGCCTTAACTAGACATGTCGGTTACCGGGACTACTATGAAGTTGCTGTGGACAACATCATCATAGCAAAGTTTATAGCAGTTATAGTGCCCAATCACAGGTCGCCCGCTTGATAGTTGCGAGTTCTAACCATCATGCTAAGGTCGACCGGCCGGTGGCAATTTGGAATGCAAAAATTTAAGATGTACTCTAATGCAACAAAATCTATAATCCGGATTACGAATTCTGACTAAATTCTGTCTATCGCTTGTACGTAGAATTCTGCTTCCACGAAAAATCTGATTTCATATTATTGTTATTTAATATTTTTTTTATTAAAAAATTTTCTGCATCCTTTAACGAAAAATTATGACTAAAGCCTAACGACATCATAGACAAATATGTTTTTATAATTTTTTTTTGTGTTCCTCTTGTTTTTAATAACATATAAGCTGCAACAAAAATTGAAACGACTACAAATATTTATTATAACCACTTTAAAGCATCCGCCAGCCAAACACAATCGACTACAAAAAAAATGTTGATGAAAATATCCGAATATGAAATTTTATGAGTTCCGATTTACCAGATTACACACACATACACATGTACACACGTAATTTCGAACAAACACAACAACTATACAAAAAAAAAGGGAGACACCAACAACCCTTAATGGCAGTTTTTACTTCGAAAATTTGCTCAAATTATGCATTCAATAACGTCTGGGTCCTTGATGGACGCATAAAAATTCCAATGGTTTATTTTATGTGCGTTAAATCGGCCTCAAATCGTTTGGAAAGGAATTTACCAATTAAAGCTCAAAAGTTCATTGACATTTCAAGTAAATTGAAAAAATATACAAATATTAAAAATATTGCGAATATTTAAAACTAGCTAACCACGCAGACTTTGTCCTAACAAATATACATATTTTATCTATATATATAAAAATGGTGGCAAAAATTCAGAACGGCTGGGCCGATTTTGCTCAAATTTTTTTTCGGTTGTTCGTTATTGCCAGGAGCGGGTTTATTTGAAAGAACATTTTTTGAAAATCTTCCGGAAAACTCGGAAAATTGGAAAAATCGAAAATTGACTTTTTTGTATGGAATGTTGTGTGCAATTGTTATAGAATGGCTTTACGAATAGAAAAATGGAAAATTTTTGTTGAAAAATGCGGAAAATTCTGGAAAAATACAAAAAGTTTGAATTTGATTTTTTGACGAAATTTTGCATATTATCGTATGATTTGATTATTTTGGACAATGTAACAGGTGAAAAATTTTGAATAATTATTCCGAAATGACTTTCCGAATGGAAACATAGAAAAATTTTCGGTGGAAAACTCGGAAAATTCCGAAAAAAATATATTTTTTTGAAAATATTTTCCATCGAAAATTGAATTTTTGTATAACATTTTGTGTGCAATTGTTTCGTAGTGGCTTTTCGGTTGAAAAAATAGAACATTTTGGTTGGAAAATTATGGAAAAATTCCAAAAATTTAAATTTTTTCGACGAAATTTTGCATTCTATTGTGTTTTGATAATTTTGAATGATGTGATGAATTCGATTGGAAAAATAGAAAAATTGTTGGTGGATAACTCGAAAAATTCTGGAAAAAAACTCGAAAATTATGGATTTTTTCGACGAAAATTTTCATTGTATCGCATGATTTGATCAATTTAGACGACGTAAAGGTGAAAATACGTTGTGATGCTTGAAAAAATTCGGTTTATTGTGAAATCTATATGTATGAAAACGGTGTGAACAATGTAGTAGTAATTCATCAAGAGAAAACGGCTAGCTCATTTTGCTAAATTTTTATTCAAGTGTTCGTAAAGGTGGTATTATACGACATGTATTGTACATATGACATGTCAATTTTTACAGTGTAAAATTTATACATGTCGTGTGACCCCTTTCAAACACTGCTTGTGTAAAACAATGTGTTGGATAACATTTGTATACATTTCATTTAGAGCGTGCTCTATTTTGACATGTAATACATATCGGCAATCAGCTGTTTTTGAAAAACAACAAAGCGTTTGCTGACAAAAAGTTGAAAAGGATAAGTATTTTATTTCAAATAGTACATAGAACAATTAATGAGTGTTTTTCAACATATTTTTAGTTAAATTTGGCAAATAAAGCTGTGTTTGGCGATGATAAAATATAGCAAAGTCAGCTGTTAATGATAAACACATGTATACATACACAAGCACGTTTGAACGCAAAAATTATAAACCAAATGTACACGCTCATTTTGACAGACATGCAGAATTACATATCGCTTTTTGAATTGACAAGCCATGTGTAAAATACATGTCGTGTAATACCACCTTAATTGATATGAGGGTTTCATGCAAAATAATTTTGGTAAAATCGTTTGGAAAAATCGGGAAATTGGAAAAATTGAAAATTGGTTTTATGTGTGGAATTTTGTGTGCAGTTTTTACGGAATGGCTTTTCGAATGGAAAAATTAAATTTCTCGGAAAAGTGCAAAAAAATTGTTTATTTTTATTGACAAAATTTTGCAATTTTCGCATGATTTGATGGTTATAAACGATGTTTAGGTGGAAAATTTCGGTTAAATGTTGGTTGGTAACGAGATAAATAATATTTAGATAAAAAATCCGTCGAACCCGACGGGATGTGCGGCAATCTGTTGTCGACATTGGGAATGCCAGCGCCAAATCGTTCGATTGCAAGATGCATTCGATCGCAAATTTTAACGGAAGCAAGACTATAATCTAGATGAGCTGACCGGAAGAGTTCGAACAAATGTGCCACTGTTAAATACCGAGTACAAGAACGTGTACGATTCACGATGAAACTGGAGGCATTTACTTTCTCGATGCTCCGAGTGGGAAAGCCAAATTGCGGCAACAATTTGGTCAAGATCTCAAATAACGTTAGCCGCTGCATCCTCTGGCATAGCTGCCACATTGTTGGAAGGCATTCCAACTGTAAATTCTGCTTTAAAACTGTCGATGAATCTTATCACGGTTGAAAAGCCAAAGTACGAATAAACGAGCATTGGAAGTAGTTGGCCGAACGATAAAGGATTTATGAGGGGATTTAAAACAATTGGTGGGGCTATTATTTTGCTTAAAATGTCTATGGCTGCTGATTTATTAAAACCATGTTTGAAAACGTCACCGATGTCAACAAGTTGTAATTGACCAAAAAATTAGGGGCTCATTCCAGAACCTCCCATCTTCTGCTGAATTTCCTAAACAACTGCTAGCGCTTGGCAATGGCCAAATTCGGGTTGATGTTTCGACAGAATTTATATCGTTCCCTGCAAATATTTACCAGTTCACATCGTTGGAAAAGTAACTCATGACATTGCACAAAATTATAAAAATCTCGATTGGATTAATTTACGGGCAGTATGTTACTAGCAGCGAAGAATAAAGACATCAATAGCTAGAATTTCAAATTAGAAAGTTAAGACTTCGTACAAATCTGTTTACTGCGTGAGCAGTAGAGGATGAAGCGACCAACAATCCGACCGAATTTTCCACTCGCTTAATTTGCCGCATAATTTACAGGTAAAGGTGGGATCGATCATAATCATATTGCGGAATCCGAATCAACCGAAATTGTACAATGGTACTCGGTTGTCCGTCAAGAATATGATACAAAATGTGATTTCAGACGATCATCAAAAACAAATTCAAGGAAAAGTAAGTCCTTATCTTACGAATCAGATAATTCCAAATCGCAAGGCCAATCGTTGGAAGTATGTGAGATTAATCTGGAATTTCCCTGTTTTACATGCGGTCAGCTGAACGTTGTCTTTTCGAGTTTAGGAGAACCGCCCTCGTTGTTTGTTTTTGCGGCGGAAAACTTATCGAAAAACTTTGTTTATCATACATTCTCTACTGAGTTTATCTGAAGGCATAAAATTAGGGCGAGACGAAGTTCGCCGGATCCGCTAGTATACATATAAAAACAGAATGAAAAAGGAGCATTTTCCTTTCCTGTTGTACCTAATTTTAATACATTTTTCTAGGGCTTAACGTATTTCATTCTTCGTAACAACAAAACCAATGTACATATCTAATGATAGGTGTTAGGAATTTCTTCACAATGTTACAGACAGCACTTGGAGTACAATTGATACCTTTCAGCAAATGCTTGTCTAAAACTGATGTTTGAATTCGCCGTCAACGGGTGATATCGTCAACTTTCCTATATCTCAATAGTGAAATAAATATTCAATTTGTTGTTTATATGTTTAGTCACAGAAAATTAATTTTTGGTATTAACTTTTTTCATCTGAAGTATAAAGGTCACAAAATATTCCAGAAAATAAAATCGTCCAAAATATGTATAACTAAAGATTTTTAAAAGGGAAGTGAACAGGAAGTGGAACAATCTGTGCTAATTATTATTCACAACTTCTGATTTAATGATCATAAAGTAATTAAAATTTTTTTGCCAAAAATGGGTTCATCGACCAAGAAAACCCCCCATACATGTTTTGCTTGGGTAAATACAATTTTTAGTTCCAAAATCTAATGACGTAATTGTTGATTACCACTGACATTCTATGGGATTGACAGTTAGATTCTGTAAACATTTCAGTAAGTTCGGACCTTCCCCAATCTTTTTGTCCTAATATTATTAAATATAATTTCCCATTAACACCAAAAAATATTTTGTTTCAAACATATTGTATTCTGCATAAACAGTTTAAAAAATCCCATTTTTGAAAATTCTGGAGGTTCGAAATATATTTTAGAGCTATGGTTGAAATGACTCATAGAACAAGAATCGCGGTATGCCTTTGTACATTTATTCGGCTCACAACAATTTGACTCACCCTAATAAGGGTAGTTATCATTTAGTACAAGGTAAAAAGTTACACATTAAAGGACACTTGTTAGACTTCAAGTATCTTAAGACCAAACTCGTTTCAAGACGTTTTAATACGATTGGTGGGATTGTCTAGCTGGTTGGTTTGTGGACAGGAAAACTCGAGTAAACTTTAACTCATTGATATGAAAATTTACCAGTATTAATACATTAATGGATGGTTAAGGCCAAATAGCCCCACTCCTTTTGGTACCTCCCATACAAAACTTCCAATTTTTTGGTAATTAATATTTATTTTATAACTTCCAAACAGACAACTTGAGGATGTTTGAATTTGTTTATCTTGTAATAATAATTTATCTTGTTTAATTATCTTGTAATAGTAGACAAACCCTCAGGAAATCGAAACCTTTGTCATAACCTTTCTGGTTCCTTTCACACAAATGACTGAATTGACGCTCATAGTCGTACATGCATATATATTATGTAAGTACATTGAATTCAGTCTTTTTTGCGTAAGATGTATTCTTGTGAAAATTTACTTACTAACTAAGGTGTCACTTCTTTCCAATACTATGGGATTATATACCATACGTAGAAAAATATTATAAGCGCTTCGATCTTCTGCGCTTCTTCTCCAGTTATTCACAACAAGTTCTCTCTCGGAGCCTAGGTAGAAAAAATCATTTACCACCTTGAAATTATAGTTGTCAGAGTTCACGAAGTTTCCCAAACGAGTAGATTCTTTGTTCGTTTAAGCTAATAACTTCGTTTTGTCCTCGTTCACCATTAGACGAATTTTTGTTATTCCTTCTTTATACCTGAGAAGGCTGCAGTCACATCCCGCAGATTTCGACCGATGATGGTTGCGTCGTACGTAAATAGCATGTAGATTTTGTTAAATGTCGTGTTTACTGCAGCTTTTACCATTACCATCTCCATCACAATGTTAAAGAGGTCACACGATAAGCCGTCGCCTTGCTTTAGGCATCGTCTGGTATTGAGTGGCTCAGTAAGGTCCTTGCCAATCTTCACTGAAGGCTGATCCCGCGGTTGTTGGATCACACACTCGGATTACCTTTTTTAGCACAGAACATAATAAGCTTATATTGCAATCATTGGGCATGCACTCGTTAAGCCAAACCGTGCGTAGGAGCTAGTGCATGCTCGTTATCAGCTTCTCGCCACCGGACTTGAAGAGCTCTGCCGAAAGTCTGTCGGCACCGGCTGCTTTACTACACAGTATAACACATGATTATGGGAATTAATTCTACGTGAAAGTAGCCCCGATAAGAAAAAGTTCTGCATCATTCGTTTTGTCAAGTTATATGCCATAATAATTTAATATCGATTTGAAGTTGGTAAGTATCGTATAGGGGAATTTGTCACGTTTTAGGCTCTTTCGATATATTGTTATATGGTGGCGTATGATTATCAAAAGTAATATTCCACGTAAATCATACGCCACGGAGTACAACAGTTTTATTGTAACTGCTACAAAATAAACCCAGTTCAAAATCATTTGATGAATGGAAAGATGAAACTGTTGCTTATATAGATAAACGTTATATGAACAGATTAATAGAATTGTAATTCTTAATTTGTTTAAATTTGTTTCAGCTAAATCGTACTAGTGGTTCTCGAGTTATGTCAAACAAAAGAGCCTAAAACGTGACAAATTCCTCTATACGATACTTACTAACTTCAAATCGATATTAAATTGTTATGGCTTGTAACTTTCTAAAACAAATAATGCAGAAACTCTTCTTTTTGGGGCTACTTTCACGTGCAGTTCTCAGAATTGAGTCCCAAATCAATGATCTGAAAAATGTTGTACTGCGTTATTTTTCAACCGCGATATTGCTCTTCTTAACTCGGCTTGACTTGGTCTCGTCGACAATTAGCGTGATACCTTCACGTGCGCTGCCTTCTGGAGCCAACAGTTGCTGGAAGTGTTCTCTCCAAATATGCAGCACACTCTGTGTATCTTTAACCAGATTTCGATCCTTGTCCTAACGCATTTTGCTTTTACTTTCTGGTAAAAATTTCGGGCCTCACCCCTATCCCTATATTGCTCTATATGACGTTTTTTCGCTTAAATAACTGACTCGCGTGTTTTACTGTCTTCGTGTGCCGTTCCCTAACAGCCCCAGTTACAATTGGCTGCAGCGTTGCCCTATAAGCGGCATCCTGTTCCTCAGACGCTATGCGACATTCTTCATCGTACTAGAATTCGTCTGAGCACCATTTTTCATATCCCAGCACGGGTGTTGTTGCGGTTGCCATGGAATGCGCAATATGCTGCCACGTCATAAGTAGAGGCGTTGTGTCGTAGTAATTTGGGAGAGCTGGTTGGAGTAGGCAGTGCCTATCTCTGGGCTTTTCAGCTTCGCGATGTCCAGCTTTCTTTGTGTTTGGTTACTTGCGTTTTTAGCTCCAAATCAATATTAGCACCACGTATCACACGCACGTCCATGACACTAGATGCATGCCTGCCATCGATTACCACATGATCAATTTGATTTTTGATATTTTTATCGGGAGATAGCCAAGTTGCCTTGTGGATATCATTGTGCTGGAATCTGGTTCCACTCTCTACCATGTTCCTTTCCGCAGCGAAGCTAACCAGCCTAAACCCGCTGTCTGAAGTCTCGGTATGCAGGCTGAATTTACCAATCGATGGACCAAGAACATCTTCCATTCCTATTTTTGCGTTAAAGTATCCCAAAACAGTTTTAATGTCTTGGCCAGGGCAGCGGTCTTATGTTTCTTCTAGGCGCTCGTAAAATACAACTTTCATCTCATCTTCTTTATCTTCCGTCGGGGCATGAGCACAAATCTGCGTGATGTATAAATATTTCGCCTTGATGCGGATTGCGGCTATTCGATCACTGATAGGATTGAATCTCGACACAAGATGTCCGAGTCTCTCACCAACTACAAATCCACATCCAAATTCGTAGTTTTCGGCATGGCAACGGTAATAGATGTCGCAATTTATATGTCGCGAGCATCCTTGTCCACTCCATCTCATCTCCTGGATGTCGGTGATGTCAGCCTTATATTCTTTGAGGACATCCGCCAGTCGGATAATGTCACCATCTCTGTAAAGAGTCCGGACGTTCCAGGTGCATATCCTTCAATCATGGTCCTTATTTCCGGGGTTCCGTTTGTTTCTTTCACTTTGTCGTGTTTTCATGGCCAGTAAAAATTTATGATTTACTTTACATCTCTTGAGTCATAGCTGGAAAACTAAGCGAAAACATCCATTTGAGTGTTTTACTATACTGACCTAGTACCTTCACCCTAACTTGAAATTTCTCACCCCCAGAAAATGACCCCGAAAATGGTCTACAATGTTATAAAAAGTATGATAGTTAGAACAATTTGGAAGTAAGGGCTACTGCAAGACAAAGTTTGCCTATATATAGGGAAGAGCCTTAGTCATTTAGATAAATTAAATTACAATTAATTCTTCTTTCCATACTACGACATGAAATAACTCAGGCGCTATGTTTAATGTCTGTCGTGTTTTTATGTTTACATTTCAATCAAATTATTTAAGAGATCTTCGATAATTGTGGTTTATGTCAAAGTTTTCTTTTTAAATTGTTTTGTTTTGATGTTGTTTAGTTTTTCAAATATAAAATAGCACTGTATACACGTGTATTAGTTGTATAAACAACTTATGACTTTGAAGTCTTAAAGGAATTCCCTAACAAATTATTAATTATATTAGCAAATTAAACATGAAAGGTATAATTAACAAAACCCTGCACACTGTATTGCTGTTATAAAATAAAATTTATTGAATTGAACCAAACAAATTCAAACAATTCTATTTTAAATTACAAATTATTGAATTGAACCAACAAAATCTAATTTTTGACAAGTCAGAACACTAAAAACTAAATAAAATTTGTTGTATATTTTTTATCCATCTTGCTGTTAATATCATCACCTTCCCTGCTACTATTGGCCCATATACACATTTTTTCTATCTCCTGCCGTTTCCTCGACAGTATCAATTACACTGCGTACATTGCGTCAACTGTCTGTTGGTGCCACACAGTTTTGAAGTGCGAAAATATCCCAGTCATTAAATATAAAATCACCGCCGCTTTGTTTGATAAGTGGTTAATTATAGTGATTTTTAATTAATTTGAAAAAATCAAACGCAAACATCAAATTGTTCAAAACCAAAACCGCATAGCAAAAAACCCCTATTTAATATAATTAGCATCAATTCAAACAACGACAATATCACGTTCCGAGTGTACTTAAAAACGAACGAAAAAAACGCAATAATTCAATGAAATCATAAAACAACAACACACAACGCACAAAAAAAGTCACAATTAAAATATAACAAATATTATTATTTATCAATCAATAATAACATGGTTGTTGCAGTTGTTTTGGTGCGTTACTTTGTATGATATCGGCTGTCATTGTTCGTTTATGTGTTGATGTGCATTGATTGTTTCATGTTGCATTTGTGGCAGATCGATCGATGTGGTGTACTATACATACGTATATATTTCAATCAATTAGAAAAAGATTTAAAAGTTATTTACTTACAAAATTTAAAATAACTACACCAACAATATCAATAGTAGTGTTATAAAAAAATCAACAAACAAAACAAACAAATACTGTTGATACATTCGTACGCACCCAGCATCATCACTCATCCACTCTCATTGCCACACGTTTACTTAAACACACAAACTCACACACAACTCAATCGTAAACTGCTAACCAATTTGGTGAATAATGGTGGCGCCTATACTTTGCTGCCAGGGAGAACAAATGTTATGGTCGTTCAATGTGTGGGCAGAGAAATGTGAGGAATGCAAGAGAAAAGTGAAGATAATTTGCAATGCACACACATAAATATTACTTTCACATACGAGGACTACGGGCACGAGTTTGTGAATAAAAAAAATAGTAAAGTTAAATTGGAATCCGATTGTCTCCTTTAGGATACTGCAAGGAGGAATATGGCCACAATCAAAATTTATGGATATGTAGCTGAAATGGGGATATGTATCTGAATAACACGCGACTATCATACGGGAGATCCCTACTTCAATTCCTTTTCTCATTCTTCTACATTTTCTTCAATCGGCTGCCTCTCGATTTCGTTTGTTGTGAGTCAAAAAATTAAAATCGTTTATTTTCTCAATAACGCTAGAAGCTGTCCCGTACCTCATTCATGGGGTGTAAGGGTAAATTAAGGTATTTTTAGTATCTTCAGTATCCTTCTCTATAGAGAAGGTATTTAAATCTGACTGGCGAACGTTATCTATATATACAAGGAGTACATCACAGCTATCCAGGAGATGAGAAGAACGGGAATACAAGCAAATTAAAAGCTGTCATTTGGAAAATCACAATTTCGGATATGGATTTGTAACTGGCAAGAGATGTTGTTGACAGCAGTAAGAGTCTAGTAAAGCTTCTCTCCTCATATTCGGAGCCTATAAAATGTATGTCCTGTTGTGTGAGTTTAAAAATAGAAGCGTGTTTATTCACAATGACGCGAGAAGATATCCAAAGTTAAGAGACATTGACATGTTGTTGTTGTAATAACTCGACCTGCTAATAAAAGTGAGATACTTATGTTATTTGCAATTATTAGTGCGTTTCTTTTCTATCAATCTTTTTAAGACTCGTCTACATCCAAATGTAGGAATTTAGACACCTCAATGGGGTGGGTCCAGAGTCCGCTTAGATTCAGTCGGATCGATTCTGCCGTGCTGTTGAATAGGTGGAGAGTATGAATTCTATATTGCCGGATTTATTCTCGACCAAACCAAGTTAAGCCGGCTACAGTATCCTGATCACTGTTGGGCCAATACCACTCTCGTACTTCTCGAAAAGCTTCTCTCTTCTTCAACTATAGGTTGGGAACGGCCTCCCAACAGGACATTCATTCGGTAGGCTGCGGATGTTTGGTTGACTGATTGTATGCATGCCCCTCAGAGCTGCTCTGTATGTGATAGGATCCAGGTGTTCTAAATCTTAGTGCTGGATATCCCTATCATAACACCGAAAATCGTACCTGACATGTTTCGGTGGGGGCGTCTATCTCTGTAAGCTGGGGGTTGGATGGCCACTCCGGTGACATCGCAGAAGGAACTGTTTCGTCAGCATGTAACTATGTTCCTTGACTGTCAGGATCTCCGTCTCCTCATGAAGATAGTGTTCTGAGGACATTTGTAGGCAGACCGTTACAGTCTTTATGGCTGCATTCTGGCAGCTCCACACAGGCGCAGCGTAATTTAGCACAGACCGGTCAATTGCCTTATAAGTAGTGAGCAAGGTTTCATTGTCCCTGCTCTAAGTGCTGCCGGCAAGCGACTTGAGAATCTTGTTCCTATTGCTCAACTTGTATTCTGGGGTGATTAACCGTCGGAATTCTTAACTCTTCGACAATAACATTTAATTCCAGCTCTCTCTAAACGCCACAAACGACTGACGATCCCTCATATAATTCACTAACCACATCTTGATGGAGTTTGGGAGACTTGAAGTGTTAATGTTTCCGAAGAGGATGGTGTGAATGACCGTGTCAAATGCTTTCGACAAGGCCAGCCCTACTATACTAGTGCGCTCACATGGTATGTTTTGATTAAGACCATCGCTTATATGTGTGGGTATGGCGGTAAATGCTGTGGTTGTACTGTGTTATTTTCGGAATCCGTGTTGATGTGCTGCTATTGATAAATGTGGTGTTTAACTAGGGAGGAGAAGTGCCTCAAGTGTCTTCGCTACCGGTGACAACAGGGAAATCGGTCTATACGATCACCTCTGGCTTGCATTCTTCCCAGGTTTTAAAACCGGGGCCACTCTGGCCACTTTCCAGACTTCTGGTATGATGTAAGTGGACACAGACAAGTTGAGGACTTTGGCCAAATACACGACTCCCGGCACATCGGAATTCCATCAGAGAGATTAAAATCTATTCTTGTAGTTGAATTCTGTGAGCAATCGAACAACCGCAATCCGCAAACCACAGACGACGGCAGATACAGATGTAAAAATTAAAGATATATTCTACATACGAGCTGACTTGGCTATGATAAATGGGAAAGAATGATGTTATTGGTCCACACATCGGAAAACTCAATATACAAGAAGAAGATATCTAGAACACAAAAAGACAAATTAAACATGAATTCAATAAAAGCAGAGAGTTTGATTTGCTTGTGAACAGTGGAGGTGGTTGTGTAAAGGCCAAACGTAAAAGGCAAATTGTCTTCCGAACTGCAAAAATAAAGGATGGCTACAACGATCTACGATCTACACGATTCATTTCAACAATTTTGCGACCTTGCTTTTGGTCCATATCGACTTCATGAAATCCTTGGTGAAACTGACTCTTTTATGAATTTTGGCCATAATTTCATTGGGGGTTATTTCATATTCATCATTGGGTGTTATTTCATATGAAATAACTCCCAAATATTGGGGGTTGTTTCGTTTTCGCTTTGGGGTTTATTTCATTTATTTTTAGATTTTATTTCATTTACTGTTTTTTGGTGTTATTTCCTATTTTTTGGGGTTTATTTCATTGGGGGTTATTTCCTGGGCGTTATTTCATTGGGGGGCTTTTCGTGGAGCCGATCATTTATCCTATTTAATATTATAAAAATGAATGTCTGTCTGTTTGTTTGTATGTTTGTTGCTCAATCACGCCTAAACGGCCGATTTCAATGAAATTTGGAAGATAGTTTGTGTACTTTATGGAAATTACTGTAGGCTATAAATTTTTAAATATTTGACCTTATGGGCGGAGTGGGCGTGGCAAAACTTTTTTAGATCTAACGAGATAAAATTTAATACACAGATAGTACTCGGCAACACGAATAAGAATATGCGGGCGAAATTTTAATTTAGAACCAGTGGGCGGAGTGGGCATGGCTAAACATATTTTTAGAGCTAGGGTGATAAAATTTGATACAGAGATAGTACTCAACAACACGAATATGAATATGCCGATTAAATCTAGATTGTTAACCAGTGGGCGGAGTGGGCGTGGCAAAACATATTTTTGGAGCTAGGGAGATAAAATTTGATACCCAGATAGTACTCAACAACACGAATATAAATATGCTGACGAAATTTTAATTTTGGATCAGTGGGTGGTGTTGGCGTGGCAAAACTATTTCTAGAGTTTGAAAGATAAAATTTTAAACACAGATAGTACTCGACAACACGAATATGAATATGCGAACGAAATTTTAGTTTTTGACTCACTGGGCGGAGTGGGCGTGGCAAGACTTTTTTTTAGAGCTAGAGAGATACATTTTGAAACACAGACGAAATTTTAATTTTGCTTCAGTGGGCGGTGGAGGCGTAACCAAACTGTATTTTAGGCCTAGGGAGATAAAATTTGGTACACAGATAGTACTCGACACTTCCGTTTTAAATTTGCAGACGAACATTTTATTTTCGATTAGTAAGCGGATGGGCGTGGTCATACTGTATTTTAGGGCCAAAGAGATAAAATTTGGTACACAAATAGTACTCGACACCACAAATATGAATATGCAGACAAAATTCAAATTTTGAATCAGTGGTCGTGGCGATACTGTCTTTCAGCCCTAGAGGGATAAAATTTAACACGCAGATAGTACACGGTAGCACAAATATGAATATGCAGACGACTTTTTAATTTTACATCTGTGGGCGGATAAGGCGTGACCAAACTGTATTTTAGCTCAAGAGAGATAAAATTTGGTACCCAGATAGTATTCGGCACTAGAGCGATAATATTTAATACACAGGTAATACTCGATACAAAAAAGTACTAAAAAGTCCATTTATTGTACCAAAAAGTACAATTAGTTCTAAAATGGTACTAAAAATTATACAAAAAGTATTGTACCAAAAATTTGTATTATTGTACGCAAAGTACTTTTACTGTACCAAGAAGTATATTTATTGTGCCAAAAATACTTCATTGGTACCGAAACGTAAAATTTGTTGTACTAAAAAGTACAATTAACTTTATTAAAAAGTACATTAGTTCCAAAAAATTGTACTAAAAAGTTAAACTTATTGTATTAAAAAGTACTCTTACTGTACACAAAAAAAACAATTAATTGCAATGTACACAATTAAAGTACTTTTAATGTACCAAACTTACATAGTAATATTTTTAAATTTTATTTTCTGACTCATTTTCATCATATTGATAACATGTTTTTCCGAATTGTGTCTTTAAAGTTTAACGAATATTTACACGGCTTTAGAAAGAAATATGTCGTTAAAATCTGACCAACCAACCTCATTTACATGATGCTGACACATTTTGAAGGGAAATACTAACAATGAGCCTTTATAGTACTCGGCATAGTGCAGACATGAATATATCGACAAACTATTAATTTTTGGTCAGCGGGAATATAAAGACGAATATATTATTTCCCATCGGTGAGCAGAAGGAACGTGGGAAAATTTTTTTTGGGACTACAGATAGTACTTGGCACAATAGATATGAATTGATAAATTAATTTTTTAATTTTTGTTAGTGCGACGTTGTTAGTTTGATTAGGTTAAGGAGTAACTTATGGTAACGAATTGTTTACTGAGCGTACAAGATCGACCCTTATACATATTATAAGTATTCGTCAAGTATGCAATAGCGAAGCATTGCCGGGTCCACTAGTTTCATATATACATATATATTAGACCTGGCGTTAAAAAGTTTTTTTTGGAATCTTAAGTGTGGGTAGCGATTAAAATATGCGAATTAATGCCAAAATTGAAATAGCAAATTTTCAGGCTGATCGGATGGTGCCAACCCGTGCCCCAATGAGGTCAAAGGTCAACATTTTTTAAAAACCACCAAAAAACTCTTGTTATTGCATTTTATTAGTTTTTTTTTAATGTTTTTTCCGTAATTTCCTTTAAAAGGGTTTATAAGTTTTATTTTAAATCAGTGAAGATTTTGTATAGACTGGGAGGTCTTTACGTTAGCCCTCTACAATGTGCAGCAAGTACTATTTATCGTCTTCGTTGTGTGTTAAGCATTTGTAAGAGTCTGTTATTAGTCTGACAATTTTTTACGACGGCATTCACAACAGTAATGCTTTTGACGATCTGCTTCCCTTTAAAAAATGCTTGGCCTAAGAAATTTGATGGATTAAAGGGTAAGAAATCCATAGAAATCTCCAAACGAATAAAAAATATTTTGTTTTCGTAGTCAGAAAAGAGCTTAAATCAGCAATATAATGGTCTTCATCAGACTTAGACCATCTTTTATTTTATTTCTGAGTCTACATGTGGGTCAAAAAAGGCAAGTGCAACTCTTTTCTTCGATAAATACCACTGGTGGCTCCGAATTTTTTCCAATAGCACTGTATATATTACTATTTGGACTATAGAGATTTACTTGAAAAATTCACATATTACGAGTTCCATTCAACTGAATCGCAGAAATTTTAAAGTGTGTGTGAAAAATATACATTTTTAAACAATAGATGTCCTTGTACATGAAACTTTCATGTGACGTCACTCCATTTGCACGAAATGTGAAACTGGGAATGCTACCACCAAGAAATATAAATGCAAGTTGTAGAAGTTCTCTATAATCATGCCGAATATGTACTTTCGCTTAATATTTAAGTCAAAAGGGCCGTTTTTCTTAGCAAATAGGCGTAGACTGATTGAGCTACTGTATAACCAGTTAAATCTTCAATGCTGGGGATAGCTATAAATTTTTCATAGTTCTATCACGTCAACCCAGTAGCCAAACGATCAACTTTATCTATTCCAGCAATTGCGTCTCGTGGCATGATCTCAGGTTCGATTCTCGCCTACATTTTTTTTCACAGCCGGCCCACGGTATTGTCGACAGCAACGTCGCAGTATAAGTGTCGAGTCACTCTGCATGTCTAGTAAAAGCTTCTCAAAAAGTGACGTTCGCATTTGCCGATAAACCAGTAGGTGGCGTTAGCTGTGAATCTAAAAATAGAAAGCGTTTTAATTCCCAACAACGCGGTAAGCTATCCTATACCTTATTCATGGGGTGTAAAGGGAAATTAAGTTTGTTAAGTAAGTGGGAAGTAGCTTTTCGTCCCAATGCAAAACTAATGTTTTAGGGATCTAGAAAACTTAATATAAAAGAATAACTTATAACTTGGCCAAAATAAAAAAATTACATTGAAATTTTCAATACTTTCTTTGCCATGACGCCGACGGTGTTTTTAACGTTGCTCATGCAAACTTGTGCAATTCAGAAGAAAATCCTCAATATTGTGAACTAACGGTTTAGAAGTTTCACTGATGAAGTGTTCTTCTAATGAAGATGACATATTGCCGGCATCCATGCAAGCTAGCATTCTGTCGTCTATAAAATTTTTCTTTCTACGTTTTTCAATCGGCATATCTCAGCAACTTGGAATGTTATCAATCTGTTTTTCATCCATCGTCTCCCAATTCATCACTCTTAAATTCAACATTTTTCATAATTAATTCTGAACATGAAATTAAGTGCACAAAAAATAGCCATTTTGTGGCCAAGTACTACATTAGAATATACCCAGCAAAATATTTTGTTGCAAAGAAACAATTACAGAATAGCTTTTACTGATAAGTAACAAGTTACACTTTCGGTTGCACAATATATTATTTTTGTTTGAAATTGTCCCAAAACCAACATGTTCTTCGGAACCTGTTATGAAATGAATAGCTTTATAACTGAATTACATATGGTGTTTTTTGAAATTTAATTGGTTTTCAATTGGGTACTCGCTCGAAATATATTTTAACTGCGATTTTTTGAGTTTTTCTTAATACATACCCTCTAAAAAATACTTATTTCAAATACAATGGATGTAAAGTTTCATTAACGGGCAAATAGAATCTTGTTTTTAGGTAAACTCTACACAAATTATAATGGTCAGGTCTAGTCACAGCAAAAAAAAAATAAGTTTTATTCATTTTCTGTTCTACGGAATCTGTGGTGCAACATGTTGTATATAATCGGTTATATGGAACCAGAAACAGAACAGAAGGTCGATTAAAAAAGAAACGATTATAGTATCAATACTATTCGCAACAAGTTCTGAAAAATTTTCCTGGGTAGCAATTAAACCAAGTTCGGTTTTTTCTTCATAATTTTGTGACTTAATGATCGACACAAGTCATTCTACCAACATGCACACTATTTCGCTGTTTTATTAAGAAGTCACTATCTTGCTATATACTAACATAAGCTTGAGAACGTCCACGTGGGCAAAGTCAAATAAATTGTTTTGAATTATTCTTCGTTCCGGAGATTTCATAATGTTTAATGACTTTTGCAGCACATGTACTTTGGTCTGGATTTAGGATTCTAGCTTTATCACAAAAAGGAAATATTTCATTTAATACTAATCTTGCACTTTCTTTAACTGTTTTACATTTATATTATAAATTATAATATAATTACATTTACATTTATACTATAAATTATATAAATTATTATATAAATTATATATGTGTATTTGATTCTTGTCGCATAGTGTACTTCAGAGTTAAAGAACCTTTTAACTAATTTACAATTTATAAATGATGTTCTAATTTATAGTATTTTTATTTATAGAATTTCTCATTAAAACAATTGATAAAATGTAAAAAAAACAGTATTTTGGTGGTTTTTTCAAAATTTGGACCTTTGACCTCATTGGGGCACGTGTTGGCACCATCCGATCGACTTGAAAATTTGCTACATCGATTTTGGCATCAAATCGCATATTTTAATCGCTACCCGCATTTAAAATTCCAAAAAATAAAAAACCCCATATAAGCTGCGCCAGGTCTAATATATATATATATTGGTATACCTACCACGCCTCCTTATGGCGTTACAAATGGAAGGGTATTTTAATATACCCTTCACTCTCTTCGTGTGCTTTGTGAAGGGTAAAATAGGAACCTACAGTTTAACGACAATATTTGCCATTAATACCTTTTCTAAAAAAAATGGAGTTATTAGAAAAAAATAAGTTTTTTTACCATTTAGCTTTACTTTCAACTTCCCAATGACCCCTCGCACTACACAGGCTATATATGCAAACCGGCAAATATTTTCATATTTGGCCAATGCAAATATATGAAATATAGATTTCTTTTCAATTTTGCTGTTGTTGTTGTTGTTATTTCCAGAAACCAAAGTATGAAAATGAAATTTATTTTTATGCTGCACACACACAAACAGGACTATTAAATCGACAGATGTGCCGAGTTAGAATAATTTCAATATCTATGAAATGCAGATTACTCGGAAATCAAAAATCAACAACAACAACAAAAGCAGAATAAATAATTGAACTGTGCAGTTAAATAAATCTACAGATTTAAAAAAAGACAATTGAAACCAGAAGTTGACCTTTTGCCAGACAACAGATGGTGAAAGGCAATGATGATGATGACGATGATGGTCAAGTGCTTAGAAACATGCGACCACCAGCAAAGGTAACAGATGAGATATTGGTTATCATAAAGCGGTAAATCTCATACTACATTGCAGAGATGGAGGAGGTGTGGGGAAAGCATTACTACTTAACATTATCCCCACAACTGGGTTTATGCAGATGTTCTTTAACAAAAAACCACAATAAACATCGTCAGAGATATGGTTACTAAGACCTAAGTATGGGTGTACGTGTGTGTGTTAATTTTTTTTAACAAAATAAATAAAATAAATATACAAAATACTTGTTGATCACACATCATTAAAATTCTCATAACAAAAAAAAAACAAAACACCCCACAAGACTTATGCGTATCCGTATCCTCTTATGCGTATTCATGTGTGCGTGTGTATGTGTTTATATTGCAATTAAATTCGAATCAAATCCAAGCAATAAGAAACAACAACAAATTATTTAAAATACATTCAAAAGTAAATATCTATCGTTTTAGATATGCTAAATACTAAATGGATATGATTGAAAGATTTCATGTGGAAAATATTAAGAACAGAAAAAAAAAATAAAAAACAAGAGGCATTTTGTAAAGGGAGGTGGTGGTAGTATGTTAGCACATGAACATGAACATCGAACAATTATGATGTGTTTAATTTAAGATTTTATTCAAAATAAACAAATGCGTTGTTGTTGGCTAAGCATGTGGAACCATCCCATATTGATATAGTATTATCATAAATTTTATATACGGAGCAATATTTCAATTTATAGCCATTTTAAGCTAAAATTGATTTGTTTACATTATAGCAATGACGTTGCTTGCTTACGTTACGTTAATATATGGCTCATTTGTTGCAAGACCGGTATAAATACAAAATAAATCAATTCTGCAGAAAACTCGTGAATTTTTAATACAGCATTAAGTATTATATAATGGGCAACTCTACGCCATTAACTTAATTTTCACGTTTTTCGACTTATGCCGGTCTTGCAAAAGATATTTAAGTATATTTTCACGTGAAAAGCTTAAGAGTGCGTTACAGTATATGTTGTCTTTTATATATATAAACGACTTACTGGAGTACCTGATTCCACCCCAGCCCAAACGGTTAAAGCTACAACCTTGAAATTTGGAATGTAGTTTTTTTTTACGACGTAGGAGAGCAACAATCAGGGGTTTTCGATATTTGAAATGACTATATCTCAATAATCATGTAACAGGGGTTTTTCGTCGGCTGAGGTAAGTCCTGTCGTCGCCAGGGTCGCCATAAGAACCAACAAAACCTTATAGAATAAGAACTCAGTAGATTTTGACTGACTTGGGCAAAATAATAGTATTGTTTATAGATGGTGTAATTCAAACTTATAATGTACTGGATAAAGTATTTAGATACGAAAACAATTCAGATTCGGATTCAGTGATAGGGATGTTATCTTGTCCGGTAATTCATACCCAGGCTGTTTTTAGATGATCAAGAACTTTTAGTATACGCTCGACGAGTATTGATGTGGCCTATGACTGCAGTGACAGGTTTTGGGACTCGGGTCGCTTTAAGATATTCGGGCACTTTACTTTGAGGTGATCGGAAACTTTATACTATACTTCCAAAACTATAGACATCTGATAGGTCAGGATCGTCTCGTTACTCAAGAACGTGGTTATTCGGGTACTTTCGATAATTCAGGTTCATACCAGCAACTCTGCAGCGTATCGATGATTCGGGTTTGAAGCTAGTTACGATTAATATCAGCAGTAAGTTGTCATCTCAATGATTCGGGTTTGTCGGTGATTCAGGTTTATATCAGTAACACGTGGCCGTCTTGGTGATTCAAGATTTGTCGGGTATTTAGATTAATTTCAGCGATTCGGCAATATATCTATGCTTCGGCTGGCGTCGGTAGATCAGTTTGGTATCAGCAACTCATGATCGTGTTGATGAATCGCGTTCTTCAGCTAATCGACTTATGCAACTCGTGCTTGTATCGGGACCGGCAGTGGCACAGTGGTTAGAACAAGCGACTACCATGCGGATGATCCGTGGTTCAATTCCGGCTCCAGTCATCTAGATTTTTTTTTCATTACCTGCCCCCTCGATGTTGAAGACAGGAACTTCGCAGTACAAGTGTCAAGTCAATGGGCATGTCTAGTAAAAGCTTAGGGTTGGTTCGGGTTGATGTCAACAACTCAGAAGGGTATTGGTGATTCGGTTTTATTGATGATTCATGTTTATATCAGCAATACCGGGTCATCTTGATGATTCGGATTTGTCGATGGTTCAGGTTTATATCATGAATACGTGGCCGCTTTCCTCTATGTTGTCGACAGCAACGTCGCAGTATAGTGTCGTGCCAATCGGCATGTGTAGCAAAAAGCTTTTCAAACAGTGACGTTTGTTGTTAATCTAAATAGAAAGCGTGTTTATTCGCAACAACGCGAGAAGCTATCCCATACCTCATTCATGGAGTGTAAAGGGAAATTTTGTTTTTAGGTATGTGGCCGTCTTGGTGATTCGGGTTTTGTAGGGTGTTCACGTTAATTCCAGCAATTCGGGAATATATTGATGCTTCGGCTGTAGTCGGTAGATCAGTTTGGTATTCTCAACTCAGAATCCTGTTGATGATTCGCGTTCATCGGTGAAACGACTTTTGCAACTCGTGGTTGTATCGATGATTCGGCTTTCGTCTGTAAATCGGTTTGGTATCTGCAATTCAGGATCGTGTTAATGACTTGTGCCTGGAAATCGACTTCTGCAACTCGTAGTCGTACTAATGCCGAATTCGCGACCGAACTAACTGAGCCAATTTATAATACAATGCTATAGAAACAAAGAGTATCTTAGTGTAGCAGACCGAAATCTGTGAAACCGATGAGTCGGTATAATCAACCGGAGTTGGATTCAACAGACCGAAGTCCGATTCAACAGACCGAAGTCTGATTAACCCGACCGAAGTCCGATTTAACAGACCTAAGTCCGTTTCAACAGACCGAAGTCCGATTTAACAGACCAAAGTCCGATGCAACCGACCGAAGTCCGATTCAACAGACTAAAGTCCGATTTAACAAACCGAAGTCCGATGCAACAGACCGAAATCCGATGCGAGTTAAACCAATGGAATTTGGGTTATACCAACAAAAGTTGGTTCAACAGACCGAAGTCTGAGTAAACAGACAAGTTCGATTTCACAGACCAAGGTCCGATTCAACAGACCGAAGTCCGATTTAACAGACCGAATTCCAATTCAACAGACCAAAGTCCGACTTAACAGACCGAAGTCCGATTCAACAGACCCAAGTCACATTTAACAGACCGAAGTCCGATTCAACAGACCGAAGTCCAATTTAACAGACCGAAGTCCAATTCTTCAGATCAAAGCCCGATTCAACAGACTGATATCCTATGAAACAAAGAATTTAACTTTCGATAAATTATTGCCCTGATAAGGCCAGGGGAGTTCGGGTACAGAGCAACGTAGCAATAAATTTCGTTGCGGTAGTAACCGACGACCTTACCAAGGTAAATGTTTGATCATTTAAGTAAGTGGAGCTCTCGATGTAATGAGATTTACATCAAATCACACTGCATCGATTAATACTTTCCATGTGATGTCGTTTCCTGAATGTGTTTGGTTAGGTGTATGACGTCGCGCTCATTCGACGTTCGTGGCGAGTGCCGAATGTGTATTTGCTGGCAGTCCCGTACATTGTCGAACGTTTACGCTGGTCGTGTGATCAATGGTATTGTTGTTTGCGGTACAGGTAGTTGGAGAATTATTTGTATTCAAATAAAGATTGTAGGTTGCCGTTCGCATGGTTGAAGTTGTTACCATTCGCCCTTTGTTGCTCTTGAAGTAATTATTGTTGGTGGTTAGGGACTAAATGCTCATTATTGTGTAGTTAGCGCTAGAGCTGTATATGTAGGTTATAAGTACGCCTTTCATTACGTTACAATCATTTTAGGTACTAAGTCGAGACTTTTATTAAGACAGAAGGCGCTGTCACGCCCCTTTTAAAAAATTTGTATATGGGTTACATTAATAGACCAATTGCAATGAAATTTTCACAATTTCTATTATATGACTGACTGATCCCTTCCCAGCTCAAACGGCTAATGCTAGAGACTTGAAATTTGACACGGATGATCGAACTATTATTATGGCAGTTATTGCGGTTTTTTTAAAGAGCGTGTGGCATAGCCCACGTTCACTCTGGCTCTATATCAAACTGTACCTACAAAACATACAAGATATCAGCTTTATACCTCTTATAGTTCATGGGATACAGCCTATTAAGTTTCAGGTTTTATACCACGCCCAATGATCCGATCCCGCCCATTTTATCCGGGAACACGTTTATTTTTGCCAAATACATACATATACCTTTTTAAGGCGATTGAAGAAATATTCCCCCAGATATTGCGGTTTCAGAAATAGAGTCCAATGGGCGGTGCCATTCCCAATTGATATATCAAAAATTAAAGTATCCTTTTTTCAGATTTGACCTTTGAGCACTTTGGGGGATGGTTTAAAGTTGTCCGATTTTTCTCAAATTTTGACCTTAACCGTTTTTTAAAAAAACTGACATAATATTCCGATCGGGCATTACTGAAAATCCAAAGTTGATAATTCGTTGAATATTTGGTGAAGGGTATACAAATTTGTACAAGTAATGAGCAGAGAATTAAATATGCTGATGGCCAATCTAGAGAAAATTTATATTTATTCCTACCCTAAGTTTGAAAAATGTTTTGCACTTCTAACATTAAAATATTAAATACATATATTTATGGAAATTTGTTAGCGAAATTATTCCTAAAATTGTTCATTAAATTCTACCTTTAAATTACATTTCTAATACTTACTTTCTTTCCGCGGAATTTCCTTACGAGAAAATAAAATAATATATCCGCTATAATTTTTATTAAAAATTCTGGTCGTTGCAACGCACGCCATTACAGCTAGTATAAATCTCTCTTTCTAAACGTATATACAAATATTTTTGGTTTTTCTATGTAATCTTGTGGCAATGAGACTTTACTTTATAATTTTTTCTTATCATTTATTAATGATTCTTATTTAGCATCTCTTCTACTCCTCGCTATAAAATAAAATCATTTCCCTTTTATCATTTTGAGTCATCTTTCAATTTTAATATAAACTAGTATGATTTTTTCTTTTCTAGGCCGTCAATTGCTCCCAGCGCTGCCCGAACTACTCATCCGATTTGCCGCCAGCAAGAAAAACTTCATATGCGAGAACTTCGACAACAGGTTTCTAATTGTTAAGTATATATAAAAATAATAATATGTAGTTTTGAATAAAATAATAATGTAAATGTAAAAAGTAAAAGTTTCATGTAGTAAATATAAATAATTTTTTCTGAACAAAAACGTAATCTTAATCAAATTGTATAGTTTATATTAAAAAGATCGTATCGTATTTTAGAGATTGTTGATATTAAATTTGGTTAGTAGAAAACTATAAACATATACTAATAGTATTTAAACATTACATTTAATCTGTAGATCTGTAGAAACCTTAAAGTTAATGTAAAATAATTGAAAATAAGTATTTATTAGTATTAACTAATTGTATGTCTAACTTATAGCGTCACTTTCGGTTGTCTTGATATGATTGCAAAAAGTAACCAAATTGTTGTAGAGTGTAAATACATAAATGTATTTTGGTAAAATAAATATTATTGTATGTTATAAATGATACAATCATTTGGTGTAATCGAAGATCAATTTAGCTTAAATGTACTTCAACAGAAATTTAGCGAAATAAAAAGAATCATTTTCAACCTTAGTTTGTATGTGCTTCAGAATATTTCTATGGTAACGGTGAAAAATTAAATAGTCATTATTTCAGCGTATAATTTCGTAAATACAATTAAATTTTTAATTGAAATTGAAGCAAAATCAATTTTGTATATTCGATTGACGTTTTGGGAGCTTGGTTGTTGAATATGTTGTATGTAATGACGGTTACGTAGCGAATTTATTATATTAACAGCATCTTTAATTGATTTTATTACATTGTTGTTGAATTTAAAATTGACTATCAACAATCCTTTTTAATGACTTAAAATGTGTAGACAGTTTTCTTTTGTGCAGTACATGAATTACTCAGTCCAACAATCTTTTAGGGGCGAAATAGTTCCTTTACGGAATGAAAGCCTTAGGTGAGTATATTTAAATAATGGGGGACAGATCATCTCAGGTCGAACTTTTTTTATGGTCCGAGCACCTCGCCTAAATGACAAATGGGTAGACCTAAAATGGCAACAAAAATGGTAAGTGGAGTTTTGTTAGGAGCCAATTGTACATTAAAAATCCACATGAATCAAAATCATATTTTTTTAAAATAACATTTTTTTCTGTCTTTTATCTCCTTTTGTGCTTTTTTTAAGAAGTGACCTTCTTTGCACCATGATTCCACCATCAAATCGTAGAGATATTATATCGTGTTATATCTCATTGAAAGGGTACGAACTTCAGCTTAGGGAGTTTAACGGAAAAACACTTAAAATCTCTTATTTTTAAGTTTCTAACAATTGACTCCCAACAAAACCGCATTTATGGTTTTTGATGCCATTTTAGGTCAACCCAGTTGTCATTCAAGGTGTGCCCGGTAAAGTTTTCAGTTTAACCTAAACTAAACCAATTTAAGTGAATTTTTGATATCAGATATCTTTAATAAAATGTAAGCATTTTTTTTTATAAAATAAAACAAAATTATTTTATAAACCGTAGTATTCACATATGAAAAAACGGATTGTTAATGGGTGGAAAATCCCCCACCCCTTTCGGCTCCTTCCTGCCACAATAACGTATTTTTAGATAACACTGTGAAACATTGTCGGGGTCATTGTCTGGAGGGAGAGAAATTTCAAATGAGGGCGAAGGTACGGGTATTACTATAAGCAAGGGGTATTACTATACTGACGTAATAACTTTACCCTGACGTGGAATTTCTCTCCCCTCAGATTGACTGTTGCACCGTGTTGTTAAAAATAATCCACAATATTGGAACGAAGGACGTATGAGTAATATAAAATCAGCACAAAATTAATATTACTTATACGTTGTGCAGTAGAGTGGCAGCGAAAATTCAACTTTGGATTTTCGGTAATGTCCGAGCGTACTATCTATTGTGTTAGTTGTTATTAAGTAGGGCTGAAGTGCAGAATATGGGGCGCCCGATTCGTCTTCTACGTACGTAATGTGTTCAAGACAACGAAACTTATTACATTTTTCTAACATTTTCCAAGATTTTTTCAAATTTTTTTGGTATATCCCGGAAATTTAAATGTCTCTAACTCAAAATACCACCGTTGGATTCGTCTCGAAAGTATCTTTCATTTGAGTATCCACACATAGAGGGTTATCAAAGAACCCAAGGGCCCATTTTTTTGGGTCCCCAGGGCCCCGTGGGCCTTAGCGCCAACTTTGACCTTGATTTTCGTGTTTTAGGGCGTATTTGGGGGGAGTGGCATTTTTTTTTGGGCTCCCGCCCCATATTCTGCACTTTTGCCAAAACTTGAAACTTTAAACGGCTGTATCTCATGAACTATAAGAGTTATAAGGAAGATATTTGGTATGTGTTTTTGGTACAGTATAATTACATCCATGATGAAAGTGGTCTGTGCCACGCCCCATTTAAAAGAAACCATTATAACAGCCATAATAATAGTTTGATAGTTTGATATTTAACCAGGCTTTTTGGAACCAAGTTGGCAAAAAGGGCCAAGGCGCCGCACAGTGGTCCATTTCCCTGATCTAGCGTAACGAAATTAAAATTTTCGACATTCGAAATCTACTAAAATTTTATTTCCCGACGATAACTAACTGTTCATTTAGCAAATCGATAACTTCCAAATTTACAAATTAGCTATAATTGATTAACTGTCGGCTTTCAAACACAACAAATGTCAAAACAGCTGCAATAAAAACGTTTGACCGCGTTTTCACAATTGTGCAGATTGTGCTGAAAAATTGGGAAAACTCATATTGGTAAATATTTTTTGGATTTGTTTAAAAGATAAAGGTGTGTAGTTTACATAAAAAGTGTATCGTAACCTGTGCAATGTATGAGGTGCTAGAAAACTGTGGTAGAAATCAACACTTTTGATTAACCCTTTTTTTGACCGAATTTTAACTTCTGTAGAGTAGAACTTTGTTAGCCGGTATCGGCCTTTTTTTAGTAAGGCAGTCCGAGTGAGAGTGGAGTGTTGACTCGAAAAAATTTAATAATATAATTTAATACGTCTTCAAATTAAAAAAAAAAATAAAAAAAAATTTTTAAGAATAAGAAATTTTAAATATAAACAATTTCAAGAAAAAATTTCAAAATTAAAAAAACAATTTTGGTGAAAATTTTTTTTAATTTCATTCCTTTTTGTTTTATTATTCTAGAAAAATTTTCCTCTTGACGAAAATTTTATTATTTTTTGTGTTATTAATTTCGTAACGCTAATTCAGGCAAATGGACCACTGTGCGCCGCCCTCACACGTCAATATTTGACTATTACATATTTGCGACAAAAAATATACAATTCCTTTTATCGAACATTAGTAAAAACTATACGATTTACTAAGAATTTGCTAAGAACCCTTCCCTTGACCTCTTTGGGGCATGGAAAATAGTTGTCCGCACCGAAAATATTACGGTCGTTCATACATTTCATTGCCGCCCTAATGTTCCTACTTGTTTTTAAGGCCATTAGTAAAAAATATACAATTTACTATGGAGTTACTAAGAACTTGACCTGTGACCTCTTTTGGGCATGGGAAGTAGTTGTCCACTCTTACATAACATTTCGTACGAAACATTGAACCCAGCCTTTAAGTAAAAATCAGCATTTTTAACATATTACTAGGGCAAGGAATCTTATGCAAATGCACATTTTTTCTGGACTACCTAAAATAGAAACGTTTGTTATTTTTAAGATACATAAAATTTCCTTTAAAATGGCACTCAATCGTTTTTGCATATTTTTCGAAAAATACACTTTTTTGCTTATTGATGCGCATATTTTTGAAAATTTTACAATAAACGCATGTTTTTGTCTGTTTTATTTTAATTTTTTGATTAACAACCACTTTAAACAGTAAAACGCCATTAACTTTATGTGGGACATCATTGGGTAAAAGTTCATCTTAATTACAAAAAAAAAACAAAAAAAAAAAAACAAAAATGTTACATACAGTAACATTTTTCTATGGGTATTTTATATGTAAAGACAATATGCGCGCCAGACAATCTTTGCTCAAAGTCAATAGACAAAACCAAACAACAATTGCCTGGCTCGGTGAGGATTTCGACAAATATAAGTTCATCTTTTTCTAAGCGGGGGTTACAACTCTGTTGCATGTGACTTGTTTATTGAAAATCTTATGCAAATGTATATTTTTTCTGGTCATCCTAAAATAAAAACGAATAAGTTACCTTTACGATATATGATTTTCTGAAATTTCATGAAATTTCCTTTAAAATTACATTCAAACGTTTTTGCATAATTTGCATATTTACGAAAAATACGTATTTTTGCATATTTATGCGCATTCTTTAGCAAATATTTGATGTGTTTATTAACGAAGTACTTTTATTGAACTGAATTCTTTTATAAGCAAATAAAACAAAAATATATTCTTAAAAATGCCTTCGCGTGTACAGTTTGCGAATAAAAGATGTCCAGGTATTCCGCTTCCTCCAGAGCCAATTATAACAAGCTTGGATGCGTGGCTTAATGAAGTCAAATATTATACCACAAATTTCGATGAATTTGGCGAAGCAGTGAAAGAGCTCCACGATTTAGATTCAACATCTATTTAAAATTAATATTAATTTTATATGTACATATACGAATATAAAAACCAGTAAGAAAGTTTCAGTCGGGCAACCCGACTGACATATACCATCACCCTCAGTAAAACAAAAAAAAATTTTCGGTTATATTGATATTATTACTCGATTTCTAAAGTGGGCGGAGTGGTACATTTGTATGGGAGGTACCAGAAGGGGCGTGTCTACACTTCCAGTTTTTCTCTCGAAAACTGTATCCTGCTTGAACTTTACTAAATACAGAATTTGGGCACGATCGCATTAGATCTATTAATAATATTAATCGATTTCTAAAGTGGGCGGTACCAGTTTAGTATGGGGCGTACCAGAAGGGGCGTGGGTGAATTTCCAGTTTTATTCTCAAAAACCATATCCTGCTATAGATTTACCAAATAAAGAGTTAGGGTACGATCGCGTTGGATTTATTGATATTACTACTCCATATCTAAAGTGGGTGGAAAAGTACATTTGTATGGGTGGTACCAGAAGGGGCGCGGCTAGACTTCCAATATTTTTTCCAGAACTTTATCCTGTTATAACTTAACAAAATACATAAATTGGGCACGATCGTGTCGAGTATATTGATATTATAACTCCATCTCTAAAGTGGGCGGAGTGGTACATTTGTATGGGAGGTACCAGATGGGGCGTGTCTAGACTTCCAGGTTTTTTTCTCCAAAACTTTATCTTGCTTAAACTTTACTAAATACAGAATGTGAGCACGATCGCGTTAGTTCTATTAATAATATTATTTGATTTCTAAAGTGGGCGGTACCAGATGTGTATGGGAGGTACCAGATGAGGCGTGGATAGACTTCCAGTTTTTTTTTTCTCAAAAACTGTATCCTGCTATAGCTTTACTAAAATAAAGAATTTGGGTACGATCGCCTTGGATTTATTGATATTACTACTCCATATCTAAAGTGGGCGGAGTGGTACATTTGTATGGGAGGTACCAGATGGGGCGTGTCTAGACTTTTTTTTCCAAAACTATATCCTGTTATAGCATTACTAAATATAGAATTTGGGAATGATTGAGTTCGATGTATTGATATTATTACTCGATTTCTAAAGTGGGCGAAATTGTACATTTGTATGGAAGGTACCAGAAGGGGCGTGGCCATGTAGCCCATTTTCAATACCGTAAGTAGTTTTGGGGAAATATTAACTCGTGCAAAATTTCAAAACATTTGGTTGCGTCTTTCGAAAGTTATCGTGCGACAGCAGATAGACAGACAGACAGACGGACATGGCTCAAACGACTTAAAAAGTCATGAATCGAATTTGGTTCAAAGAAACCTAGGGTCTAAAGTCACTCCTTCTATGTGTTACACTTTTGGGTCGTATCAAATGATATATACCCTCATCCCTAAGGGTGATTATGTGTGAATTATGTGTCTATTTTTGCCAAAATTCATGTAAATTTTATTGTTAATAGAAGTTTAAATAATTTTTTAATTGCATATTTTATGTATTTTAGTGCATATTTTATAGTTTTAAATGCATGTTATATGTGCATATTTTCCATTTTTTAATGCATAAAATTCCTTGCCCTACACAATATTAAAGACCTTCATGAATTCTTAAATTCCAAAAAAAAATATTTTATGTCGCACAAAGTTATGTGCACTACGTTCTATCTACCTTTTTATCATTAACAAATTTTTTTCTTTCAAATAAAACAATATCAACAATTTGCTTACCCCACATACGTATATATGTACTTACTACAAGAAGTGTTCTCTACAAATTGTTCCTTTAATTGAGCAGTCAATTCATTCATGTAAACCATGACACAATTGATAATTATATCAAATGTGTACAATGTGTATACAGTGGATGATAAAATCGCGCAAACATATCGATGTGAAAATATTCCACGAACTGAAAAAGAGTTTAATTAGCTACGGCATACAACTTAATTTTTGATTTCATTGTTTATTGTTTGCATTAAAAATAATATGTAAGTATATTTGGTAGATTTACCAAAATATATCACAGTTTTGTTAGCTACTGTTTGTGATGACAACGTTTAAGTACATACGACTACGTTTACGTTAAGTGTTATATGCGTATAAATGTGTACATATTTGTACACATTAATATTTATGCAATGCCTAATGGTATATAAATAGTAAACGTAAACTAATGATCTTGTCGCAATTGTATTTGTCTTGTAGTGTAGTGAAGTATATGTAGACGTCATACCTGGATGTGTGAATGTTAATTTTATACTCTTGGGTTTATTTACTGGCATTATGGGGTACGTTTTTTTTTAGAGGTCTGAAATAAAGTAGCTCGAACAGTATAACTAACTACTTATAAATATTATAGATACACTAGAGGGGCTTTAAAATAAATTGCTAGTAACAAAAAAATCTATGAATTTTTGAATTTGTTCCTAAATTAATACTACTTCCTTTAAATATCACCTGTTAATGAACTACCTTAAAATTTTAACCACGCTTGATTATTTTACATACCTTAGCCTTTTCAAATTATGTGTACAGTGGATACCGCTTATATGAAATCACCGCATATATGAAAAATCCAATTCTTTTTCTGGTCATTTTCTTAAAAATTTGTCGGATACATGAAATATCGTTTTTAGGAAAATAATGCATAATAAAACACATAGACAGCATCATATACAAAAATTGCTTACAAATTTTGTAAACTCAGATAAAAGTTCCAAATTATGGAACCGATTAAATCAGATAGTGCAACTTAAGTTTGAATTGAATATGTATATAAAACAGTATCGAGCAGTTGTATAGTTTTATCAGCAAAAATGTTTTTTTTTTTTTTGAAAATTTTTTGGAATTGTAAATTTTTTTCTATCGTGTCCCGAAACTACAGTTTATCACAATATGAACCATAAATCCCCTGCCACACATTAAGGATGTTGTTGTAATGGTGTTCACGCGTCAGTATTTCCGTTATAGGTTAATGTTTCAATTTAATGTTTATAACACCAATATCACCTTTACACTGTTTTAAATATGAACAATAAGCGGTGTACCGATTTTATTTTCTTACATACCTATCTATCTATAGATTTAATTTGCAATTTAAACATTTTTCCACATTATTATCTTCTTAATGGCAAGGGGAAGGTGAAACAAACACAGATATGTTGTTAAGATTATTATGAATCAGGGATGGGAAAATAAAATGTTCTCTCTGCGGTACTTGTAAGTACGTTGCAGACAGTACATACGATACGATATTTCGGCAATACTAAGATAATAAAAACTTATCGCCAAGATGTAGACAACATTACTTTGTTTATTTTCATCTCAAAGATAAATGAAAGATATTGCACATTGATTTAGAATTTATTACAAGCTCAAGACCATTTTATGAAAGAAGTTATTTATTTAGCAGAATGATATTCTCATAATGCCCTGGTAGTCTGTGCAGCTGTTTCGGATTCAACCACGAATCCTCACCAGCAGACTTTGGTATAATGATTGCAAAATGTTTATCAAGTCTAATGCACCAGAATTCACAACAAAATGAGAATTCCTTCTTGAGTGCATAGACTCGAATAACTTCGCAACAATATAATGATGACGTAGAGCACGACGGGCCGCAAAGCTGAAACAATGCTTATGGCAAATCTGTTGGTTGCGAAACCAACAACAAAAATATGTTGTTTGAAAGCCAACGGCTTTTTCAACATAAACAAACAAGAAAGAAGTTTAGCAAATGGTTTCTCATAGTGAAAATCGAAAATATGCGCATATTACTAAAACTTAATTTCCCTTTGCACCCCATGACTGAGGTATGGGATAGCTTCTCGCGTTGTTGTGAAATAACACGCTTTCTATTTTTAGATTCACAACTAACGGCACCTACTTGTTTATCTACGAATGCGAACGTCACTGTTTGAGAAGCTCTTACTTGGGACCGGCCGTGGCATAGTGGTAAGAACACGCGACTACCATGCGGGAGATCGCTGGTTCAAAACTGGCTCCAAGTCATCCTAAAAAAAAACAAAACTTGTTCTTTCATTGTCGGCTCCCCTGGAATGTTGTTGACAGCAACTTCGCAGTATAAGTGTCGAGTCAATCGGCGTGTCTAGTAAGAGCGCATATTACATGCACTTTAATATCGAAAATATGCACTAACAACACATAAAATATGCAATAATAGGAATAATAGGAATCGTGGAGGTTATTCACTGCTGGTAAATTCTTCGATAGTTTTGGTATAATATATATATTAAGCCACGCGGATTACCAGGACATTCTAAATCATTGGAAGGCGTTTTTAAAGGGATATTAGTTTATCATTTGATTTAAGACAATCTAGTTTAATATATTGACTTCGTTAATAATCTTAATAAACATGTCATATACAACAGCATTGTAACCCCCTTGCCGCCTTTACCATTTAGGAACTGCATCGGTTGAAAAAAATAGAACTTTGTGGAAATCCTCACCGAGTCATAAAGTTGTTGATTGAATTTGTCTATTGACATTCAGCTAAGATTTTCTTTGTCGTGCATATTGTATGTTCATATAAATTTCCCACAGTAAAATATATTTTTTTGAAAATTTTTTATAATGCAGGTAAATATTGTGTAACATATTATAAAGCAAGTTTAACCCAAAGATGTCCAACAAAAAGTTAAAGGCGTTTTACTTTTTAAAATAGTTGTAAAACAAAAATCAAATATATGCATTTATTGTTAAATTTGTTCAAAAATATGCGCCTAAATTTGCAAAAACACGTATTTTTCGTAAAATATTAAAAATATGCAAAAACGATTGAGCCATTTTAAAGTAAATTTCCTGATTCGTAAAGATAAGAATCAGAATCAAATTCCTTGCCGTAGTGATTACAAATCAAGCTCCTTATTGTAATTGAAAATAAAGTTCAGGTAATAACTGCACTTTATACGGATATCGACTTCTCTCCACCCATTTGATGGTGAGATCCTACCTATATCTCAGTTATTTCACTACTTCTTTATGGTGATAACAAGTTAAACTTACTTTTGCGATTTTATACATAGTTCAGGAGATAACGTCTATTTAAGATTTTCATATGAATACCGACGGCTTCCTACCCATTTCATGATGAGAAGAAACAGGCATATAGCAGCAGCATAACTAAGTCAAATAACAAGTTTACATTTTTGGGACCAATTCCCCTATTGCCATTTCGCAGCAGTATAGAGAATTCCAAGGTTTTTATGCTCTTAGTGCTATAGATGTACATTAATAAATACTTACTTTGCATATGATGTGATACACCTACCATATCGACCATACACGTCTTTTGTATCGACTACGCACGTTAATAATATAAGGTATGATGGTTAGAACACAAGGCTGACATGCGGGACCATACATTGCCAGTATTTCTCTTTAAAATGTGTCCGCATCGTAATTGAGGTTGTTTTGTCAGAATTTGCCAAAATTCCTTTCTTTTGACGAATTGCCAAAATAAAACAAACTGATGCAGTGTAAATAGTCCTTAAACTTTACTGACACAACTCTAAAAAAAACATGTCAAAAGTGTCAGCAAACAAAATCTAAAAATATTATGAATTAAGGAAAAAGCTCTTGTAGTCCATACTCTTTCCTTCAACAACAGTACATTTTGATAAAAAAAAATAAAAGTATTTTTTATACAATAAAAATTATTTCTGACACAAATAAAGAAGTTTTTGGTGCAACAAAAGTACTTATTAGTGCATTTAAAGTACACTTTCGTGCAATAAATGTACTCTGTGGTACAATTAATTGTTATTTTTGAGTACAATAAAAGTACTTGTTAAAACAATAAAATTACTTTTTGGTACAATAAATGGTACTTTTTGGTGCAGTAAATGTACTCTTTAGTACAATAAACTGTACTTTTACATACAATAAATGTATTTTTTGATACAATAAATTGTACTTTTTGGTATCGAATACTATCTGTATATCAAATATCATCGCTCTATAACACAGTTTTGCCACGCCCTCTTGGGCCACGGATTGAGAATGACAATTTCGTCTGCAAATTTGATCATGAAGTGCCGAGTACTAACTGTGTATCAACTTTTATCTCACCAGGATTAAAATGCAGTTTTGATACGCCCCCTTCCCCCAATGATCGAAAATTTAAATTTCGTCTTCATATTCATATTAGTGTTGCCATGTATTATCTCTTAGGGGCTAAAATACAGTTTTGCCAAGCCTACTGATCTAAAATTAAAATATCGTCTGCATTTTCATGTTCGTATTGTTGAGTAGTATCTGTGTACCTAATTTTATCTCTCTACAGGTTAAGTACAGTTTTGCCACGCCCCCTCCGCCCACTGACCCATAAATAAAATTCCGTCTATATATTCATATTCATGTTGCCGAGCACTATCTGTGTATCAAATTGTATCTCCCTAGCTCTAAAAATATGTTTTGCCACGCCCACTCCGGCCACTGGTCCATAAATAAAATTTCGTGTGCATATTCATATTTGTGTTGCCGAGTACTATCTGTGTACCAAATTTTATCTCCCTAGGTCTAAAAATATGGTTTGCCACGTCCACTCCGCCCACTGGTCCAAAATTAAAGTTTCCTCCGCATATTGATATTCTTGTTGCCGAGTACTATTTGTGTATCAAAAAATATAGCCTACTGTAATTTCCATATAATACACTAACTGTCTTCCAAATTTCATTGAAATCGGCTCAGCCGTTGAGGCGTGATTGAGCAACAAACAGACTGACATTCGCATTTATAATATTAATGGGATGTGCCACGCCCACCTACTCGAACACGCCAATTTTTTTTTTTTTTGCTTAATCAAACACATTAGTTCCACTATGCAACAATTTGAGGGTTATTGTCTCAGGGGGTGAATGAAACCATTATAAAACGATATCACTTGACCTCAGTAACAAAACCTTAAACTCAATTTTGCTCCACTATGTCATAATTTTTTTTTTACTGTGGTTTTAAATTTGATATTTTTGGTCAAAAGTCAAATCAAAGAATATGACAAATCATGTATTAAAATACATTTGGGATAGTTCGTGTCTTAAAATTTTCCGATATAGCCTAAATACAACGGTATGTACTAAGGAAAAAAAGTACGTTTCTGCCATCCCCGCCATGCTATTGTGTGTCTCTGAGTGAACGTTGTAAGTACATACGTGAGCTTTATGGACTCCCCCCCTCCCCCTACACTCTCATTCATAACTTGGAAACGAACGTTCTGCTGCACTAATAATGTAGTACAGCAACAAGCCATTACACCTAACATGCGATGTTACTGATTATGTTCCTGATGTATGTAACTGATGCTGTGGCACCCTACGAGTATACACACACATACGTGGCTGGGGTAGACAAGCATGCGACGAGTGTGTGCATAAACATGTCGCATGTTGATGTAGTTAAATGTGTTGTATTGTTGTTGTTGTTGTCATTTTAATTTCTCATTTTTTGTCGGTATATCACGACCACCGTTACAATTTATGACAAAACACAACAACAGGAAGTTACTACCAGCGCAAGGAAGACCAAAAACAAAACAAGAAACAACAACCAAACCAACGGCAACAGCAACAACAACAACATGCAAATGTGCAGAAAATGCATGTGATGGCGGGTGGGGAAGTGCAGGAAACCAACACATTTTTCGAATGCAAACATTTACACTTGTAGTATACGAAAACAACAACAAGACTACATTCAGTTACATACACACAAACACACAACTGCACAGGCACACACAAGCACCCCAAGCACAGATGCACTGAGAAGTGCTACACAGATTTCTACTACTGACCTAGACAACGACTACGACGATGACGACAACACCAACATCGACGACGACAACAACATAAACGACGAAGAGCAATTGCCTTTTTGCTTAACGCTTTCGTTTTTATCCAAACACACACACGTATACGAACACAAATACTCTCGCACACCCGCTCGCTCTTAGTCCTTTAATTTGTGTGCGAAATGCCGGAGTAGGGGGGAACACTAAAAACAAAACGACCACAACAAAAAAAAAAAAACAAAAATTTTACCGTAAAATAACGGAAAAACTAGCGGTAATATTTATGTTGAGTGTTTTCTCTTCGCTCCTTGGCAATAAAATGAAACAATACTCACTTGAAAAACGATATGACAAGTCTTGTTTCCGTTTCCACTTTGATTCTTCCCTCCCAGAACACAGTACACAGAAAACGAAACGAAACGAAATGACATATGAAACATTTTAGTGTACATTGTGTTAGATATGGACATGCGCCAACAACTGTTGTTAACAGAACTCCGAATATTGGCAACAGTGAGATGTTGATGGGTGGTGAATTTATGAAAACGGGAGAAACAAAATGGAATTATGAGAAATGTTATGCTAACATGCAATGTTAGACGTCGCTAGTTGTACTTGTATAAAAAATGTAATGGGTATAAAGTGTAATGTAACAGTACCGATTAGACTGTTGCTTGTACGACACAGGAAACGGATGTTGATGAATTTGTGTAGTGCAGAATTTAATAATATAGCAACATTGCTGTAAAATTGTTTATTGTAATAACAAAATTCTAATAGTGGGTCAGAACGTATTTGACTTACACATTCCTGCATAGCTTTGTGGATACGATTACTCAAGGCAAATTATACATTTAATTTTTGATGAAAGATCTTAACATGGACATTTCAGGGTTCTTGGATTAAAAAAAAACAATGTTTGGATGCACAAAATATGATTTAATTAAATTATTCTCCCCATAGTTGATAGTAATTCTGCAGGAAGTTTATTTTATTGAGTCACCTTTGAATTACACTGTGAAACATTTTTCGGTGTCATTGTCTGGGGGTGAGATATTCTAAGTCAGGGTGAAGGAGTAATTTTATCTAATGAAATCTTCTAAACATTTTGATTATAATTAACAGGGTGATCGGAAATATGCAAATGCATGTCTTTTTAGAACGAGATATTATTTATATGTTTCATAGTGTTTTGACAACACATTTTGAGCATATTTTTGCATATTTTACCCAAAAAGTCATTTTTTGGTTAATAGAGCACATTTTTTAAATAACATAATTTTTTAAGCATATTTCCTATTTTTTAGAGCATATGTTTTTAAAAAATATCCCTTTTTAAGCATATTTTATATTTCTCACAGTAATTTTTCTTTCTTAAAAATAAGTTTACAAATCTTGTTTTTTACGCGCGTTCTTGTTCAAAAGCAGCAAAACTAAAGGCGCATGCAGAAGAGCTTCCTGACTTTCGAGCTTCAAGTTATTGCAGCAGATCCCAGATTTCAAGTAAAGGTAATTGGGGGATAGGTAATTGATCGTTATCAATTGCTGTAAAATTGCCTATATAAATGACAATTGACCCAGTTGGAATTGATGTAACTGTAGATGCTGATGGTAACCGACACTTCTTTAAAGCAGGAAATCTTGGCGGATAGTTTTGTTGATTTGGATCATATAAATTCTCAAAGATGTTGGAAAATTATATGATTTAAGAAGAAATGCAAAAAATTATGATTTTTTCCATAGTAGATTTATTAGAAGGAAACTTGGAGCTTACCACTTGAGTGCTGGATTGTGACAAGACAGATTTTGAGCTTTTCTCATTTGTTAACTTAGCTGAAACAGTTCTTCGAAAAAAACATTTAAAAAATTTATGCAACGCCAATTTCTCGACGTTGTGACGACACCATCAAAAATCTAGACGTCAACTCCAATAAGAAATGTGTGTTGCTCTTTGTGTAGGATGCAGCTCCACACATGGTAAAGGCTGCAAAAGCTAAAACGACTTTTGATCTCAAAGTGACTGATGCGACATGTATTGCTAATGGTCTCAATCAATTGTGTGAATGTATTAGAAATTTATAGGAAAGCTAATGTCAAGAATGTATTATTGCAGAGTGGAACTTTTTAAACAAATGTTTCCAGACCTTGCATTATATCCAGAACCTATAACTACATGTTTGGGAAATATGTGTAACTTTATTTTTTGTTAATTATAAGGGCATATTTTATGATTTTAAGAGCATATTTTTTCTATTTTTGGGGTATATTTTAAGCGCATATAACACGAATTTTAGTACGTATATCCGATTTCCCTGATTATAAAACAAGAAATCCATAATATTGGAACGAAGTGCGAATGATTTATATAAAATCCGAAGGGCGTTAATATTACTCATACATTGTACATATACATACATACATATTAAGGTGGACCTTATTAAAATTTTTTGTGTTTGAGCGCCGCTCGCGGTTTAGAATATCTACCGATATTTTGAAAAATTAAAAAAAACAATTTGACCTATGATTAACTAACATCAATTTCAACTAATCGATCTCGTATTTTTTTCTTACCCTAACCTCATACAAATCTAACCAGTTTTTTGGAACAGATAAGTTTTCAGTTTTCCCATACATTGAGGATCCACCTTAATACATATCGCTCATTTGGTGCAAGACCGGCAATGATGTAGAATTGTTCGTTATATCGTACTTCATATTGTATACAGAAATCATATCAATATCTTTTATACACTCCACACCTCCACAAATCCAAGACTCGGAGGCAGGACCGGTAATACATGGTGGGACCTGGTAAAATTGAAACTTCGTGGTTCGAGATAAGGTGGCGTTTATGATGTGCTCGCGTAGCCCAAAGAAACACCTATTGGCGAGCACTATTTACAGTTTTATTTCCACGCTAACACTGTTGTTTTTGCTCATGGCGGATCCGAGGTAGATAGATCATCCACAACATCGAAGCAATAGTTCTCGACGTTCATTCTACAGCTCCAACTTTGCTCAATGACACTATTTATTCGCTGATACCCTTTCTACAGCTGTTACCACACACAACGTCCGACCGATAATGTCGATATCATCGGCATATGCGAGCAGCAGACATATTTACCGCGGTTTACCTCAACACCTTCTTTATCACTATGCATGCTTAAGCCACAAGTTTAAGGCTTTCACACAATACGCTACAGAGAACCTTATACGCAATCGGTAAGAGGCTAATTCCACTGTAGTTTTTACACTCACTAAGGTAAATTCCAGTAATTGTGCATGTTCTCCTGAAGCCAAATATCTTTTACGACCTGTTGCATTCTCAGAACAAGCTCATCTCCACCTGCTGGAAGACCATCAGCCCCATCGGTTTTGTTTGTTGTTCTTTAGGCGGGATATTGCAGTTTTTGCCTTAACTAACTAAGACGGTCGATGTTATCGTCCCGGATTGTTTCAGAGTCTTCTGTAATCGATTTTTTGGACATCATCAAGCTACAGTAGCTACACAAAGCGGCCGAGTTTTGTATGGGAGTAGTTTTTGTCAGATCTTGCTCATCTTAGAATATAACCTCCACTTTGAGGATAGAAGCTTATAGCATACCAAATATCAGCTGGATAGCTCTTACACCCCCAAAAAGAGGGTGTTTGTATGGATGCTCAGCGTATCCCAACTACGGCTGTAATCGCGTGGACAAACCCCCGAAAATTGGCAGTTTGTATAACAGATGGGTGAAGTTTTCGACCGATCTTGCTCATCTTAGAACATAACCTCCGATTAGAGTGTAGAAGCTTGCACAACAAATTACACATCGATAGCTTTCAAACCACGGCTAAAATCTCACGGAAAGACCCCAACAAGCGGAAGTCTGTATGGAAGGTGGGAGTAGATTTTGTCCGATGTTGCTCATTTTAGAACTTAACCTGCGCTTGAAGGATAAATGCTTGATTTTAAAATTTTAGATCGATATCTCTTAAACTACGGTTGTAATTATAGTGTTCAAATACTTAAATTTTTTTGAAACCCGGTTTCCGAAATGAAATGTAACTACGAGACTGTTGACTGAGGAGAAATGATATATGAACAACATGAATTTTAATTCTTTAGTTTTGGATTTTTGTTTTACCAATATTGGACCAGTAGTTCTTGAGTTATACCCTTAAACGTGGCTGTAGGAGCTTAAAAACTTTAAGCCAAAAGCGGCACGGGTTAACATACTCCAATCGTGTTCAAAGCTATCCTAAATCTGCAAAGACATATCATTTTTGGGGGTGGCACCGACAAAAATCCAACATCGATTTTTCCGACCACACTAATGTCCATATACTTTTATAGCTTTAGCCGTTTGATGTGAGTAATATATAATATTTGATTCCAACGGCTCCAGGTTAGGACAAAAGGCCGTAATCTGAATAATGGTACTATGGTACTGTTAATATGACCGACATCTTGAAAAGGTGACTGGCAACGCCCTTTTCCCAGCGAGATGTAATGCTCCTTGTACCATTTACATATGCAGAAAATTTCATCTTCATACCATTAATGGCTCGTGAGATATGACCGATGTTTCCATGTAGCTTATGATAGAGGCCCAACTGACAGTACCACACAGTGAAAATGTCATTGTGCATGGGTCCATTTTTTCAGAAGGGGCGTGGCACTGCCCACTTCTTCCTTTTCCTTTTTGTACCAGTGACATTTGTAGCAAATTTATTTTTCATATCTCTAATGGCTCGTGAGATATGACCGATTGAAATTTCGGTTTGTGTAGGCGGTGACACGCCCCTTTGTTTAACGAGGTTTCTATGCAGCATGTGAGAGTACCACACAGAGACAATTTTGTTGCAATAGGTCCATTAATTTTGACTCAAATAAACCTTTTATTTAAAAAAGGGCGTGGCATCTCCTACTTTCCACAAACACCGTAATTTTTCTTGTGAGACCAATATATGTACCAAATTTAGACTTCGTGTCTATAATGGTTTATGAGATACAGCTATTTAAAAATCCGAGCTATATGGGCGGTGTCACGTTTTTTACCCCCTTAAAGTCTAAATTTCCAAAAATACCTTCTTAGTGCCGGTCTACGTTATAAAAGGTTCTAGCTTTAGCCGCGTGGTCTGGGGAGAAATCAGCCAGTCACCCAAGCCTTTATATATATATAAATATTGTCTGATACCCACCACGCCTTCTTATAGGAGGTACAAATCTAAGAACAAAGACCTATAACCTCTTTTTAGAATTATAAAAAGGCTAATATCAAACGAAAAGTATATTTTTCAAGAATATAACCGAATTTTTGTTTTTATAATGTATTCAGAATAAAAACCTTAATAATATGTCCCTCGAAATTGTCAACTATAAATATCCTTAAAAAAAAAAAAAACAAATTCCATTGTATGTGTTTAAAACTCAGCCTTCTACTGCAAAAACAAATAAGTATCACTCTAGTCCAAATATAGGACAGAAATACACACGTCCAGCATAAAAACATCGTTGCGTCGACTCGCAATAATTTCCTATTATGGAGATGAAACTAAAACATTGTGAACCACCAACATAACCGTTCAAGTAATAATTAATAGGCTTTTTGCCACAAAATGTACAGCCATGTGCTGTAATTGAACCAATTGTTTACCCCTCTCTGAGCAAAAATATTGCACTTATCTAATTTCAAAGCATGGTAAATTCTATTTTCATCCGTTTTTTTTTCTCTCTGCTGTTGTTACTCTTACCACCAATGGTGAAATCAATCATTGTCAGTTTTTATAAATCACGGTCAGATATTAACACAGAAAAAAGACTCCAAAGATATCTATTTAATTTTTTTGTTCAGAGTGTTAAAAATTCGTTTTTGCTCTTTGCCTGCGTTGTTTCATATTGATTTCTAAAATGGAAAAGAAGGACTTTTGTTATCAGTGTGTGTGTGTTTTATTCCATAAGTGAAATGTCGATTTTTCATTCGTCATTTATTCGTGCACGTTGGCGTTTACATTTTTATTTATTTGAATAGATTACAGATAATACGAGTAGAAGAAGCTGGTGTTTTTTTTTTTGTGAGTTGGCTCTGTCTTTTGCCCTCCCCCCCACTTTTTTGCAGTGACTGAGTGTCGTGAATTAAACTCATTGTCCCTAAAGATAAAAAATGATGATGTTATATTTAAAAATTCTCTACATCATTTCACCAATTGTGTGATTTTTTTTTTGTTTATAGCAGCATGACCATCCGTTCTGGGTGAGTGGGGCGGGGGAGTGGACTCAAAGCTAAAACAACAATGTATAAGAAAAATCCTTTCATTGCCGCATATTTATCACATATTCTATTAAAAATTAATTAAGATGAGTACACATTTGGTTTGGTTTTTTTCCCATAAATTGATGATTGATACACTTGTGTGTTTGGTAGAGTATATTATGAATAAGAGGGTCTTATGATAAGATGATCAGCTGTAAAATGTAAACAACTTTTTCCTATATTTGAGAGTAAATTATGGTTATTATACCAACTATGGTATAATGATGTACTATGGTTCACTCAAAGCAATTTACTAACATAAATTGTCAATATCTCAATACATTACATTGTCGGATACCTACTATAGAGATCGATGTAAATTTCGTTGATAAGTTTTGTCTTAAAGTTTGTTAAACATTGACAAAAAAAACAAAAACTTTCGAAATTTGTCCACTTACCTTTTTAGTCAATGCTGCTATTTTGGACTTTTAAGATTTTTATAATTTTTTGCTTATCATTCCAAACCAACTAATAGTTACCAAATTTCGATTTAAATATATATAAATATACATACAGACGAATCTTTTAATCCTTTAAAAGAAGTTAACTTTTAAATCTTTTAAGTGCAATATATATTTAATTATATTTTATTTTACAGTTCTAAGTTAAAATAAATAGTTACAAATGTAATATTTGTTACATATGTTAAGAACAAAAATATTGTACGTAGTAACCGTTAATATCGAAACAATAAAACTTTCTATATTTAAGTAATAGTTTTTAATAGGAAGAACATATAAGTATAAGTGCATGCGTGTGTGTGTGTGTGAAATAGTGTTTGCAACAATTACAAAATGTCAAATACTTCAGGCCATTTGCAATAGTAAATATCAGATGGGTGTTAAAATCTCTTTAATTATGTATTCATTGTTTACATTTAAGTACAAATACGCACATTGCCTACGGCTTGTACCAGAGTAATATTTATCTTATACAATCAGGTCCAAAAACATTTTACTGTTGACTTATGTGACCTCTGGGTGGTCGCAAGGTATATGGGAAAAAAAATTTCAGAATTTTTCGGTGCCACCCCTATTTTAGGGTTGTCAAAGTTTTGACTCCGATCGCTACCGCAGTTAAGGAACGCACAAGGCTAAGCATGGCGAAAAACGTACGTAACCAGCACAACGAAAGCTGGACATCGGTAAACTGCGGACCACAGAGGTAGCGGACGCCTACTCTTACCACCTAACTCAACTGATACAGAAAAATCATACCCCTTATAATATTACCTCGCTGTGGCAATATATTGCTGAATCCATAGAACGGACTGCGACATCGTGCTTGGGTACTCAAAGCCGTCTCAAGGTACGACGATGAACGTCGCAATGCCACGAGAGAGACGGATCCTGCATACAGGGCGAAACTGCAGCCAATGGCAACGTGAGCTGTTCGTGAACGGCACAGGGAGAAGAGACGAGAGGCAACTCGTCTTTTTAGTCGAAAAAAGACGGAGCTGAAGAAGTGTCAGGATTAGTGCAAAGAGTTGCTCTGAAGTAGAGGGGAAGCCCGAAAATTCTACCAGAGAGTTTAGACGAGAATGCGTGGAACAGCTTTGACCTTCTGCAAGGACAGCGATGGCCAGCTAGTGACGGAAACGGATAACTTTCTGAACATATGGAGTTAACTTTTCAGAAATCTGCTGGATACGGACACCACTTCAGAAGACCCCGCTTCAGCCATGACAATGCGAACGTCTTAAGCCAATTGTAGAAAAACTAATTGAACCATATCAGTGCGGATTAGACCTGGTAAATCTACGACGGATCAAATATTCACTCTACGATAAATCCTGGAAAAAACTCATGAAAAGCAGATCGACATCTACCACCTCTTTGTCGACTACAAAGTTGCCTTCGGCTTTCCGATAAGGAATAGGTTATGTGAGGCAATGTCTGAGTTTGGTATTCCTGCAAAACTAATTCGACTTGGTAGAAGTACCTTGGAATACAACAAATCCTCTATAAGGATTGGTAAGTATCACTCTGAACCACTTAACACGGAAAGAGGTCTCAGGCAGGGCGATAGCTTATCCTGTACACTATTTAATAAAGTTATGGAGAAGGTGATGTGAAAGGCTGGTGTCAACATATCTGGCACCATATTTCACAAAAGCCACATGCCACTAGTGGATGCCTTTGACAACAGGCATACAAAACCTGGGAATATTCGAGAGAAAAGTTCTCCGAAAAATATATGGACTTTTGTCGACAGCAAATTTTCGCCATCGGATGAAACCTGCTCTGAATGAGCTTTATCATGACATCGACGTAGCTAAAAGAGTCAGAATCCAACGACTTCGTTGGCTCGGATGTTGTCAGGATGGATATAAATGCTCCAGAGAGAAAGGTGTTTAAAGGCGAACCTGAAGAACGGCGCACAGAAGGGAGACCCAAACTTCGTTGGATGGACCAAGTGGTTGGCGGTCTGAAATGTCTAAGGAAATGGATGCTGCATACATGGCAAAACTGCAGCGAATTGTAACGCGTGCGGTGATGAGGGTTACAATGAGAAAAAGGGGAAGATGAAACGCCTGTTCAGTTCGTAAAATCGTCTGTGGAAGAAAAGAGAGAGCCAAGATATCAAAAAGTACAGGGGTAGAGATGAAGCCCGAAAGTTCTACCAAAAGGTAAAAATCAAAGATTTTCCCACAGGAATCCCCACCTATAAGGACAGAGACGGAAATGTGATCACGGACACTCAGAGTGTGCTGCAAATTTGGAGGGAACAGCATAAGTGGCGGGATCACACCAATCATCGACAACGGAGCAGATTATCCACCAACGAGCCAAAACACGTTCAGCATGGCGATCACGCAATACTTAAATATAATAAAACTGCGGCAGCCGATGGACTGCCGGAGAAGCTTCAATCCGAAGATTGAAATCTGAGTGTTCTATGTCCTGTGCTTAAGAAGGCGATCCTGGTGTGTGTACCAACTATTGCGGGATCAGCCTTTTACGAATCGCATACAAGGTCCTGTCTAGTGTGAAAGAATAAAGCCGATTATGATACTACCGGTCTTGCTCTACAACGCAAAATCCTGGGTAATGACACAAGCGGATCAATTTATTCTGGGAGTCTTCGAGAGAATAATACTACGCAAAATATTTGGAGCCATCATCGTTCACGGGTTCAGCTCGAAAGAACTTCGTCAAAAAACTCTATGGGACCCCTTTGTGTGCGACCAAAACTTCGTTGGATGGTTCAGGTGAAATAGCTGTTATCTACACATGGTGTGAATAACTATCTACGGAGCGCAAAAGACCGAAGAGCTTGGCATTTTTTTCTTCGTGCGGCTTCTGATAGATGTATTTCTGTTGCTGCTGCCAAATAAGAAGAAGAAGAAGACTCCGCACAGTGTCGTGTTTTCATACAAACGGATGCCGAAAATAAAAGGAATATTAGTACACATTGTTCTTATAAATTGAAAATGGAAAATATCGAAGTTTTGTTTAGTTTAGTTTATCTCAAAGGACACGTCCACCTCCCATATATCCTGATAAGGAAAAAAACGTATATTTTCAAAATTGTTGTTGGTATTGAACCAAATACAGCCCGATTTGCCTCTGTTATATTACTGACAACTGTGTTGAATTATATCGCATTATCTCAAATGACACGCCCACCTCCCATATATCCTGAAATGAATAAAGTTGATATTTTTAAAAATTTTCTTTGGAATTGAACCAAATTTGCTTCAATTTGTCTCTGATATACTACTAACAACTGTATTGAATTATATCAAAAGACACGCCCACCTCCCATATATCCAGAATGCCAAAAACTTATATTTTCCAAAATGTGATACATGCACTTAATAGTGAATTTCATGATCTATGTCTTATTTTGTTCATAGGTTATGTGACATTACGTAAAAGTAGTAAGACTAATAAAATATAAAAAAATTAAATTTTTGGCAAATTTTTTACTTTTTTTCGGAAATTTTTGTATAAATACGAAACTGTTGATTATGTAGAGAAATAATATATGAACAGATTTTAATTCCTTAATTTCGGATTTTTGTTTTATCAAAATTGGACTTGTCGTTCTTGACAATACTTGGCTGTAAGAGCTTAAAGCTTTATGCCCAAAGCGGCACGGATTAACATAGCCCAATCGTGCTCAATCTTTGGCTATTCTAATATTTACAAAGATTTATCATGTTTGGGGAGTGGCACCGACAAAAATCCAACATCGATTTTTACGACCACCCTAATGTACACCCGTGCCGCATAAAGTTTTTTTTTTTATTGTACTTTTTGGTACAAAATGCTTATTTTGTACCAGAGTACTTTTTTATGCCAAACAGTACTTTTATTGGCCCAAAAACATTTTTTGTTGCACAAAGTACTTTTTTCTGTACCAAAAGTACTTTTAATGTACTTTTCGGCACAAAGTACGTTTTTTCGTACCAGAGTAATTTTTTGTACCAAAAAGTACTTTTTGTCATAAAAAAGTTATTTGATACAAAAAAAAGTACTTTGTACCAGAAAGTAATATGATCCAAATAGTATTTTTTGGTACAGCAAAGTTCTCTGGCACAAAAAAAAGTACTTTGTGCAACAAAAAGTGTTTTAGGGCCAATAAAAGTACTTTGTGCCGAAAAGTACCAAGTATTTTATTTGTACCAAAAAGTACTTTTAATGTACTTTTCGGCACAAAGTACTTGTAATTGCCAAAAAGTGTCAAGTCTTAATACTTTTACTTAACATAACCAATGAACAAAATGATACATAGATCAAGAAAATCAACAAAAATCCAACATCGACATTTACGATCACCCTAGTGACCTTGTGTTTAAATTGGCTCAATGAAAAATGCCCCAAATGCAAAATGCCCCAAAAAAAAACGAAAAATTACCCAAAAAAATTTCCATACAAAATTGGGGAATTTTTCATATGAAAAATCCCCCATAAATTTTAGGAAACTTTTCATTTCCCACCGCATTCGTCTTTTAATAATGTTAAAGAGACAGTTGAGAAACTGATAACGACGTATGCGTCATTCATAATATAAGTCATTTGCTGACTACTAGGGCGAATCGTTAAAAAATTTTAATTTTTGGAAGTTCCTAACATGAATCATATGTTTAATGATTATCTTAAATTCAACTGTTACCTATTTATTTCCACAGTTCCCCTGTGTCTATATATGAAAAGCACACATCATGTACCTATACACATACACATTTGTTGTTTTACAGTTGCAGCAATCAAATAGGCATCAGCTCCTTGAAAATCAATGAAAATCATTAGTGTAAACAATATTTATCTTTAAGAGTCTTCCAAAAGACATGGGAATATTGTGGCAGTGGCATATATTTAAGGCTTTTAGCATTCTATAAAGATTCGAGGAAAATCCGCTTGTTGCCGTCGACTGAGTTGTTGGTACCTAATATAGCCAACTTTAGTTTGGCAGCACGAGGATTATTAATTACTTTGGTAAAAGTATAACTTAAAATATTCTAGCTTTTGTGCAATGAAGATGATGATGATGATGTTCTATATAACGAAGATGATATGAATAGTGTAGTAAAGTCGTAATATGCCGTATTAAAATTTAATTAAGTTGATAATGTTTAAAGTTTATAATATGAGGTTGGTTGAAATAATTTGCGTGTGTTTTTTGAAAAATAAAAAACAAAATTGCAATTTTTTAAAAAATATTTGAATTTTTGCAAATGTGTGCATAAAAATAATTTAAATCTTTGTTTTTATCGTATAAAAAATGTGTTTTTACCAAAATGCCACTGGCCGTGGCATAGTGGTTAGAACACGCGACTACAATGCGGGGGATCCGTGGTTCGATTCCCGGCTCCAGTCAACTTAATTTTTTTTTTCATTGCCGGCCGCCTCGATGTTGTCCAAAGCATCTTCACAGTGTAAGTGTCGATATAATCGGCATGTCTCTCATCTCATAATAATAATATCTAATAATAAAAACGCCTAAAATTATGCATCTGGTAAACCTGCAAACAAAACAAAATATAATTTTGCCCACAATTGGCATACAATCATACTAAACTCTACTGTATTAGATATTAAAGGGTAGCAGAGGAAGCGTTGCACAGTGTGTCGTCCTATAGACAAAAGACCACAAAAATATGTTTGAATAAATCTTTTGGAGCCAAATTTCGAAATATTTTAAGAAAAATCTGAAATCATATTTATGTAAAATATTGAGATTTACTAACTAAATTGTTTTCCTCACCTACTACACAATTTGTATGGAAGTTACTAAAAGGTGTGATTTAATTATTTTATAATCAGTTGTAATATGTCGCTAGTGATTTTGTTCTTTTTTCAATGTTTGAATAGTATCAGTTTCTTGTTAAATATATTAAAGTAAATTTTGTATTCTAATGTTATATTCTGGTTTGTACGGGAAGTTCCCGAGGAGGTCATGATCAAGTAAAATATTTTTTGGTAGCTAATGTATACTCAAATTGTTTTGCCTTTGATACCTAATTCGTTTTATTTGTTTCCCATCGTTGGTTGTGTGGGGACGACGACACACTGTGCGTCGTCGTCGTCTTCATCTGTTTCTTTAGCGGCTACACAACTTACGAGACCATTTAAATCAGTGAACAGTGTGAGATTTTCTTTTGAGGACAAGCGCTAGTGTAAAGTGAAGCGAATAAAACGCGGGAGAAACAAAAATGTTAAGAACAGATTGGTATCTTTAAGGAGGCAATTAGTTATTCACGCTTAACTCTTATTAAGCGAAAACTGGAATGAACACAGAAACTGCATAGAGAAAGAAAGAAAGAGAATACATCGAGTGTACAACAACAACAACAACACCAAACTGCACCAGCAGGATTTCTCTTATTGGTCTTGAAACCTATTTAGCTGATAGCTCTAGTTGCTGTTGTTGTTGTTGTAAGTGAATATGAAATTCAAGCGTCTGTTTCATACATTGACGTGCAATTGAATGGCGCATTCGTTGCGGGGCCTCTAGGAGCATTCAGCCAGAATTAAGAATCATCTTCATTTCTCCAATATGCTGTTATAGTTACGCTATAATGTAGTGAATTGAGGGCAACGGACTTTCTTTCTATTGCAACATTTTGTTTGCGTTTTTCTATTCTCTGCTAATTGAGTAATGGAGGAGTGATTTTTCAAAACTTGATTATACCACTATAGACCAAACTGAGTTTTTAAATTTTTAAAATTTTGCATTTATATAAAATACTAGTGGACCCGGCAATGCTTCGCTATTGCTTAATTGTCGAATACCAATAATATGTTTGGCATGCCTACTTAAAGGGCTAAGCTTAAGCGTCGTTCTTGTACGCTCTGTAAACTATTCGTTATCCCAAGTTACTACTTAACCTGATCAAACTAACAACGTCCCCCTAACCGATATTAAAACATACGTCAGCAAATTCATATCTATAGCACCAATTACTATCTGTATACAAATATTACCTTATACAGCCTTATACAATTGACGCAGTGTAAATAGTCCATAAACAGTACTTTTTGACGGAAATAAAAGTACTTTCTGATACAGTTAACATCATTTTTGACACAATTAAAAAACTTTCTGGTGCAATAATAGTAGTTATTAGTAAATTTAAAGTATTTTTTGGTACAATCAAGGTAATCTGTGATACAATTAATTGTTATTTTTGTGCACAATAAAAGTATCTTTCAATACAATAAAATCTACTTTATGGTACCAATAAAGTACTCTCTGATACCTTAAATGTTTTTTTAACAATAATTGTACTTTTTGGTACAATAAATGTACTTTTAGTACACTAAATAAATTTTTATTATCTGCATATCAAATATTATCGCTCTAGGGCTAAAACAGTTTTGTCACGCTCCATCCGCCCACAGGTCCAAAATGCCATCTAGATATTCATCTTAGTGTTGTCGTGTACTATCTAGGTGTCTCTTGGGCTAAAATACAGTTTTCCACGCCCACCGATCCAAAATATTAATTTCGTTTGCATATTTATATTCTTGTAGTCGAATACTACCTGTATATTTAATTTTATGTTTCTAGGACTAAAGTACAGTTTTCCCACGCCCCTTTCCCCAATGATTGAAAATTAAAATGTCGTCTACATATTCATATTCGTGTTGTAGTGTACTATCTGGGTGCTAAATTTTATCCCTCTAGGGCTTAAATACAGTTTTGCCACGTCCACTCCTCCTACTGACCCAAAATTCAAATTTTGTTTGCATATTTATATTCGTGTTGTCGAATTCTATCTGTGTATTAAATTCTATGCCTCAAGGACTAACATACTGTTTTGCCACGTCCCCTTCGCCCACTCGCTCACTGATCGAATATTTAAATTCCGTCTGTATATTCATATTCGTATTGTCGAGTACTATTTGTATACAGAATTTTATATCTGTGGGGCTAAAATACCGTTTGGGCACGACCTCTCCGCCAACTGATACAAAATTTAAATTTCGTCAGCATATTCATATTCGTGTAGCCGAGTACTATCTATGTACCAAATTTGATTTCTCTAGGGCTAAAATACAGTTTTTCCACACCCCCTCCGCCTATTGACCCAAAATTAAAATTCCGTCTGGATATTCATATTCATGTTGCCGAGCACTATCTGTGTATAAATTTTTATCTCTCTAGCTCTCAAAATATGTTTTGCCACGCCCACTATGCCCATCGGATCCAAAAATAAAATTTCGTCTGAATCTTCATATTCGCGTTGTTGAGTACTATCTGGATATCAAATTTTATATATCTAGCTCAAAAAAATTTTGCCACGCCCACCCCGTCAACTGGTCTAAAATAACAATTTCGTCAGCATATTCATATTCGTGTTGTTGTGGAGTACTATCTGGGTATCAAATTTTATATCTCTAGCTCTAAAAAATGTTTTGCCACGCCCACTCCGCCCATTGGGTCCAAAATTTAAATTTCGTCTGCATATTCATATTCGTGTTGTCGAGTACTATCTGGGTATCAAATTTTATATCTCTAGCTCTGAAAAATGTTTTGCCACGCCCACTCCGCCCATTGGGTCCAAAATATAAATTTCACCTGCATATTCATATTCGTGTTGTCGAGTACTATCTGGGTATCAAATTTTATCTCTCTAGCTCTAAAAAAAGTTTTGCCACGCCCACTCCGCCCATAGGATAAAAAATTACAAATTATATAGCCTATAGTAATTTCCATATAGTACACTAACTGTCTTCCAAATTTCATTGAAATCGGTTCAGCTGATTAGGCGTGATTGAGCAACAAACAAACAAACAAACAGACAGACATTCACATTTACAATATTAATAGGATATTAGTAAAAAATTTGTGAATCGTATACAAAGCAATGACTAAAAGGTTTCAAATACAATTAAATTTTTTAATGCACCAAAATTTCGGGAGAAATGCGTAAGGGCATACCAAAATAACAATTTTATCAAATTGTTCAAAACACACAAAAAGTGGAATAATGAAGTTATGAAAAGTACCTCCTCAATTAAAGTTGTAAATTTTTGGTGTTATAAAATAATTAAAAAAAAAAACTAAATCTGATGAAGTATTGAATAAATTTCAAACAATTTGAAGGCAGTTAAAATATAAGCAATGAAAAATAAGGCAAACTAGTAAATCTTAGAATATGCCAAAGCTGAAATATCCTTTAAAAGAGCGGATCGTTAAAAAACTTTTTTTCAAATATGAGATGCCAATAAGATTTAAAAGTTGTATACACATGACCAAAATACAAATGCAAAATTCGATTTCTGGGCGACGATGTCTTACCAGAGTGCATTGGCTATAAAATCGAAAATTTTAGGTAAATTTACGACAAAGTTGGGATATTGAAACAGATAATTTGAAAAAAAAACAATTCCTTCTCAAACTTTCGATATTAAATTTTGACACGCAGATGTCAGTAATGGGCAGAATTTATGAAAAAAAGTCAGATTTGATGGCATTTTTCGATGTTTTAACAAAGTTTTCTAGAACAGGCATAGATTCTACAACAACCTATACATGTTTTGGTGGCTAGGCCTTCTAAAAGTTAAAAATAAAAATAGGAATGTTTTTTTTTTCAAAATTCCAACTTTTCGTAAACTTACTAAAAATTTTCGATTTTCATCGTCAATGCGCTTAAATTCGCTCTACCTTTCAACATTTGTAAAAATGATGATAAATCTAGCTAATTGCCCTACAACTATATTTTATTTATTAAACCAAAAAAGCGGAGTTTGCACAGGAAGTGGGAGTAGTTTTTATCTGACCTTGCAAATATTAGAACTTAACCTACGGTTAAAGATTAGAAGTATGCATATCTAATTCGCGGGGACATACGGACATCTCCAAAAAAGACAGTTTGTATGGAAAGTGGGAGTAGATTTTATCTGATCTCGCTCATCTTACAATTTAATCTCTGCTTAGAGAACAGAAGTTTGCAGCTCGATTGCTCTTACACTGCGGGGACTGGTGGATAGACATACTTCTTTAAATCGCCTTAAAATTCGACGCTGATCATTTATATTTATACCACTCCTCCTTATGACCGTTGCAAATGGATGAACAAATTAGACATTCCTTTTGTTTCGTGAGTGCGCATGATGAAGAGTATAAAAATTAATGCAAGTTATAAAATTTGTTTTTTTTTGTTAAATTTCATTACTCATTTCAAATAGAATTAATTTTGTCGATACCTGTTTTGTTAATTTTTTTGATGTTTTGTTTCAATTGGTCTTGGCCCCCTCCGAAATAAAACCCTGGCTGATTGGATCGAAAAATAAAATAATACTATAGGCTATGGTAGTTTTCTGGTAGTGCACTAACAGTTAACCAAATAACATTAAAATTAAAAATTCTCATCTGTAGCCAGTTAGCCATGGGAGGCCATATAAATTAAAAGTTGAATTTAGTGTTTATGGTTTTATTACATGTTCTCCCATGGAACCTATTTCAATATATTAATTTTTCCTCCTTTGCCATGATCATAAGCGCTACCCGACATATGTGAAGTTTGATTTTCTTTCCGTGTAATAATTTCCTTTTCTATTTTATCTATTTTTAGGAAGTTCTGTTTATCTGATCTCCTGTCGAAGCTCGCGCCTTTCCGATCGTGAGTGGAAATTTCAGCTTTACACAAAGATGCAATTTGATGCAGAGTGGGTGGAGGTAGCTCTGAGCGGTCCTATTTAACGAAATTAATATTACTGATCAGAATTCGCTAAACAATACCTGCACATCTTTGTGGTATTTGACATCTGCCGAGGCGACTGCGTCTTATACAGGTTCCTAATAACCATCAGAAATGAAATTGGAAAATCTAATGCATTACAGAAAATGTAGAAAACATTGGCTGGCGAAAATCTTAATACAATTAATTGATTTTGGTCAATATAAACGTGTGCGGTAATTGCGCTCCAGAACTAGTATTGACGAGGTAACAATTAACATCTGTTCTGCAAGTGAAATAACATACACCTGTACATCTATCTACAACTCTTCATCAATAAGGTCTTCATTCTTCAGAATTTTATTTTGAATTATATGAAATTTTAAGTAATTTATATTAAAAGTACTTATTTTTTTAATAAATTTTATTACAAAATTGAAATTAATAACTGAAATTTGAAAAGAAATCATAAACATGTTTTAATCGTATTTCTTGTCAAACGTACGTGTTTGTTTTCTAATATTTATTATAAAATGTAAAAAATGTCCCTAATATGTTTAAGATATAAACACAAAGAAATTTAAATAAAAACAAAAAATAAAACAAAAAGCCCAGTTGTTTTCTTTAGAGGTGGTTTAAGAAGCATTAGTTGAATAAATCTTGTTGAAAAGATAAGCATGCATGAGTACAGTGTGAGTGTGTATGTCCACTCTACGTTTTATATAGGTTGCGCCTTAAAGTAGGCTAACATACTTTTAGGCGTTCCCATAAAATTGCATAGGGACTACCAGGTTTGTTACAAATGCAGCAAGGCAAGATCAACCATCTATGCAATTCTGGTCGCCTGGTATTTTTCATGATTTTCAGAAATCGATTTTAAAACAGAAACCAGGGTATGAGAGTTGTAGGTAGCAATGTCAGGGTACGGATGTACAGAAATTCAAATTTAATTAAATTAACGTCGCTGGGTCTTCAAAAATGAAATTTTGTGCTGCTGTTTGGTATATCTTATACCTCAACTTATCATGACAAGGTTACTTACGTGCCAAATCTCCTCTCCTTAAATTTAAAATCATTTGTTAGTACAAATTAACTTTAAAAATTATCATTAAGAGGAATAGATGACACAAAATTCAGAGATTTGATTCCCAATACTTACCATAACCACTCCTTATTAAGTAAATTCCCAATAACACACGTTTTATTTACTTTCAGTATTATTTTTATTCATTCTTCTTTTTATAACAATACAGGGGTCAATGTTTATAGTTTGACAATTAAAATAAGTAAATAAAAAATATCTGAAAATAAAAATATATAATAATTTTGAAATTTAAAATAATCGCTACAATGACTTTATTTACTGTTTTATAGGCGTTATGATGAACCCATATTCACAAGCGTCAGCGTATTTCCAAAGGCAGATACCACTGTGAAATTAACTATTCGCTGTGCTCAGACCACCACTTACTTCTTTTATGAAGGCTCACAATGTGAAATGTTTAAAATTAGAGTAAACTTTAAAAACCGTTAAAATTTCGAAATGAGGGTCAGTAAGAAAAATACTTTGAATAAAAAATCTTTGAAAACTATTTTCATAAAAACTTTTTATGTAGAAAAGTTTTTTTTAAGAAACATTTTTACTATTGTAAAGGACTGTCTACTAGAATACGTACATTTGACACAACGTTTCATACAGAAAAGTGTGAACAGATAGGTTTTTTTATGGCCAAATGTATCCAAGAAGAATTCCACAAAAATATAAAATAAATATTATCATAATTAAATAACAATTAACATACTTTAGAAAAAAATTTAGTATCGAAAATTATTAGATTTTTTTTTATACAAAAATGTATTACAGAAAATTCCTTGTGAATATTCTTATGAAAACGTCTTAATAATGTGTTCATTCGAATAGGAAATTTTGAAGAAACCTGTTCAGAAATTACAGTCGGATGAACTGACCGATAAAAATCCTCACACTATGTATGATATTGTTTACGTCACGAGTTATTGAAATTAAACAATGCTAAAGTAGGAACAACACATCCGATAAAACTGCAGCCACTAGCAACGCGTGTTGTGGCGGAGCTATATAATGAGAAGAAGAGCGAGATAACATGCCTCTTCAGGCTAAAAACGCGTCTATGAAAAAAAAGACAGATCCAGGATATCGAAAATTACAGGGATAGAATTTAAGAACGAAAGTTCTACCAAAAGCTAAAAAGCGATAGTTTTGGAACAGAAATCCCACCCTGTAAGGACAGAGACGAAAATTTGATCACGGACACTCAGAGAGTGATGGATATATGGAGGGAACACTTTCGTTTTCTTATCGTTCCCGAAGGCAGCATAAGTGACGAAATCACACCAATCATAGACGACGGAGTAAATTGTCCACCACCGAGCCAAAATGAGATCAGCACGACAATTGCTGCAGGTGCCGAAGGACTACCGGCAGAGCTTCTTTAAGCCGACGGCGATTAGCTGGCAACATTCATGCAACAGCTCATAAACATGATTTGGCTCAAGCAAAGCATGCCCGATGATTGGAATCTGAGTGTTCTATGTTCTGTGCTTGAAAAAGACGGTTCAAGTGTATGTACCAACTATCGCGGGATCAGCCCTTTACCCATCGCTTAAAAGGTTCTGTCTAGTGCCTTATGTGGAAGCCTAAAGCCCATCCAAGCGAACCTGATTGGACCTTATCAGTGAGGATTTAGACTTGGTAAATCCACGACCGACACAGATATTCACACTACGACAAATTCTGGAGAAGATCCAAGAGATGCAGATCGATACCTACCACCTGTTTATCGAGTACAAAACTGTATTCGACAGTCCGATAGGACAGAAATTGTTGGATACTATGGCTATCCCCTTGAAGCTGATACGACTTTTCGGGATGACACTGACTGCCACAGTTCTTCAGTGAAAATAGGCAAAAATCTTACTGAGCCATTTTTCACCAAGCGAGGAGATAGTCCGTCATGCGATCTCTTTAAAATTATAATGGAGATGATCATGCGGTAGGATGCAGTAAACAGGACTGCTACCATCTTTAACACATGTCACATGTTTCTGGCGTATGCCGATGGCATAGATATCATTGGTTATGGACTTCGGGATGTTACTGCGGCCTTTTCGATCGTTGAGAAGCAGTCGGCAGAAGTAAGTGTGGTGATAAATGAGGACACAACTTCAACATTTGTTTCAACGAACAAAGAGTCTACAGTATTTACCGCTTATATGCACTTCGTAATTTGCTCGACTTTTAGTGCTTATAAGCGGGAAATGCATTTACCAAAACTCGGTTACTCGGATACAAAAGAAAGATTGTTCAAGTTCGGTTGTATATAAACGATAAATGCTTATAACCGGCGTGCATATAAGCGGTAAATACTGTACTCGTTTGGGACGCTGCGTGAAAGTTGAAAACATGGCTCCGCCGTAAACAAAAATAATAATGTCAGCCTAAAAATCAAGAGACGAGTAATTACACAAGCGGATCAATCTATTCTGGGAATCTTCGAGAGAAAAATACTTTGCAAAATATTTGGACCCATCATCGTTAACGCCGAGTACCGTCGTCGAATGAACCATTAGCTGTATGAGCTGTACAACGACATCGACGTAGTCAAGCGCGTTCAAACAGATAGATTGCGTTGGCTTGGACAAGTTGTACGAATGGATGAAAATGCTCCAGCTCGAAAAGTCTTCGGCAATAAACCCGATGGGCGGCGCAGGTGGGAGCGACCATAACTTCGTTGGATGGGCCAGGCGAGAGGGCTTTTATCTAAACTTGGAGTGACGAACTACCTATGGAGCACAAAAGACCGAAGCTCTTGGAATTCTTCTCTAGGTGCGGCTACAGATGGATGAAATTCTGTTGTTGTTGCCATATAAAAAGAAGAAGAACACTTTGGTATGCAGACACATGTTCTACACGATTATATCTACCCCATGCTACGTCACAAGTTCCTTCAATTTTTTCCATTCAGTAGCATTGTGTTATTATGAATAAGGCCTTAAAAGGAGCATTGGTTTTTTTTTGCTTTTAAAAGTCAAATTTTTCCAGAAAATAAATAAAAAATGTACTTTAAGAAGAATTCCAACCGATGGAAATTCTTTCGAAGACATTGGGCGCCCTTGAAGATTTTTGACAATGACAATGACAGTAAAACAAATCGGTACAAAATAATCTTTTACACAGAAAGTGTCAAAGAAATTAACTTTATATACAAAGTGTTAGTAAAAACCATTTTCTCTTTGGAACACAATTTTAATATAAAAGTTTAAAGTTAAAAGCGTTAAATTTTACACGAATTAATAAAATACGTTGTAGGATTCTTATCGATATATATTGCCAAGCGGCATGGTTAATAAATGAGTAAACAATAGTATATGGATAAAAAATAATAAATTTATAATCTTCATTTTAGGTCTTAGTGCCCTACAAAAAGTTCCTCATGTATTATATTGGTTAAAATTGTTTGACTCTTAATCCATCCCTGCATTTACAACAGACCTCTGGACAAGTATGAATAATTGTAGAAAGTAGTGTGGGTGGGCAAATAGTAGGTGGTGATATAAATGTAAAGCAAACTTTTTTTTCTGTCTTTAGTTCTAGATTCAGTTTGCAATTAAATATGAGGATTTATATGTAATATTGTCTCTAAGCTAAGGAGAAGAAAAAAAAAATCAGGCGAAAAAAAAATCGTAATTTTTGAAAGTTACTTTTTCTTTATAAAAACGAACAAGAAACTTACAAACTGCACACACACACGCACACACTCAAAAGAGCACTCTGCTGCTGGTACATACATACATACATGTGTTCTCTTTATATAAATTTCAATTTTAGCCTTAAGCTTAAATATAGTTCCGTTTTCCTTTTTGCACAGAGCAGATATGAGAGTATGAGAGTATTGTTATAGGTATATGTACGTGTGAGTGTATGTATATATATATAAATGTTCTAGCAAAAAAGACACTGGATGCGCTATACTAATGGCGGAACATGTATTGTTCCATGCATTTACATAATATTCACGCGTATTCACATTATGATTTTTATCATCATCTTAATCATAGTCGTCGTCATCGTCGTCTTCACCGTTGTCTTCACATCGTCAGCAGCGTCATCATCATCATCAACATCATCACTGACATCTGGTTGAATCTATGTTGGCTCATAGACTTTGTAACATCTTGTTGTAGACTTTAATATGATGAAATTCCTTGAAGGCTTCGCGAAAACGTAATTTTTGTTCAGAGCCCAATTTCGCATAGAAATCCTGAGCAGATGTCACGAACAATGCAATTTCGTGATGACCCAATTTTGTACAACTCATTCTTTTTGTTGGTAATGTTGCTGTTGTCGACGTCGTTGACGTTGTCGATGTTGTAGGTGTCGTTGTTGCCGTTGTCGTCGTAGTGGTGCTGGTTGCAGATGGTGATGTTGTTGGTGTCAGTGACGATGCCGTTGCCGTTGCCACTGTTGGTGCTGGTGTTTGGGCCTTTGCTACACTCAACAGCAATGGAAATAGTTTCATTAAATGTAGATTTATGGAGGCCGCGAGAAACACAACACTTAGACTCCAGACGGCTTTTTGCTCGGGCAACGACAGAAACGTGGGTAATGAACAGGTAAGCCAATCTTGTAATTGTTGCAGAAATGAAGAATCAATGGCCGAACGGAAAACCTGTTGGATGAAACGGGGAGATAAATCCAAAAAGGAAAATAAAGAGGAGAAGTGAGAAAACATTAAGTAAGAAATTGGATCATGAAGTCAGTCGGCGACACGTAATAGATTACAAATGTTAATTAGTTCAGATACAATACGAGTATTAAATTTAAATTGTAATTGTAGTAAGTAAAAAGTTGCATTAGGAGAATTTGTATGGTTGTTAAGTATGATATTAAACCGCCCATATTGTAATTTTTAACAATACTTTACTTGAACTTTCGCTAATATTATACTACATATCATAACACTGTACAACATTTTTCAGTTTATTGATTTCGGACTCAATTCTGAGAACTGCACGTGAAAGTAGCCCCAAAAAGTAGAAGTTATGCATCATTCGTTTTGTAAAGTTACATGCCATAATAATTTAATATCGATTTGAAGACATTACTAAATACTATATGATGGCGTATGATTACACAGTGCAACAGTGAAAAAAATACAAAAACGGGATAGTA